>OX401417.1:16709492-17421992 GCA_947846245.1 Cerastoderma edule | reverse complement strand
TCAATATATCAGTTTCGACTTACGCAAATACTATTACTTTCCGTAAGTCGTTTAGTAAAACAGTATATATTGTTATTTGACCATGGAGGACGAGCCATTGCTACCATTGTCATTTGGTCTTTTGTATGACCCGGCCTCGTTATCAAACCTGCAACCCCCAAACACGAGAAGGACACTTAACCTACACACCAATGCGCTAATAGAAACTACAGGTACGTATTTATCAGAATGAAAGTTATAAAGGTAACCAGAATCGCAAAATGATAGATATAAAGGAATCGTTTATAATCTCCAATGCTCATTTGTAGTTGTGAGGTCAGAACGTTATATCTATTGACCCTTTTCTCTTTAATACGTGGCTGCAGGATATATATATATACGCCACGTGTGCACATGTGTAATTGCTCTATTTACATATACTTCGACCTGTTTACCTGAGTGTTGGTCCGTGTCATTGAAAGTATGGTCTGGTTACATTACCTGTTTTTAAAAAAAAGGAGAGTAGTTTCTTGGTCCTATTTGATGAAGATTTAAAAAATTTATATTGAAATCAAAAAAGCAAAATTGATGAAATCTGAGATTGCCTGTGATCAAAGCTGCAAAGGATCCCACTCCCCAATCAATACCCCCATTCAATGCCCCCAACCGGTGCCACCAACCGACGCCCTCTCATAATACAAACCCCTCCAGAATCGATGCCCCTTTGAATCAATTCTCCAATCGATGCCCCTCTGAATCAATTCTCCAATCGATGCCCCTCTTATTCAATTCTCCAATCGATGCCCCTCTTATTCAATTCTCCATTCGATGCCCTTCTGAATCAATTCATCAATCGGTGCCCTTCTGAATCAATTCTCCAATCGATGTCCATCTGAATCAATTCTCCAATGGATGCCCCTCTGAATCGTTGTTAAGAGCAATTTCTCCTTTCCCACAGTGTTTTCCAGAGTCGTCTGCAACAAACTGGTCAAATGTCGTTATTGCTTGGTAATGGAATAAAGTTGATAGTTTTTCATATGGAAATAAACAAGCTGTTCGTTGTTTGCTTTTCTTCATACACTTTTATGGAAAGGAATGCTGTCTTCATGTTGATGTTGTTATTTTTTTCATATATTTTCACCTCCTATTCTAAATAACGTGTATAAAGATTCGCGTTTTTCACAGTAACGATATCAATATCGGATTGATTGCCTTAGTATGTCGGATTATTTTGAAGTATTGTTTCAAAATATCTTTATCGCAAAATATTTTGGTTTAATAGTGCTCTCAATGCAGCATATTTTTAGTTAATATATGCATGCTGCGACTTAATACATTGGTTGACCTTTTACAAAATTTAGTTTTTTTTTTTTATCTTTCGTTTGCACTTGAAATAAAGGAGATTGAATTGATCAAGTTCGGACTTTTCTTCAGCCTTCGTAAACGATTGATCATACATCGGGGCCCCGCTTGGTTCATTGGTTAAGGTGGTGGATTCAGAACTCGAGGGTTCCCGGGTTCTAGCCCCACCAACACATTTGGTACCGTGGAAGTGACCTTTAGCAAGTCACTTCAGAGTCATAGCCCAGTACTGGTGGGTCCAGGAAAGCCGTAGGAGTCACAGGCATAGGCCTTTGCTTTATCCTGTACCAAAACGGTAAACGGTGCATACGTTTTGCAGCCTGCATAATTATTACACGAGTACGATCGTATCTTAAATGTGCCTTTGGATTAAGGTCACCGTGACATCCTGGAGTGTTTTGTGTAGTTTAGAGATTAACCTTCGATCAATAACCGGATATCCCATAATGCACCACGTCGACTCTGCACCGGCTATCAAATGATTTGCATTAACCCTTTCCCAAACGACAAATATTCTATTAACTGGTACAATTTTTAAGGCAACAGTGGACACAGCTAAATAACACGAAAACAATGAAAGTGTACTTCATAATAACAATAATTTAATAAAGAAAATAACAAAGCCTTTATTTAACAAGAAAGGCTGTTTTACTATTTAAACTGACACTCTTCCATACGATTTTTAATAATGAACAAGTGAACAAGATGACCAAAAGACAAAGGAAAATTATGATATTTTGGTTCATATGACTTTAGATTTGGGTTGAAGCTATTGTGAATTAAAACAAAAATTGACTTCTCCCTGCCTAATAAGAGGTACAGTCTAACTTGTGTTAAGCAGCCACCCTCTTAAGCAGCCAACCTGCCTTAAACAGCCACTACAGAAAATCCCATTGTTAGATTTATAGTGTAAATCAATTTGTGTTAAGCAGCCAACTTGTGTTAAACAGCCGATTTACTCCGTCCCATAGGCTGGCCTCTTAACACAAGTTTAACTGTATTATGCTTTTGTCACTTTTGTCTGTTTTGATTTCTGCAACCGATGTCTGTTTAATGAAGGAAAGGGTAAACATTTCCTCTCTCTTAGGATTTATTCAAATACAATCGAAATCTCGCTTGAAGACCATCTAAAAAAGGATCTCAGATACTTAAAAGATCAAGTTGGTTACACATGTGAACGGTTTTCGATTGAAAAGGGAGACAAATCAGTTATTTACCGTCTTTTTTAAATTTATTTTACTAGAACACTTCACTTTTTAGACATTCATCTTCAAAATTTCGAAAATATTTTCGATAACTTGTCCATAGGCAAAAACTGAAATGACATTGTAATTAAGTCACATTGATAACATAGCTTAGAAATACATTATATAAATTATTTGTTGGAAAACATTGTTAACCCAAGTAACAAAACAGAACAGAAGTTTATTTCATGGCTGGAACACCTAAGGTAGAATACCTATAATCCACCATTTTGAAACTCATTCCTTCTACGGATTACTTCGTTAATTCTCGGTATGCATCGGTCGGAGCCGGAACTATTCGCTGTAAAGCGTATAGTTCCGGCTCAGAACGATGTATGCCGACAACGAACGAAGTAATCCGACAACAGAAGAATGAATTTCAAAATGGCTGATTATGGATATTCTGCCTTGACGATGATCCCAGTTATTGGCCGTGTGTAGTCAGAACATAATCCTATCTACTAGTAAACTGTGCTTTAATAGCCTTAGAAAACCATTAAATGAATGATTATGGTCGACCATATAGTACACGATTTAAGAGGTAATATTGTCCGTAGGACACTCGATACATCATAAACAAGCTTGACCTCAATAGAGGCGATCATTTGGGTCAGTTCTCAGGCTGTGACGGGTGACCACTTGACCGAGTTTCATCCAAATTTCAGCTCCAAACTATGGTCAGGGCTTACAAATGCGTTTTCGTTTTGTTATTGATAGTTTTTGTGCCATCCTTGACATTTTCTTCAGTCTGTACATTTTCAAATATTAAGTTTTATGTATGATTTAATGTCTGGGTTAAAAGGAGCGATTCAGCAATTTCAGCGATATAATATATACAATAATTTGACAGGCCTTTAAATTTTCCCAACTCAAGTTAAGTAGCCTTAAATACTGATAAGGAAATACAAGATACATTGATACGTGTTCTGACCATGACATTGCGTAGCATGGGCTGCTGGTCCGTGCGTAGGGGCTTTCGCAAGGGACAGGGCCCAAGGATTACCACCGTGATAGAATAACTTTTTTCGAAATGGCAAAAAACCCAAATCAAACAAGTACCGTCGTCCCGATACGATTGATTAATCGATCAAAAAGTGGAATAAGAGTCCAATGAGCAGGTGGAACAATTTGTGACAAATTCATGTCTATGGCAGCGCACACATTAACAATTACTGCAACATGCAAATCATTCGGGAAAGCGTAACCAACGTTACGGTTAAAGGTACGGTTTGATAAATTCGTTCTGTTGTTTTTCGGCATATTTACTGTTCTTGTAAGTTGTATTAAGGAAGGCTAATTAATCTTCTCGTCCGTCTCCTTTTTTTCTAAAGAACGTTCTCTTTCAAACGAAAGAGACATAGTTTTTACTGCATATATAACTGGCGTGAATATTTATTCTCAGGTGACAGGTTGTTTCATGTGATGTAATTATTGCAAATTAATGACTCCCTTTTAGGAAGGAGTGAGATGGTCTAGTTTGAAATAAATGGGACCGTGTCATTTGCAAATCTCCAACCACTCTATCTGTTATGGACTACAGCAGAATGGTGCAGTGAAGCATTGACTTACTTATTACTTTTAATTGTACCATTTTACCATATTTGGTTAAAGTCGCAATGATTGATAAATGCCATTTTCTACAGAACCATTTTAAACTTTAATACAATGAGATTCTTGAAGAAGACAACCAAATGGTGGAAAATATTCGAAGTAAGCTAGCAGTTTTAGACAAGGGTAATTCAACATTTAACAAGCGCCAAATATATTTGATTTATCATATCAACCTCAAGGTGGTATATTCGCATTCAAGGACGAATATACAATAAAACCACAATAGCTGTCTCGGTGGGTAACTTGAGTTTTTGCCAAGAATTTGTCATACATGTCCTTTAGTTAAATACATAAATCCGTCTTGACACAATGACCCATTGCCCTTACACGCTTTGCCAACGTTATTTGGTACCGTTTGAATGTCATTCGTACACTTAACAATCGTATCAGGCAGAAAGATTCAAGATTCCTTAACACTTAGATTTGCTGGGTATTTTTCTAAAATATATATTTTTGAGTCGTGTGCTTTCAAAAACCTTAAATATCTGCTCTGTTTTGTTGAAGAAGGATACTCAGAGTAGCAATCAGGTTAGATCACAGGCCAGCCGCCAATTTACTTGGCGATGGGCCTGGATCTCACCTGTTTGTATAATCATAAAGACGGTTCCAGCACTATAAGAGTTAATGGTGAATTTGTAGATCAAGCTGTGTACAAAGATGATAATTCCAAGATCTGTTCGATTAAATATCTAGACCCGTATATTGCTCAGTTTGGACCTAGATGGCCTACATTGTATGGACCCTTCGTGATGAGGCTAAAGTTGAATGTGAAAAATCTTCGTTTTTTCTTTTTGTTAAGGACGGTGAAGGGTTTTTAATAGCTCTCATTTCGTAAGTCCATATGAACTTAATTTATCACTCCTGCTGCAAAAAGGTATAAGAACACTTCTGACATGAAATGGAATTTCTATGGCTTAAGGATTTTCGTCTGCCTGGTTCATATCCTCCCTTGATGCCAATTATTTTATAGTTGGTCCCCCTTTGCAATACAACTATACTAATCTAGTATCAATAGGCTATCTATGAAATATTGATAAGTTTATTGTTGTCGCAGTTTAACTTCAAATAGTTGAAAATGGCGTTAAACCCACTACAAACAAACATTATCTTACGCTGATACAATCGGTCACTACAAACAATTGCTTGTACGATGTGAACGAGATAGGCAGAATTTCAAAGAAATTTCACAAGTCAGCATAGTACACTGTATCGGTGTTAAAAAACATTCCAGGTATTTGTTTTAATGTTTGCTACCTGTAAACTACCTGTAAACAAAGTATGACCCCAGATGTTGTTTTTGTTTCCCGTTTTGATGTTGTGCCAACCGAAATCCGTGTGAAAAATGCGGTTGGGTGCTTTCTGACAGTAAAATAATGCTCAAACGTTCTGAATTTCTCTTCCTTAATTAGCCTCAGATTACAGATGGTTTTGTCGATTACATTTCCTGTTTAACCAAACCTCTGCACATAGAAAACGACGAAGACAGCCGTTTGTTTCTAGATTTCTATACAAGTTTTGTCTTGCTACATAACAGGGGCGAATACAAGGCACCTTCTTAAATAAACCTTTTTTGCTTAAATCAAGCAGTCACAATTGCTTTTTGGTTTCCAAGTGAAGCAATTTGATAGATACAATTTTCAAAAAAGTATCAGACATAGGCCTCTTCCCGATTAAAGGGGGAAAATGCCCTGTTTCAAGCCTCAAACGTCTTTGAAACCTCTTCGATGTTAAATAACTCAAACAGCTTTAATCAACACCTACAATAGTTGTAATTGGACTGTATTGTTTGCATGCGTGGTGAACCCTTTTGATAAAAAAAAGTCCTTTTGTGTAGGCAATAACACCATTCCTACCAACATTTTTCTGACACCGAAAATCTTATTCAGTCACTTCAGTAGGGCATTAAACGATCGCTGACTCTCTTCTAGAGCGAGTGAACTTATTTTGGCAAGTGATATGACGTTTTGAAGGAAAAACTTCTCTTTCTCTAGACGTTAATTGCGGTTTTGTGCTGGAACCGACGTCATGCTTATGCAAACAGGTTGGATCAAGGCCAGCCGCCAAGTAAATTGGCGGCTGGCCTGTGATCTAACATGTTTGCTACTATGAGTATCTTTCCTCAGCAAACTTAAGCAGATATTTAAGGCTTTGCAAAGCTGACGACACAAAGATCTTTTTATTTTTTAGGAAATTACCATCATTCCAAGGGTTAATTGTGGTTTTGTGCTGCAGGGTATATACACCAAACATCCCCAACGTTGGCTAGCTACGCAAACGTACTTGTAATTACCTGATAAGATTTGTTGTTTGGTAAGCATCTGTCACTCAACGTTCCAGCCTCGCCGACGGCGCAGATGTCTTTAACAGTAATATTCTGGGAAAACTGGGTGTCTGATATACATGTCCTGTATTTCCGCATTAAATAACGGGCCCATAAAAAGCGACTTCTCATTTGGAAGTGTCTTACTGGAATAGGAACGAATCTGATGAATACCCGTACTTTACCCAATCAGGATCAACACAAGATTAAGTATGTCAACGTTAAACACTTTACAATAATACAACACCGATGTCAGTTAAATGAAGTGAATATGCCTCCGTCTCACAATGCAAAAATGCAAATTCGATAATGATAAGCGATTCCTGCGTGGCCTAGTGGTTATTTTGGCAGACTTAGAACTCGGGGTACCGGGTTCGAGCCCCTTCGAAACCTCTGGTTTCGTTGGAGTGTCATTTGGCAAGTTACCATAGAGCCCTAGCCTAGTACTGGTAGATCCAGGAAAGCCGTTGTACTACAAATTGGTTATCATTTGGAGAATATTGTAGATATTACCATATGCATAGTAGGATAAGCTGTATACCGGTGAAATGTCTCTTTGTTCCATTGCCCATGATTGACCATGATCGACCTTGGGTTATATAGTAGGATAAGCTGTATACTGGTCAAATGTATCTCTGTTCCATTGCTCATGATTGACCATGATCAACCTTGGGTTATATAGTAGGATAAGCTATATACCGGTCAAATGTATCTTTGTTCCATTGCTCATGATTGACCATGATCAACCTTGGGTTATATAGTAGGATAAGCTGTATACCGGTCAAATGTATCTTTGTTCCATTGCTCATGATTGACCATTATCAAACTTGGGTTATATAGTAGGATAAGCTGTATACCGGTCAAATGTCTCTCTGTTCCATTGCCCATGATTGACCATGATCAACCTTGAGTTATATAGTAGGATAAGCTGTATACCGGTCAAATGTATCTTTGTTCCATTGCCCATGATTGACCATGATCAACCGTGGGTTATATAGTAGGATAAGCTGTATACCGGTCAAATGTATCTTTGTTCCATTACCCATGATTGACCATGATCGACCTTGGGTTATATAGTAGGATAAGCTGTATACCGGTCAAATGTATCTCTGTTCCATTGCCCATGATTGACCATGATCAACCTTGGGTTATATAGTAGGATAAGCTGTATACCGGTCAAATGTATCTTTGTTCCATTGCTCATGATTGACCATGATCGACCTTGGGTTATATAGTAGGATAAGCTGTATACTGGTCAAATGTATCTTTGTTCCATTGCCCATGATTGACCATGATCAACCTTGGGTTATATAGTAGGATAAGCTGTAAACCGGTCAAATGTATCTTTGTTCCATTGCCCATGATTGACCATGATCAACCTTGGGTTATATAGTAGGATAAGCTGTATACTGGTCAAATGTATCTTTGTTCCATTGCCCATGATTGACCATGATCAACCTTGGGTTATATAGTAGGATAAGCTGTATACCGGTCAAATGTCTCTTGTTCCATTGCCCATGATTGACCATGATCAACCTTGGGTTATAGTAGGATAAGCTGTATACCGGTCAAATGTATCTTTGTTCCATTGCCCATGATTGACCATGATCAACCTTGGGTTATATAGTAGGATAAGCTGTATACCGGTCAAATGTATCTTTGTTCCATTACCCATGATTGACCATGATCGACCTTGGGTTATATAGTAGGATAAGCTGTATACCGGTCAAATGTATCTCTGTTCCATTGCCCATGATTGACCATGATCAACCTTGGGTTATATAGTAGGATAAGCTGTATACCGGTCAAATGTATCTTTGTTCCATTGCCCATGATTGACCATGATCGACCTTGGGTTATATAGTAGGATAAGCTGTATACCGGTCAAATGTATCTTTGTTCCATTGCCCATGATTGACCATGATCAACCTTGGGTTATATAGTAGGATAAGCTGTATACCGGTCAAATGTATCTTTGTTCCATTGCTCATGATTGACCATGATCAACCTTGGGTTATATAGTAGGATAAGCTGTATACTGGTCAAATGTATCTTTGTTCCATTGCCCATGATTGACCATGATCAACCTTGGGTTATATAGTAGGATAAGCTGTATACCGGTCAAATGTATCTTTGTTCCATTGCTCATGATTGACCATGATCGACCTTGGGTTATATAGTAGGATAAGCTGTATACTGATCAAATGTATCTTTGTTCCATTGCCCATGATTGACCATGATCAACCTTGGGTTATATAGTAGGATAAGCTGTATACCGGTCGAATGTATCTTTGTTCCATTGCTCATGATTGACCATGATCAACCGTGGGTTATATAGTAGGATAAGCTGTATACCGGTCAAATGTATCTTTGTTCCATTGCCCATGATTGACCATGATCGACCTTGGGTTATATAGTAGGATAAGCTGTATACTGGTCAAATGTATCTTTGTTCCATTGCTCATGATTGACCATGATCGACCTTGGGTTATATAGTAGGATAAGCTGTATACCGGTCAAATGTATCTTTGTTCCATTGCCCATGATTGACCATGATCGACATTGGGTTATATAGTAGGATAAGCTGTATACTGATCAAATGTATCTTTGTTCCATTGCTCATGATTGACCATGATCAACCTTGGGTTATATACATGTAGTAGGATAAGCTGTATACTAGTCAAATGTATCTTTGTTCCATTGCCCATGATTGACCATGATCAACCTTGGGTTAAATAGTAGGATAAGCTGTATACCGGTCAAATGTATCTTTGTTCCATTGCCCATGATTGACCAATATCAACCTTGGGTTATATAGTAGGATAAGCTGTATACTGGTCAAATGTATCTTTGTTCCATTGCCCATGATTGACCATTATCAAACTTGGGTTATATAGTAGGAAAAGCTGTATACTGGTCAAATGTATCTTTGTTCCATTGCTCATGATTGACCATGATCAACCTTGGGTTATATAGTAGGATAAGCTGTATACCGGTCAAATGTATCTTTGTTCCATTGCCCATGATTGACCATTATCAAACTTGGGTTATATAGTAGGATAAGCTGTATACCGGTCAAATGTATCTTTGTTCCATTGCCCATGATTGACCATTATCAAACTTGGGTTATATAGTAGGATAAGCTGTATACTGGTCAAATGTATCTTTGTTCCATTGCCCATGATTGACCATGATCAACCTTGGGTTATATATTAGGATAAGCTGTATACCGGTCAAATGTCTCTTTGTTCCATTGCTCATGATTGACCATGATTGACCTTGGGTTATATAGTAGGATAAGCTGTATACCGGTCAAATGTATCTTTGTTCCATTGCCCATGATTGACCATTATCAAACTTGGGTTATATAGTAGGATAAGCTGTATACTGGTCAAATGTATCTTTGTTCCATTGCCCATGATTGACCATGATCAACCTTGGGTTATATAGTAGGATAAGCTGTATACCGGTCAAATGTATCTTTGTTCCATTGCCCATGATTGACCATGATCAACCTTGGGTTATATAGTAGGATAAGCTGTATACTGGTCAAATGTATCTTTGTTCCATTGCCCATGATTGACCATGATCGACCTTGGGTTATATAGTAGGATAAGCTGTATACCGGTCAAATGTATCTTTGTTCCATTGCCCATGATTGACCATTATCAAACTTGGGTTATATAGTAGGATAAGCTGTATACCGGTCAAATGTATCTTTGTTCCATTGCCCATGATTGACCATTATCAAACTTGGGTTATATAGTAGGATAAGCTGTATACTGGTCAAATGTATCTTTGTTCCATTGCCCATGATTGACCATGATCAACCTTGGGTTATATAGTAGGATAAGCTGTATACCGGTCAAATGTCTCTTTGTTCCATTGCTCATGATTGACCTTGGGTTATACAACTAATTCGGGTCTTTGCCAATTGTCCTTCCGATCAAAGAGGGTTTTGATTGATAATCGCATTAAACTATTTAGATTTATTAGTTTTAATCACATGTTCGTCGTTATAGATTATGAACTGACCAACGTGCACTTGTATTGAATAGAAAGTTTGTAAGTAACTGTTTTATTAAAGTGACATGTATACATTTATATACAAGTGTGAACCGAAAGATTTAACGTTGGTGTTGAAACCGATCATCATCTTAATACAGTCATATTGATAGGTTTTCTTTCTTGCATGATACTTTGGACAAAAGGCTGTCCTAATGATAACATGGTGATTTGGAAATGTATTGTATCTCATTTTTATGACCTATGGAAAGATGTACATACAACTTATCGCTAGTACATTTGGTTGGCATGTTTTGGTATTCTGGTCAAGGTTGTTATTTATAATTGTATTGAGAACGTAACATTAACTAAAGAGTTGTGGGTCGAGTTACGTTGTAAAAGGTCAGGTACCCCCGAATTCACTCCCCATAATTTGACCTCTTGTGATTTAAAGGGAATTGGCAAAATTCCATAAAGTCTTAGTAGCACAGTTTTGGTTTATCAATGGGCATCTTTAAAATAATTCTTAATTGACGGACTGAATACTTACTTAAACTGATAACGTGTTTTAAAAACCTTAATCTTTTAGATCTTACAATACGTATAAACACATACCATTCATGAAATAGTTTTAAAGGCCATTCAATAAGACAATCGCGGTGTTTAAATGGTTCTACCCATACAACACGGTTCTCAGTGGAAGATTATTTCGTTCCAAATCTGCGATAAGTCCCTATATGTTCTCAATAAATCACCATTTCTGAACTCGAATGTCTCTTTATGTTTTGATTTACGATGCAAGCGATCGGTGGATATGATTACTATTATTCGGGTCATATTGATATAGAACACATGATAGCCAATCAATTGTATGGTCAGGTATGGCAAAATTAGTTATTATTATTGCCAAGTTTGTCTAAATGCCTAAACGAACAAGCAAATGTCCACTAAAATGTAATATAGAACAATTATACGGACAAATGCAGAGAACGGTTTGGTATGTACGTACAAGTAAATCAAAATCATAGTTTGCCACCCTGCTGGAGAATAAGCAAATGTGAGTGGCCATCTTTAAGCATCATTTACCTCATTTAAACCTGCAAAATAGAGAAAGACATTCATTTATTTTATATTTAGTTTGTGTCAATAACTCTGGACAATTGTTTAACAAACTCAAATAAATCAATGAACCAGAAATAGTCTTTTTTCTTGAATCGTTGAATACTACTAAAATAATTTGATGTAGCACAACGATATATAACTAAAACGATGTTGAAAATGTTGTTAAACCACACAAAACTTATCCCATTTGTATTCATGCTTGGATTCAAATAGTTTCCACAGACAAGCTATGTGTTTAACCTTCAGAATGCTGGGTAATCTTCTGAAAATATATGTTTTGTGTCTGCTTAATTTCTGATTAATTTTCTTGAGGAAAGATACTCAGAGTAGCAAACTGGTTATATCACAGGCCAGCCGCCAATTTACTTGGCGGCTGGTCTGTGATCTAACCTGTTTACATTAGCCTGAAGTCGGTTCCAGCACTATAAGGGTTAACCTTCAGGATGGCAATGACTTTCAGCGATTTGGCAGCCCCCACGGTGTGAAATATTTGGCATTTTGTCTGCTAACGTAGTGAGAAATGACATGCACTTTCTCAGATAGAGCTGCGAGGTGTTTGATATATAACAATGTGTCCGTGGCATTCGCATTTCTCTGTAGGAATGAGGACAAGGGTCCATATTAATTTCATCATATGTATGGGAATATGCTACTTATTTCAGGCCTTCTTTTCACTCTGAGGTAGAGATTTGATGCCCCTTTTTACAAAGAGTAAATAGGGTAATTAGGGAGAAAAATCATACAGGCTTTGCTGAAGACGAAAGAAAACCCCTGATTTAAACTCATTTTTAGGGGAAAACTGCATGATTTCCAAGAAAATGTCGGGTATCTGTTAGATAGTCAAAAAAGCCCTGGATTTGGATGTAAAACAACATAAAAACAATAGTAGTTGGCAAAATTGGTATGAAAAAACAACATTACCCTCAACAACAACAACAACAACAACAGCAGCAGCAACACATTGTCTGTATTATATGTGGTATCAAATCAACGTGAAAAAATGATGAATTGCTCCTCGTAATGAAGTGGTGGTCTACTTAGATCTAATATGGACAGGAATAATTCATTTTGCTTAAAATTAGGTTATTTAACTTGGTATTATTACATGTATATGTAATGTCTCTAATGTGCAATGGTCCCGCTGTTTTTTGGGTGCATAATCTCTAGCGAAGACAGGCGAATAAATCAGGTTGCTGTCACTTCTTTTTTACGTCTGAAGTACATTTGCACCCATTAAGCAAACAACGCAAACAGTTCTCTAACAGATTTGTCCGGAATGGGGGAATATCCAACCAAAAAAAGTGTAAAAGAATAACATTGAAAGGCTTTTCACGCCTTATGACAGGTGCTTATGAAAAGCATCTTCCCTTATGGAAACTTCTACAAAAAGTCAAAGTCGCACCAGTTTTTTGGTCTCCCTATTCAGCGAATTCAGTTAAAAAACTTACCAAGTTCAAGACGCCGAGACCTATTCCCGATTCAGGGAAAGAAGGCTTTGTATTAGCTACAACGTTATTGTCTTGACGACTTGAATTAGCATAGACGAGAGATAGGAACCTCGAATCAGGGGACGGGGGCCCTGCAGTTGATACAAGTCTATTGTCTTGACGACTTTAACAAGCATAGACGATGGATAATGCCTCGAATCAGGGAAAGAAGGCTTTGCATAAGCTATAACGCTATTGTCTTGACGACTCAAATGAGCATAGACGAGAGATACGGCCTCGAATCAGGGAAAGAGGCCCTGCATATGATACAACTTTATTTTCTTGGCGACGTGAACAAGTACAGAACAGATTTAAGGCCTCGAATTTACTAACAGCAATACATACAATAAGCACAGAGTCCCCTATTCTCGTGTTTTGTCGAAGTAATCATGGTCAATTACTGAGCGGAAACACTCCCTATTTGGTATTACGTGCCTTTTAGCGAGCTTGCTGGAGAATCGATATGGCCACTGTCTGGCCCGATGGCGGAAAATCGGTTAATTTAGTGTCCAGGGTGCTCGTAAAGAAAATCAGTGAAAGGTTTTTTGCGTTAAGAGGACGTCATTGCAGACAATTTCAATGCCGGTGAAGTAATGCAGAGGAGAGCTGGTTGTCAAAGAATAAAGATGTATCGCAGCTTTAACCCATTCTCAAACAAAAACCACATTTGACGACTTTGTTGCAGACGACTTTAGAAAACATAGTGGGGAAAGGAGAAATTGCTCATAACGAGCTATTTCTGAAGAATATTGTTCAATTACATCACATTTTGAAATGTCGTCTGCAAACTCTTTCAATTTGGGACAGTCGAACATTTGTTGTTTGGGAAAGGGTTAAATAGGGGACATGGCGTTGTTCGATTCTTGAGTTATTCATTTATGGAATTCGATTATTTCAAAGCGGAACATAAACCTTTTCTTGATTGTTTTGGCTCTAATAAAAATTGTTTTCAACCAAGTAGCCCTCGAACATTTAGATGCGGCATATGGTTATGAACAGTAGCTTTGCAGATCATTTAAAATTATACCGCCGTCGTAAAAGAACGTTGCATGAAAAAGCCGGGATTCGATCCAGAGCAAGTAGAATATATGGATGTAAAGATTGTAGATTGTTTGAAGTCTGATATCGGGATCTTGAAACCGTGTCTTCTCCTTATTCAAAACCCTAAAAAATAAAAATAAAAAAGGGCAACGACCGCTCTAGATTGAATTAATCCCACTAGTTATATGACAATGGCGTGAAATGATTCAAAGTACTGTTGATGCTACAATCGTAGTTGGTAATGGGTGCTGATTGGAATATATCACGATACGAAAAGGTGCGACTCAGAGTTCTGGACAATTAAGTGTCGGGGACCTCTTTCTTGTCATTCACCAGAACTATTGATATCAAATGGTCTTGAAAGGATCCGTTCAGGGCTTTTTGTGTTACATAGCAGGGGCATATTAAAGACAGCTTCCTTATGTGACATTTCTTTCAATTCTCCCTTTTTTTCAAAAGACAAAGTCACAGCACCTAAGCCTTTTAGATTTCCAAATTCAACAAGTTAAGCGATAAAACTTCCCAGAACTAACAGACCGATTCCCAATTCAAGGGAGGGGGAAGCCCTGTCTTTAGAATCGTACGACCGAAACGACTTTTGAATGCAATTATGCACAGATATAACAGTGAGGAAATACAAAAATCTATCGCGTGTGATATATAATTTAACACTTCATGACACGATGGTGTGATTACTTAGAACTGGAAAGTAAATCAGATAATCGATAATTTCTCCGCCTAGCTCGCTTCCCTGATGTAATGTCGGTAAACACTTGCAAAAGGCGAAAGGCATCACAGAATTTCACATTAAATCTTTACCACATGCAGACGACTTTTTTTACTTGAACAGATGACTTTAGAAGATATTTGTAAACGTGTGAAAAACCTTTTAGTCCTGTGGTTGTAATATGTGAAAAGCATTGTGGCAAAAGGAGGAATTGCTTGTGACAAGCAATTTCTTTTTTTTGCCACGATGCTTTTTGAAATTCGTCAGCAGCAAGACGCAAAGATGTGGTGTTATGTGTTCATGTGTTAAATATTTGAATATGTTTTATCCGCAAAACTTGCAGACCGGCATCAATGATTAGATTAGATTGAATTCAGTGTGGAAAAAGGAGAAATTGCTTGTGACAAGCAAGTTTTCCTTTGCCACAATACTTTTAAAAGTCGTCTGCTGCAAGACGCAAAGAAATGTCGTTTCTTCTACATAGAAATGATGGAGACATTTTGGTTTCTATAGTCGGGAAGTGTGACGTAATAACAATATTATATCATACGATCATAATCACACATGCAATGTGACCCGGTGTTAATCAAACGCAATCCTTTTATGTGTAATATAGCCTATGTCTAGTACAAAACGCTTCATTCAGAGATTGGGCTGTAACTGAATGCGACATTATTCTGCATTCTGTGCATTCCAAGCACATTATGATATAAATTGGGGTTTCTTCCTCATACAAATGTGCTGGTTTAGGATAAACATAATACTTAGAAAATGTTATAGTACAGAGATACTGTTGAAAATGGCGCAATGCTTCGATTCAAATAACCACCGTTTCCCATTATAAGTGTCTGAGTAGAAGCTTTATATAACACAACATAATTTTTATTGGCATTAACATTGCATATTTATATCTACGATGGATATGTTTTCCAACTGTGATTCCGAGTTTACATTTTTAACTGTATTACAGCATTAGTTCAAAACATTATTTATATTGTCGTATCTTAGCATGTTTCTATTGTTGGATCTTAGCATTTTAAGCAGACAACCTTGATAAGCCTGCTTGAAATGCATAAACGGATTCAGAACGATTGTTTTATTATATGTGCAATCACGACTGAAGGATATTATCTTTAAGAGAGATAACGAATAGTCTCAAACTCGTTTTAAATTAACGAGTTTAATACTTTTCCTCCGTTTTATATTGCATTATTTTTACAGTTTCTAGTCAAGTTTTAATTAATTTTGCGTGTTTCTGTTGTAATTAAAATGGATCATACGTGGAACAATCACACGAAAGATGACAATGAGGATATATTGTGATTTGTTGCACAACTTTTATTATATTTGATGTTTCTGTAAAAACACGTACAATCGAGAAATATGACGTGCAGTCATAAAACCATATGACGCACATGGTAAAAAAAGAGATTGTTTTCTATAGATCTCTATTATCAGAAAAGATCATCGTTTTGAGATAAAAACCTGGGATTTTGTTTATTATGAATAAAGTTTAATATTACACCTTTTATACTTTGTAATTACGTCATAAAACGTTTGCCTCAATGAACGCAAATGTTAACCCTTTAAGCACTGGAACCAACTTCATGCTTGTACAAACAGGTTAGATCCAGGCCAGCAGCCAAGTAATTTGGCGGCTTGCTTGTGATCTAGCCTATTTGCTACCCCGAGTCCATTGCATCATCAAAATTAAGCAGATGTTTAAGTTTTTACAAAACAGACAACACAACAATATTTTTTTTTAGAAAATTACCCAGGATTCTAAGGGTGAACCGTCATGAATATCACATGCATCGTTGCTTAAAGGTGAATTACGAAGAATTGACGATGAAACTTTGTCCCGGATTGCATGATAAAACTTTCATTAAGAAATGTGTTAATAGAGTCACCATCAATCACTATTCGATATGTGGTCGATATTGCATTACTCGATTATGTCAAGATGCGAATGACTCAGGCGAGTTATTGCGTTTTTTCTTTTTCAATTTTCTATTTTCTTTTAAAATTTCCAATTAAATAAAAGCCTCACCAAAGGGAATGATTTTTGTGAACTAACTCTTAAATGATGTATGTTCTATATGTGAATTAGAATCTTGTATGTAGCCAAAAACTTACTTTTTGAAAACAAAGTATCTATTTGATGAGTCTGGAATCACGAGTAAGGAAAATATGGTTTAACATTTTTTTTATCAAAGTTGTCCTGTCATGTTCAGATTTAATTAAGTTGGTGATCTGCTTAATGTTGTTGAGGAAAGACACTCAGAGCAGCAAACAGGTTAAATCACAGGCCAGTCGCCAATTTACTTGGCAGCTGGCCTGTGATTTAACCTGTTTGCTTGAGCTTGAAGTCTGTTCCAGCACTATGAAGGTTAACATTGACCCGTGTTTACTACATTCGCCGTAGATCATTGACCCAGTAAGGGCGCCAAATATGATAATTGGATGCAGCAATAATTGATTGACCTCTACTGCGTCTCCGATAACCTCTAGTATTACATCATATTCCGTTCTCTTGCATACTCTGCGAGTTGATCAATAAAGACAAATTTCCACATATATGAATCAGTCCCCATTTTCAATGAATTGGGAAGAACCCTTGTCCTGTCCTATTTTGGGAAATTGTATCGCTGAAATTGCTGAATCGGGTATCATAAAAAGCTGGTATAACCTTAAAGTTTTGATGAAAAGAAATTTCCAACGGGTAAGGTGCCTTAAAACGCTCGTGTTATATAACACTAAAAAGCCATGTGAATCTATGACTGCTCTAAACTGACCGACATAGATTTAAACAACACTAACTAATTACTTACTCTAAAGATATCTCGAAAGTAACCTTCCGATCAAAGGTATTTCCGCCATGGAATTTTGTGACTGGCCTTGATTGAAAGCAACATCAGAGGACATTTTCAAGATTAAAAAATAAAAGTTATTTTTGATATCGAGTAGTTCGTTACTTATTTGATGGTAGGGTAATTCCTCATGATGAACATTCTTGTCTCTCTTTTATTAACAGTGTTATCATGTTCCCTTTATCATAAAAGCATGTTTTGACTTTTTAGTTGCAAATGCGTTCATCAACTATAGATTATAAGTCGTAATAATTCGACCTAACGCGACTTGGTAAAAATATAGACGTCCTCTTGCGCAATTCGTATTTTCTACTATTTACCGATATTTCTAGCCTCTGACGCCATCCGTTTCCATGGCAACGGAATTATTTTCCCGGAGAACGATTAAATATGACGTGATATTGCTTGTCAGATGCCTTGATAAAGCCTGTTGTATTGTCGGGTTATTAGTATTATTTTTCTGTTCGGAGTAATTCGCACGCAGTAGACAATAACAACGTAATTTGGCGGCCTACTTCGTTAACGGTTTTAGCCGATTGTCTCGATACCCGGAGGTCCTGGGTTTGTATCGTCGGCTGTGTGGGAGTGTCATTTGGCAAGATATCTTGGCGCCATAGCCTAGTTTTTGTGTGTTCCAGGAAAGCCGAAATAAAACTGAATGTTGTTGACGCGGCGTTAAACTCTTTACTTAAAAGCTATCAGACGACATCAATAGTTGTTATCAAAGTAATAATAGATATTGATCACGAACTTTATTTGTACTCGATTAATGCAATATGAAAGCATAGTTGCAAAAGGAGAATTTGCTCATCATGAGCAAATTCTCCTTTTGCCACTGATTTCAAATGATTTTTTTTTCTTTCAATTGTGTCTGCTCTAGAAATTCTAAATTCTGTTTCCATGGAAACGGTTATTGAAAGTTAAATGACGTGAAAGGTAATGTTTTTGTCACGCGCGTCTATTCGTGCGGATAAATTGATACTATCATGTATCTGTTTCCTGTTTTTTTTTCAACTTTAATTGAATAATACTTTGTATGTGACTTACATTTGAGCCAAATGATGCAAAACACTCTTTAATTTCACAGATTACATCGTATGTACTGTTAAAATAAGAGTTTGTTTGATGATTGCGTCAAGAGTATTTCATCATAATAAAGTTATACATATACATTAGGCCTAATATACATGGATGTTATGTAACCTACATATCCCCGTACTAGGTCACGAAAAGTGTTTTGCTTATGGATATTTCACATATGTAAATATACTTAAGTAATTTCATTCATGAGCGAATGTTTAAACTCTCAGTACATTTTGACTTATGATGGTACTTGTGAATAACAGAGAAATTTTGAAGTGATTTTGTGTGAAAAAGAAATGTACGGTAATTACGATACAACATCTATAAAGAAGTACCAGGCATAAAACAATGAGCCATATGAAGTAGCCAGCGGCTTCCATGGCCTAGTGGTAAGACTACACACCTTCAATCATATGGCCCGTTTCCGTGTTGGTTCAAATCCTGGTGACGGCATTTCGAATTTCACGAGAGGCAGTCTCCCGTCTGACATAATGAATGCCAATGGTTCTAACTGGTTTGACATGTCCTTGTGAAACCCATGCCAGCAATATTTTTTCATCGAATTTATTAGAAATAATGCAGAAAAAATATCAAAAAAGAGAAAGAATTGTCAGAGAAACAGGCATTACTGTAGAAAATAAACATTGTTTCTTCCTTGTAGTGACTATTTTGTTGAAGGAAACGTTTAGACAAAAATACGCAAATGTTTGCTGAACAAATCCTTTTTTCGCCACAATGTCATTCGACTCATCTCCCTGTTTCGTTTCATTACACACGGAATCGTCTGCTTGTAAAACAGATTCGACTGTGTGGGCGCTCCCAATGATTTTGAAGCGATCGGGAAAATATTGATTGGAAACAACCTTGAGACAACCTTGACATTCTGTTTGCTGCTGGGCGGAATATTATGAAGGAATTTGGAAGAGAGTTCCATTCACCTGTAACTCTACGCTTACTCTTAGAATGCTGGGTTATTTCTTTTTTTTTTTTTATAAAAATAGGTTTTTGTGTTGTTTGCTTTCCATAACATTTGATATCTGCTTAACTTTGGTGGGGAAATATACTCAGATACTCAGAGTAGCTAACAGGTTGAATCACAGGCCGGTTGGCAATCTACGTAGCGGCTGGCCTGTGATCTAATCTGTTTGCATAAAGCATGAAGTTGTTTCAAGAAATACGGTATATATATAACAATGTTATTAGTTACAGTGGTAGAAACCGCTTTGGCAGAAACATTAAATGCTCTTTAAGAGCAATTTATCATTTTGCCACAGTGGTTTCTATATACGTCTATAGCTACAGCAGGTGCAGTGAAATGGTGGGGGGAGGGGGGGGTATAATAGGATTAATAGGAAGATAAAATGAATTAGAATAACAAGCAACATTAACGGTAATAAAAAATTAAATCAATCAAAATGATAAACTATTCAAGCGGCGGTTGACCATCCATTTGTGTTCCGGTCAATTTGGATTTTGGTGAAAGCTGCGAATTCATCCATGAAATATTTTTTCAAAGTTTATTCAGAATATAATCAATAACGACATTAGATTTTGAATTAAATCTGGCCACAGAACAGCCTTTTTTCAAGTCTTAAATAAATGAATGAATAGTGTGGTGTATTAAACCCCTTTGCGTTTAAGAAATCGGCATTTTTAATACAGTATCCTAGAGCAGTCAAAGTGCTAAACAAACACTTGAAATGTTCGCCTTTTTCTGATAAACCTGTATGTACATGTATTTTATATGCTCATATATGTAAGTCGATACTGTCTGATTCACGACTGTACTTCCGTATGCCTCGGCCATCTTAGCTGCCGTATTTAGCCTACATAATGTTGTAAGATACAATGCCCCTTAAACCAGACTGATTGATTTACAAAAATGGACGTATACAAATACGAAACAAATACGCATAAAACTTATGTTCTCAATGGGGGAAGTTCGAATCAATTTATCAACATAAAACCCCTTATCAAATGAATAGAAGCTTTACAAAAATGGTGCACTATACGTCAAATGGCATAGGGGTCTTTAAATTTAGGCATTTCTTTTCTCAACGTAATAGACAAATCGCAATCCTTGGCTTTCGAATATTTGTTTAGAACATTGAAGCAAAATCTTCTATTCCAACAATAGTTAAAAATACATCTTTTTTAAGTTCTTTAAGTTCTCGAGATTTTTGGTTAAGAGACTTCCTATAGAAACTGTGCCCAATTAAGTTTTGAAGTGGTGGCGCCTATCCTGTCCGTAGGTTAAATTTTAGTCGCTTTAGCGAAATTTAAGGTCAGTGTGCTACTGTGCCAGTATAAGCAAATCAAATTTTTTTTTCATTAAAAACTCAGTTTGAGTTGTTCGTGAAATGCAAGTCAGCAAGCAGCTCAGTTTTAACAGGATGTAGAGTTAGAAACTGAGTTTTGAGCTAAATACACGACTTAAGGACATGTTCTACAGTTTCATAAGAATAAAATCCTTTCATAGAATTTCTAAATTTTTGTTATGTTATTTAAAATTGTATTGTGAATTCAAAAATGAAAAGAAAAATGCAGGTTGACGTGTTAGTTTTTTTGCAAAATGACAGTTTCCATGGTAACCGTTTGGGGCAAAAATGTCAAAATGACCATACCATCTTCAAAGGTAATAAAATAATTTCTGGAAGGTTTATTAACACAAAAATTATGAATTCGTACATTCAATACTTTATAATTCAATGTAACTTTAAATCATTACAATCAGAATAATTTTTGTAATCCAAATACATTTTTCAATTTTTTGTATTCCACAAAAAACAATGAAAATTGATATGTATATTACAAATAAATGAAGATATTTAAAAATTCCTTTCATAGAATTTTCTTATTTTTCAGTATGTGAAGAAAAATTTAATTTCAAAATACAACATGCAAAAAGAAAAATATGTAAACGAGTTAGTTTTATTGTAAAATGACAGTTTCCATGGTAGCCGTATTTGAAAAACATTTATAAACACGACTGAAATAGCTTTAAACTTGAAAAATAGAAGCTGGGGGATTAATATACATGAGAAATATACAATAATGTTAATAACCTATAATAGTTTATATGGATAATATGATTATTCCTTGAAAAATATTGCATACATTAAATTTCAGCCGAATACAAAAGTTTATCCGACTACTATGCAAGTACCTCTTCGGTAACAGATTATTATCTCCCTTGGATGCGCAGATGAAGTGCGCAGAACAAACTACTGAGAACGTCGTTAAGTCGTTTCGTGCCAGAGCACGTTTTAACACTAACCCTCATATTGAAATTGTATTTATTGTTCGATTTCGAAACATCAGCAGACGACGGTTGTGAATTATGAAATAAACCATTCACATTGCGTTATCGATTGAAACCATCGTGACAAAAAGAGAAATTACCCGTTACAATTTCCATTTTTCCATTGAATTGTTGTAGAATATTTCGGTAGCAGATGTGTTAAATCGCGCATATACATGTACATGAACATGAATGAAGGTAAAGGTGAAACCTTATGAAATCACTTCTTGTGTGACCGTAGATTAACAATTTTACCTGTAGATTAACAATTTTACCCGTAGATTAACACATTCCACATGCGGTTTAAGGGGTGTACCCAATGAGTGCAAGTTTTAACTCTTCAGACGAGAAACCCTAGAGTTAACCGATACATTTATATGATACGTTGTGATTGGTACAAATAAATGCATTAGTAGCCTAAAGATTGTAAAAAACAGGGTACATGTGTCATAACTTGCAATCCCATTGTAAAATAAGGAAGATCCTGTTGTGGCGACAAAAGAAATACAGTTCTATTGTAGACTGCAGGTTGAAACTTCGGGTTATTCCCTTCTCGGAAACTTCCTTGTTTGGTGAGTTAACATTCTAAAACTGATCTTGTGAAAAGAATTTCATTGTTTTTCTTTTTCCGGGTTGCGTCATCGCTTTGTTGACCATTAGTTTCGAAAAGTGAACCCTTAATATTTCATTAACCTGCTTTGTTAGCGAGCAGTTTTTTTCCTATTTTCATGTTAAAATAGTAATTATGTCTCTATAGATTAATCAAAGTTATAAGAATTGCTTTTTAATGTTTTATATCCACCATCAGTTAAATGTTTTGTTACTTTTGTCTGCTGGTGTTTAAATTTGTCACGAACCCTCCTCCTTGTTATAGTATTTGTTGATTAAACAATAATTGTACGTGGCTAAACTGCCGTCGTAATATAACTTATCACTGTTGTCATGGAGAAAGAATCAACGATACAAATATATCTTTACCAAGCAGGGATATTTTTACATGGCATTTCACTCATTTTTTTTTTTGCTTCATAAAAGCCCATTGAATTTAAGATTTGAGTCCTAAAAACTCATTTGTTTCAATTGAAAAATTATCACTGACCAAACCATATATTTCCGTAAATGTTGCCGCCATTATAGTGCCCCATCAAACCTTTGCTGTTGGCTCTTATAGGAATAATCATAAGTTTGATTTCGATTATAAGAAGATCAGAAATAAGAATAACTTATTGAGAATATCTAGTTGAGTCGGACAACGACATTGCATGGCAAGAGTATGTCTTCTTTACGTTTATAATATGGTAATCCGACGCGTTAAATAGAGAATAGATGGTTGGTGGTGTGAATCGGAAATGTTATCGGGCAAGGCTTAGGAATATTATCCGGTGAGCCGAAGGCGAAACGGATAATAATCCGAAGCCGAGCCCGATAACTTTTCCAATTCAAAGACACCAACCATCTATTCTATTTATCCTGTTACCTTTATGTATTCTTTAAAAAAAACAGGATGTAAATAAAACACGAGAAAAAAGGAAAAATAAGTAGAGAATGGTGTAAACATGACGTCATTGCGCTCTTATGACGTCATGATTTGTCACGTGCATGTGTTACATGGTTAGTGCCGAATATCACAAATGTTATACGGTACCTAGTTATCGGTCCCAAAATGACACTAGTGACATGTTAACCACCCTTTTTGGTATCCCCATGTCCAAGTACTTGTGTTCTGATCTGCATCATCCTATCCTACCCGTATCACTCACTCGGAGTCGGTATAAAAGAGTGTCGCCCAGGATCGGCCAGTGTTGATCTAGAACGACTGTCTTAATATACACGTCACCGTGACCTAGTGGCCTAATGGTTAAGGCGCCACCTCGGGTTAGGGAGGTTGAAGGTTCGAGCCCCACGTGAAGCGTTTGTCCGGAAATTGTTTCTTGTTGGACTTGTTCACGAATGGCCGGTTCGTGAGCCGCGAGATGAATTTAATGGTTACCGACTAATATTAGTTTGGCGCCTGGCATATTGATAGAAGTTGGGAGCTATTTGGTATAAAAACTGTCTCATAAGCAAAACTGACTAACTCTTTCGAATAGGGGTGACACTATAATAAACAAAACCTCTTATATACGCAATAATATTCGAATCGTTTGTGGACAGATGCCAAAGCAAGAATATACCTTATTTAGATCTGACTTGGAAGTAAAACCGAAATATTACGTCAGATCAAAACGAAAACTTGAATTTTCGGAAATCCATCTTGTGATCTTAGTTCTTGAACACTTAGGTAAGCATGGAATTTAAAGAGAACTTTGGGCGATTTAATTAACACCAGAACCCGTTTTATGACAAAAGAAATTGCAATATTATGTATGTGATTCAAATTTTGGCATGATCTCATCGGCAAGGCACATTTTTGATAATGTATACTTAGTCTGAGATTACATAGGGTATCTTCTGCTGCCTATACAAACTAATTTTGGTTGGAAGATAATGTTAAAAATTAAATGCATACTAGTATAACTGTAACTTAGTAAATGGAATTTATATGTAATTAAGGAAAATACCGGCGGTGCGCAAAGGAAAAACCCCCACTCATTTGATCGAACTTCTTGTAAAGAGTGACTTCTTGGAAGGAGTTTTCCATTTAACGTGCTTCCCTATCTAACAACTCTTGAGTTTGAGGGGAGTGTAAGCAAAGTACTTCCTTATGATCTCTCAATCGGAACTACTCGGGTATTTCCGTGAGCTGTGAAATGTTTTCATTGGATAAACCCGATGTGTTCAGATTGATGAACTCTCAGACGATCTCCTTCTTTTGGGTCGTGCTGCGAGGAGTGTTGTTTGCCTTCCATACGCCAACATAGCAAGATTTGTATGTTCATTGCATTTAAATCAATCCCATACCAGTTTGAATATGGTTATAATTAACGATAGAAAATAACACTAACAATAATATATACATAACACTAAGTATCATAATTATGAAACAGTGTGGTGTTAATGTTAATGAAAATTAGTATCATCATTTAGGGTTTTAGTCTGATACCTTTGACAATGATATTGATACAAATTGTGTACAAATGATGATAATTAAAGTGATATTGAAATGATATGAATGATGATAGAACACTAAAAACAATGATGATAAATACAATGGTGGTAAAATGACAATGGGACATGTCTTTATCTCTTACAGTGCTGGAACCGACTTCATGATTATGCAAACAGGTTAGATAAAGGCCAGCCGCCAAGTATATTGGCGGCTTGCCTGTTATTTGTCCTTTTTGCTTCTCTGATTATAGCTCCTCTTCAAAATTAAGCAGATATATAAAGGTTTTGGAAAGCAGACGACATAGAAATCTATTCATAGAATACTACTCAGCATTCTGAGAGTTAAAGAACGTTTTATAAGCAATGCTTACTTCACCTTCGTAGTAGTCCCATAACCTTGGCAAGAATTCTTTAGGCTTGATAATAATCATAAAAAACAATTCATCTGACGGGGTGTATTATATGACCTACAAATGTCCCTAGGATTAATTACGCCTGTCTTTGATTTGAAAACTTACCTTCATATTCCATGCCAAAAAACGAAAATAGAAAAAAGAAATGACAAGAAAAGGGATATCTGTATGTCTTTAACCCTTTTCAGAACAATAACGACATTTAACCACTTTGTTGCAGACGACTTTGGAAAACATTGTGGGAAAAGGAGAAATTGCTCGTCACGAGCAATTTCTCCTTTCCCCACAATGTTTTCTGTCCCATCAGAAGATTACTTTCCAGTTTCATCACAGTTTGAAATGTCGTCTGCAAACTCTTCCAATTTGGGACCGTCGAATATTTGGCGTTTGGTAAAGGGTTAAGAAAACTTGTAATGCAGCACGGGAAGGACATGATGATTGAGCATATGCCGAACGTTTCCCCTCCCACATATTGGGTAATGGAGAATTGCTCTGTACAACTGTTCAATGAAAGCGGAAAGCGCCGATTTGTGCAGGATAATCCTAGGCGCCACATTGCCTGGAGATCTTCAGGTAGGGTTTCGCTCGCCACGTTTCTGAATGAATAATGATTAACCTTTTGACCCCCTATTTAAATCTTATTATAATGGCATACCACTGCAAAGAGTTCACCTTTTCTCCATGTTGTTCTACTTTTAAAACAAATATATAAGTTAAACATAACTACGCACACGGATATATTGCATCAATACATATTAAACAAGATTGCAGGTTTAAATTACGTTGAAAAACAATTCATAGAAAATATTCTTTAGACCAAGGAATGACTTTCTCTCCTCTGCGTGTTTAAAGAAATACATTTAAGTACATTTATTTTGCAAATAGGGTTCTTTATGAAAAGACGTGAACACTTGGTAATTTGTAAGGGTCCCTTTTATATAGAATACAAAAGCCTCAACGCTCTGTTAATTCTGAATAATTAGCTACTTGATCTTGCTCAAGGAATAGGTTATTGCATCACGGTGTTGATATCCAATGTCAAATGTAGGTCATAGCTTGGGATTAGGTCACTGCAACGAAGCCAAGGCACAAGAGGATGGAACCTTGGTCTAGAAGACACCATTCTTATCCGGTACAGCATGGGAAGTGTTTTTGACACGTTCTTAGAGAACTGAATAGCTTTGTATGTATTCTAACGTCTAACTAAGATCTTTCTCATTGCAAGGACTCTGATTTGGTTATGTTCTTCTGTTCATGTTTCTTTGTGTTATTGGGATATTCTGAAGAATAGAAATCATATAAACCAGTTCCGTTTTGAACAAGGGCATTGTTGGTTGGTTCCAGCAAACATGGATAAGTTGAAGATGGTTAAGAATGCTGTTTCAACGGAACAAACAAATTTTCTCCTGTATTTAATACGGACCCCTAGAAAAGCAATATAAATGCATCGTAAATGTTTTGAAATAAAATGTTTTGCTGCTTTTCCTAGGTGCGTGTAAGTAACCCACTTATATTGATAAATCTGGCTTTTGTATCATGGCAACGAAACTCTGTATGGTTACGCAAGCCAGATCACAAGTTACGTAGGAAGACCTCGATTTACAACGTACGTTTTGATTCAAACGTAACAGAATCCAACACCATTTTCATTCTGAGTCAAAAGAGTGCTTTTCTTGAAAAGCAAGGTAAGCAAATGTTCAAATTAAATTCAGTACGTCCTGTTTATTTTCTTTGTAACTTAAACTGTTATTTCTAAGTGTGACACATGTCATGGTCAATTTAGTATTTCGGTAGGCATCGCTGGCCTACGATAACAACGTATTGCGCTCGAGTTGAAATGTGTCCGACAATTTATTATAGTCATTGCGGCCAATTTGTCTTGGGTTTCATGACCAATATCCTTGGTGACGTAGGCAAAAGTGTCAACAATATAGTTCACGAAGGTCTTACCCAGTGTACCAACGTGAAAGATTTTACGCAAATGTAGCATTTTTTGTTTTTTAGGCATTTTCGTTCTTTGTTTATGTTTCTTTGTTTTCTGTTCAGACATATAAGGTGGATTGCTAGGCTGTCACACCCCATTTGAACACTCTAGCCATCTAGACACAAACATACCAGAACGATGTTATATATAACTATACAAGAGAGATCACACATGAAGAATTTGTCTTTTATCCACTACCATACCCGAAATATTTTCTTCGAAAATAGTTATCTTGGCCGAAACTGTTGCCACCAATGCAAAGAAAAAAACATACCATATAGCAGTAGCTTCCTACTGATGATTATTTTATTGCTTACACATAGAGACACATAAACACGGATAAGACTGTTGTTTCTTATTTGGAGGTACATGTCCATTGCAATAATGTATAATCACGATTCAACAACGATGCGCCGTTTGCATAACCAGGCGGGAAATCATGTGACCAATATTTTCGACCATATGTCCGACAAGATGGCAGCGCTAGGTATTTTTGCTTTTTTCACCTACTTTTGCCTCCAATGATCGTCAAATTGTGCTCATGAGTTGAACATCAACTTTTTTATCCTGGTGGTTTATTGAAATACCCATGCTTTATAACGACGTTACGTCAAAAATTCGGCAGAGAAATCGCAGTCGACGGTTTTTCACATGAGAGTCCGTCGACTGTGATTTCTCTACCGAGTGTACATGAACAAGCACATTGAAGCTCCCTTCAGTTATCTTCCGACTAGCCCTTATACGTCATCATTGGGTTATTTCACAAGCAGGATGTCGTTTGTGTAACTTAGTGCATTGTAATATGACTATCAAACTTAACAAATCTTACAACAATCCGCAGTTGTCGAATTACGCAGAATCTTTTTGACGTATCGATTTCCAAAAGTCATGTCCGACCTTATTGTTGGTAGTGCAAAGTGATTTTCCCAAGTTTTGGACAAAATACATTCGAGGAAACTTCTGAAAAAATCCATGCATGTATAATTTATATGTGATATTACTCCAATAAAGGTGTTTTGCTAACAAAAACCACCCCTGTAATGATCCAAACACATTAACTTTATATGTTATATTTCCCCGAAAGACTTTTTATTTTAACAAATAGAACATCAATTCTCTCATATCACGGAGGTTGATCTAACCTGTTCTTTCCTGTTGATGGATTTTTATGTCTCTTTCCAATTCTGATTTGTAGGCTGTTTTTAGAATGGTATTTTGGGGCCGTGCTAATCTCAGTGGTTGAGGTGGCGGACTTTTAACTAGGAGGTCATGGGTTCGATCCCACCAGCGTCAATGGCTTCACGGATTTTCCTTTGACACGTCAGAGTTCTAGCCCTTATAGTGCTGGAATCGACTTCATGCTTGATGGCTGAACTTTGATTTCACATGTTTCCTACTCTGAGTATCTTTCCTCATCAAAATTAGACAGATATTTAAGGTTTTGGAAAGCAGGCGACACGAAAACATATTTCTTAAAGGTACTCGGCATTCTAAGGGAAAACCTAGTAAGGATGAATTCTAAGAAAATTGTTTTGTAATTGAAAGGTTGTAGAGATTGCGGCTTTCTCAAAACACAAAAAAAACTAGAATCGCCCTAATAATGCTCGAAACTGTACCCTCTTTTTACATTTTCAAACAGTACATGGTAACTATTTAGATACATTATTTGGACATTTGGTATCGCATCCACTGGCAGCTTGTTTGAATCCTTTTAGAAAATGTTTATGATACCTTTTGTCCAATCGGGACTCACATCACAGATAAATCATCTAATATATGTTTTGATGTCCCGTTCTATTACACAGCTGTGACACCAATCCTTTTTCAACCGGTTACGCATTCGCAACGTATACCTTTACAAACTGAATAGGGTTTAGTTGAACCCATTTATATCATTTTTCGCGGGTCACTTCGTATGTTCATCTCCATGTCAATTGGTGTGTGAGGTGTCGTGGCCATCTTGTCCCATACAGTAAACCAGCATGTGATTTTAAGCGAAAACAAACGTATACGGAAACTAAAACAAAACAAATTAATAAACTAAATCTTTCTCCTCATGTGCGCTCTAATGCGTCCGTTTGTATTAAATTGACATGTGTACCTTACATGTACATGATAATGTGTTATATTTTAAATGCTTTTGACAACTTGAAATGCATCTAATAAAGCAACGTGCGGTTTTGGTGGATCACATTTTTTTAATTCAAACACACCTTTCTCTCTGAATGAATGATGTTCCCCTCCTCCATTGATGTTCCATTTCGCTCGGACAATATTCGTTTTCCTAGTCCGTTTACTCAAAGGTTCCACAGGTAGCCAGATAAAAGTAGGGAATTGTTGAAAAGAGAATCAACTACCCCCTCCCTCCATCCGAAATCTAAGGTATCAACTAATCACACAAAATATGTATGGTACTGTATTGAGGGGGGTCCACTTTTCAGAGGGGCAATTGTAAGCTAAACAAAAAAAAAACATTTACGATTCACTTTGTACTCAGGAGGAGGGAAACCAATATATATAATTAGAATTTGGTGGAGTCACTGTGAAAAGATAAGCACAAATACATGTATTTGTGTTGAGTGTGGAGCAACAAGGGTTGACAGTTCAATACATTAGAGCATCAGTAATAAAAAAAGTATACGATGAATATTAAACTTATTTTGAATTCTAGAATAAATACGACAGGGTTACAAAAAAGATTTTCCCTATATACATGTAGCCATAGCCATATGTTTTAATTCATTTGATCGTTTCGGGTGGTTAATAGAATAAATGGGGTTTCCCCCAAACCGAATCGTGATTTTTGTAAATTTCTCTCTATGTGGGAACGGCATTGAAAGTGCCATTAAAATCGATTAACAAATATTTGCACATTCTTTCCGACTATTATATAGCATATTCTGAAAGGTTGCTCCTTTGTTATTTCGAGAAAGGCCATGTTTTCATATATGAATGGTACACGTGGAGGCCTGGCAATGTGTGCGATATCTGATTGGCTGTTTCGAGACACACCTACGTGGGCAGATAGACATCGAGAAAAGAAGGATATGTTCGGTTTAGACAGATCAAATGGCTGACGGCACCTGCTCATTATTACATCGATAGGTTCCGAAAATTACCACATACCAAAGTTTGAATTATACAATGCGTGTCTTTGATGAAGTCGTTTTGTTTTCATTTTCATTAAATTTTACTTAAATCGCGTCGCTCGATTTATCCAAAATCTGCTTTCTCGCAGGCACCGTATCTTGAAATATTTTGTTGCAAACTGAAACCTATATCTATAAATATTATGTTAATTTATAGATTAAGGTTATAGACTGTTCTTGTTTATTATGTGATCCGGTGCCAGTTTGCATTATTTCTTGTAATTTATCTGGATGGACTTTTTACAGTTGTTCAGACATGGTAGTGATCAATCACTTTATTTTTTTTTATATTTTTTAGGGTGACCCTTGGTTTCATCTTAGCGTGTTTTCAATATGATGATAGAGAAGTGTAGCATATATTCTATATGAACTGTTTTCACTGGTTGCAAGTTTATAATGAAATTTGTTAAATTTAACGGACCCATTCATCACCTCCATTTAGAACCCTATTTTGTATAACAAAGTTGATGTATATCAATGAGAGCGGGTGTGGTATATGCGAAACATACGTGAGCGCCTGACCATTTCCGGTTCTATTATACATGTAGTATTCTTGGAATAGGAGTACATGTAGTTGAAGTGAGCTTAACCTCCTTTAAACAGAAATATCGATTAAACCCCCTAGTGATGATGCAATATTTCGTGGCAATGAACATGTGTAGCTACCAAGCACGTCAGTGGGAGAATATACGATGGTTCAGCGCAAAACTATTGCAAGTGTTGTGAAGCACTTGCTATAGTTACGCACTAAATCCCACTCCTTTCTTCCTTTCTTTCTTTTTCTTTCTTTCTTTCTTTCTTTCTTACTTTCTTTCTTTCTTTCTTTCTTTCTTTCTTTCTTACTTTCTATTTTTCGTTCTTTCAATACAAAGCTGAGCTCTTTTTGATTTTTTTCTTCTTTCTCCCTTTCTTTCTTTCAACACAAAGCTGTTCTGTTTTCCTTTTCTTTCTGTCTTTTTTCCCTCTTAGAAATACACTCCGAGAACGTCATGACCCCGATGATAATTACAGACCCAAATTAGGTTTTTTATCTTCTTTTTCTTGTGTTATTGTAATACATGCTTACCTATCCCCCTATATTGTAGATATCGACCAAAACAATTCTGGTATGATTATTACTTTGAAGATATTTAGATCAACCTATGTCTGTTTTCTTGTTTGTAATAGCTCTACTTCGTATTTTTTCTGTTCGAAAACAAAGAAAGACATTTTGTCACATCTCAATTATAACGAGAAAAAAAAACATTCGTTATAGCTTTCTATTTAGAAAACACAATGGTTCGAAAGGCCCTAAGAAATATAACATAACGATATAACCTTTTTATCTAAGCGCCCCTTCGATGTCCTCAACCAGTTCATTATAACGATTCCTCTGGAGATATAAAGAATAATTACGTGCTAGCTGATGCATACATACATGTATGTATCCGCCCGCGGAAAACCATAAACACCTCTGCTGCATAAGGGTAGAATACCCATAATACTCCATTTTGAATTTCTTCCATTGGTTGTATTACTTCGGCCGTTCTCGGCATTCATCGGTCTAGACCGGAAATATTTTCTCTACATCGAATAGTACCGGCCCCGACCGATGTATACCGAGAATGCACGAAGTAATCCGACGAAAGAATGAGTTTCAAAATGGCGGATCGTAGGAATTCTAAGGACAAGTATCCTTCAATCAAATTATCCATTGAGATTGATTAAGACGATGTTGTTTAGGTTTAGACACTCAATCTATCGTTTATGCCGATATGAATCATTCAGTTTAAGGAGCAACACAGTCTCTTTGAGTCTCTTGACAGTTAACCAATTTGGGGATACTGGAAGATGGAACTTTGTCGCGATACTTTCAAGTATGCTTTGTATTTTTTATTTAAATGCAAAACATTATGTAATGGTTCATCAGTGTTTCGAATTTGTACTGGTCTACGCATATCACCTTAAGATCCCAATAAACGTGTGTGTCATGTTTTAAGTTTTGTTCGGATCGTTGTAGATCTTTTACATATAAACCTCTGAAATCAAATCTCTGGTTCGGATTTTGTGACCGATTCACAATGAAGGAAACGTCAAATAAGATTTATTACATTTGTATGTATAAAGAGTATCATTCTGTTCATGCGATTGGATTGAAACCATTGTGACAAACGAGTTACTTGCTCATCTCGAGCATTTATTCTGTTGTCACACAATACGGAATAGACTCCTCTAGTACACGTGTCTCACATCACGTATTCATGAAAAGAAATAAGAACCAGTGTACTGTTTTACCAAACAACTTAAGGTAAATATTTGCGCAAGTCATAACTGATACACATGGAAAGTATCTTCAATGAAAGTATGATATTGCAATGTGACACGTCATTGGAAGCGTCTCGGAGAGACGCTTCCAATGATGTGTTACTTTGCAATATTGCTTAGCCCAATATTATAGCAAGAGGAATTGTTGTTTTAGACTTTTAGACCAAATCTTAAGCGTAAACTGTTCTGTAAAACAGTACCTAGGAAAGTACGATTATTTTGCAATGCAATTCTAAACCGCTATATACGCATTTGCGGTTTGCTGTATTTCATTCATAGTGTATAACTATATATGCAGCAATACTCACGTCGATTTCATTTACACTCTCGTATAATTTATTCAGTACACTTCACTCCTTATCCTTCAACCCTAAGCATGCTGGGTAACTTTCTAAAAATAGATTTTTGTGTCGTCTGCTTTAAAAATCCCTAAACATATCTGCTTAATTCTGATGAGGAAGGATATTCAGAGTAGCAAACAGGTTAAATCAAAGGCCAGCCGCCTGTTTTTAAAGGTTTTGGAAATACAGACGACACAAAGATCTATTTTTAGAATATTACTCAGCATTCTATGAATAAAATGAATCCTAGTCATTCATCTCTTTTAAGCGCTTTGATTCTGTTTTCTTTTTCTTTTTCATGAAAACAGTCACCCAATAGTGCACGAACGCTATTCATTTCCTATTCTCTGTTAACTGCCTTATTTGAAAGTTGAGTTTATATGAACGATTTGGTATTTGTTTTAAAAGATATGCCCTTGATACTACGTCATTTCTGGTTCGAATTTCGTAATAAATTGATCCGGTCTTAAGAACGCAGTTTCCAGATTCAAAATTATTCAGAAAAGGCAATTTGACAAAAACCAGCACAAATTACAAACGGATCATAGTTTCGATATGAAAAAGAAAACTAAACTTGATCCTTTGTTCCTAGTCTTCTGATCTGCTTCGTATACCGTTTATACGATTGGAGGGAGGGGGTGGGGGTTACAATGGTTTGATGATGCAATACAATCGATCGCAATCCGTACTACCGTATATAAATACCAAACGCCTCATTCATTGGGTTAGCCAATACTGGTATCGAACAAAGTCAGAGCCGTAAAGATCAGAAATATAATATATTTGTATACGAGTGTCGCTGAAGACCAAGTGAATATTTAGTATAGTAGTGGTTTATTCTTTTGAGTTATATTCGTAGTGTAAGCAGGTGATTTACTATTATTATTGATACTCTATAATAAACGTGTTTGATATAACTGGTATATAGGTGATATTACAACTGTTTTATACGTGACATAGAATTGTTATAGACGTGATATATAGAACTGTTATATATATACGTGATAACTAATTGTTTTACTCGTGATATGAGTTCTACAAACGGGAAATCGTATTACCAAGACGACCCTGTAAGTTAATAAGCTTTTTCTAGTTTTATCATTTAAAAAAAATAATAATAATAAAGAACGAATGCAAATTTATAAAAAATAAAAAATGAAATAAAAGATGAAACGAAAAAAATAAAAGAAGAAGAAAAAAAGAAATTAATTTAAAAGGTAGTGCTTTTAAAGACTATTTCACGTTTACACGTACTATAACGATAAACGTTTAAAGAACATGCAAAGGGCGTTAACTTTCTCAAAAGGCGCGGTCAATCAATCACGGTTTGCTGTCATCATGTGCTTTGTCTATTTCGAAATTGCACTTCCTACGTATAGACGAAGTGTTTAAATTACACGTGATTCGTGTATATTTCATGCATTTAAATTACATTTAATGTCAGTACATATGATGCATTTAAACACTAATACTATGCTATTTGTCTGAATTCTATGTGATGTCTTCGGTTTACAGTAAAATCATTTACATCCCATGATATGATTATGTGACGGATAAAATTGCACGAAATACATTTCAATTATTTTAAATATATTTTATGCGTTAAAGAAACTGGTGCGATTTCAATCTTCATAGTACATTTAAACTGAAAGTGGACCTGAATTGAAATTAGAATATACTTGGTGCATTTATATGGTGGATCTTTTGACCATCTTCTAGCGGTCGATGTTCGGTCCTTCACATTTCCAATTAGGTTTAATATTTCACTAGTGTGATGTTCGAACTGGTTAAAACTATAATCCAAGTACGTGTATGTACAACACTTTGGTTGAGTCTCTCGGTGTAACGTATTCTGTATTTCAAACTAAACACAGCAAATCTTTATTATTTGAATAATTGGGATTTGAATAAAGGGGGTTTCGAATCAGGAGGAAGAATAAAATAGATTTGGATAAATGTGATTTGTGTATCCAGGATGCAGAATCGAGAGTGATACTTTAATATATGGTGCAACAACTTGCTTCACAATCGATATGCGTATAAATGAATAATCTAAAATTTAAGCTAAACCAAGTTTTCTCGTGTCAGCCCGAACTGAAACGCTTTTATATTCGGGTATATTATGGACTATCCCACACACCCCTATTAATGTCCCGTTGGTGTATAGTATACGGATCTACTCTATAAAGATTTAATCAATCGTTTTATTATTATTAAACCGGATAACGTATACCTACGTCAATTACTAAAATATTATAATAACATCTGCTTTGAAACCGATCCCTTAACCCATATAGGTCTGGAACCCACTTCATGCTTATGCAAACAGGTTACATCACGGGCCAGCCGCCAAGTAAATTGGCGGCTGGCCTGTGATCTAACCCATTTTCTAGTCAGAGTATCCTTCCTCGTCAAAATTAAGCAGGTATTTATGGTTTTGGAAAACAGACAACACGAAAAGGGACACAACTGTGATATCTGTTAACTATTCCTCAACCTTTCTTAAAGGTGGAACTGTCAGACTTTTCAAACTGTCAAACTGATTTCAATCGTAGACGGACCATTTTATGTTGTGATTTGTATGTTACATTAGAAATGCTTGAGGTGAAATTAGAAAATGCATGTTTTTGTCCTGGTGTCAATGTTGTCAGCAATCATAACCCGACTCATAGATATAAAGGACTTAAATGTAGACGGCATAAGAAGTATCTTATATGTAAAATCAGATTTTGATAAAAAGTCAGAGAAATAAATAATGAACGTTTTCCCGAAGCTGATTTATTAATTGTTTTATAAAGCTAATATTGTTGGAACTCATAGAAATCGTCTCGACGAGATATTCTAACGAGTAACCACTAATTAGGACTTGTCTGTGGGTCAAGCTTTTTGAAACATTGAACAGAACAGAACAGAAGTTTATTTCATGATTTGAACACTTTTGGTTAATTGTCAAAACAACAATATAATCATACATAAACAATGGATAATACATATAAATATGTACAAACAGATCTAGTAATGCGAAATAGTATTGCATGATAAAAACCTTTATACGGGGTCGCCCATCCCGCTTCCCACATGGGTGATAGGATTGTTCCTGATTTTTGCGATTTGCAGACTTTTTGTTCCTGTATAACGATATAACAAACATGCCTTTTCAGGATAAAGTACTAGAGATGTCTTTAGTTATGTGACTATGAACATCAGTTTGTAAATCATACAGTTGCTATGACGCGAGAATGTCATGTCATCATTGTTTAGGAGAAAGCAAAACATTGTTACTGTTGATGGTTTGTTACAATAACAGTCGTGCACGGCTTATAAAAAACTGGCTTTATCTAGATGTGTGTCAGCACATTGTGTATTTGGTACATTTGTTTACAGTCGTACACAGATCTGGCAAATCTGCAAGTCCTGCAATTTCTTTTTGTTCATAGACTGATAGAGCGCCCGTCCCTTTACGCATTTAACCTATATGCTCATTTTACGACACCAACTGCGTAAACTTTACAAAGCAATATTAACGAAATGAGAAAGTGTTAATTGCGAGCAGTCTTTGCTTTGGTGAAAAGGTTGGGTTATTTTGAAACACATTGTTTTTCACCTGCTATAGTTTGTTTCTTTATTAAATGGTACGTTTCTGTAGTGAGGGGACGAAAATCTTTTTTTTACCCAAGACCACATCTAAGGCTATTTGGTGATATACATGTTTGAGAAAAGCGAGTACAGTTCAGCGATAATCCTTTTTGCAGATAATCGCTTTTCCGCTTCAAGGTCAAGCGAAAATTTCATATCTCCTTCACAGTGTTGTTGTTGTTCTGCCGAAATGCCACATCTTCAATTTGATTATTAGTGGGGAATGACCATTTGTTTATATCAGGGCTTTTTGTGTTTAATTTAACCGGGACCTTTAAAGGGCACCTTGCAAATTGGAAATGTTTTTAAAAAAATGCAGTTTTCCAGAAGTCCAATTTCTTACCAGATTTCAAAATAGAAAATCTATAGAAGAATAAACAGTTGATAAATGCGTTTTGCAGACGGTGTTCTATCCTCAAAGCTTTCGAATTCGTCTGCTTTGTCAGCGTCAAAAGAGATTAAGCCTACTAAGAAGGTATACTCAGAATCTTTCTTTCGAAAAATGTTCATTTAGAAAAAAAAAACCCTGTTAATAAAGACTATAAGCAGAGGCTTTTTTTTATCCGCAACGCATTCAAATTCGTCTGCTTTGTTAACGTCAAATCGCGATTAAGCGATGGGAAAGGAGTGAATGTGAAGGCCGTATTGAATTTTATCAATATTCCCACACAGTCAGTCCTGAACGACCTTTCTCCAAGGGCAAACAGACGTCGCTGGAGAAAAAAGGCTTTGAGCGGGATGTTGATATTAAAACTAGCTGCTTTCATTTATGATACTGTCAGGTTCTGATCATTGACGGTACAAGCAATTTCTCCTTTTGCCACAATGTCTTTTCAATCTACTCACATATCACAACATCAGAACTGAAAGGTTTCTCACATGTTTACAAAGTTTTTTTTCTGAAATCGTCTGCTTCAATTAAAAAAATGTCTTCTGCAGGTGGTAAAGAGTTATCTCCTTGAACTGTTTGATAAAGGGGTTAATTAATCATGTTCTAATCCATTCTCTGGAAAGGTCTGTTGACTCCCTTTCCTTTTAGGATTGACAGACAGATATGTCGATTCGAATCTAGGGGTGTTTCAGTGCACGTATCAGTTCAAACCGCAATGTATCCCTTCAATCTTACAAACCTGTAAGAACTGCAATAATGCGACTTATCTGGTTTTCACAACCTCTATCCATAGGCGTAGGAGCGTTTTCAACATTGGGGGGGGGGGGCAACTTCAGATGAGGACCGGTCCAAGAATAAATGTTTCTAAACTTTTTCATGACTATTCATGCATTTACAAATTCAATAACTTTATAGGAATTAAAAGAAAGCGTATGAAAATGTGTATCTTTAATAAAAAAAAAAAAGAAAAGAAAAAGGAATATGCCAGGCCTCGATCTCACGCGGAAATCAAATGTATTTATCTAAACAAAAAGTGGTAGCGACCAGACTGTCACAGCCACGGATTCAGCTTTTATGTGCGAACGAATTAAATTATTATTCAAGCTTTAGCTAACAATTGAAGACAATATTGAGTCTGACTCCTTAGAACACGTTTCACACCATGTTTTCGTCAATCAAAACTTCCCGGGTATTTTTGTGAGCTGGGTTTTCATTGGACAAACCCGATGTGTTCAGATTGTCATTTGCGATGGTGACGTCAAAAAGATTAGGGCTACTGTTCGTAACAAAAGGCGAACTGGTATTAGATAAAGCACAAAAATACACATTTATTTTTATTCTGCTGTTAAAGTTCGTTTCTTTTATTTTTCTTTTCAAATATCTTCATTTGCCATTATGAATATTGGGGGGGGGGGGGTACCCCAGCTCCTACGCATATCCGATCAGACAATGCACACGGGTTGATTGAAGGGAGAAATTGCTCACACGAATTCGTTGTCCTCAGCTCATGCATCGGACTCGGTATACAAGGGCCGTAGGTTCGAATTCCATGAGTAACTGGTTCTGCCTTGCGACCTTTCATTAATCCACAATCGACGCGAGTACTGGTTATGTATCCAGGAACAGAATAGAGAGTGATTTATCTAAGTTGGAAGACCTAGTTTCTCAATCGATGTAAAATAAATAAGTCTAAGCTGATACATAATTATTATACTTTCTAGAGGTAAAATTGAATAAGTTTAAACTGATGCATACCTACTATAGCATGTTTGATAAAGGCGATGAACTAACATCTTTTTATCCCATTCTTTGGAAGAGTTCTTTCTGTAACGAACCGAGCAAATAACCTCTCAAAGACACATACACATTCGATCAGTGAAAAACACTGTCGTTCACTGAGCGGTTGTGTTGTCTATATACACACATGCATGTTCTCACAAACAATGCCTTCGGTCCTTATTTTGCATAATCGTTCAACGAACGTTACATTTCTTTTCAAGCTAAATTGGATTGACGGGAAAACACGACGTTTCGAGTCTATTCGTGTAACAAGTCCGCGTATCTGTCCAAACCTTACATACCTCATCAATCTTACAAACCGGTTAGGACTGCATCGATGCAATCCATTGGATTATTCATAGTCAATACGAGAGGATGTTCCAGGGTCAGGCTACTGAGACAGACACTGATTTGCCGCTATCTATATAGTCCGAATGATCCAGACGTAGATATTTCTTTTAACACACTGTTACAGCTTGGATCATCCGGGAAACGCTCTATATTGTAATTAGTGTTTTTTGATACGGTCATTATTTGAAACTTACTTTGAGATGTAGATTGTTGACCATGACCTTACCCTTAGAATGATGGGTAATTTTCTAAAAATAGACTTTATGTCGTCTGCTTTCCAAAACCTTGAATCTCTGCTCAATGTTGATGAGAAAACGATACACTAAGTAGCAAACAGGTTAAATCACAGACCAGCCGCCAGTTTACTAGGCGGCTGGCCTGTGATCTAACCTGTTTGCATAAGCATGAAGTCGGTTCAAGTAAAAGAAAGGTTAAAACAACTCAATGCTTACATACGGAAATATGCACTTGCAGTATCCACTTTTTCCCAAGGTCAAATTCAAATTTTAAGGTCAATATAGTCATTGAAGGTCAATGTCATTTTTGCCTTGGGAATCGGGTAATGTCACGTTATATGTATTAACCCTTAGAATGATGGGTAATTTTCTAAAAATTGATTTTTGTATCGTCTGCTTTCTTATAACATAAAAATCTGATTAATTTTGTTGAGGAAAGATACCCAGAGAAGCAAACGGGTTAGATCAAGTGGCCGGTCTGGATCTAACATGTTTTCATAAACATTAAGCAGATATTGAAGATTTGGGAAAGCAGAAGACACAAAAATCTATTTTTAAAAGATTACCAAGTATTTTAAGTGTTAAACTAGCTACTTGAAGTCACACATGTTGTCTGATTGATTATGTTTACTTGAAGAGGATGTTTTTGATAGAAGAATATTCAAGCTTACGTGCGCAGATGCATCAGTTTAAGTTGTTGTTAATACTGTTTAAGTGTTCCTACTAATGTTATTGTTTGTTGATGTCTGTTCTCAAAACGGGACATGTTTGCGTTAATTCTCGGAAGTAGACCATTAAATAGACGCGCGAAGAATGTTAACATTACAATTTCTTTAGTTTATTTGACCCTTTACCAAACATATAATTTTCGGCTGTCCCAAATTGAAAGAGTTTGCTGATGACATTTCAAAATGTGATGAAATTGGAAAAGAATCTTCTGATAGGGAAGAAAAACATTGTGGGAAAAGGAGAAATTGCTCGTTTAGAGCAATTTCTCCCTTTCCCACAATGTTTTCCAGATTCATCTGCAACAAACTGCTCAAATGTCGTAAGTGTTTGGTAATGGGTTTAAGTTGAAGCTTATTGAATTCACTGTCAATGACTGTTTCCTTGATATTAAACCAATACTCGCGCCGACTCATGGGTTAGTCCCAGCTGTTTCCCCTTCGCCGCTGACGGGAATCGCACCAGGGACGAACGGTACAAGAGGCCGACACTCTACCTCTGCACCATTGTCGACCGCGATTTCTTCAGTATTTTAATAAATCCAATTGAAGGGAGTAGATATGTCTACATGTATGTGAATGATGTCATTGCATGTCGGTTTCAATCTCAGGACGGGTACTGTGTCGATTCGGGAACAGTGATCAAGGGGTGGAGCGTCGGCTTCTTAACACAAGGGCCGTGGGTTCGAATCATGTGATAAGTGGGATCTGCCATGCAACCTTTCATTAATCCACATTCGACGTTAACACTGGTTATGTATCCAGGGAGCAGAATCGAGAATGATTAATCAAAGTTGCAAGAACTTGTTTTACAATCGATGTAAAATAAACAAGATTAAACTTAACTTTTTGGAAAACAATAACCGTTCGACGGAGAAATAAAATCGATCACAATACTTCTGTTAGTCAGTCGTCTGACTTCCTTTGACGTCAAGCGTAGTATTAGTACAGAACCATATTTCCCTTGTTTTGAACCCTGACTCACCGATTTGAGATAATGTTATTCACCCCGTATATACATTATCGTCTCAAAGATTTTCCTATCTTGTCAACAGGCTTGTTAATTATGTTAATATGCAAGTTTGATAATATGCCTTGTACTGCCTTGAAGGGCTGAACCAGTTCCCCATTTGAGAAAATGCGACTCGACCAAATTCAAGTCATTAACAGACGATCAAATGAGACATTATACTTAACGATTTTTGGGAAGATACCATTGCGATGGTAGGTTTTATTGATCACTAGGAGCAATTGGTTCTATCGTCATTTTTTTTAAGAAAAACTCTTAACAGCTAGCTGATTAACAAAATGATGTTATATAATTTAAATAAATTTCATGTTTTGGATTGATTTAGGAATAATGTTCGATGACAAAAAATCGATCGAGAAATAAAATCAATGACAGATAAACGTCCGGCTTTCCGATGATGTACGTGAAGTAAAGACTGAGTCAGACAGGACTGCGTAATAAACCCTTATAGTGCTGAAACCGACTTCATGATTACGCAAACTAGTAAGATCCAGGCCAGCGGCCAAGTAAATTGGCGGCTGGTCTGTGATCTAACCTGTTTGTTACTCATAGTATCTCTCTTCATCAAAATTTGGCCGATATCTAAGGTTTTGGAAAGCAGACGACATAACAATACATTTTAGAAATATACCCAGCAATCTAAGGGTTAAAGTTCTTTGAAATGCCATTGTCAGGAAGACCTAATGTCGATGTCAAATCGATTTTCCCGTGGAGAGCGCCTTCTACTTGAGGACATTTTACGCGGAACTGCATTGTATACATAATACATGTGAGGATCGCTCCTTCATATAAGCACAAGAACCCAGACAGTATCTGCACCATTATGGGTCTACATGTAGATCATTCTCCTACGCATTGATCTTCCTTTTCATTCGGTAAGGGGAATAACTGTACTGCAGAGTAGCAAAGGGAAGTAATCCTGTGCGGAGCTTGCATATGGATGAGTTGTCAGCAAACCACATGTTCTCTGAGTCTATGTTGTTAGGTACCAAAAAGCATCATCCTTGTTAGATATTATTGATGATCATAACGATGCTGCTGCTGATGATGATGATGATATGTTTTCGATTAAGTAATCTCGCGTTGCTTCTAAAATAGTTTTCTACCATATGCATTTGATACGAGTAGTTTTGCTTTTTAAGATGTTTTATATTTTCAATTATACTTTGCTTTTTGTTTTCTAGCCATATTCCCAACAATTCATTCATTTTCATTCATTTGACATGATTAGTTTTGCTTTCAAGATGTGTAATAATATCAGTTATACAATATGCGTTTTGTTTTCTAGCCATTTACCCAACAATTCATTCATTTGCATTTATTTGTATCGCATATAGGGTGATCTTGAAAGAGAGTTTGTAGGTATTTGTTTACGCTTAACCCCTTTCATTTTCCCGCGCTTCTCAGCACAAAATATCCCATGTTTAAAACAGTGTATTACAATGTATGATGTTATCATTCTAAGGATCTTTGTTCACAAACAATGCATATTTCGAGACAAATACCGATTTCTTCTTCTTCATTTGGGATATGAATTTACCACAGATAATAAGCAATGCTCTGTAACAAAAGGATTTCTGCTTTATTTTGATGAAGAAAGATAGTCAGAGTAGCAAACAGGTTAGATCATAGGCTGGCCGCCAACTTGCTTGACGGCTGGCCTGGATACAACTTGTTTGCATATGCACGAAGTCGGTTCCAGCACTATTATGACTCGGGCTCGTAAAAAAGATATCTAAATGGGATAGTTTGTGCTGAATACATCCTGCTGATATAAACATGTTCTTTCCCCTCCACTGTATTGAAAGTACTGCACGTGCTGCGCGGAAAGAAATCATGTTCTTTCAATTACGAATCCTTGATTTAATTGACAGGTGTCTGGTCTTGTTCCGAATTAATTCCAAGAAACTTTATCAAAGCCAATTAATTAAATGGACGAACAGCTCTACTTATATCTTAATACCTTACCAATAAAGTTTAGAAGCATTGAGACCAAAGATCTTCTTCACAGAGGTTAAATGTTAAAGCCGGATTTGAATACAGATTTTGAAAACATTGTCGTTAAACTATTTTCATTTTTGAAAATTTGAATGTGTGTCAAATTTAAAGCATCGCAAGGTCGAACATTGGAATAATGAACAGAACCCTTTCTATAAGAAGAAGAAAATATTGAGAAAAAAAAATCACAACGCTTGTTAGAGCAATGATCTTTTTTCTTCGTTTTGAGATTCAAATAAATGAAAAGAAACGTATATAAAAGATCTTTAACAACACATATTTGTTTGATATTCAACCTGTTATTACCGATATGAAGCACATTGCCTCTAAAGCAAGGTACTCATACAATACATGTGTCATTGAATCATTTATCATTGTTATATGTATGTATGCTAGATACGTGTATAACGCTATGTCGTCCTACTCCCGTATTTATCATTAAACATTGCCCTTATAAGGTTTGGATCAGCATGTGTATTCGTGACAAAGACACCCAGGATTCCATTCGCCTAACTCACAGTGACCAAACCCCAAATCTTGAAAAAGAAAACACACTGTTTCATTTTTTAGTCTAAGTTTGATACTTATACATTAAGAAAAAGTAAAGGATTAATAAAACTACAGCATTTAAGTCATATTTTGAGTACCTTTTAGAAAATGTTTAGGCGTACTTTTCAAGAGTACCAATTATCTTTTAAATAAAGAGTTCTAACCCTAAATGTGAAATACATGTGCTGATTCAAGAGTAAATCAAACCCAAAAAATATTTCACACCATTTGCCTTAAGGTAGTACCAGTGCGATAGTTTCGAAATAACTCAAACGTTAACCCTTAGAATACTGGGTAGATTTCTAAAAATATAATTGTGTGTCGTCTGCTTTCCAAAACCTTAAATAATAATATATATAAACCAATGAAGTATGCATGTAAATGAGCAATGGCCTACCTCATGTCACACTTGTTTCTGCATGTCATATTTATCGCTATTCAACCTATCTCATTTAAACTGAGTCAGTGGTCCTTTCTGGTTTTCTGAATGGCATATGTCAATTTTGAAATGATAACCGTACTTTCACGTAATTTTCACCCCAATCATCAACAGAATAATAGATTTAAATGGATAAAGCTGCAGTTTAAATGCGTTTTGAATTGTAAAATTGCTTCCTTAAACGTGACATTCACTAAATTTCGAAGCACATCTTTTGACTATCTCCAAACCTTTGAATTGTTTAAATGTGAAACACATGAACAAAATTGATAAGACCTTTAAGTTTAAATGCCATACGGACTTTGTCAAACTGAAATACCATATCTCATTCTCATTCGTGAATATGTAGAAGATGGGGTATTCAAGTTTGACATAGAAGAACACAGATACATATACAATGTAGTAGATTGATTTAGTATGTTTCTGTATGATAATTTTCCTTAGTTAGAGGTATGTCATGTGTCGAGGAAGCAAGTTATAAAGGGTATTAGGTACGAATTTTGGTGTTTACAGATTTATAAAAACCGTTCTTTTCCAGCATGCCAAATAAAGTATTCGACAAACATTAAACGTTTATGAAAAGTCGATACTGTTAAATGGTACTAGTGTCGTTTTTAACACTAGTTTAAGCATCCCGTCTTTTTAAGTATGATGGTATTGTCCTTATCGAATGCATGAAAAAGTTGTTTCTAGGCATGAGTAAGTGCTGCCTTTTGTCATAGATGCCCCCAAACCGACTAAATCATCTGTGCTACCTCGTGGTCGGTAGCGGTTGATTCTTTTAATTTTGACCGAGTACATTATTCGGAATGGGAGAAAGAGTCAATTAAGAAGGTTTATGAAAACTTCGGAAGAAACATGTGCTTCAAAATGAGAGGAAAAAAATCTAAATTTACACCAATACCCGAAAGCATGCTGCTTATATGCCAAGCCAGGGGTGATTTGACAGCAAGATCTACATGTATTTCATTAACAAGTGGAATTTTCCCTTGTATGTAACGAGCACAGTCACCAATGAGGTCGTTTGGTCGAGTCCTGCGAGTTTATGGCTGTCCTTGCAAATTTTCATTATTGTCCTATACATCCAAGAAGCAGATTCGAGAGAGATGTATAATTATAAATCGTTATAAGACTTATTTCACAACATAATTCAAATAAACAAATTTCAAACTTATTAAAATTTTGTATTCCCCTTGGTCATTTCAGCCGGAGAGAGAAGTCAAGTACACGTTCTGGTTACTGTTCAGTGTGCTAATATGTGTGTTCGGAAACAGCTTCCTTTATGGGTACAACATCGGTGTGGTCAACTCACCGGCTATGGTAGGTATCAAAGGTCCAAATAAACACGTATTCAATCTCAATCGATACACATATTTACTTTTTACATACCAACTAACATTTTGGGTTCCGCCGTTACGTCTGGTAAATTGGATACAAATTCAGTTTTACCTCGTCTCACATTTATGTTTTTGCCAAGAAATGATCATTATACAGTCAAAAGGTAAGCTGCCAGACTCGTTAGTGTTTTAACCTGTGCAAACAACGTTGGGTTTGATTCAAAATAAGAACTTTTGATCATTATCTTTTAGATTTCTTAAAACACTAATGGTTTTACCGGTTTAATGCGGAATAAAATAACCTCTTTGAAAGAATTCCAGGTCGTAAAAATACTTTTATATCAACTGATCACCGTAACATGACTGAGATATGCGAAACCACGAAGCCATCAAAGACACGAACAAATGGTCGAGTCTCACCTTTATACTAACACCGTTATATAAAAGGGATATGCTACCCAAATATTTAGTCATTGTGAAAAAAATGGTGGTGACTTCATATCACTTTTGTAATGACGACGACTCAGCTTGACCAAGCCTCTTTTTGACATTTTAAATTATGTGTCTTCTTTCATCAATAATGACTGATCGGTTGGTTGGATAAAAGCAGCTGCTTTCAAGAACAGTTACAGTCTTATATTACGGCGGACAGCGCATATTAATGATATTCAAATTTCCTCACAAGTACCACACACTATTCCTTCAAAGCCACGTGTTTTATTCCCAGATATATGACGTAACGTTATTCATCAGTTGTGAGAGACGAATAAATCATGTTGCCTTGTTTTAAGTTAGTTTCAATTCTCGAATTCTGGACCACGGTCTCCAAATATAATCGAAACGATACAGACTCAATTTTCGAGGCTAGGCTATGAGACAAGTTTCCCAATATATCTGCAATCCCGTTAACGGGATATATGAAGCTTATTCTCAATTTAAACAAATTCGGTCGATATGGAATAAATGCCTGAGACTATCTAATTCCTGTCCCAGTTGCGAAACAGTGCTTGCAAAGCCATTTGTACGACTGTCCAACAAACCCGGGCAATTTTGAAAAAGGATCTTTAGATCTATCTACTATTATTTTCCAGTTGATCAAGGTGTTTTACGCGAAGGTGGAGTTTGAGCGTGATGGGGTGGACATGTACTTCAACGCCTCCGATGGCGGGCTTTACTTCAAGGACGCGGCAAACGTCGACAACGCAACGAGACTCGCAAGACTCCATCCAAACAACACGGAAGCTGAGAACCTCGCTATCTCGAAAAAAGGCAAGCAAAATCTTCGGACAAACAGTTTTACCTTCAGACATATAGCTGGAATTATAGACGTACAGCCAAACATAAAGACATACAGCCAAACATGAAGACATACAGCCAAACTCGTAGACATACAGTATGACCTTCAGTCAAACAGCGGGACTCGCAGGCTTATAGTCGAACTTGCAGGCATACAGCAATACCTTCAAGCATACAGTATGACCTCCAGACATGCAGCATGACCTTCAGACATACAGCTGGACATGTTGACAAACATCTGGACCAAAACACATACAATGGACTTTGCAGACATACAGCAAGTTTTCAGACATACAGATGATCTTCAGACATACAGAAGACCATTAGACATACAGACAACCTTCAGACATACAGCTGAACTCGCAGACATACAGCAGGACTAGTAGACATTCAGCTGGACTTGAAGACAAACAACAGGACATGAAGACAAACATCAGAACTTGAAGACATACAGCAAGACTTGAAAACATACAGCAGGACTCGTAGACATACAGTAAGACTTGAAAACATACAGAAGGACTTGAAGACATACAGTAAGACTTGAAAACATACAGAAGGACTTGAAGACATACAGTACGACTTGAAAACATACAGAAGGACTTGAAATCATACAACAGGACTTGTAGACATACAGCAGAACTTGTAGACATACAGCAGGACTTTAAGACATACAGCAGAACTTGAAGACATACATCAGGATTTGAAGACATACAGTAAGACTTGAAAACATACAGAAGGACTTGTAAACATACAACAGGACTTGTAAACATACAGCAGAACTTGTAGACATACAGAAGGACTTGAAGACATACAGAAGGACTTGAAGACATACAACAGGACTTGTAAACATACAGCAGAACTTGTAGACATACAACAGGACTTGAAGACATACAGCAAGACTTAAAGACATACAGCAGAACTTGAAGACATACAGCAGGATTTGAAGACATACATCAGGACTTGAAGACATACAGCAGGACTTATAGACATACAGCAGAACTTGTAGACAAACAGCAGGACTTGTAGACATACAGCAGGACTTGAAGACATACAGCAGGACTTGAAGACATACAGCAAGACTTTAAGACATGAAACCTACCTTGCAGACGCACAGGTTTGTACTTATAAGGCTTATTCTTTACTGTCTACGAATAAGCGGTTGTTTTAACGCATATTTTTAACAACACATTGTTTAATATTTTTTTGCCAAGACGATTTACCCGAAATATTATACTAATAACCCTACTCTTAGGTAAGATGGGCAAATCTCAGCTGACAGATATGCCCGAGTAGTTGCGATTGTGTTGAATGTAGAATACTAATGTCAAATTGTATTTGCAGGTATCGAGGAAGACAATAAGTTAGAGCTGCTGTGGTCAGTGACAGTGGCCATTTTTGTCTTGTTTGGTATGATCGGAGCGTTCTCATCCGGAAAAGTAGCGGACTATTTCGGAAGGTTAGTAATGTATCTGTACATTCCGTACTTCATTCGCTTTGATTACTAAGATATTAAGTCGTTTGATTATAACGAAAGTAAAGTATCTGCAAAACATCATTTAAATGAGAATACAATTTAAGGTAAGACCTGGGTAATGGAGAAAGGTCAGAATAACAAAATCAAAGATTCAACAGAACAAATGCCGTTTTAAAGTCAAGTTTCATATCATTATCTTTCCTGGGTTGGAATACTTATTTGCCAACTTCATTCATGTAATTTCAGTTTCATTGAGAAAATTGAAAATTAAAGGGAGGTAGTTTATATGAAATAAAGGACAAATTTGTTGAGATTCATTTCATAAATATAAATTCAAAATCCGACAAATTTTGAAAATTGGCTCGGTGAATGCCTTTGAAATGATACATATTTTGTGAATTACATTTCAACTTAGTTTTCAACCAAAGCAATTGTCAGTTTCCCAACACCCAGGTCTTACCTTAAAGATGATTTTTTTTAATAAAACAAAGTCTTGGAAAGAGACAAAAGAAATCGTTTTCAATAATGATTTTACACTTGCGTTGCTTTATTGATTTGATCTAGGACTGACAACATAGCTATTCGCTCTCAACTCTGGTACATGTAGTGAAAGCCTAGTATTCATAGTCGCATGGTAACCTTGCAAATTATGGGATTCAAGCCAACGACCTACGTAATATAAGACCGATGATCCTCCAAGCAAACACTCGCTTCCACAAAGCACCATGGGGCCCTTAACCCCTTCAAAACTGTTTACCGAATACCTCGAGTTTGATCGTTTACTTTACTTTTTTCCCCGACCAACAGGAAAAAGGGCATGATAGTGATCACGTTTCTGATGTTTCTGGCCGGCCTTTTTGGAGGGATTCCGATCATCGCAAAATCACCCGAGTGTCTCATCATCTCCCGGGCGTTTGTAGGGCTACATTGTGGTAAGTTTTTGACGTTTGTTTGTGTCTGCCTACTTTAAAATGATATTACACTTATTTGGTGTTCACCTGATTTTCTCATCATCTCTCGGGCCTCATCATCTCACGGGCGTTTGTCGGGCTACATTGTGGTAAGTTTTTGACGTTTGTTTGTCTCTGCTTACTTGAAAAATGATATTACACTTATTTGGTGTTCGTCAGCTTTAAAATGATATAACACTTATTTGGTGTTCGTCAGCTTTAAAAGGATATAACACTTATTTGGTGTTCGTAAGCTTTAAAAGGATATTACACTTATTTGGTGTTCGCCAGAGTTTCTCATCATCTCCCGGCCGTTTGTCGGGCTGCATTGTGGTAAGTTTTTGACGTTTGTTTGTGTCTTCTTACTTTAAAATGATATTATACTTATTTGGTGTTCGTCAGCTTTAAAAGGATATTACACTTATCTAGCGTTCGTCAGAGTTTCTCAGCATCTCCCGTGCGTTTGTCGGACTGCATTGTGGTAAGTTTTTGACGTTTGTTTGTGTCTGACTACTTTAAAATAAAATTACACTAATTTGGTGTTCGACAGCTTTAAAAGGATATTACACTTATTTAGCGTTCGTCTGAGTTTCTCAACATTTTCCGTGCGTTTGTAGGGTTACATTGTGGTAAGTTTCTGGCGTTTATTTGGTGTTTGCTAACTTTGAAGGGACTATCACACAGTTTGGGATTTTAAGTTTTTGAAATAAAACATTTTCTACAGATATGATAAAGATATAAATTTCTAAAGTAACCTAAGACTAGGTTATTGACAGCTTCCAAACACCGTTTGTCTTTCGCTCTTTCTCTTTCGAATCCCACTTTCTCAGTATAGTGATTTTATTAAACCCTTTACCAAACGTTAAATTTCAACTGTCCCAAATTGAAAGAGTTTGAGGACGATATTTAAAAGTGTGATGAAAAGGAAAACAATTGTCATAGGGTAGAAAACATTGTTGGAAAAGGAGAAATTGCTCGTTAAGAGCAGTTCCTCCCTTCCCCACATTGTTTTCCAGAGTCATATGCAACAAACTGATAAAATGTCGTTATTGCTTGGTAATGGATTAAGTCATCATTTACGAAGTCATGTGCTTAAAGCATCTGAGTGCCAATCAACCGACATATTGTTAAAATAACAATTGATGTATCAGAAGGAAGTGAGTAAACAAATAAATGGCGAATGTTTTAGCATCTGTCATGCCAATGGGGTGATAACAGCAGGCGTATCCGGTGTCTGTGAACATCAGTGTAAACATCTAAAGTGTCTTTTAGAGAAAGCCTAACCCATTTTGTAATGTGAGCTGGTTTTCACTCACAGAAAAAATAGGGTATATCTGAAACAACTGTGGTTAAAGAAAGAAATTCTTCTACGGACGGATATCTTTTGAGAGTACAAATTCGAGGGTTCAGAGTTTGGGCTTTTTTTCAAACACCAAAACCAAACAACATGTACATGAAGTTAATGTCAAAAATGTTCCGTAGGATAAAAATATAGAGCTAATGAAATCCAGCAGAATTTACTGTAGTTTTCAGGCTGATAAAGCCTTCATCAAGGGAACTTTTATTTACAACTACATTTTCGTTAATATGCTTTAATTGTTAAAATCTAAATTCTTATGATTAAAAGGTGTTTACTGACACCTTAGCAAGACAACACTACACCCTTGTACCGACTGCCGAAGTTCGGTGGTAACTGTTGAATGATGGTTAACTGCCCTATATATATATATATATATATTATTTTTTTTTCAGTTTATACAATTTTTTTCCAAGTACAAAGTTACATAGCTTGACATTCATTTACATGTATTCATATTGATATACGATATCTTTTAGTATTAAGCCCATATACACATCCACATGGTTAACTGCCCTATATGCTTTCAGGCATCAACGTGAGTTTAGCGGCGCTGTACCTCGCTGAGATCTCTCCCAAACAGATCCGTGGCGCCGTGGGGACGTGTCATCAGCTGTTCATAACCGTCGGTATACTCTGGTCTATGGTCATGGGACTTCCGGATCTGTTAGGTAAGCTGATGGTCTCTCCCCTTATTCCATAGAATGTGAACCTACGGGTGATGGTTTGTCCCCTTATTCCATAGAATGTGAACCTACGGGTGATGGTTTGTCCCCTTATTCCATAGAATGTGAACCTACGTAGGGTGATGGCTTGTCCCTCTTATTACATAGAATGTGAACCTACGTAGGGTGATGGTTTGTCCCCCTTATTACATAGAATGTGAACCTACGTAGGGTGATGGTTTGTCCCCCTTATTACATAGAATGTGAACCTACGTAGGGTGATGGTTTGTCCCCCTTATTCCATAGGTGAACTTAAGTCTGACGGTACTACAGCTGCAGAAGCCTTTTTATCCTTAGAATGCTTGTATAATTTTCTAAAAAATAGATTTGTGTCTCGTCTGCTTTCCAAGACCTTAGATATCTGCATTATTTTGATGAGGAAAGATACTAAGAGTAGCAAACATGTTAGAGCACGGGCAAAGACAGATACCGTCGGTATTTTCTTGTCTATGGTCATGGGACTTCGGGAACTGTTAGGTGAGGTGATTGTTTCATAATTTGTAGACCGTTTATGTCTTAATGTGTGTATGACCAGGCCCTGCGTCATTAGTCCTGAAGATTCGTTAATCCAGAAATTGTGTTGGAAACGAATGTCATCGGTTTAACGAGACATCACTGTATACATGTATGGGATTTTTCCTTCAATTTTCCCAATATTCACTGTAAGGTTCAATAATCTCGAAAGGGGCCTCCGTGGCCTAGTGGTTAGAGTACAGAACTTGAAATCACATGGCCCCTCTCCGCGTGGGTTCAAATTCTGAGAGGGATATGGATTTTCATGAGAGAAAGTCTCCCGACTGACTTACGGAATGCCGATGGTTCTACCCGCCTTGACCAACCCTTATGGGCAGTTGAGTATGGGTTCTTCCTCCAACATTAATAGTCGGGCATCGCTACATAACTGAAATAATGTTGATGTGATGTAAAACCCATATAAAAAACCCAAAATAATCTCGAAGCCTTGTTTATTCAGGTACATGGGAGTATTGGCCGATCCTGTTCGCCTTCAATGCCATACCAGCGTTGTTGTGCCTGGTGCTTTTCCCACTCTGTCCGGAGAGTCCGCGATTCTTACTGATCAAGCAAAACGATGAAGACTCAGCCAAGAAAGGTATTGTAGAAATAAGTATTGTAGCAATATTTGTATATGTCAAAAAGTGTCCATTTTTTTTTAATATATAAAACACTTTCTTTTTAAAGGTTGAAATGAATTGTTTCGGATTAATATACATTTTTATTCACTATATACACTCTTCAAAGAATTAGACACGATCTGATTTTGCTTCCAATGGCTATTCTGTATGTGTATCATAAAACCGAACAGCTGTTGTGTGGTTTTAAAGAAATTGATTCTTAACTTCCAAATTTCCTCACATCTATGAACAAACACCTTTTAAAACCAAATAACAAACAATCAGACAGGGCACTATGTTTTACTGCATATGGAAATGTCACATGAAAACTATGGTGGGGAATAACGTGGTCAGACTTGATAGAAAAAGAATGGCCGCCAAACCTTCGCTTCGGGTTTTCGAACAAGTACATCTTCATTTATAATTGCTTGTTTTTTATCGGATAACGCCTATGATAGGGCCAGTCGGAAACGGTTTCAGCGAATACTAACAGTTTTGATCTGGATGGCCTAATAACCAAGAAAGGTCATGGAGTTTTTCGTAATTTACGGTTCAGGACCTATTTGCCATCTCTTCCCTCAAATCTGACCACATGATTCCCACATTGATGAACAAAAGTTCAACTTAAGAAACGAAAATAAAATAAAAACCGATCAATGTCAAAAATGTCCCGTAGGGAACGAATATAAAACTAAATAATTCCAGTTCAATTTATTCAAATTTTCGGCCTTATAATGCCTTCATCAGGAGATTCTCCTGATAAAGCCTTATCAGGCTGAAAATTTGAATTAATTGAGCTGGAGAAATAAAACTGTTATTCCCCAGCATTGAAGCGGCTGCGTGGTTACGACGAGGTGGAAGACGAGCTGGAAGAGATGAGAGTTGAGGCGAGACGAGCCTCGTCCATAGAATCCTTCACACTGAAGAAACTGTTGACGACCCCCGACCTGAAACTACCACTTATCATCGCCTGCGTCCTGCAGATCTCCCAGCAATGGTCCGGAATCAATGCGGTAAGTAACGGGTCCAATATGTGTGTGGAAGGTAAACTCCTCACAGTAATCTCCCCTGGCTACGCTGCATCGATCTCTGCCACCACAAGTTTTTCATCCAGATTTGGATGATGTTGTGCTTTTTATTAGCTCACATGAGCACAAGTGCTCAAGGTGAGCTTTTGTGATCGCCCAATGTCTGTCGTGCGTCGTGCGCCGTCAACAATTTCTTTAAACTTCTTCACCTCCTAAACCACTGAGCCAATCTTAACCAAACTTCACAGGAATGTCCGTTGGGTGATGCTCTTCAAAATTATTCAAAGAAATTGATTCCATGCTGAACTTTGGTTGCCGTGGCATGAAAAGGGGGGGGGAATTTCTGCAATATTTAAAAAATCTTATTGTCTGAAACGACTGGTCAGAATTCAAAATAATCTCACAGAAATGTTGTTTGGGGGCCTCTTTTCAAAAGTTGTTCAAAGAATTTTGATATCTCGAAAAACATGGCCGCCAGGGTGCGTTGAATTTTTGTTTTCACTATATACATGTATGCTAACATGTATAACTTTTGAGATATCATGTGAAGCATATTTAGTTGGAGGGGAGAAAGATTTGTCAAAAAAAATATAGTCATGTGACCAAAATGGCTGCCATGGCCATATTTGGTAAAAACCTTAAAAAAATCTTGTCACAAACCACTGGTCAGATTTCAAAATAATTTCGCAGAATTTTTCTTTAGGGGCCCTTTTATAAAGATTTTTTAAAAAAAATAGATATCTCGAAAAACATGGCTGACAGGGTGTGTTGAACTTTAAATGTGTTTTTGTTTTCACTATACATACATGTATGGTAGAATTTTTAACAAAATACATCAATAACAATTTGGATGTCCAAATATGCCAAAATGATAACCACAAAATGGCAACAATATATCATACTTGTCAAAAGTGCAGGGCTGATCTTCGTACATACAATCTGTAAAAGTGAAATTTTCAGTTTCCGCATTGTAAGAATTATGTACCATTTTAATGTCCATCATCAAGCATACAGTGTCCAACTTGTAAAATGGGAATAAAAAAAGTTCAATGCATAGAAGCACAAGAAACTCTGTGTAAAAAGTAAAAGCAATGTTTCTAACTATTCTTCAAGTAGGTGGTACTCTCAGGTGAGCGGTTCTAGGGCCATTGTGGCCCTCTTGTCTTTTCAAGTTTTTACTGGATATTGTTGTAGTTATTGTAATTTGCTGACACAGGTTCCATATCGGTCCTCTTCGTTATTGTCGTACCAACACTTTTCGGTTTTTAAAGGATATTGACGTTTATTTAGTAATAATGTCGCTATCTGACCAGTAAAATTGAACCTTTCATTTTCTTAACAAATAAAGCACAAATAGATGATTGTTCTTGGTGTCGCCGCAATCTTAAAACGCCATTTTTGTTTCGAAGCATATGGTCATGTGACATTCTCGGTGGAAGGGATCTATCCCTTAAAGGGAGGTCACTGTGAGAAGTGTGTGTATGTTTACGTGGCTGCTGGTCTTGATCTAATCTGTTTGTATAAGCATGAAGTCGGTTCCAGCACCATAAAGGTTAAAAAGTAATTCAATATTTATTGCATTGCAGGCGATGTCCTATTCAAGCTTCATCTTCAAGCAGGCTAACGTACCCGAGGATACCATTCCCTATGTCGTTGTGGGACAGGGAGCCATAAACGTTATATTTACGCTGGTCGCTGTAAGTTAAAACGGGTACAGTGAAACAGAAAACGTAGGGGTTAGAATGAAAAGGGCTGATTTGAATTGAACTTCAGAGAGTAATTTGCACTCCAGAGGAATGTAGATAAAAAGTATTGCAAAAGAGATTGAATGCGCTTTTGAGAGAGGAATTTGCACCCCAAAGGAATGTATGAAAGAAAACGTGTTGCATGAGAGATTGAATGCGCTTTTAAGAGAGGAATTTGCACCCCAAGGGAATGTAGATAAAAAGTATTGCAAAAGAGATTGAATGCGCTTTTGAGAGAGGAATTTGCACCCCAAAGGAATGTATGAAAGAAAACGTGTTGCATGAGAGATTGAATGCGCTTTTAAGAGAGGAATTTGCACCCCAAGGGAATGTATGAAAGAAAAAAGTGTTGCATTTGAGATGGAATATGCTACGTAGAGATAAAAGGAACAATGTCACCAATTTAGACTGGTACCCAAATGGGATATGTTGAGTTGGGAGATTTGTGTTTTGTGTCAAATTAAACAATTCACATATATCAATTCACATATATCGTTAAACGCTTATCACAAAAATTCCAGTGAAAGAGTCTTGCATTGAACCCTCGTAAACAAACACATCTTAGTGAGAGTTCCTTACAACATGTTTAGGTTTCATTTCAGGACTAAAGTAAGTCCTTCATGTTTATAGTCCTGTGTTGAACCCTCAATATTTGAGAGATGGCAAACACGCATTTGTGAGAGATTACAACAAGACGTTGAGATTTCATTTCAGGACTATAGTAAGTCATTCATGTTTATGAAGAACTTACTGTAGTCCTGCATTGAACATACATTGGTTAAAGTTCATTACAAGATGTTGATGTTTCAATGCAGGACTATAGTAAGTCATTCATGTTTATGAAGAACTTACTGTAGTCCTGCATTGAACATACATTGGTTTAAGTTCATAACAAGATGTTGATGTTTCAATGCAGGACTATAATAAGTCAATCATGATTATAAAGGACTTACTGTAGTATTGCAATGAATACTCGATAAATAGGATAATGAGGAAACATACCTTGGTATGTTTAATGGGGTGTTCCATACCATGGAACGCCGTTTGCACAATAAACTTTGCTAATGTAGTAAGATCTCGATTGAGTTTAATGTGTAAGCGGGCCGGATAGCTCAGTCGGTAAAGCTTTCGCACGGTATGCTGACGTCCCTGATTCGAGTCCCGGCCTGGCTGCAAGTTTTTCTCATAATTGTTGCAAAGGTTAACAGTATAAACAAGTTGTTATGTTTATTGCAGGTACCTTTGATGGAGAAGCTGGGCCGCAGGCCTCTGCTGATCTGGCCCATGGGTATGATGGTAGTGTCGTTCGTGGTTCTCACTATTTCCCTCAATCTACTCAACTCACCCTCTATGGTCGTAAGTTTGTCTTAGAGTTACTACCAGAAGGGCTGGTCAAGCCTCGTACATTCATCAGCATTTTATAAGTTAGCCGAGAGAATACTTCTCTTGAACATCCAAATTTGCTGCTACATTCATTTGAAGTCACGTTGACTTTCTTCAATCCAACGCAGCAAAAATGGAAGGTAGTGGCAAGACCTACCACAAGTTTTTTGTTAAAATTGTCTGATACAGTGATAATTAACTTTGAAACTTCACATATACTGTATCTGAATATTAGACCATGTGTTTGTATGAGCTGTTCTGACATGTTTTATAAGAAAATGCATTTGGTGTTAAAGAGAAATGCTCAAGAAAGAGATAATCTAAATCAGAACAAGGGTTTAATTAATGATGTTTTGTTTGTGTTTCAACAGGATCAGAAGAAAATTCTTGCCATCGTTAGTATTATAGTGGTGTTAACCTACGTTATAGGATTTGCGCTAGGTCTAGGTAAGATTTTTGTTTATTTTACACTAATTGAAAAACAAGATGTTAAGACATTTATAAATCAATTTCGATTTTGCTTTCTGAATAAAATAACAAGGTCTCGAGCTGAATGAGAATTTAAAAAAAATGGTCGCGGAGATCCACTAGACAAATAGCATTTTAGCTGTATGAACAGAAACCCATTTGTTTAAAAGATTTAAAATAGCAGGTTTGATTAACCGCAGTATATATGACAGAAAAAACACTTAGTTACGAATGAAAAATAACGTGTTCATTCATAAACTTTGTAAATGCCAAGTGTTCCTTTGAAAGGATAACAGTGTTGTTTGTAGATTAACGAACAATACATGGAAATGGATAGAATATATGCACATAAATAAGCATTTACATGTGTTCACAAGATAAAGACAGAGTTCTGGAAACATCAGAAATCGCTTTCTGGATATTTTCATCAACCGAGTAGATACGGTTTAACATCGTTTTTAAATCGTTAGTTAAGTGATAGCATTTATATCCGAATGCACTGGTAGAGAATTATGAGGCTAATAATGATGCTGTTAATGACGATGATGATTATACCAGTAATGATGAAATAAATGATGGTAACAACAATGATGAAGTTGATACTTTAATCGTGTGATGTTTATAATTATAATGAAACGATAATAACAGTAAACATGATTATATTGAGAACGGTAATATAAATGGTTGATATGTTCTAGTTAGCCTCTTATTTACCTTTTTAGGCCCTATACCTTTTATCGTGGTGGGTGAGATCTTCAGACAGGAGCCACGTGCTGCCGCCATGAGCTTCTCTTTAGCGTGGAACTGGATTTGTAACTTTATTCTCATGTTGACCTTCCGATTCATACAGGTTTGTACAACTTATTTATGTAACGATCCATACAGACTTGTACAACAGAATACGTGCAGTATATCATACATGTTCGTTGTCCCTAATTGAGGTTTGGGCACAGGATGAGTTCGGCCAGTAGATTAACATGACACACTGTTGTATTAAAAGTCCATCGCAAAGTCCATCGCGCTCTCGTGTTATGGTTATTTTTCAATCGAACATACCAAACCTGAGATAAGGGGTGATTGGAATATGCACGTAATAGAATATGCTTATATACCTACCATTGAGCCTGCGCTGCCATGTGCTTTTTTTATGTTGAATTTGTATGAATTTGTATGAACTTGCATGTCGAGAGACTAGATATGTTTACATATTAATCAATAACGATTCTATTCTATCCTATTTTTTTATTGCAGAAAGGGATCGGTCCGTACACTTACCTCATCTTCATCGTAATCCTAGTCGGTGCCATAACGTTCATCGTGTTCTTCGTGCCGGAGACGAAGAACCGGACGTTTGACGATATAGCCCAATCGATCGCGTCCGGCCGGGGAGGTAACAAACAGCAGGCGCCCTTCCACAGGGACGCGCAGGAGATGCAGCCTATGCGCGACGAGAAAGTCTAGGTTCATGTAAAGTGAAAGTAGGCTTTTCCAAGCGCCGCCTCTAGATCGGGGTTAAAGAATGTATCTGCGTGGGAATGGTGGAAAGGGATTAAAGTTTTGGGTGAAACTTGAACCAAAACCACAGCATTGCAGGGAGATAATAGAAATTGATAGTCTCTGTCCTGTGATTTAACAGAAATTCATACGGCACTTTCCTGTGATTTATCAGAAATTAAATGCAGCTCTGTCCTGTAATTTAACAGAAATTTAATACATTTCTCTCCTGTGATTCGAATTTCAAGTAGCCCCTGCCTCGTTAAATGTGGTTTTAGGAACCTGATTAATTCTAAAATAGGAGATTAACATCCGGATACCATTTTACTAAACGACTTAAGGAAAATATGTGCGTAAGTCAAAACTGATAAACATATAATTTTAAATGGAAACATAATATTGCCATGTGATACGTCATTGAAAGCGTCTCGGAGAGACGATTCCAATGATGTGTTAATATGCAATATTGTTTAGCTCAATATATAGAATAAGATGAGTATCTATTTGATTACTAAGATAGATAAACTAATTAGGCTAGAGACAATAGCAGGACAATATAATTACAGATACAAATATACCAGTATACATTTACCTATACATCTACATGTACTTGTTTCAGCTGTTGATCACTTTTAAAAAATCTGTTTAACCCTTATTTGGATACGTAATGGAAAAAACAACTGATCCTTTTGGCACATTCAGTATAAGGAGAATCACATTTTATCATGCGCTGTAATTAGAGCTTCACAAAGTTGCCAAATAGAATAGTGTGCTTTATAAAAATACTGTATATAGAAAAGCCGTCGTGTGTGGCTGGTTGCTTGCCATGTTTGTGTTTAAGAGTGAACGTTGTTTTTAGCTTGGAAAATCCTACTTTCGCTTTACAGGAACCTTTTATGTTGTTGATAGTTGTTTGAGGGTATTGTTTTCATGGTATTTGACCCAAACAGTATCTTTACGTTAATTCATCTTGTGGTCAAATCGCATGCAAGATTTATATCATCGCTCCATTTTAGCTGATCTGATTCGATCTCAGAAAACTATTCAATGATAATTTTTGTTTTGTTTTTTTAAAAGAAAGTTTTAAGACACTGGAAAGATTTAATGCAAGACTATAGTAAATCGTTTACATTTTAGAATAACCTGTTAAGTCTTGTATAGATTCTTTGATATTTACATATGTATTTTAATCATAGATTTATTTATGTGAATTAAGTTAATTCAGTCAACATATTTTATCTTCCTTTCTTTTTAATGTTTAGGTCTGCAAATACTAAATAAAGATTTTAATTAACCATTTCTTAATTAGTTACTTTAGCTGTAACTTAGTTGCTTACGTTTGAACTTTGTGCATAAGAGATGGTTTGTGACTGCTACCTGCTTGAGTGGTGCTTTCAGAACTTTAATCCATTACCAAACAATAACGACATTTGACCAGTTTGTTTGTTGCAGACGACTTTGAAAAACATTGTGGGAAAAGGAGAAATTGCTCGTGACGAGCAATTTCCCCTTTTCCCACAATGTGTTCTGCCCTATCAGAAGATTGTTTTCCAATTTCATCACATTTTGAAATGTCGTCTGCAAACCAAATATTTGGCGTTTGGTAAAGGGTTGTAGCTTCCTAGTGTTTCAGTGCAATGACGAGTTAGTCTGAACACCAGAAAAAAACAAAGGTCCTATTTATGAGTTATTTTAAATCTAATTCTAATGCGTTACCCGAAAAGACTTGGTTAGATTGGGTTTAATGTAATTCTATCATTACTTTTGTAACATTCTTGATTTATGCCAATGGCTCAAAAGGTCACTGATGTATCTTTAACATTGTAAAAAGATGTGAGATACATCATTGTCCTTCAACCACAAAAAGTTCATGGGCGAATATGAATTTTGGAATCTTTTTCTCACCAACTATATATAATAAGTCATTACAAGAACATATATGGAAATTATTGTTGATGTGATGCAGACGAAAGTATGGCTATTGTATCATGATCAGTAATACATGATCAGTAATCGAAAAAAATGTAATAATTTTTTTTAAAAAAATGTAAGAAATAAACATGTTTTTTATGAGAAAAAAAAAGAAAATCGATAAGGCAATAAAAAAAACTTGAGGAGACAAGAAATGTATATTTTTAGAGAATTAGTCGGTAAATCATCTTTGATGTTGTTTTATTTCTCGAATATTATAACAGTTAAGTGTTAAGCATCGTTTGAATATTATTATGATAGACATCATATGTACAGCTACGTATTATGATAGACATCATATGTACAGCTACGTATCATGATAGACATCATATGTACAGCTACGTATCATGATAGACCTCATATGTACAGCTACGTATTATGATAGACATCATATGTACAGCTACGTATCATGATAGACATCATATGTACAGCTACGTCATCATTTTTTAGAGAAATTACCTTAAACGTTTGGTGTACTGATAATGCATGTGTATGTACTCTGCCACCCTTTGGGCATATAACCGTTCAAGATGTTGGCAAAGGTGCCCGAATATCATTTGAACACATTTTTGAAATAGCGCGAATGAATAGTAATACTGCTATACCGTTTTGCTTATTCTTCCTAAATGTATATTTCTTTTGATGTTTATAATCGTGTCTATCTTTATTAAAGGAGCCATATTGAACAAAGAGTGAAATCTGTATACATACGCGCTCTAGCACAATATTGAGTTAACGTTCACCACCAAAAGCCAACAAATTCACTCAGGCAGTTTCTGCTTAACATTCCCCATTATCAAATATAAGACAGACACAGGAATGAAAAGTATTTGTCAAACTCATACATGTATTGACCGGTGTTCACTTCTTATCTACAACAAATGCTGCTACTTCAAGTGTAAGACAGTGGTCCATGGTTATAGCAAACGGTTTCAGGACACGAAGGTCGTGGGTTCGAATTCCATGGGCACTATCTAGCGACTTCTCATTAGTCCATGTTCAAAGCGAGGACTGGTCATGCAACCAGGAGGCAGCCTCGAGGGGGATTTGTAGTTTAAAGTACATGTATCTGAATTCAAGTAAAAAGCAATATGGTCTAAACTAAAAGCAGTCTCACAAGTTGCCATTTATTGCCGAGGGTAATGCCATTAGATGTATATATACTTTCATTCCCATACAAAATGAGCGCATTGTCAAGGCTGATCCCAGAACTTATTTTTGGTTGTTTTACATCATAAGACAAATTACTTTCAAACTCCAAAATTATCAAACTGTTTATCAAAACTCATTTCTCTTGTATCCGTACTTGCAAGTTTAAGTGTTGACAAAGTATTCACCAATAAACATGCACATTTTGTAGATAGTATGCATACATTATTAACATCCTTATGGGAAATGCTTTCTTAAGAAGTTTCATGTTAAGTCGTGTGTTGTCAAAAAATGTGTATGTTGAAATAATTTACACAATTTATTCACGATAGAAACGTTTTTACAACATAAAGCATTGCAATCCACAGTCTAATGGTGTTTAGCATAGCCATCAAAGTTGGGCGCTTAGACATTAATCGGGAAAATTACTGTACAGCGTGGTTTATTTATCATAGAAATAGTGTTAATTACCTCATTTTACCAACAGGCACCAATAACAAAAAAAGATCTTGTGAATTGTACTTTATTTATAGCAAAATACACATGTGTTTGTTTGTGTGTTTTTTTTTTTTGTTACTGGTGCCTATGATTTTACCCCAATCAAACAAAGTTTGTTCGGGGAGTTTGGAATGACTCTGGCATTCAGACCGGTAACGAAAAAGGATTGTGCATTGTACGATATATATATAGTACAATACACATTTTTTTGTTATTTGTACCTACGATTTTAAGTTTGTTCGGGTAGTTTGGAATCACTCTGACGTTCGGGCCGTCTCTCTAAAGAAGCTTGTGTAGTCAATAACCCCCACATGCTTCGAGGTATTGCAAAGAATTTTGAAATCATACCTACAAAAGGAGCATGTGGACGCTAGTGATAACCTGGAACGTGGTCCAAGGGCGTCGGAGTTGTTTCATTCATGTAAAATAACCGTAATGCGCCATTTTGAAACTCTTTCTGTCATCGGTTAGCTTTAATGCGAATAGTTCCGGCCCCGACCGATGTATACCGAGAACGACCGAAGTAATCCGACGACAGAATGAGTTTTAAGATGGCGGAGTATTGTTTTTTTATATTAACTTAGTCATATGATTTACAAAGACACGTTAATTAACACGTCGATTGTTGTTGTATTTTAAGTCATGCGACATTTCATTAGTGATCATTGTTATAGTTGGCTAGTTACTTGTTTAATATCGTTGCAAGACTGTTAATGATGTGGTTCGTTTTTTAGGTTTGATTTCTGATGTGGGCTATACGTTTGATTGTTTGTAGTGTGAATGAATGGGGGTTTTCTTATCAAGAATACAACACAATTCTGTCATACCTGTGTATCTAATGAAATATCGGGGATTAAATTTGTACAGGTGGCATGCATGATAACTCGATTTCGTATTATATCTTATTATGTTTTAATAATTTGGAGAGGTTATTTTTAAAAGAATATTTTAACTATTTCTGACTATTTTAGGTTACTTTTTAAACTGTTTTAACTGTATCCGATTTTTTTTGTATAAAAATATATTTTTCTTTTTTGCATGAACATTTTTAAGAATTAGTATTAAATGTTTACCTTTTTTAGGAAAGAATGTTTTCAAAGGATTTTTAGTTTGTGTACAATTTCTGTTTTAAATCTGTATCGTGGTTAATGAAATGATATATACACCTGTTTATGAGAAATTGATATTTTCTTAATCGATTAGGAATTGACATCCGCTCTAATCTTTCCTTGGTTCAATTTATGTTTGTTAATTTTCTATTTTATAGATAATTGACGCAATCGTCTCATTAACAAAGATAACATCGAGAAAGATTAAAGGTAGAATATACATAATCAGCCATTTTGAAACTCTTTATTTCGTCGGATTTATTCGGTCGTTCTCGGTATAGATCGGTCGGTGACGGAACTACTCGTTTGACATCGAATAGTTTCGGCCCCGGTCGAAGTATACCGAGAACGACCAAGTAATCCGAAAAAGAATTTGTTTCAAAATGGCGAATTATGGGGTTTTCATCGCAATATAACTAAACCATTGTCAACGCAATGTGAACAACTAAATAAACAAACAAACAAACAAACAATTAAATCATCAAGAAAACACGAATGTCCTTGTCAACCAGTTTGTATATAATCAAGAGAAAATGTGCTTTTGTTTGTTTCCAGTGCTTGTTTTCTCGGATTGATAGAATCTTGTTAAATGTAACAAACCCAGTCAACAGTGCTACATGTACACATACTTCAAACGTCGTGTTGCTATTAATTAAGAGTGCTTTTTATTCTCGTAAGTGTGCTTAGAAACTCCCCTGAAAAAAAACGTGCTATTCTTGTTTTCAATGTGCTCTGTTGTATTATTATAGTGTTAATATTATCTCGTTAGTATGATAAACAAAACAAGAATAACAGGAACATGTTTTAACCCTTTGAATGCTGGGTAATTTTCTTAAAATAGTATTTTGTGTTGTCTGATTTTCCAAAGTTTTAAATACCTGCCTAATATTGATGAAGAAAGATACTCAGAGTAGCAAACAGGTTCGACCACAGGTCAGCTGTCAATTTACTTGGCGGCTGGCCTGGATTTTACCAGTTTGCATTAGCATGAGGCCGGTTCCAGCACTATAAGGGTTAGTTATACAAAGAAATCTTGTTATAAAAAAAAGATATTTAAGTTAGAACAGTCTCTAGAAATATGAATGTGTTCCAGTGTTTGAAAAACTATAGTTATACCAGAGACCTAGATAACAGCTCTGTGATATATGTCTCTGATTATACAAACATAACAATTCATTTAACATGATGGTGCACCCATTCAAAGAATGTGACATTAAAGAAAATGTAACAGGGAGAAATATTGGATCTTGTTAGGGCGGCCATTGTCCATAAAATCATTAAATGAGTCATCTAAATAAAGGTAAAACATGCTTGCCTTGTGGTGTTTGTCTTCCGTTAGATGATGCGTTTGATAAATTTTAAACAACACAAAACACAAAAAACACAAATGAAGAACCATTTTTAACTTAACGAAACTTCATTTTGAAAATACGCAACAACTTCAACAATCTGCTATGTGTTTTAGCTGAGGTAAGTACTTCTAGTTATAATATGGCTTTAACGCCTTCTGTTGAGAGGTACTTACAACACGGAATGGGTTTTAAGGTAGAATACCCATAATCCGCTATTTTAAAATCTATTCTTTCGTCGGAGTTCTTCGGTCGTTCTCGGTATACGTCGATTGTGGTCGGTATACGTCGATCGCGACCGGAACTATTCGGTTAAATGCAAATAGTTCCGCCCCGACCGATGTATACCGAGAACGACCGATGTATACCGAGAACGACCGATGTATACCGAGAACGAACGATGTATATCGAGAACGACCGATGTATACCGAGAACGACCGATGTATTTCGACGATGGAATGAGTTTTAGAATGGCAGTTAATGGGTCTCTTCTAACTCTAGAGTTTTAATGTTGAAGACATAAATGCGCTTACACTGAGGAGATTAAAGTGGCATAGATACATACATGTTTGATAGTTTGTTAGCAATAATGAAAATGCAGTGGAGTTTTTTAAATAAACGATTCATTACCCATACAGTTGATTATTTGTGGATCTCAAAATTGTCAGCAAAGCAACTGTCGTCTCTTTTCATTTCTCATGATAACATAATACCCGCGCAAATGTCTGTCGGGAGCTCAAATTGTAGTATTACTACACTGATTACCGTCAAAGGAATACTTCCATTCGAAGGGCAATTAGTTAATTTCACTGTGATATCAATCAAGTTTTTAAAAATTGTTTCTTAGTTCAAGGATTGTCTACTGTAAAGACAAAGTTCTTAAATTATGTGCAGATGTATTAAGCACTTCTGTAGTTTTGTATGAATCTGTACACGTGTCTTTTGGTGAATATTACTCTTCCAGCTTTATATGTAATATGGCATTAGCAAAATCATAGACATAGATATTTTAGACATATAGCCCTTAATACAATCTACAGGTTACAAGCAATACAGTAAAACGAATGACAATTCCATGATTATATACACTAGGTACAGTGTCTTCTATGTTTCAATCCTTTGATAAAGTATTTTGGCAGTTTATGTATGACATGCTTGTTTGTGAAATCTCAATTCTAATTGACATGATAACATCACATGTATCATCAAATGAAGAACTTATGACTTATCGCAACACTGAAGCGAAGAACTTACAATAGTGTCGCTCCGCTTCAATTGAATACCAAAATGACATATTTTATCCTTTTCATTATATACTTTCCTTTGTTATTATTCGTTCTTTCCATGGTTTGAGTTATTTGTATGAGACATACTACTTAATATTCTCTCGTCATCGTTAAAATCACTTTTGGTCGAAAAAAAAGCTGAGCCTTTCCCATTGTCAATTAGTGAAAAATTTTCTACTGTATTGTGTACTTCTTTTACAATCGATTAGTTTGAACTTTAATCTGGTAAAACTTCTCTTAACAATGAAATGCGCTCGTTGTTATGGTGATATCAAAACCGATGTACACATTAGTCAAAACAAGAGGGGATAGGGTATTTTACCAATAGTTATATAATCTATTTTTTAACTACTCGATTTTCCTTTTCTTTCTTTTTTTCAGTAATTCTTCATTAACATGTATGTAGGTACTATATCTTAATATCTTAATTCTGTCAATGTAACAATATGCATACGAGTGCTCTGTCATAAAGCCAACCTTGTTCAAGAAGCTTGACGCACGCATGCGCTTCATTATTGGTTCCCTGCTTTACGGCTTCCTGAAACTGTCAGCTTGGGAACCTGTGTTCGAGCGAATACGAGCGTTTCGATTCTTAACCCATTAACAAAACCAAACGACATTTGACCAGGTTGTTGCAGAAGACTCTGGAAAAAATTGTGGGAAAAGGAGAAATTGCTCTTTACGAGCAATTTCTCCCTTTTCCACAATAATTTTTGCCCTATAAGAAGATTAATTTTAATTTCATCACAGTTTGAAATGTCGTCTGCAAACTCTTTCAAATTGGTTAAACAATTTAACGTTTTTTATGGGTTTAGCGAAGCTCTATAATTAACGTATGTGTGTGGACTAAGAACGAAGTCGCGTACCTCTTGTCAATTTTTCCCCGGCTCACAATTGAAAAATGTTATGAGACAGGAAACCAATGCTTGGTCGCTTTCTGGCGCATCTTCTCTTGAACGAAGCTTTACGACAGGGCTCACGCATGCGCATAGTCAAGTAAAGGTAACTTGTTTCCGTTTAGTTTAGGTAGCCGATTTTGAAAATTATTGTTCAACCCTCAATATGCTTTGTGTGTCCCCTGTGAATAAAAAACACATACAAATACTGTATTATAATCGTTGTTTTTTTTTAAATTTATAATGCCATATTTGTGATCCTACGTAGTCTTGAAGATTCTGTCGATAGCAGAGGCGACTCAGGATAGGAAAATCGTGTATCATAGTGGTCCAAACAAGAATGAAAACGTGTGTATCACAGTGGCCTGTACAAGAATGATAACCCGTGTATAACGGTGGTCTAAACAAGAGTGATAACTCATGTATCACGGTTGTCTAAACAAGAATGATTACTCGTGTATCACGGTGGCCCAAACAAGAATGATAACTCGTGTATCTCAGTGGCCTAAACAAGAATGATAACTCGTGAATCACGGTTGTCTAAACAAGAATGATAACTCGTGTATCGCGATGGCCTGAACAAGAATGATAACTCGTGTATCAAGGTGGTCTAAACAAGATTACTTAATCGTGTATCACGGTGGTCTTAACAAGAATGATAACTCGTGTATCACGGTGGCCCAAACAAGAATGATAACTCGTGTATCATAGTGGCCTGTACAAGAATGATGACCAGTGTATCACGGTGGTCTTAACAAGAATGATTAATTGTGTATCCCGGTGGTCCAAACAAGAATGATTAATTGTGTATCACGGTGGTCCAAACAAGAATGATTACTCGTGTATCACGGTTGTCTAAACAAGAACGATAACTCGTGCATCACGGTGGTCTTAACAAGAATGATTACTCGTGTATCACGGTGGTCCAAACAAGAATGATAACTCGTGAATCACGGTGGTCTAAACAAGAATGATTACTCGTGCATCACGGTGGTCTAAACAAGAACGATAACTCGTGCATCACGGTGGTCTTAACAAGAATGATTACTCGTGCATCACGGTGGTCTAAACAAGAATGATTACTCGTGTATCACGGTGGTCTAAACAAGAATGATTACTCGTGCATCACGGTGGTCCAAACAAGAATGATAACTCGTGTATCTCAGTGGCCTAAACAAGAATGATAACTCGTGTATCACGGTGGTCTAAACAAGAATGATTACTCGTGTATCACGGTGGTCTTAACAAGAATGATTACTCGTGTATCACGGTGGTCTAAACAAGAACGATAAGTCGTGCATCACGGTGGTCCAAACAAGAATGATTACTCGTGCATCACGGTGGTCTAAACAAGAACGATAAGTCGTGCATCACGGTGGTCCAAACAAGAATGATTACTCGTGCATCATCACGGTGGTCTAAACAAGAATAAGTCGTGCATCACGGTGGTCTAAACAAGAACGATAAGTCGTGCATCACGGTGGTCTAAACAAGAACGATAAGTCGTGCATCACGGTGGTCTTAACAAGAACGATAAGTCGTGCATCACGGTGGTCCAAACAAGAATGATTACTCGTGCATCACGGTGGTCTTAACAAGAACAAGAATGATTACTCGTGCATCATGGTCTCAAAACAAGAATGATTACTCGTGCATCACGGTGGTCGTGCATCACGGTGGTCTAAACAAGAACGGTAAGTCGTGCATCACGGTGGTCTAAACAAGAATGATTACTCGTGCATCACGGTGGTCTAAACAAGAACGATAAGTCGTGTATCACGGTGGTCCAAACAAGAATGATAACTCGTGAATCACGGTGGTCTAAACAAGAATGATTACTCGTGCATCACAGTGGTCTAAACAAGAATGATAACTCGTGCATCACGGTGGTCTTAACAAGAATGATTACTCGTGCATCACGGTGGTCTAAACAAGAATGATTACTCGTGTATCGCGGTGGTCTAAACAAGAATGATTACTCGTGCATCACGGTGGTCCAAACAAGAATGATAACTCGTGTATCTCAGTGGCCTAAACAAGAATGATAACTCGTGTATCACGGTGGTCTAAACAAGAACGATAAGTCGTGCATCACGGTGATCCAAACAAGAATGATAACTCGTGTATCACGGTGGTCCAAACAAGAATGATCACTCGTGTATTACGGTGGTCTAAACAAGAATGATTACTCGTGTATCACGGTGGTCTAAACAAGAATGATTACTCGTGCATCACGGTGGTCTAAACAAGAACGATAAGTCGTGCATCACGGTGGTCCAAACAAGAATGATTACTCGTGAATCACGGTGGTCCAAACAAGAATGATTACTCGTGCATCTCAGTGGCCTAAACAAGAATGATAACTCGTGCATCACGGTGGTCTAAACAAGAACGATAAGTCGTGCATCACGGTGGTCTAAACAAGAATGATTACTCGTGCATCACGGTGGTCTAAACAAGAACGATAAGTCGTGCATCACGGTGGTCTAAACAAGAACGATAAGTCGTGCATCACGGTGGTCTTAACAAGAACGATAAGTCGTGCATCACGGTGGTCCAAACAAGAATGATTACTCGTGCATCACGGTGGTCTTAACAAGATTGATTACTCGTGTATCACGGTGGTCCAAACAAGAATGATTACTCGTGCATCACGGTGGTCTAAACAAGAACGATAAGTCGTGCATCACGGTGGTCCAAACAAGAATGATTACTCGTGCATCACGGTGGTCTAAACAAGAACGATAAGTCGTGCATCACGGTGGTCCAAACAAGAATGATTACTCGTGCATCACGGTGGTCCAAACAAGAATGATTACTCGTGCATCACGGTGGTCCAAACAAGAATGATTTATCGTGTATCAAGCTGGTCTAAACAAGAGTGATTACTCGTGCATCACGGTGGTCTAAACAAGAACTATAAGTCGTGCATCACGGTGGTCTAAACAAGAATGATTACTCGTGCATCACGGTGGTCTAAACAAGAACGATAAGTCGTGCATCACGGTGGTCCAAACAAGAATGATTACTCGTGCATCACGGTGGTCTAAACAAGAACGATAAGTCGTGCATCACGGTGGTCCAAACAAGAATGATTATTCGTGCATCACGGTGGTCTAAACAAGAACGATAAGTCGTGCATCACGGTGGTCTTAACAAGAATGATAAGTCGTGCATCACGGTGGTCTAAACAAGAATGATAACTCGTGAATCACGGTGGTCTAAACAAGAACGATAAGTCGTGCATCACGGTGGTCTAAACAAGAATGATTACTCGTGTATCACAGTGGTCTAAACAAAAATGATAACTCGTGAATCACGGTGGTCTTAACAAAAATGATAACTCATGTATTACAGTGGTCAAAACAAGAATGATAACTCGTGTATCACAGTGGTCTAAACAAGAATGATAACTCACGGTCTTAAACAACAATCGGTACTACTCAGGTAATTCCGTGAGCTGTGATATACACCTCGGATATAAGTGTAGGGTAACAATTTTTCGGGGAAATCGGCCCCGGCATATAGCACAATTCCTCAGGGTCCACATTAAGAAGTTCAATGTATATGGACGTGTTGGCCATCCTTTTAAATCATTTTTTATCAATAACTCATAAGAAATGGCGAAATGATAAGTAATGACATGTAAAGTTGTGTCCTTAATCAAATTAAACAACTTTTTAGATTTCACATTAAATATCTGTTTTTAAAACGAAAGTAAAGTGACGTCATCCTCACGGGAAACAATATGGCGTCATCCCTATTATTTCAGAGATGTTTTAATTTGATAACCCAGATGTGTTCAGATTGCTTAAACAAGAATAATAATCCGTGTATCACGGTGGTCTAAACAAAAATTATAACTCATAAATCACGGTGGTCTTAAACAAGAATAATTACTCGTGTATCCCGGTTGTATAAACAAGAATACTTAAATGTGTAATATGGTGGTCTTAGACAAGAATAATTACTCGTGTATCCCGGTTGTATAAACAAGAATACTTAAATGTGTAGTATGGTGGTCTTAAACAAGAATAATTACTCGTGTATCCCGGTTGTATAAACAAGAATATTTAAATGTGTAATATGGTGATCTTAGACAAGAATAATTACTCGTGTATCCTGGTTGTATAAACAAGAATACTTAAATGTGTAGTATGGTGATCTTAAACAAGAATAATTACTCGTGTATCACGGTTGTATAAACAAGAATAGTTAAATGTGTAGTATGGTGATCTTAGACAAGAATAATTACTCGTGTATCCTGGTTGCATAAACAAGAATACTTAAATGTGTAGTATGGTGGTCTTAAACAAGAATAATTACTCGTGTATCCCGGTTGTATAAACAAGAATACTTAAATGTGTAATATGGTATTTTAGACAAGAATAATTACTCGTGTATCCTGGTTGTATAAACAAGAATACTTAAATGTGTAGTATGGTGATCTTAAACAAGAATAATTGCTCGTGTATCCCGGTTGTATAAACAAGAATACTTAAATGTGTAATATGGTGGTCTTAGACAAGAATAATTACTCGTGTATCCTGGTTGTATAAACAAGAATACTTAAATGTGTAATATGGTGGTCTTAGACAAGAATAATTACTCGTGTATCCCGGTTGTATAAACAAGAATACTTAAATGTGTAATATGGTGGTCTTAGACAAGAATAATTACTCGTGTATCCCGGTTGCATAAACAAGAATACTTAAATGTGTAGTATGGTGGTCTTAAACAAGAATAATTACTCGTGTATCCCGGTTGTATAAACAAGAATACTTAAATGTGTAATATGGTGGTCTTAGACAAGAATAATTACTCGTGTATCCTGGTTGTATAAACAAGAATACTTAAATGTGTAGTATGGTGATCTTAAACAAGAATAATTACTCGTGTATCCCGGTTGTATAAACGAGAATACTTAAATGTGTAAAATGGTGGTCTTAGACAAGAATAATTACTCGTGTATCCCGGTTGTATAAACAAGAATACTTAAATGTGTAATATGGTAGTCTTAGACAAGAATAATTACTCGTGTATCCCGGTTGTATAAACAAGAATACTTAAATGTGTAGTATGGTGATCTTAAACAAGAATAATTACTCGTGTATCCCGGTTGTATAAACAAGAATAGTTAAATGTGTAGTATGGTGGACTTAAACAAGAATAATTACTCGTGTATCCCGGTTGTATAAACAAGAATAATTAAATGTGTAATATGGTAGTCTTAAACAAGAATAATTACTCGTGTATCCCGGTTGTATAAACAAGAATAGTTAAATGTGTAGTATGGTGATCTTAAACAAGAATAATTACTCGTGTATCCCGGTTGTATAAACAAGAATAATTAAATGTGTAGTATGGTGGTCTTAAACAAGAATAATTTAACTCGTGTATCCCGGTTGGTATAAACCAAAATAACAACTTTTATAACACTTGTGTAACAAATCAAGCGAGAAAGTTCACGTATCACGGTGGTCTTAACAGGAACGATAACTTGCATTTCACATTTTGACAGAAGAAGCTTAACAATTCGCGTTATTTGTTTGGTCAAAACAACCCAATATTCATTCGCGTGTACGACGGTAAATCAAAGCAAGGGGAATAAATCGTGCTTTATTGTTCTGTCAGTATCTATGGTCATCGTCCCCTAGTCTCGGCGTTGCATGCGTTATTTCCGTCCGGAAATTACTTTATTTGGAAACGACTTACTTATGAATTGGAAACGACTTACAGGTTTTCACGCTATACAAAATAAAATTAAACAAAAAAGTGTGGTGCGTTTAAGACTAAATCAGTAGTATGAATATAAGTGAACTAAAATTTGGAGTATACCAAGCGCATTGTTAACTCTCCTAGTGCAACCGACTTTATGCTTATGCAAACAGGTTGGATCATAGGTCAGCCGCCAAGTAAATTGGCGACTTGAATGTGATCTAACCTGTTTGCGACTCTTGGTATCGTTCCTAAAAAAATATGCAGATATTTAAGGTTTTTGAAAGCAGGCAACACAAAAGTCTATTTTTAGAAAATTTGGGAGTGAATTGCTTTCTTAGAAATAGCCAAACTTAAGTCTTTAGCATAAAGTCATGGTAAAAGTCAAAATTTGCTCCTTAAGATAAATTTGCCCTTTTATCACATTGTGTCATCTACCCAATCAACCGTCTTTGGTGTTAATCTAGGACTACAAGTGCACTTTGCGCAAATAAATTAAGAATGTACATTCATAGAGTAATATAACTTTGTGTGTAGTGTATTGGTGTATTTGTATAAAACACCAAATAAGAGAGGAACAAAATGTCTTTACAAAGTCGCCAGATAGGCTCGCGGAGGCAATGGAAATTCCCTTTCTCCGTCACAGTGATCTCCCTTTTCATTTGGTACTGTACTGAAGTGTAGCAAAGGGAAGTAATCCCGCGCGGATTCTGGTAAATTCCCAGAGAATCCCCAGTAAGTCTGTACAGAGACATAGATAACATGTTATCTATGTTTCTGGTCTAAAATGCGATCCTGTCGCATTAAAACGAAGGGTAGCGAGGAGCAGTAACTCTAGATGTACTGGTTGTGATCGCATTGTAAATGAACGGCCTTGATCCATAAAAACCACGGCTTTAGTATAACCAATCATTTTTTTATGGAACCGGAATCTTTTAAATATATTCCTCGTATTCGTCGTATCGATTAGGGTCTAACCGTTTTCGAAACACGCTTTTCCTTCACACCCCTTTTCTCCGTCGGTATTTCCTTCCAAGCGCCACATTCGAGGACCGGTTAAGGTAGATAGGTAGGTACCTTCCTCAAATAATCCCAGATTTTACTTAGAAAACGGAGTGTGAAACGGAATTTGAGGGAATATTTGAGGTTGGGTAAAGACCTAATACACATGTTTATTAGGTCTTTTGGATGGGGAAGGAGTTGAGATGTTTGGTGAAACGCATGCCTGTTCATTATTATCATCGTCATTTTACAAATACCAAAATAATTCTTGATATATCTTTGATTATAATCACCCAAACACCATCACAAAAATAACCATTTTGTTTTGACAAACAAACTTGGCTAAGAATATGTAAGGACAAAAAAACAGAAAAAAAAACTAGCACCATAGATACTCAACCATGACAATCGTTACATATACGGGATCGGGTTACAAAAGGTTACACGCACATGCATGCCTCTTATCATGTTCTGTTTGTTCACTTTGTTCGATTAAACGATATCAGTAGCGCATAGTGTATAAGCTCAACCTAACCAAGCACGTCTATTTTATTTAGTAAACATGTTGTCCTAGCGGTTGGGACTTGAGTCTTGGGATTATTATCATTATATTCGACAGCTATCTGTGGGGTTGCATGCCTTAAATGATCGTTAACTTCCGGCTTTGATGCCTAGCAGTCGAGAGAATGACAAATACATCTGGTAACTATTTGTTTTGATTTGTTTTGAACCCATGGCCATGATTCTCAGTTTTGTTTTCGTCTTACTCGGTCTTGGGGTCGGTGTTTATTCTGTATGAATTGTTTTTATCTCGGGTTGTAGGATAGTTCATAACACGTGTTTATGACTAATGCATCTGTTATGAGTGTTCTAAATAAGAATCATTTGAATTCGATCATGGGATGCTATACACACATTTCAGGCTCTTAAGATAGTCAAAGTAACTTGTAGTCAAAATTATTTTTTCATCTCTTCTTCCAATTACTGAGCTGAGTTCTCTAAGGAACGTATGTAGCTCAAAATTTATGTGCATGGTGGTGGCGTGCAGATTCCCATGCCCATAATTAAAATCCTAAAACTATATACAGTGTCATGTCTGTGAGGATGTGTCAGATTATGCCGCAAGGCGTAATCTGAAATCGTCCAGGGAAGGTGCAGACACCACGCTGGCCGGGAGGAGGTTCCACTCTCGGGCTGTCCTTGGGAAAAATGAGTTGGCTAGTGTCTGGTCTGTTATACGCTCCTGGAAGAACTTATGCTGGCCTCTGGTGTGTGCGTTTCCAGTCTTTAGATACTTGTCTGATCTGATGTCTACTTGGTTGTTGTAGATCTTATACATCATAGAGAGTCTGCAATGTCTTCGACGCATTTCGAGGGACTCCCAGTGCAGGTCCTCAATCATGTTGGAGACACATCCTGGAGTCTTTGATGAAAAGTCGTCGAAAACATAGCGCGCTGCTCTGTGTTGTATCTGTTCAATGGCATTGACATGCTTTTGTAGGTATGGATCCAATACTGGCGCGACATATTGGAGGGTAGGGGTAGATTTGACGTGAAGATTGCTTTTATTTTCTGATGGGGCAATCTAACGTCGAAATTTCAATGGTGTTCTGAAGAATTACAATATTTTTGTCAAACCGTCTTTTTATCTACTAAGCAACTTAGTGTGTTGACGAAAGTCAATTTGTCTAAGTGAATTCTATATAGCTGAATATCTGTAATCGGCGAAACTTTCTACTTTAAAATCAATTGTCTATATCATCAATTGATGCTAAAGTTGTTTTAAAATGTTAAACATTTGGATGCATGTTTGCAATCAAAGACATAATAAACACTTTGTTGCAATTCACACTTTGTTGATTTAAAGTCCCTGTCAATAATAAAATGTCCCTTAATTTTAGTTAAATATTGTATTTTCCAAACAATTTGATCAAATACAGTGTTAAGAACTATAATTTGGATGCATTGTTGCAAAAAAGGCCATTTTGTATCAAGTACTTTTGGGTGCTTTGATTTTTAAAGACATTCCCAATTGTGAAGGTGCCTTTTAATTACCCCTGTTATATAGCATGTAAGAGCCCTGTAAATACAAATCTCTTTTATTTCCAATTACTTTTCTCCCAACAAATATACAGCTCCCATAAAGTTTAAAGGAAATGTAAAAAAAAATTGTCAAGGTTTCCTCACATCCAACTTCCGTTAACAAGTACTTAAACTACAAAGTAATATTGGATTTAGGGATTGCTGTTGTTCTGTATAAATTTACCCTTACTTGTAACAAAAGTGCATGTTTAACCCTTATAGTGCTGAAACAGACTTCATGCTTATGCAAACAGGTTAGACCCAGGCCAGCTACCAATTGCCTGTGATCTAACCGTTTGCTACTCTGGGTATCTTTCTTCAACAAAATTAATTAAATATTTAAAGTTTTGGAAAGCAGATGTCACAAATATATATTTTCAGAAAATTCTCACCATTCTATGGTTTAAACGATGCAAGTTTTGTAAACCTCAAAGATGCTGGCTCCTATGAAAATTGCAAAACGTCGTTTCATGTAGAATTAACATTTTTATATTTGATACTGACAAACTCTGTTTACTTGCTCGGTTATAAGGGATGTGAGCTATTCTCATAGACATGTCATGTGTAACTCTACATATTGTTGTCACTGATGGGAATATTGCCAAAAAGTTCACCTTTCAACACTCTGATATTTGACTGGTATTTAGATTTAAAGATTAAAAAGCCCCAATGAAATGAATTCATATGGAAGTACATCTATAGTTGATTTTTTTCTCATTTGTCAAGAATTACAGCAAAAGTACAGAAGAACAGTTTCTGTCTGATCAAACTATTACCTGTTTATCTCAAATACTTGTTTGTACACATTTGTGACCAAAGACTTGAAATGATTGTGGCTAAAGAAAAAATTGCTCATGACAAGCAATTTTTTCTTTCATCATAGTTATTTCTTCCCAATGACAAAAAGAAACTTCCTTTCTTTAAAACTTAATATTTCAAGGGTTCAGTGCAAGACTATAGTAAGTGTTTCATAAACATAAAGTGCTTACTATAGTCTTGCATTGAGCCCTTGATTTGATGTCTGCAACCTCAATTACTTCAAAAATTCTGATATGAGGTAAAAGGGTAAGCCATATCTGGCTGGGCCCCTGGTAGTGGACCCTGGTACACTGTCATATCGAGGGTTTGATGTAAGACTCTAGTAAGTCCGTCACAAATGTGAAGCACTTACTATAGTCTTGCATTGAACCTGTTATATCTGGGATAGCACACTAAGGGTCCACTTCCCATCTGATAAGGTTGATTATGGACTGTCTACTCCATATACCATAATACTACACTTTAAGGTAGAGTACCCATTATCTTCCATTTTGAAATTTATTTTTTTGTCGGATTACTTCCGGTGTTGTCGGTGTAAATCAGTCTTGTCAGGAACCATTCGCAATCCAATGAACACCCTCAGTGGTGTTTACCGAGAAAGGCAGAAGTAATTCAACAAAAGAATCAATTTAAAAATTGCGAATTATTGGTATTCTACCTTAAAAGATCTGGTACAGAAAACTAAATAAACCAGTATGACAAAAGGGGTAATTTTCTCTGCAAATTGAGCAATTAATCTTTTTTTCTCAATGGTTTCCACAACCCTATAATACCAGACTTAACGAAACTTTGTAGGCCCTTGACTGACTGAAATCCCTGAGGTCTGACAGAGACTCTCTTTGGTCTGACAGATTTTTACATAGACTTGTGTTGAGTCCGGTCCTACTTGGACTCTCAGAGTTTCGAGAAGTCTGTAATACAATATATAGTATAATAATGATAAATATGGAGGAGGTCTGATTTTTGTCGTCTGCTTTTGCTTTCAATTTGGACCAGTCACAAATGCTGAAATAAGGAGAATTTGTTTAAAAAAAAATCCCCAGTAGATCTACATGTATGAATACTTCAATGGATGCATCAAATTTTGACATCTGATTACATTTGATATCGATGTTTTATGCCTATCATTATCATACTCATAGGTAGGTTTTTGTCATTTTGGCAGAAAGTTTAAATGTCATTGTCTGCCATTAACTGGAACTAGGTCGAGGCAGATCAAAGCTATCATGTGATGAGTGGCTTAAGAAGACAAAAGTTGGCCGGATATGCCTTTCAACCCATTACCAAACAATAACGTTACTAGATCTGATGTGTTTTGATATAGAATGCATCCAGAGGTAGAATGTAATGTTTATGTCTGGATCTACACCCATCCACCCCAACCCTTACTAGACAACTTCAAAGGCTCTAACAGACTATGTCACACATGGGCCCTATCTGTTTCTCGTTATCATAATTGTTCATAACACCATATGGTCATTCCAGGTGGCAAAATATGATTTTGATTTACTTGTCTGTTTATGCCAAATCTCTTTGTACATAAGAACATATAATAGCTATACAGTAAGTTATAGCAAATTTCATTAAAAATACTCTTGTTTGTTAACCCTTATAGTGCTAGAACCGACTTTACGCTTATGCAAACAGTTTAGATCCAGGCCAGTCACCAAGGAAATTGACATCTGGCCTGTAATCTAACCTATTTGCTACTCTGAGTATCTTTCCTTATCAAAATTTAGTAGATATTTAGTTTTGAAAAGCAGATGACACAAAAATCCATTTTTAGAAAATTACCCAACATGCTAAGCGTTAAGGCTTTTGGACTAGCTGGGCAATATGGACTATTGATTTAGCCACCCCTGCGAATTATATAGGAAATAAGACATCATATGATAAATCATAAATGAAGGAATTGTTTATTACAGCCCTGTTCAATAGAGTTCTTTTGACGGATTGGATACAATTTCCATCCATATATTTTAGTTTAACCAAGGCTTTTTTGTGTTATATAACAGACTCCCATAAAAGGCACATTCCCCATTGGAAAGTTCTTTAAAATCATGCAGTTTATCCAAAAACTCAGAGTCATACCAGCTTTTAAATTAGGCTTCCCAATTTAACAATTCTAGGTATAAAATTTCCCAAATTCAACAATTGAAGGAAAAAAGGCCCTGAGTTCCGGTGTTATGTTTAGATTTTAAAAGGAATATGCATGTTGTTTGTTAATCTGCTGCACATGTGTGTCCTTGAGAGTTGCAGACGATGACATACATACCAGACGACATAGGAGGGATGTTCGAAAAGTATCCGGAAAACGTTCATAATTTATTTTAACAATGCGAATACTCGAATGAAATTTTCAAAAGTTATACTTTGATATTCTATGCACATAATACAAAGGAAAAACTGATACAAGTTGCTTTGATACACAATCCACAGTCACTGTGGCAACGTCGGGGAACGTTGAGCGGGGCAACGTCATGTAACGTTGAACGGGACAACTTACTCATAGAGGAATATAGCATCTGCAAAATCTGTCTGAAAGAGTAAAATGTTACATCTTTTCAAAATGTTCTTCTTAACATGATACACACTTCTCCCATCTACATATCCACTTATCAAAGCATGACCTGAAATTTTCCTTTGGAATGTTTAGAATGGTTTCTCTGAAAATAATGAGTAGGTCATCAACATTATTAAACCTTTTGCTGCGCAGCTCTAGTTTCAAGGTTGGGAAAAGCCAAAAATCGCACATAACTAGATACGGTGAATATGCAGGCTGGTTCATGGTCTCAATGTTTAACTCTCAGTGTTGCTTTGGTGACCATAGCTTATCATTGAGTTCATAAAATGGTGACCATGGTTTCAATAGTGTTTATTAGGAATGACTTTGCAGCTTCTACTCAAAGTCTTTATTGTTAAGCTGTTAGAATTCTTGGTACCCAGCAATCAGAATCCTTAGACATGCCTAGCTATCTAGTAACAATGGAATGGACTGTAACCTTTGAGCCTATGTCTCTTATTGTAAGCCTTCTGTCACACTGCAGCAACTGCCTTATGCAGTCGACTTTTCTTGATGTTATGCTGGGACGTTCAGATCTTGGGCAGTCAGTACCATTGTGCGATGGATCATTTTTGAAAACATTGAACCACTCATATACGCTGATTCTTCAATTGAACTTGAACCGTAGGTGTAAGTAATCATGGAGAGAGCGTCTCCGATTTGGGTTTCCCCATTAACACACAAAACTTTATTGAATACTGCTCTTCATATGTCATTTTCACAGGCTCTGTTCTCTGCTTACGTTGTTTGTCATATTTCGGTATATGACGCTGCATAGGCTTTGGTAAAATTTGAATTAATTTTGACGTTAGGAACATGTCCTATTTTTTCCCTATCTGCATCTATAAAAGTGAAGAATATCAAAATTTGTCCCGCCCAACGTTACCTGACGTTGCCATGGTGAATGTGGATTGTATGTCAGAGCAATTTGTATCACAGCCTCTTTTGGATTATATGCATAGAGTATCACTTTTGAAAATATTATTCGAATATTCGCATTAATGAATAAGTTATGAACGTTTTCCGGATACTTTTCGAACACCCCTAATGTACATAGCAGACGACATACATACCAGACGACATACATACCAGACTACAAGAATTGCTGGACTGATAAACTCCTTAACACATTACCAAACAATAAAGATATCTGACCAGTCTGTTGCAGACAACTCTGGAAACATTGTGGAAAAAGGATTATTTTCCAATTTCATCACATTTTGAAATGTCATCTGCAAACTCTTTCAGTTTGAGACTGAAATTTAAGCTGATAAGTTAAGTATAAGTTCATGTATAGATGATAAATTAACTTCAATGCTTATTCTTACACTCAAAGTTTGGAAAGGTTTTATTTATGTATAAAAAGGTTTGCATTATCTAATTTATGGTGTGATCTTTTTTTTTTTTACAGGAAATGAACAATTTCAAAATCTTGTGTACATGCCAATTAAATGATCATTTTATACTTCGCATTGATAATTTGGTATGTAGATCTATACGGTTATTGTTCAAATGGATAGAATTTCTATGTTTAATGCCAGACATTCTAATAAAGACAATGGTTCACAATGGGCAAAGATTACTTCGTTAACTCATTACCTCATACACATACTTAGGGCTTTATCTCGTTGTATTACAGCAAGTGGCCAATAAAAGGCACATTCCCACTTGAAAATAGCACTTTCATTGATACAATTTCCCAAAATAGACAAACATGACCTTTTTGGATCATGAAAAATTAACTTGTCTCTAGCTTGAGCCTATTCCACGAGTCATGATCATTGACCATGCTTTCCATCCCTGGTAAAACGGGAATTGCAATATAAACAAAGATTTGTTGACACAAAGTTAACCCAATTGGCCCCTTTAGTCAATAAACAATGATGTCCAAATAATAGGGCGTCTGAACAGTATTTTTTTTTTTCAGTTTTGGAGGTCCCATGACGGGGGAAAAATTGTGTGTAAAAGGGGAAAAAGGGGAAATTCTTATGATTAACAAGTTACATCAAAATAAAGTTTTAACACTATGTTCATTATACATGAAAGAAAATCATTATTCAGACTCTTTCCTTCATCAACATGTTATGTTCATGTTCAAAGTTCAACATTTCTTGATTTAATTGAATTATGCTTCCATGAGGGGAATTTTTTCAAATATTTTTTGGGAAAATATATTCTATACAGATGGGGGAATAGGTCCATATAGTGCGGAATATTTCATAGAATAAGAAAAACACTGCTGAATATATGGGGAAATTACAGTACTGTTTGTATTTACAGAGGGTAAGAATAAGAAGAGAAAATGGTTGACAGGACCACCCCCTTTGGACCCAAGCAAGACCTACATCAATGCTGGAGAGGACGACCAAATGGTGAGTATTTAATCTATTACCAAATAATAACAACATTTGACCGCTTTGTTGCAGACGACTCTAGAAAGCATTGTGGGAAAAGGAGAAATTGCTCTTAACTCTTAACGAGCAATTTCTCCTTCTCCCACAATGATTTCTGCCCTATTAGAGGATTGTTTTTCAATTTCATCACATTTTGAAATGTTGTCTGCAGACTCTTTCAATTTGGAAGATTCCAAAATAAGGCATTTGGTAAAGGGTCAATTCATGGACATGCAATATTTCAAAATAAATACATCCGGCGGGGAATCATAGACCAATGTTTACAATCTTATGTCCGAACAAGATAGCCGCATCCAGTTTTTATTTTCTTTTTTCACCTACTTTTGCCAATAATAGCCACATTGTGTTCTGCGCATGAGTTGACCATCATCTTTCCGGTTCTGGTGGTATATGATTACCTTTGTTTTATAACGGTGTTACGTCTAGCACTCGTCAGAGAAACCGCATTTCAAGACCGACTGTTTTGGGCGTCTCCATGGTCTAGTGGGGACAAATCAGAAATTGAAATCGTGCAACCCTCCCCAACCCTGATACTTGAAAAAGGAGAAGGCACTTTTCTGCCATCCTGTAACCCTGTGTATAACAATGGTAAACAGATCAATATGCTGACCTTAAGATGTATTTGATAAACAAAAGTGTCAGAGGAACGCATGTGTTGTCATCTGTGTATTTGGTTTGTAAGTTATTGGTTAAAAACTTGTCAACAATGCTGCTGTGTTCTCTACATTCAGACCTTTACCAAACTGGCCTCCCATTTGTAATGCTATTGCCTGAATTGATGAGATTAAGTGCCATGGAAATAAGCCATTACATTAACATTTATTTTTTTTCATCCTTTTGATACAGCTTTTCGATAGTTGAAATAATGTTACCTTGTGGCTTTGCTGGGCGTCGACCAAGTTGCCAACAGATTTTACTTATGATTTAACTGCCATCTATTTTACTCGACAAGAAGTTTAATTGCTCTTTATGACCACTTCATGTTCAACAGAATGCTTTTTGTTTTAGGATCCATAAGGGTTTTGTAACCTATGAACCCTGGGTGATTTCCTGATGATAAAGAATTCTCCAATACCAAGCTTGTTCTTTCCAATTTCAGCATATGACAGAAGATTGGTTTCTACAATATCAACTAAATCAATTGACTAAAACTTAACTTGAAAAGCATGTAAAACTTGTATTCCAGGAAATCGAAGGATATGTCGCAAGCTCTGTACGGACGGCTGGGGTTTACTTCCTGATATTCCTCACTCTGGGTTTCCTTAGACTGGTTTTCCACTGGCTTCCTCACCGATATCTCCAGGTCACACATTATAGAACCAGTCTGGCTGAGGCCACAGCTATCTTGCTGAGGGTAAGTTTGATATATTGAATCATGGTTTATATTTATTCAAGAATGTTAGGGGCATGCAGGGTGTTCATGAAGATCAGATTGCCATTGCAAACGATCGGTTGAATTCCATTGTGAATCGGTTACTTTATGCCTAGTTATAAAGTCTGATAAAAGAGGGTTGTCTGGCTGATTTGGTTAGATCTCAACCTGGATCTGTTACTTCAAATCTTAATGAAAACTCTGGGTAAGTGTTTTTTCAAGGATTTGGAACAAGTGGGGGACTTTGTTACTTTCACTTTCGTTTTTCCCACTTTAACCCTGGAATAGTTTTATTTGTTGGTTTTCAATATACTTGCAAAAAGTCAATGATAAACAAAAAACACATGTTTAAAGGATTTAACATACCAGACATTTCCTTTTTTTCCAACATAGTGTCTTCATTTGTGATAAAATTCTCATGTCTGTGGAATGGGACCTCAATGGCTAGTGGATAGATTTAGCAAACTTAGATTCACAAAAAGCCTCACTCCCTCCCCCATTACATTTTGGCATAGGTAAATTTGGAATTTCAAGGTAGACATTCCCAAAGCTGACAACATGATTGCCAATGGTTCTATTAAGCTTGAAACAGCCTTCATAGCCAGTTGAACTTTTGGTTATTTATAGTCCATCATGGGTCTTGTTGCCCAGTGGTTAAGGTGGCTGCCTTAGAACTGTGAGTCATGGGTTTGTGCCCCACTGGTAACTATAGTTTCATGGGAATGTCCTCTGGCAAGACAGTTTAGAGCCCTAGCCTAGTACTGTTAAATCCAGGAAAGACATAACACAGTGATTTTTCCCCTCAATTTCCCAATAAAACTTATGTTTAAACTTAGTTATTTCTGAATAATTCCCCATTTTAGGGAAAAATGCTGTTATTTTTCCCAATTTGGATGGTACCAGACCCATTCCTTAAATTAGAAAAAAGATATACGTAACATAGCTAAAGAATGACAGTTAAACACAGTTAAAAGTTATCATTTATATGCTTGACTTCACAGTACTACTGAAAAATGGGCAGTATTGGTGTAATTGAGACATATTAACCTGATAAAAACATATCTTTCAGGATCAGTACCAGCAGTGCTTTGTTGCCAAAGTTCAAACAATAACGCGGGATGGAACAAGGTTAGTAGAGTTAATTCACTGCTTAAAGGTCATATGTACAGGTTGGGTTTATTTCATAAAATTAAAATATGAAGTAAAGGAATCACAATGAAATTATTTGCAACATTTTAGCATAACGCATTACGTCATAAATCACCGTCATAGCACACCGATTAATAAAAGTTCGTATGACTTACTTCCCTTTGCTGTGACGTCACTCGTGATCCACTGAATGCGCCATGTAAAGGGCGTGAAGAGCGATCGCTGGTTAGAAGTGGTGTTTTTCTTCAAATAAACGATCCTAAAGTCATTGTTTGGATTGACAGCGCATTTTCTTTATTGAATATGATTCATTTTATAAGAATATCAATTTGAAAAAAGACAAATTAATAACTTAACCCGTGAATTTGCATGGATTTGTCATTGCGTAAAGCTGTTCATATGAAAGGAACGACTTGAACTTTGGACGATTTTCCTTGAAATAAATGATTCTTAAGTCATTGTTTGGATTGACAGTGAATTTTCTATACTGGATATTTTTCATATTATAAGAATAGCCATTTGAAAAAAATGAATTAGTGACTTAACGCGTGAATTTACAAGGATATGTCAATGCGTTCATATGAAAGGAACGGCTTGAAAGTGGGAAGATTTTCCTCGAAATAGCAATCCGTAAGTCAATGTTTGGATTGACAGTGCATTTTTTTTATTGAATATGTTTCATATTATAAGAATATTCTTCTGAAAAAAAGAGTAAGTGACATAACGCGTAAATTTGCAAGGATTTGTAAATGTTTTCATATGTAAGAATCGGCTTGAAATTTTGACGATATTTGTGAAAACAGCTATTTTTATTGATATTTATTGAAAAAAAACACGAGTACTTTTTCGTCAATGATCGTGTATTAGCATAAAGGTTTTAATTGAGTAGTAAACAAAGACATAGATCTGAATAAACGAATTGTCTTAAAACCGTACATCGTATAACTATTGACTGTCAAATTCACCCTCCATTGTCTTATCAATACATGAAATGAAACGGGAGAAGATCATAAATTGCGAACAAACAAACCGTATTATAACCCAACTTACTTGTGATACGAAGGTTATCCTTTAATTCACATTTTCACCACACATCAACTTACTTGTGATACGAAGGTTATCCTTTAACTCACATTTTTACCACACATCCAAATTTCAAAACTAAACACTGGCACATTCAAGAGTATTTGTTAAAATCATCCGGCAACTTTCTAATAACTCCATCCCCAGTAAGAGGTCTATGATTTCGAAATTGATTCCGATGTCGTCTTTCTAGATCAACTGTTTTGACTTAAGAATTGTTCTTCATATTCACTTTACATTTATGTTCGTTTTCTCTCGTGTAAGTAGTCTTGACATATTGAGCATTTAATTTTCGGAAAGGTTTAATAATTAACAGCTAAAACAAAAAAATCGTCATAGTTTATTTTACTTACAACCTTAAATAAACATATTTGAATTTATTTTTTATGATTTTGTAATTTAAATATCAATTTGACAAAACTTGATTTTGATGTTAAAACGTTTTTTTGTTGAAAACATAGAGTTAATACCGTTTTGGTGAATATTGATTATCATATACTTATTAAAGTGTCAAACTATTCTAATAGAAAAGACAACATGTTCACTTCTTTGAATATCATAACGACAAAGTATCCGACGTAAGTCACATTGAGAGATAAATATGTACTGACACCTTATCAATCCAAACATCCTGTGAGAGTTTGGTCTTAATTGGTTATATCTTAACAATGGATTTTTTAGATAAATTTAATTGCCGCGCATTGAAAGTGTGAGATTTGCCGCTTGTTATTTCATGTCTGGAATAGCAGAACGTGTCAGACCTGTTAATCAACAACAGAGATATTTAAGAGATTAACGCCAGAGGCTATCTTTCGCCTAAACAATAAAGGGCCTGAGACTTGAAACATACTGTGCAAATGTGGCAGATTGGTGTTAATTTGCATCACGACCCTTAATCCTTGTAATGTCCGATGTTTGTTGATTGACCCTTTGTATGTGAGGTAAACTGACAATAATCAATTAAATTGTAAACAAAGAGATTATGTTAAAATGTGTAAATTATATATCTAGTGATCTTATTACTAAATTATCAATATAAATTTGTAATAATCATGTTTGAACACCTGAATTTTAGTGTGACATACGTTATTTATATCAATATCACCAATGGCAAAAAAATGAGGTATGTGATTTAAATAATTCCGAAAAGCAGACGCTTAAGTTAAGATCGAACCCATTATCATTTGCGTTGATGAGTCCAGAGACAGTTTGCGGATATCAAATATTCATTATTTTGAATTTTCATTCAAAGACATCGGCAGATAAAAGAAACTTGCTTGTTTTAATCGGTTTGTTATCATAGCAATCAACATACATTTTTTATTTTGTCTCATTTATGTACAATGGCAACGTTTCTACGATTATGTTAAAACATAAAACAAGTTTTGCAAATAAGAACAAGATGCATTTAAGCGTTTAAAACCAAAAGACATGACAATACAATAACTTATGATGTTGGATGAAATTAACATATTCTTGCAACCCTTTGAATTCTTACGTAATATAATCGTAAAGCAGCCTAATTAAGTATTCCTGACTAAGTATGTAGCATAGTTAAACTGTTCCAAACAAAACTAGCTTGGCGAGTAAGAGAGTCATTCAAGGAAATTAACTTTCAAAAAAGGTGTAATCAATGTGATTTATCCTTTTCTTGAATTTATCTACATTTACACAGTGCAAATTCTATATAAAGATCTAGCAAGACTACACGAGGCTCTAACACCCCAAACTAACAGTCAGGAATTGTTTTAATCACAAACATCAATTCAGGGAAATATAACGGTTACTCAATAAGTAGAATGAATTTGAAGCGTCTTCACCTGTATAAATTACTTTGAATTGAGTCCGATCATTTAAAGATCATTAAAATCAATTCTCTGAAAACGCCTAACAATGCGTAAACTTGCCGTCTTCGAAGTGAAAGTAACACAGCCTACTGTTCTTGTTTGGGGAATATATCTTTTGCTTATTTGTAAAGTAAACACGGTCCAGTTTACTTATCGAAACTTTTTGCAGTTTTAATGTTCGTCGGAAAACGGGAGAAACTCGCATCCCTGCTACCAAAAGCAGAATAACACCAGAAGACCTGTCAAAATACCATATTCAATATCCAATTTACGTTTCCCAAAACACAATTCAACGCTTAAAATGTCCGAAATTTGTGCAAAAACACCGTCGTTACTGAGAACTAGATTCTTCTTACTGATAGTTCATATGACTTTGAAGCACAAATGACGTCACAACAAGGGAGATAAGTCATTCACAAAAATCGATAAAGGTGAATAAAAGTAGTCAAAAACAACATTTTTCGCTTCTGTATGAGAAAAAATTCATAACCTCCGTCAAAACGAAACCATAACCTTATTCAAAAACCATAATTAAAGAAAATTTTGTTTATCGAGAAATATGACCTTTAACCCTTGTAGTGCTGGAACCGACTTCATGCTTATGCAAACAGGTTAGATCCAGGCCAGTCACCAAGTACATTGTTGGGAAATGAGTTAGCCTTATAGTGCTGGAACCGACTTCATGCATTTGCAAACAGGTTGGATCAAGGCCAGCCACCAAGCCAAATTGGCGGCTGGCCTGTGATATAACCTGTTTGCTTGTCTGAGTATCTTCCTCATCAAAATTATGCAAATATTTGAGTTTTTGGAAAGCAGATGACACAAAAAGTTATTTTTAGAAAATTACCCAGTATTCTAAGGGTTAAATATACAATTTCCCACAGCATTTTAGCAGTGTTTCAACAGAGTTTTAGTTATTTTCCTACAATTCAACCACTTACTACTCCCATACCCTGAAATGGGACTTGGTGACCTTTAAAGATTGAATAGAACCTGTTATATTTTGAACAGTGGAAAATATGGCGTTTGGTAAAGATTCGGCCTAAACATCAATGCTTACTTACTCCTATCAAAATGTACAAATTTATGATTATCCCAAAATAAAAGATGTTAAATACAATAATTTATTTAAATGTAGGAATTGATTAAAAAGTGTGGTAAAAGTTATCTTTCAGGCATTTCCCCTACCAAGTATCCAAGATTATTTTGTCTATTTCCTATTGCAGAGTTGCTGTGTTAAAGCCGTCTGCATCCTTTTCTCTCTCAGCCAAGACTCGAAGGAGGAAAGCACAGTTATTAATCAACACAGGCCAGGTTTGTACATTTGTGGCTTTTATATATACTAAACTGATGTACTATACTGATTCAAATTCAACTTTACACAAAGCTTACATAATAATTCGGGCTTATATCATTCCCATATAAGGGTTTTGTGACTTGCCTTAAGTTAAAACAACAGCAAACAATAAAAGTTTTTATGAAATAAACAATTCTTTATGATAAAGCAGGGATGGTGAAATCTTAAATGATTTACTTGTCCATAAATGCCTAATCTTTCTGCACTTGTCCATATAATGATTCTATTGTAAATTTTACTAAAAATTCACATGCCCATTCAGGCTTTGGGGAAAGCTGGGCAATACAGACAATTTATTCTGCCACCCCTGTAAAGGGTATAATCCTTTGTGAGAAAAGGAAACAATTGCTTGTAACAAGTACTTTCTCCTTTTATCATAGTTTTTTTAAAGTCTTTTACATCAGTTGTGATAAAGTGAGAATTTGTAGATTAAGGGCCTAGGAAGAAACCTGCCATATATATTATAGAGATGAATTCTTTAACGTCTAGATCTAAATCTGTCAGATAACATACGGTTGTAATGTACTTCTTTTAATGCTCAGTTTAATAATTTAATGAAAAGATTTGGCCCATGTTTATTTAGGAACCATCGACAGCTAAAACTTTATCAACATTAAATGTATAACCAATTAATCTTTTTGTGCTTACAGAGTGATGAAAACTTAATCCGCTATGTTATTGTGAAAAAGGTGAAATATTTGTGGAACTCGGAAGAGGATCGTTACCAACGGTTGTGGTGAGTAACGATATGTATTTATATTTCTTTATCATTGTTAACTAACACTTCCTGGGGAGATCATAGTAGAATCTATTTATTAATGATTATTTGTATATATAATTTTTGCTAGATACCTAATGCTAGATACTTTAAAAAAGACTTTGGATAAGAGTCCTAGGTGGCCCAGTGGTTAAGGTATAGGACATAAAACACGGAGGTCCTATGTTCAATTCTCACCAGCGGCACTGGGATTTTTTTATCGAAGTGTGCTTCGGCATGACACTTCAGAGCCCTGCCTAGAACTAGTGAAATCCAGGAAAGCCATGAAATAATTGAAATACTGTTGACACAGTGTTAAACCCCATTTAAAATCTTATGTCTATTATATGAAATAGATTGAGATGTCTTATATAAACCAATAGAGGCTTATTGATGTTTTGAGAACAAGAAGTATGTACCTGTCATATTCACTACAATATTTCAGTGGACTTGAAGCGAACAATTCCTGTGATTATTTTCATGAAGCCAAAGGACTGAGTTTGAGCCACCAAGTGAAGAGGTAAGTATTTTAACACTTTTCCATTCATGGAAGACTTCAAGCTTAAACAATTACCTCATAATTGGATTTGTGACTGGTGCAATTTCAAAGCAACAGCAGACAATAAATAAATTAGTATGTGAAAATTGGGGCCTCCGTGGCCTACTGGTCAGAGTACAGAACTTGAAATCACATGGCCCTCTCGGTGTGGGTTCAAATCCTTTTGACAGCATTTGAATTTCCATGAGAGGCAGTCTCCTGACAGACTTACGGAGTGCCGATGGTTCTACCAGACTAGACCAGCCCTTATGATCAGTTTCGTATGGGGTCTTGGCGGTTTTCCTCCATCATCATGAGTAGGGCATTGTAACATAACTGAAATAATGTTGATGTGATGTAAAACCCAATATAAACATTAAGAAGTATGGGAAAATCAGAAAAAAACATTTATTTTATGTTATTAGGTTAAAACTGCTTTGACAAAATGACAAATTTCCCCACAATGAGCAATTTGTCATTTTATCAAAGCAGTTTTTACAATACTTTTGTAGCAGATTCATCAATATGAGGACTATATCACGAAATTATTCAAATTCTGGACAGACCTTCACTATCATTTGTCGTTAGCAATAAGGGATTTATTGAAGACCTGGAGAAAATACGAAAGATATGAAACATGTAATTTCTCTTACTGTTTCCTGTATTAGTTTTTCACTATATTTGCTGTAAATGCTGTTTTAATGGAGTTATAGCTTGTATCAATTTCTACTCCCCAGGAGAGTTTTGTATGGAATCAACACCATAGATGTTCACGTATCTCCAATTGTTTCTCTACTCTTCAAACAGGTAAGATTACTTGGTCTAGATAAGGGGTTGAATGTTATGCATAAAATATAAAAAAACTAACAAATCCTGTTTGGGGGAACTTATTAGAATCTTCTGAAAATAATAACAATATGGGGTTTAACCCATTACCAGACAATGACAACATTTAATCACTTCGTTGCAGACGACTCTGGAAAACATTGTGGGAAAAAAGAGAAATTGCTCACTGAGAGCAATTTGTTCTTTTCCCACAAGGTTTTCTTCTCTATCTGAAGAATATTTTTCAAAATTATCACATTTTAAAATGTAGTCTGCAAACTCATTCAATTCGGGACAGTCGAAAAAAATCTTTTTGGGTAAGGGTTAAAGAAGCATTAATGGAGTTAAATATAAAAATACGGCTCTAACAGTTCTTATCTCAACTTTAGGGTAAAGGAAAATGTTCATCTCCTCTGCTAACAGTTTTATATAAATTGTGTTAAGAACAGATAACAAAATAACATGACATGGTTCCTTCGTTTTCTAAAGGTTTTATTGGTAAGGAATAACGCACACAAATTTTAAGTTATGTTTATGTTGCTACAAGAGGTGGAACTGTATTGGATGTTAGATAAAGGAGGAATTGTCTGCTTCACTAAAAGTCTTCTTTCTTTCTTTTTTGGCTTCAAATAGTTAGTATTTTATTCCTAAATTATTACAGTGATCATCTTATAAGCAAACATTTTACATATTTACCTCCATTAGTACCTGAAACATCTTTAATACCAGCCATGTTGTTTATTGTCTAAAATTGGATATGTTTGCATGAAAAGTTGAAATTGGCTTAAAAGAAACTAAATAAAACTTTATGATAAATTTTTTGAGGGTCGAAATTATTTTCTGAAAAAAAAAAAAGAGGAAAATCATACTCATGTGATTTCAATTGTTTTTTTCCAGGCTACAGTTGACAAAAGCTAAACATATTACCTTGATTGTATTCAGTAGAGCATAGTTGAAATCCATGGTTCATTAGTAGCACTTTATCCTTTTGTCACAATGTTTGCTAAAATCGGCTGCAGCAGTCAAAGTTAGGTATTATGGAGAAATTGGTTTATTAACCAAATACCAAACAATTAATAGATTTGACCAGTTTGTTGCATACGACTCTGGAAAACATTGTGGGAAAAGAAGAAATTACTCTTAATGAGCAATTTTTCCTTTTCTCACAATGTTTTCTACTCTAATAGATTTTTTTTTCAATTATATCACATTTTGAAATGTCGTCTGCAAACTCTTTCATTTTTGGACAGTCGAAAATTTTGGATTTGGTAAGGATAAGTAAGGAATTTCTTTTTCCCTTGCAGGCACTGACCCCATTCTACGTGTTTCAAGTGTTCAGTATGATAGTGTGGTACATTGATGAGTACTACTACTATGCCACCTGCATTCTATTTATATCCTCGGTGTCGATCACCGTAACAATATACGAGATTCGAAAGGTGAGTGAATTGGAGAAGGAAAGGTGTGGTCCTTAAAATACAAATGGGTTATGGCATCCTTGCTGCAAAAGATATCCTAAACCAATCCTTCACTTTAAAGTGTTTAGGCAATTTAAAATCTGTGTCATATGAAAGATTTTTAAGGAGACCTGCCTGGTCAATGTTGATGTTTTGTAACAAACTGGTCACTGGTTCGATCTCCAACAGTGCCGCTGGACATGTGGGGGTGTCCTTTTGTAGGATACTTCTGAGTTCTAGTCTTGCACTGATGAATCCAGGGAAAATCTTTATCCAACTTTTAACTCCATACCAACAATAAAGCCATACAAAAAAAAGAATAAAGTGTACTTTTTGTGTGTATATTTACAGAACAACGGAAAGGCACCCTCAGATTCTACTACCCATTTTTATGTTGGGAATTGAATTATCCATATCTAATTTTGATTGAAAAAAAACCTTATCTATACTTCTTTTGGGGAAAAAAAGCCAACTTTTCTCTTTTGTTTTAACTCAGTATTGTTTCCAATATTCTATTCATTTGACTTGAAATCAGCAGAAATGATAATAAGTGACGAATATTTTCAAAGGGAGGCTATTTTTCTCCACCTCAGTTTAAGAACTAAAATAAATGAATTGCACCAAAATTATGCTTGTTTGTAGATCTATTAAAGGTATATGTGATCTATTTATAGATGCAGAGGGCATTACGGAACACTATACAGACATCCACTGTAGTTACAGTATGGCGCGGGGGAGATGGTGAGATTCTATTTTTGATTATTTATTACTATTTTATTTTTGCCATATTTAAAGCAGGCATAATCATGTAGATTGTTTAAAATAGATACTGGTTTCCTATTTGTCAGAAACATTCAAATCTGAAAAATTTTTTGAAAATGGCTTGAAAAATTACTTCAAATTCATTTGTAAAAGATTTATCATAAACAAGTTTGTTGTTAGTTTTAAATTATAGTATAGATGTCAATATTTCATTATCAAGTTAAAAAAAGGGCTAATCATTAAATCCTTACAAAACAAATGGCTATGCTTTCTGGTCGAGTTCAAGACCTCTTTGGTCTCAATAGATGGGGACTGTTAGATTTTTGTTTGTTTTAACATGTTAGTTACAACATCTTAAAGATTGCTTTAAATTCTTTTTTTTTATAAGACGTTTTTGAAAGTGGTCCTAACCTCTACTCCTAGATAAATTTGTAAGAGAATTTTTTTGTTCTAGTATAAAAGCTCTTGACAGTTTTGTGTAATTTTTGTTATTTAGATTACCAAGATATCCCATCAGAAGATTTAGTTCCGGGAGATGTGATTGAGATACCACAGGGAGGCTGTATGATGCAATGTGATGCTGTCCTAGTGAGCGGGAACTGCATTGTAAATGAAAGCATGTTGACAGGTAGGCATGTCATCTAATAGATTATGAATAAAATGTCATGTTATAGAGAGCATATTGGCCTAATAAGTTTGTTTCAAAAGGGGTATTTGAAAAACAGAAATTATAACATTAGTTACAGCATGCTGAGAATTTTGAATGCGATATCAAGATTATTCATTTATGCTTCAGTTAAAAGCAGAAAGTTTGATATGAATGAAAGCATGCAGACAAAGACACATTACCTAAAAAATACATGTTTCTGGTTCTGTGTAGTTCCAAAAAGTGTTGTAAAAAGGTGAACTTTTTGTATGGATTGAAATAACTCTTATGATGGCTTTATGAGGGGTTTTCTCAATTTGTGAAAAATTAGAAATGCATCAGTTTGCTTTTCTCTATGAACTCATTGGTTAACCCTTATACTGCTGGAACTGACTTCATGCTGATGCAGAAAGGTTGGATCAAGACCAGCCGCCAAGAAAATTGGTGGCTGGCCTGTGATCTAACCTGTTTGCTACTCTGAGTATCTTTCCTCATCAAAATTAAGCAGATATTTACGATTTTGGAAAGCAGACGACACAAAAATCTATTTTTTGAAAATGACCCAGCATTTTAAGGGTTAACCTTTGACTGTTTACCCTACAGGTGAGAGTGTTCCTGTTACCAAGACACCATTACCTGACACAGGGAGACACGAGATGTACGACCTTAAAGAACACGCAAAACACACACTCTTCTGTGGAACACATGTCATACAGACACGTTACTATGGAAACCAAAAGGTCAAGGCTGTTGTTCTCAGAACAGGTACATTGAGATGGAAGTTTGTAAATTTCCCCCATCCCCTTTTCCAAAAAACGTTTTCATGAGGCTGACCTCTCAAATTAACTTTTAATTTCTTCATTGCCAGACACCCTCTTTGCAAGTTAATACACTTCCTGTAGCATTAGAATAAAGAAACCATTGTTTTAAATGAAAAATGAAGAATAAAAATCAGTTGTTGTAATTAGATAAAAAAAAAAAAGAAATAAGTTTTGTGATTTAATGAATGAGGAAATCATTTTTTGAATATTTTCTTTATGTAAAAAGTTTTTTTTTTTTTTTACATTTTGTATTAAGTCTGGTAATTACTATGTTGTATTATTGTTTTGAGTATAAATTCTGGTTGACTACCGAAATAAATGAAATAGTAAGTCAGCTCCATGGTTTCTACCCAATATCATATAAAACATTTCATTCCGGCTTTTTGTCATCAGTTGATTCTTCTAATTTCAACCAGTCACAAGTTCTTGCATTAGGGGTAATCGTTATTAAATGACGACATATTGATACTTGAATCTTAGTGAACATCCAAGACATTCCGATATGATAAAATTGACATTCTTTGTAATTGGCTGTGATCACACATTTCCTTAATCCCTACTTTTACAGCAACATTGAATATTTAATTGATTTTTTTTTCAAAACTGACAGCTTGGAAGACATGAATTAATCAAGTTCTTTCACAATATTCTACACAAAGATAATTCATACATGTAAATCTGAATGATTCTCTAATTTGCCTCTTTGTTTTCTTTAATTTGTGAGTGATGATGGTGCAGTGGTAGAGCTTCAGTCCCTTGTATCAAGAATCCTTTCGATCCTAGGTAGTGGGGAGATGAAAAATTGCTGGGACTAGCCCTCAATTCTGCCCAAGTAGTGGTTTAGTTTCCAGGAAGCAGTCTTCAAAACTGAATTGTAAAAGCTTCAAGCATTCTTCACACTTGATGTAAAGAAGTTAACGGCAGGTGAACATTGCTGGGACTAGCCCACAAAATGGCATGAGTACTGTTTTAGTATCTAGGAAGCAGTCATCGAGAGTGAATTGTAAAAAGTTTCAAGCTTTCGTCACAAATGATGTAAAATAAAGAAGTTTAAAATGTTGTATAAGTTTATAGCTTTCGCCACAATTGATGTAATAAATAAAGAAGTTCAAACATAATTTGCATCTATTGACAGGGTTTTTGACATCTAAAGGGGAACTGGTCCGGTCTATTCTGTACCCCAAGCCTGTGGATTTCAAGTTTAACACTGATACCTACTTCTTCGTTGGTGTGCTGGCCGGTATTGCTGGAATAGGGCTGATATATACAGTCTTTCTAAAGGTTGGTACTTGATCATTCATTACAGTATCTGGAATAGGGCTAATATATACAGTCTTTCTAAAGGTTGGTACTTGATCATTCATTACAGTATCTGGAATAGGACTGATATATACAGTCTTTCTAAAGGTTGGTACTTGACCATTCATTACTGTATCTGGAATAGGGCTGATATATACAGTCTTTCTAAAGGTTGGTACTTGATCATTCATTACTGTATCTGGAATAGGACTAATATATACAGTCTTTCTAAAGGTTGGTACTTGATCATTCATTACAGTATCTGGAATAGGTCTAATATATACAGTCTTTCTAAAGGTTGGTACTTGATCATTCATTACAGTATATGGAATAGGGCTAATATATACAGTCTTTCTAAAGGTTGGTACTTGATCATTCATTACAGTATCTGGAATAGGGCTGATATATACAGTCTTTCTAAAGGTTGGTACTTGATCATTCATTACTGTATCTGGAATAGGTCTAATATATACAGTCTTTCTAAAGGTTGGTACTTGATCATTCATTACTGTATCTGGAATAGGGCTGATATATACAGTCTTTCTAAAGGTTGGTACTTGATCATTCATTACTGTATCTGGAATAGGACTAATATATACAGTCTTTCTAAAGGTTGGTACTTGATCATTCATTACAGTATCTGGAATAGGTCTAATATATACAGTCTTTCTAAAGGTTGGTACTTGATCATTCATTACTGTATCTGGAATAGGGCTGATATATACAGTCTTTCTAAAGGTTGGTACTTGATCATTCATTACAGTATCTGGAATAGGGCTGATATATACAGTCTTTCTAAAGGTTGGTACTTGATCATTCATTACTGTATCTGGAATAGGTCTAATATATACAGTCTTTCTAAAGGTTGGTACTTGATCATTCATTACAGTATCTGGAATAGGACTAATATATACAGTCTTTCTAAAGGTTGGTACTTGATCATTCATTACAGTATCTGGAATAGGTCTAATATATACAGTCTTTCTAAAGGTTGGTACTTGATCATTCATTACAGTATCTGGAATAGGACTAATATATACAGTCTTTCTAAAGGTTGGTACTTGATCATTCATTACAGTATCTGGAATAGGTCTAATATATACAGTCTTTCTAAAGGTTGGTACTTGATCATTCATTACAGTATCTGGAATAGGACTAATATATACAGTCTTTCTAAAGGTTGGTACTTGATCATTCATTACAGTATCTGGAATAGGACTAATATATACAGTCTTTCTAAAGGTTGGTACTTGATCATTCATTACAGTATCTGGAATAGGTCTAATATATACAGTCTTTCTAAAGGTTGGTACTTGATCATTCATTACAGTATATGGAATAGGGCTAATATATACAGTCTTTCTAAAGGTTGGTACTTGATCATTCATTACAGTATCTGGAATAGGGCTGATATATACAGTCTTTCTAAAGGTTGGTACTTGATCATTCATTACAGTATCTGGAATAGGTCTAATATATACAGTCTTTCTAAAGGTTGGTACTTGATCATTCATTACTGTATCTGGAATAGGACTAATATATACAGTCTTTCTAAAGGTTGGTACTTGATCATTCATTACAGTATCTGGAATAGGGCTGATATATACAGTCTTTCTAAAGGTTGGTACTTGACCATTCAAAGGTCTGGAATTGATATATACAGGTACTTGATCATTCATTACAGTATCTGGAATAGGGCTGATATATACAGTCTTTCTAAAGGTTGGTACTTGATCATTCATTACAGTATCTGGAATAGGGCTGATATATACAGTCTTTCTAAAGGTTGGTACTTGATCATTCATTACAGTATCTGGAATAGGTCTAATATATACAGTCTTTCTAAAGGTTGGTACTTGATCATTCATTACTGTATCTGGAATAGGGCTGATATATACAGTCTTTCTAAAGGTTGGTACTTGATCATTCATTACTGTATCTGGAATAGGTCTAATATATACAGTCTTTCTAAAGGTTGGTACTTGATCATTCATTACTGTATCTGGAATAGGGCTGATATATACAGTCTTTCTAAAGGTTGGTACTTGATCATTCATTACTGTATCTGGAATAGGGCTGATATATACAGTCTTTCTAAAGGTTGGTACTTGACCATTCATTACAGTATCTGGAATAGGGCTGATATATACAGTCTTTCTAAAGGTTGGTACTTGATCATTCATTACAGTGTCTGAAATAGGACTGATATATACAGTCTTTCTAAAGGTTGGTACTTGATCATTCATTACAGTATCTGGAATAGGGCTGATATATACAGTCTTTCTAAAGGTTGGTACTTGACCATTCATTACAGTATCTGGAATAGGGCTGATATATACAGTCTTTCTAAAGGTTGGTACTTGACCATTCATTACAGTATCTGGAATAGGACTAATATATACAGTCTTTCTAAAGGTTGGTACTTGATCATTCATTACAGTATCTGGAATAGGGCTGATATATACAGTCTTTCTAAAGGTTGGTACTTGACCATTCATTACAGTATCTGGAATAGGGCTGATATATACAGTCTTTCTAAAGGTTGGTACTTGATCATTCATTACAGTATCTGGAATAGGGCTGATATATACAGTCTTTCTAAAGGTTGGTACTTGACCATTCATTACAGTGTCTGGAATAGGACTGATATATACAGTCTTTCTAAACGTTGGTACTTGATCATTCATTACAGTATCTTGAATAGGGCTGATATATACAGTCTTTCTAAAGGTTGGTACTTGACCATTCATTACAGTATCTGGAATAGGGCTGATATATACAGTCTTTCTAAAGGTTGGTACTTGACCATTCATTACAGTGTCTGGAATAGGACTGATATATACAGTCTTTCTAAAGGTTGGTACTTGATCATTCATTACAGTATCTGGAATAGGGCTGATATATACAGTCTTTCTAAAGGTTGGTACTTGACCATTCATTACAGTGTCTGGAATAGGACTGATATATACAGTCTTTCTAAACGTTGGTACTTGATCATTCATTACAGTATCTGGAATAGGGCTGATATATACAGTCTTTCTAAAGGTTGGTACTTGACCATTCATTACAGTGTCTGGAATAGGACTGATATATACAGTCTTTCTAAAGGTTGGTACTTGATCATTCATTACAGTATCTGGAATAGGGCTGATATATACAGTCTTTCTAAAGGTTGGTACTTGACCATTCATTACAGTATCTGGAATAGGACTGATATATACAGTCTTTCTAAAGGTTGGTACTTGATCATTCATTACAGTATCTTGAATAGGGCTGATATATACAGTCTTTCTAAAGGTTGGTACTTGACCATTCATTACAGTATCTGGAATAGGTCTGATATATACAGTCTTTCTAAAGGTTGGTACTTGATCATTCATTACAGTATCTAACGATTGATAAACATTTTGTTTGATGTGGGAAAATGAGATAAAAGGAGAAAATGCTCATTGTAAATAAGTTCTCCTTATATCAAGTCCTTTTTCAATGGTTTCAGCATATGAAACCCTTGGCATTTGATAGTTTTTCAATCGTTTGTAATTCATGCCACCTTTTATAACTGTTTTGTAGGATCAGTGAGTTGTATAAACAACAAAACCTTATATACAAACACATCGTTGTTTTGATATCCATCTTTGTTCACAAAAATTCTATGAGCCTGCTTTCTCACAAACAGCAAAAAATGGCTTTCACATATTTTTCTGCCTAAGGATAGATTAATCAGTGAAATTTTTGTTTGACCTGTAAATCTCTTTAGTATGTACCTGACACAAACCTAAAACCATCTTTAAACATATTGCAAATAGGCTTCAAGAAGGCATTATTGCCTCTTTGAAATCATGTTATTACCTGATTAAGTATGTCATACGTTAGTTTATTGAAGGCTGCAATAAGATTAACTCTTTTGCTGCCGCTCTCGCTGTTCTGCAAGGGCTTTGAAGAATGCAAACTTTCTATATTGGGGCTTCAGTACCCTGCGATGACTTATAAGATGAATAAGTTAAAATAAGATAAGATGCACCCTGAATGATAAAACATGGAGTGTTGTAAGTGGACTTTCTGATGCTACTAATGGATATAAAAAACAATAATGTGACACTGTTCAAGCTTACCAAGTTTCTAGATGGCTTTTTCTGTATGCAGTATATATAAAAATTGAGTGACACTGAGAAGTACTTTCTGAGAGAAAATGGGCAGGGAAAGAGTTTAAGATGTGAGTTTTGTCAAAATTTGACCTGGCTTCGACGATGTTTCAGGTCCAGAGTGGAGAAGGTGCATTTTCGATAGTCAAGCGTTCATTAGACCTGATAACCATTGCTGTTCCTCCTGCGTTACCAGCCGCACTGACGGTCGGAATTGTGTTTGCTCAGCGGCGCTTGAAACTTAACAACATCTTCTGTATAAGTCCTCGAAGTATCAACATCTGTGGGAGCATCAATGCTGTTTGCTTTGATAAGGTAATTGTATTGAAGGATATCTTAGGTTGGGAATACACTCAATAGCTCTTTATTCTAGTGTGTATCTTATGTCTTTTGTGGGAAGGTTTGAAGATCTTTAAACTGTTTTTGTTTAGTGGTAAGTACAGTGAACCCTCGTTTATCCGGACCCCGATTATCCGGATGTCTCGCAATCCGAACAAAATTGTAAGGGAACGGAATTATTGGACCAGTTTATTGCAGACGACTTTTGAAAACATTGTGGGTAAAGGAGAAATTGCTCGTGACGAGCAATTTCTCCTTTTCCCACAATGTTTTCTGCCATATCAGAAGATTATCTTTGAATTTCATCACGTGTTGATGTCTTCTGCAAACTCTTTCAATTTGGGACGGTCGACAATTTGGCGTTTGCTAAAGGGTTATAACTTTACACCGCTCATACAGACCGTTTATGTCTTAATGTGAATAAGAACATGCTCTGCTTCATTAGTCCGAATTATTCGGTAAACCGGACATTTTGTTGGGAACGGACGTGTTCGGATAAACAAGGGTTCACTGTATAAAAGAATGCTAGATATCATGGAAGTTAATTTCCTCAAGTCATGGCTAACATTTTCTGCCACTTTCACTCTTTCAATTTTTCCTAAATACACTATTCTATTGCAATATTTAAGGCCATTGCTATATGATGTTGTCAAAATGTGACAGTCATACTTTAGAGCCATAGGCTTTTCATTATGATTTGTAAGTTTGGCTCCAAAATGATTTCTGCACCCTTACTCATGTTATTTAACCCTTTACGGTATATAGCGCCGTTCGCCGTCTTATCGATTACCGCATAAAACGCTTTTCGCCGGTATACCTATTACCGTATAAAACCTATTTTGACGGGCTATCGATTACTGCATAGAATGCTTTTTGACAGCTGAAAAATGGATTCAACTTCAACCCTTAATTACACAAATAAACACACACGTCATTTTCTCCAAAGTTTATTTTCCTATTAAACAAATATGTTTTCTTTCATATACGATGATAAAATCATGGGGTCAAAGTTTAAACTTTTGCTCTAGAGCGAATCTTTTGATAGTGGTCACGCGGCACACTTCTAAAAGAGACGCTATGGGATTGAGATGAAGGGAAATGAAATACCCACCCCCAATAAAACTGAAAGCGGCCTTCGATATCCTGTCATAAAGATCAAAACAATGCCGATTTGTAAAGACTTGATAAGGATTTCCTGCAATTCTTTACAAACTAACACTTTTCTAAAAATATTATCCAATTAAAAAGAACATAGGGCACGCGACCCGTAATGTATAGACTATTTAAAGAGCCATGAACTTTACATTGTCTCTAGTCGATTAAAAATTATGGCGTCGTATAATGACAGTGACAGTGATGAATATGATTTGGATAATTATGGAGTTTCTGATTGTGAGTCAGACATTAGTGTTGATTTAGGAAGAGACATTGATCGGTCTTTCGACCCTGAAGACGATGAACCTCTTATCAATTTCACCAATTCACGGACAAACAATTCCGATCCTTCATCCGATTTTGATGATGATGATGAGCCTCTCATAAATTTAACACATCCGTTGACGACAAACTTTACGGAAAAACAGGTATGTTAATTTAAGTTGACATTTAAAATTGATAGACTATATGTATATCATGTTTCGGAATGACTGTCACCAGTAACGTCTTGTTTACGAAACGGTTTAAATACTTTGAAGAAATTTTACAGTCGAGATACGGGTTTCAGTAGAAACAGAAAAGAAATTAAAACGATTCAAGTTTATTCGGAAATATAACATGTAGCCTGTACTTCGAGCTATCGAATTTTTCACCGGAAAGAAATCAGTTTAATTGCTACTTAAACAGCACAGTAAACGGGGCATTTTTTAAGAACAACGAAAATGTTGACCAAGTCCATTTTCACAAAATTCTTGGCTAAAAACCAAATCGGACAAAGTTGTTATATCTTCCGGATTCAAAATCCTTATATGTTATTCAATACTTCATGACGTCTCTCATAAATCAACCGTGAATATTAATGGGGTAATTTGCTGTCACAATGGTTTCTACCTTATTTTTTGTTTTAGTGAAGTTGAAAACTGGGCCGTTGAAAATATGCATGTATGTGTACTAGTAACCGGAAAGTTAGAATAGTCGGATAGAGATATGAAGCCAAAGCAATTAAATATATCTCTTGCTTATCAAGGATTATGTTGTAGCATTTAGTACACCAGAAGATAACCATAAATAAATCAACAGGACACTTTTGAGAGAAAGACACATTTTATGGAAAGCAAATGTTGAAAAGAATTAACAAACTAACTAATTTTAGAAATCAGGTGATCTTCAAAGGATGTGTCTATTTTAGTTACATAAGACCCCATTTCAATAGTTTCTAAAATAAAAATCATTATTTCAATTCTCAAAAACGTCTTTTAATATGTTCTGTTTGTGTCTTTTTGTGAAGAAACTCGTACTCAGAAAGTTTAAATTTAATCACCTAGTCAACAGTCAACTCCCTATATTCAGGTTGCTGTATGTATTGTCTAATGTTTTAATCTACAATTGTGATAAAGTTTAAAAAGAATTCACCTGTTGACAGGTTAATCATGTTGTGTTATACCAATATTTGCAAATATGGTCTTTACAAGGGCCAATTACACGGGCTTTTTTTTGCATGTCAACCATAATTAGCATATATCACCTTGTTTAGATGTCAGACTTGGTGAGGTTTATACATATCTGACACAGGGGAGTTTTCTTATTTTAATGACAGGAACACTTGTTAAAGAAACAATCAAACAGATAACTAACGTTGTAAATTTGTAGCATATGACATTCAGTGGGCCATATGACAAAAATAACACAACATGGAGAGATATTTTACCTTTTCAAGAAAACAAATGCTCATCATAGTTTGTCAGTAACCTGTTCTAAGTGTTAAATTACAATAAGCAAATTATGTATGGGAATATTATGTTGTAAAAAAGTTTGTTGATGCTGTTAAAACATATCCAATTTTAATTTGTTTGTCCAATCAATAATTTAACAAACCAATTACCAAACATTGACGACAGTTGACCATTTTGTTGTAGACAACTCTGAAAAACAATACGGGAAAAGAAAAATTCCTCGTTAGGATATTTTTTTTTCTTTTCCCACAATGTTTTCACAGAAGATTGATTTTTAATTTCTTCACATTTTGAAATGTCGTCTGCAAATTCTTTCAAATTCGGAGAGTCGAAAATTTGGCATTTGGTAAAGGGATAAATTAGCTTGTTTGAAAATGAAATGTGATAATTATGTTTACGTCAAACCTGCATGTTTGTGTGTAATTAAAAATTGCGCAAACATCACACAATTTATTTGTGATATGACGGTAAACATATATATCTCAAATAAAGGTGTTTTAGACAAAAGGGTTTTAAACACCTTAGGTTTAATCAAATTTATTGTTCATTACTATTAACTTTATGTAAGAATAGTTACATGAACGTTTTGAGGGAACATAAACACATATGAAAATAAGCAAACCACCAGTTTTAAGGAAAATTAAGTAACAAATTTACATATATAAGTTAAATGATGGAATGAGATTTATGTACAAGTATTAGTAGGAAAAATAGGAATTCATTTAATTCTTTGACCAAATGGGTTAAATGAAAAGCAATCTATGATTTTTATTGAACTGTCAGACAATATAAAGTGACGGAGATATTACCAGAAATACAATACATTTTCCTATTATATCAAAACAGAAATTCTACTCCAAACATTTGCACTGAAAAGAATAACGAAAACAAATGATGGTTATAGAAATAATGGAAACATTCATATTCCCCCTTTTTTCATTTTATCCATTGGTAAGGCAGTTGGACAGTTTATGATTTTGATATGAAGATATGTGTTCTTTTCAATTAAAAATGAAAGCAGCAGATAATACTCTCGATGAGAAATACAATAACAAATTATTCATAAAAGAAGCTTGTGAGAAGTTATTGGTAAATGAGGACATTGGTGTAAATGAATTGTATATAAGGAGGAATTTGGCTGTAATTTTGAACTGTCACATGTTTCTATTTTGTCATTATTAATTTGTTTCTTTTAAGAATTTTCCTTGATAACCTTGTAACCACCATGTCCTCAATTAATTGATAAAATGAGTATTTTTGCAGTTAAGAAGTGGGTATTTGTAATTGAAGTCTGTGTTCCCTCTGTCATAAAATCATTCATGCTTTTGTCACCAATAGTAAAGTCTTACTTATTTGTTTATTAGATTGAAGAGTTCACATCTGAGACTGGCCCAGTGCTACCCGAAGATTTCAATACAGAAACTGCATCTGCTCTTGATTATTTCTGGCTGATGTTTAGCCCTCTGATGTTTGAATTGATGGCCAGATTCACGAACATGTACGCTCGATGGAAACAAACCCTAAACAACAAAGTTGATACCATTTGGAGAGACACCAATGCCCAGGAGATGAGAGCGTTTATTGGCATGAACATTTACATGGGAATCTTCCCGTCCCCAAACGTGAGAATGTACTGGTCCAAAGACGTTTTCGTCGGGAACAAGGGGCTTAGTGATGTAATGACATGTAACAGATATGGGAAGCTTAACTCGTACTTTCATGTGTCAGACCGTGAAACAGAACCACAGCGCGGAAGCCCAAATTATGACAGACTTTTTAAAATTCGACCAATCATAGACCATGTGTCGTCAACGTTCCTCAACTTCTACAATCTAGGGCGCCAGCTGTCAATAGATGAAGCAATGATTCGTTTCACAGGAAAACTTTCATTTAGACAATATATGCCTGCTAAGCCAATAAAGAGGGGAATTAAGATATGGATGGCGTGCGATGCAGAGACAGCTTATCTATCCCGATTTGAAGTGTACCTCGGTCGACAAGAGCAGACAGAACATGGACTAGGGTATAATGTAGTGCGAAACCTGACTGATAATATTAGAAACACCAACAGACATGTTTACTTTGACAACTTTTTTACTTCTGTGCCACTGATGAAGGACTTGTTAGGAGATGGACTATACTCAAATGGTACACTAAGGATAAACAGGAAGTTCCTGCCAGAAGAAATTAAAAAGCCGAAGAATGTAAAGAAACGTGGGGACTTTTTAATTATGCAGAAAGGAACAACTGAAATGATTGTTACATGTTGGCAAGATAAAAAGCCTGTGTATAACCTGTCAACATTGAACAGCCCAACAGATATTCAAGACTGCACTAGGCGCGATGGTCCTGAACTTGTAGCACTTCAGCAGCCCGCAGCTGTTACATCCTATAATAAGTACATGGGTGGAGTTGACAGGCATGATCAGCTGCGGGCAAAGTATGATGTCGGACGAAACTCTAAAAAATGGTGGCGCTATTTGTTTTGGTTTTGCATAAACAGTGCTATAGTGAATGCGTTCATCATCTTCAAGTCCTGCACTAGACGTCAAAACAAGAAGAAAAGGTTCAGCCACCTTGACTTTAGAATGGAGATTGCTAAAGGATTGATTGCTGGTTATTCCAGCAGAAAGAGAAAATCCTCAGACTCGTGTGACCATTCACCTTCGAAAGATCAAGAGAATAATGACCATGAGCATGTTCGGTTATATGAAAAGAAAAGACGGTGTATATACCATAATATAGTGCTGAAAGAGCGTAAAGAAACTCTGTACGGATGTGTCCTGTGTAATGTGCCATTGTGCAAGAACGGTTGTCATCATCGTTTCCACTTGGTAAATCATGGAGATTAGTACATTTTCACATTTGAGAAATCATGACAGTGTCACATTGAAATGAGAGGGTTTGTGACAAGTGTATTAACTGTTCCTTTGGACCAATTTACCTTTTTCCCACAGTGGTCTCTAAAAGGATGTGAAGAATGCTTGAGTAAGGTGATAAAAGTGGAAATATTGTCATAGTCATTAAACAGGAGTTACTTTGGAAACGTTACAGTGTACCTTTTGCAGTGAAAATTACATTAATCTTCATATTAACCTATCCTTTTGCCACAATAAAAACTTTTGTTTATCAGTATCCAAAATGATAAATGGTTACAAGATGTCAATTTCTTCTCTTCTTGGATTGAAATGATTCACACATTTTATTTTTGTATTGCAAATATGGCCATTATAGAGAAATGAAATTGATCTAAATGAGTTTTATTTTGATTTAGTTTTCATGTTATGTAGTTTTTACCATATTCATAATATGCATAATGTGAATTTCCCTCCATCCTCTTCTATATATCTATCATTTCGTTTCAGTTAGGTATTTGAAGTACAGGATGTTGTTTATCACCCTCATTGTTTTGTATTAGAACTCTTTATTAATCTTCATTAATGGAAGAAATAAAGATAACTAATGATATAAATGATTTTTATTATGCAGTAATTGTTTGAAATGGGAATTATCTCTGTTTTGTTTTCTTAATATATTCCCCTCTTTGGGGAAATGATTACAATTCATGTTGTGTTATTCCTCTCAATTATCTTTATTCACTGAGCCTGAAAAACAGAGAAAAACAGTGTTTTAAAAAGGGGTTGTAGACTATCATTGTTATTAGATATTATCAACTGCTTAGCTGTTCACATCATAAAACAAGTTTTAAGAAGAATGGGCTAAACAGATGATTTTTAGCAAATTAAAAACAATTGATTCTGACCTGTAATACATGTTTAAAGGTTACTATAAAGTTCCTTAATGTCTCATCTGACAAAGTTGTGATTATATTGATCAGAAATAGTCCTTTTATTAATTTTGATTAAGTTAAATAAGCACTACAAAACACATTTTTATTGTTTGTGTAACTTTACACACCTTTATCTTTGTATATATGTATCGCATGACAAAATAAAAACCATGAAATTGTAGGAAAATTTATTCTCGTTGTTTGCTATTCTTTGTAAAAATCCGTTAGATTAACCGAAATTGCATTAATTTTGGTTTAATTAACAGTACCCCTATCGGTGACAGTTATCTGGATTAATCCTGTGCAAATAGGTACCTACAGTGATAGATTATCTATGCGTTAGTGGTCAAATATAATCAGCTGGTTTATACCTATAGTGTCACTGATAAGCCTTATCTCTATACCTTAAAGGGTTAATCTTTACAACAAAAATTGTTGCCATAAATTTAAAGCATATTTTGATGATGGTTTCTCTATGCTTAGCACACTAAAGCTTGATACCTTTTTAGATTGACTATTTGAAGATTATGGAAGCTAAACTTCTCACTATGGCATCAGTGTCATATTTTGGTTTTACTGTACATGGAATGGATTAAAACTTTTCACATCTATTCAAGGTCTTAAGTTGATCTCTCAAGAACTACTGAATTAATTAAAATTCCTGACATGGACAACGGTCATAATGTAGTGTTATTAACCAAGTAAACTACTGGTAACTGCTCTATTGTCTTCAATCAAATCATACCAGTTTCTGTACTCAGAGAGTCTCGTTTGAAATTTTGTGTGCATTTTCATGTTACTGAAACAAGTTACTGTTCACTGGTATGTATCCCTCTGAAACATTTATTGAATAGTCTTATGGACATGTGGCTCTTGTATTTTTTTCAAATTCATTTGTTGCTTGTTCCATTAACCCTTACAGTGCTGGAACCGACTTTATGCTTATGCAAACGGGTTAAATCCAGGCCAGCGGCTGGTATGTGATCTAACCTATTTGCTATTCAGAGTATCTTTGCTCAACATAATTACGCAAAAATTTAAGCATTTCAAAAGCAGACGACACAAAAATCTATTTTTAGAAAGTAACCCTGCATTCTAAGGGTTAAGCAGAATAAGAAATATTCTATTTTGTAAAAGTTTAACATATTGAATGGTGTCATTAAGATATATTCTTGTAATAACATGAGACAAACCTATTCTCACATTTTTGTTCCAGACTGGGACCCTGACTGAGGATGGTTTAAATCTACAGGGTGTAGTTGGAGTAGAGGGGAACAGGTCAGTAAACCAGTCACTTAACCCATTACAAAACAATAACCACATTTGACCAGTTTGTTGCAGACAACTCTGAAAACATTGTTGGAAAAGAAGAAATGGCTCGTAACGAGCAATTTCTCCTTTTCCCACAATATTTTCTGCCCTATAGGAAGATTCTTCTTTAATTTCATCACATTTTGAAATGTCGTCTGCAACCTTTTTCAATTTGGGACAGTCGAAAATGTAGTGTTTGGTAAAGGGTTAAAGAGGCTTACCTTTATCATTAAATTATTTTCATGCAATATTGATATACCAGGGGTGGCAAAATCCGATTTTGATTGACTTGTCTGTTATTACCAGAAAGTTTGCAGGACTTGTCCGTATGATGGTTATATAGTAAATTTTAGTAAAAAGTCACATGTCTTTTTAGGCTTTTGGACAAACTTGGCAATACAGATGGTTGAATTAGCCACCCCTGTAAACCTGTCAACACTTTAAAGTTTTTGATGAACAATGGATTGGCTCCTTTTTCACGAGTTGTTAGGATAAGCTCTAAGCTTTAATGAGGGGAAGACTGTCTGCTGACCATAGGATGGTCTATGCTTTGTTGAATATTTGTCTTTACTATTGACATTTCCAATGCAATGAAGAATTCATCTTCAACATTTTATGAATGGTATCAGATTTCATGAGATAGAAGAGATGTTATTGTGACAAAAGGATAATTATTATTCAAAGCTCCATACAGAAAATGTTAATAGATTTAAATGGAAAGCATCAGATATTGTCTACTTGGTAGTATAAATGGAAGTGTGCTTGCTTTGAAGTTTATTTAAAAAAATATGAAGCTGTTTCTTATGTAATCAAATTTTGCTGTTGTTTAAAAATTGGTTGGTCATACATTTCTTTTAAAATTAATATCTAGGAGTCTTGCTTAACACATTTTCCCTTGTTATGCAGATTCCAAGACGAGATCACAAACATGCTGTTGCTAAGGAAGGGTCACATGATGTCAGCCATGGCAACCTGCCATTCCTTGACACTGATTGATGGAGAATTAAGCGGAGATCCTCTGGACCTGATCATGTTTCACTCCATTAATTGGGTAACAAATTAATCATAGCCTTTTTTTGTTAAAAAAAATCTTAAAAATATGTCAACATAATAACAAAAGGAATAATAGTAATAGTTTTGTTTAGATTTTAATATCAATTTTCTTTTACATTAAGATTGTTCTTAGTAAATGATACATATTTTCCATGTCTTGATGCAGTGTAAGAGATTACTTTGATCTTTTTTTCATTAAAAACTCCTTTTCACTAAAGATGAACTTGATTAAAAGTATGATTTTTGTTGTACTTTTTGCATTTTGTTTTGTTATTATTTGTATTTATTATGTTTGTAAACATTTTTTTTTTACCAATAGGAATTGGAGGAACCAGGCATAGAAAATAACAGATTTGATCTGCTGGTACCCACTGTGGTTTATCCCAAGGGCAATTCAGAATATAGCATGAATGCGGAGGAGTTGTCACGAGTTGTAAGTGAACTCATGGTCAAGAACCAAATAAAAAGATAAACGTTTAAAGAATGAGAGCATAGAGCATCATTGGATAAGTGGACTTAATATGATGCAATTTCTCTTATGGGGCTTTGGGTTAAAGAGTGGTAAGCAATTAACATAATGAATGCAGTACAGTTTTACATTAAGCACATATTTTTTATTATACACAATGTCCATATGGAAAGCTTTAGTATATCATAAGATAGTTTAGATTTCTACAATTCGTACATTGGATGATGAAGGTCCAACATAGCTTGAATGGTCAACATTTTAAAGTTTAATTGTTTGTGAAATTAATTTCATATTTAAAACAATTTATCAGAGCTTTTACCAAGTGATATTAGAATACCCGTAAACTACTTGGATACTTCCTTATTTGTATATCAAAGGTATTTGTGAGGCCTCTATGGCCAAGTGGTTAAAGTACAGAATTTATAAACACAAGACTCCTTTCCGCATGAGTTCACATCCCAGAGACGACTTCCATGAGAGGCATTAGATTAGAACCGACGGTTCCAATAGGCTTAACCCGTTACCAAACAATTACAACATAAACCACTTTGTTGCAGACGACTCTGGAAAACATTGCGGAAAAAGGAGAAATTGCTCGTTACAATGCTTTCCACAATGCTTTCTGCCCTATCAGAATAACATTTTCCAATTCATCACAATTTGAAATGTCGTCTGCAAACTCTTTCAATTTGGGACAGTAAAAATTTTGCGTTTGGTAAAGGGTTTACTAGCTCTTACTGGCAGTTAAATTTGGGTATACATGTGCTTCCATCATCCCTGGAAGGTTAAACATCGCTCCATGGACAAAGAATTTGCATAATTAAAGAAACACAATATATGTGCTGCCCATAACGTTAATGTAATGTAAAACCTATGTAGATAAGTAAATAGGTATTTGAATATTAATAATTGTCATAACATATCTGAATATCTATTAACTATTGCGATGTTAAAACCTATATAAATGAATAAATAGGTATTTGAACATTTATAATTGTTGTTATGATATATAGGATCAACCGGGCCAGCAGATCGGCATAGTACGACAGTTCACCTTCTCGTCAAGTCTACAGAGAATGTCGGTGATTACCCGTAAAATCGGCGCCACAAATTTTGATGTCTATTGTAAAGGATCGCCAGAGATGATCTCTTCACTGTGCCTGCCTGAAACTGGTGTGTAAACATAAAGCCTTACTTCAGATTACCAGCTCAGTTTTGATTGTTTTGTATTAGAGGAAAGGAGATCCTTCATCTAAATTGTGATTATTAACGTGAGCGGAAGAGAGTCTTCTAAATTATGATAACTGGGCGACAGTGGTGCTGTGGTAGAGGGTCAGCCTCTTGTTCCCGGGTTCGAATCCCTGTTATGAGAGGTGAAAATTGTGGAGAAAAACCGACATATGGGCACAAGTACTGGTGTTATATCCAGGAAGCCTTGATTGAGAGTGACTTTGATAAGCGTCAAGCTTCCGTCACAATCAATGTAAAATAAATGGGTTTAAACTAAAACTTAAAGTATGATTGATTTATATGAGAGGAAGGGAGACATCTAAATAATGATTTATTCATTTGACAAGGTAGTCATCTAAATTATGATTTATCTTTTTGACAGTAAGGGATTCAATCTAACATGTGCGATCAAACATTCAAAAACTTTATTTGATTATGAATACTACTGAATTTTATTTTTCTATTGATAAACATTAAAGTTTCTGTGCGTCGTAGGATTATTTTTTGAAAAGAAAGGAATATAGATTAATTTAACATTTTAGCAGAGAAAACAATAGCATATGAGATGAATTTTGACATTTTTCGTTCTTTAAAAATCCGAGGGAAATCCGACAATCTAAATATTGCGTCAAGATATGAACAACCGGTCACATGACGCTCACATGATGCTAAGACCACACGCTGAAAACAAAAATGGACGCTGACGCTAATATCTTCTAAGTTAGGTGTACAACGTCACATGACAGGCAGTTGACAGCCCATGTGACGTAACTAATTACCATATAGCTGTAGTAACATACAAAAGTCAAGGCTGTGGGGGTTTCCTGTCAATTTCTTCATTTATACCGTGATTTTGGCGATTTTTTTTTAATGAATATTTGTTAGAAGTATAGCCGAATACCATACGCAAGTTCTACTTTTTACCTATATATATTTAGTGTATGACGTCCAGGATCTTTAACAGGTCTACCAAATTGCAATGTTTTTACTTGCAATTTGTCTTTCTCAACACGCAAGTCTTTGATTGCAACTGTTGTTACTTGCAGAAGTAAAGAATGTAATGGTTGTTCTCCTTGATTTTAGTTCCAGACGACTTTAGCGCAGTTCTGAAATCCTACACACAGCATGGATACAGGGTGTTGGGTGTGGCCAGGAAACAGTTGCCCTCAAAGTATAACTATGTCAAAGTACAGAGAGTCAATAGGTAAACAGATTCATATGATAATCGTAACAAGGTTTTTCTTGTTGTATCACATTCGTCATTTTTGTCAACATATTTTTTTTTATATTTTATGTATCTTAAATGATGTATAGGCCCAACTAGGCTGGTTGTTATAATGTTATACATGTTCTATACTGTTTGAACTTAACAAATGTCATTGTAAAAAGATAATAGTTTGTTTGTTTAACAATGACTTTTTACAATAGCCTATTTTGAATTTAGTTAAATTTTGTCATACCTTGAACTGGAAGATCATTTAATAGGTTTTTCTTGTTTGACTTCTTTGGAATTATACTACCTTTTGCACCTGCCTATATGTGATAATAGGGTCCTGTGCTGTCTAAAAGTTAAGCTGGAGGATTAAAAACTATTGGGACCAAGTTTTGAACCCCCCTTTGGCAAGACACTTCAGAGCCCTAGCTTAGTACTGGTGAATCCAGGAAAGCAGTAACATAACTGAAAAATCGTTGAAACAGTGTTTAATCCCATTTAAAAAAGAGGTAAAAAAATAAGAATAGATTATTTATACAAAGCCGTTGTAATATCATACACTTATTTCCTACTGTCATTTAAGTTTCTGGGTTGACCAAGATAACTGTTCTTTTAAGAGACACCATTGAGAGTGAGTTGACCTTCCTGGGACTGTTGGTGATGGAGAACAAACTCAAGCCGGAGACCACGCCCATTATTGAGCAGTTGAAGGAGGCCAATATACGGACCGTTATGGTGACAGGTAGAATGACATTTACCCTTATAGTGCTGGAACCGACTTCATGCTTATGTTAACAGGTTAAATCCAGGCCACCCACCAATTAAATTGGCTGCTGGCATGTGATCAAACCTGTTTGCGCCTCTGAGTATCTTTCCTCATCAAAATTAGGCAGATATTAAAAGTTTGGGAAAGAGACAACACAAAAATCTATTTTTAGAAAGTTACCCAGCATTATAAGGGTTGAAATTGGAAATAGTTTTTCTCAAGAGGCCGCTGCGTGTACATTTGACCACCTCAAACCTTTTTTTTGGCCATCTTAAATTTGTAAAATGGTAAAAGATATATCATTAGCACTTGAAGGGGAAAAACAAATTATTTTAAGCCCATTGCCCTGACACCATTGAGTCCTAAACAATAGGCCTCTTTTGGCCTTCTATTCCAATTCTTAAAGAAAACAGTGGATAGATATATTTTGCACTTAACCTGTAACATCTACATCAACAGCACCACTCATTCGACAAAAAGTGGTTAACCCTTAGAATGGTAGATAATTTTCTAGAAATGGAACCAACTTTTTGCTTATGCCAACAGGTTAGTTCCAGGCCAGCCGCCAAGTAAATTGGGGGCTGGCCTGTGATCCTACCTGTTTGCTTCTCTGGGTTTCTTTCCTTAACAAAATTAAGCAGATATTTAAGGTTTTGGAAAGCAGACGACACAAAAATTATTTTTAGAAACTTACCCAGCATTTCAATGGTTTATACCACTTTTTTTGATGTTTCCCTTTAGATAATGATTCAACTGTCTGTTGAGATATCAGGGCCTTTTTCCCTAAAATGCTTTAACCCTTTCCCAAACAATAACGACATTTGACCACTTGGTTGCAGACGACCTTAGAAAACAATGTGGGAAAAGGAGAAATTGCTTGTGACGAGCAATTTTTCCTTTTCCCACTATGTTTTCTGCCCCATCAGAAGATAATTTTCCAATTTCATCACCTTTTGAAATGTCGTCTGCAAACTCTTTCAATTTGGGACAGTCGAAGATATGGCGTTTGGGAAAGGGTTAAGGTGTTTATTATGGAGCTGTATATTCGTCTGTTACAGGTGACAACATCCTGACTGCCCTTAGTGTGGCTCATGAGTGTAAGATGGTGGAGCCATCAGAGAAGATAGTGCTGGTCCAAGCCTCCATTAACCCAGGCAATCTGGGACTACCACACATCCAGTTTATACATGAAGAGTCTGTTGGGAAAGGAGCCATTGTCAAGGTGGGGAATGTTTATTGTCTTAATGCTTTTCAATGCTTGTTCAAACAATAAAGGCTTTCTTAGTGTTTCTGTCTTCAAAGTCAAAGAATCAATATATTGATAATTGAACATGTCAGTTTTACTAAGTTTTTTTAATCATGTACAGGGTCTTCCCAAGGCCTTTTAAGCGCTGTGGTACCCCAGCGCCTGAATTTCAAAGTAAGAACTACCCTAGTGCTTGAATTGATCCCAATGTGCTAAAACTTTGACCACAACGCTTTAAATTTGCCCCAAAGCCAGTCAACTTGCTTGTAAAATTGTTTGTTCCATTTGATTTGGTTTAAAAACAGTTTTTATTTGTCTTATAATTCCAAAAATATTCATAAACATTCACCATTCAAGGATGTACACATAGAAAATCAACATGGGAAATGGAAACCCTCTCCTTTGTCACACCCCGTTCCCCCATCAAACACCCCAGCACTTGAAAAAAGTCCTACGGAAGACCCTTATGTCTGTTTGAATCAAATACTAGGAAAGATCATTAAATAAGTGATGGGGCAAAATTGTAATGACTGCAGAAAGTAAGACTTTACTGAAATGATATTTTCTAAGCATTATCTGGCAAACACATTTGCTGTTTGATGTCTTTATTCCATTGATGCCATTGTTAATGTTTCTACTGAAGTTAAAAAAATGTCTTTGGCTTTAATTTTATGCTTGATTATCAAACTGTTCCATTGAATATAGTGCCATGTACATGTGTATACTAGTATTTCCTAAAATCAGATCAAAAGTTGTCAAATCTATCAAATTGTGTCAATGTATACTAAACAAATAGTCCTGCAATAGACAATACAAACAAACTTTGAGAGTATTGCCAAATATACAGGAAACACAATCTTTGGTCTTACTGACCAAAATATGCACCAGAAGTCAAATGAAAAAAATTCTGAAAGAGAACTGCTGTAGGTCACTATACTGGGTTTAATGCAATACTATACTAAGTGCTTCATGTTTGTGAAGCACTTAGTATAGTCTTGCGTTGAATCCTTGATATGTGACACCATCTTTGTACACATATTTTATTTACCAAGTTTTATTTCCCTCCAGGATTCCAGCATTACCGAGCTACAGATAGAGGATGACCCAGGCAACGTCTGTTTTGCAGTGACGGGTCACTCTTGGGCCGTTTTACGGACACACTTTCCTGATATACTGTCCAAGGTAGACTTTGTTATCATGCCTTATAGACTTATCCAAAGCCGTGTTGGATGATATCATATGCATGCATTCAGTCCTGATATCTTTTAGTTTATATGAATTGATTATTGCTAACAATATATCCCTGCAGCATCACTTTCAGATAGAACAACAGATATACAGTAAATGCTTGTATAATAAACCACGCCTCCAAATAATCAAACAGTGTTAAATAAACAATATTCTTGTTGATATCCCTTCCTGTGCCTAATAAACTGCAGCAAAAACATCTGTTTGAAACTAAACAAATTTCTAGAACTTAAAGAAAATAGAGATGCCTTTTTCAATATCCCTGCTTAACTACACTTGAAGCAGGGAACAATATCATTCAGATGAAACAGGGATAAAAAATTCGCTTTTTAGGTACTCGTGAAAGGTGCTGTTTTTGCAAGAATGTCTCCAGAACAGAAGAGCCAGTTAGTGGAAGCGCTACAGGAAATCGGGTATGTATGTAGGGGCCATTTTATACTGATGAATCAATTATCATATGATTTTTCATTTTGCATCTGTTACAAGTATGGAATGATTAATGAGTTTGATTTACACACTCTAAAAAGATGTAAAATGGAATTTCCTTTTTAAAAACCCTTTTGCATGATTTCTTTCAGTTCATTTTTTTTTCATAGTTTTCTGTAGATGATTTCAATGAAACCAGTGCATACAAATAAAGATGGAATGGTTTATTTGTTTATGCTTGTATAAAGTCATTTTAAAGCTAGAAATGATGGTGTCTTTTGAAAATTCTTTTGAAATTACATTTTCTAGTTATACCCTTTTATCCTGTCACTAGTGTCATTTTGGGACCAATAACTAGGTGCCGTATAAATTTTGTAATATCCGGCACAACCATATAATACATGCACGTAACGAATCATGAAGTCATTAGAACGCCATGACATCATTTTTTCATCATTCTCTACTTATTTTTTCCTTTTTTCTCGTGTTTTATTTACATCTTGTTTGTTTAAAAGAATACATAAAGGTAACAGGATAAAAAAGAATAGAAAGTTGGTGTCTTTGAATAGGAAAGGTTATCAGGCTCGGCATCGGAATATTATCCGTTTCGCCTTCGGCTCACCGGATAATATTCCTAAGCCTTGCCCGATAACATTTCCGATTCACGACACCAACCATCTATTCTCTATTTCTTCCAAATATCATTAAGATAACACAAACTTTATTAATCGCTTTTGACTCTCATCTGTAGATGCTTTCAATATGAAATAGCCAACAAATATCCTGATTTTAACATTTTATAAAATGTCTTCAAGGCATCAACTTTGTTATTCATCAACAAATTTCTTGTATGTATCAATGCGTTGACTAAGAAGGTATCTATTTGACAGTTATTATGTCAGCATGTGTGGCGATGGCGCGAATGATTGCGGGGCGCTGAAGATGGCGCATGCCGGAATATCGTTGTCCGAGGCAGAGGCCTCTGTTGCATCACCCTTTACATCAAAAAATGCAAACATTGAGTGTGTTCCAACAGTAATCAGGTATGTTATACTTTACAAACCTGAAGGGCTTAACTCATTGTTACACTATGCCATTGACACATAGCACACCATTTTACTGATAGTTTACTTCTTTGATAAAGATTCTTCAGAAGGAAAAAAACAACACCAACTAAAAACAAAATGAGAACATTAATATTCATAGTTAAACAGTAAAAAAGGCCTATGAGGAAAACTGGTACTGTTGATAGATAGATAGATTTATTAAATCGAAAGGATTTTGCTGTGTTTTATTTAATGTTATATGTTCAACATCAATTTGAAAGATTTATTTGTCAAACACCGGCATGTTCTGATAGCTTTACGTGTTTGGTTATCTTTATTTACCCAACGAAATTACCCCAGATTGAAAAATCTGTCACATATTGGGGCTGAAGTATGTCTGCATTTGTTTTGTATGTTTACAGAGAGGGTCGTGCAGCACTGGTGACCTCCTTTGGTATATTTAAGTACATGGCATGCTACAGTCTGACACAGCTGGTCTCCGTCCTCATTCTATATTCAGTAAGTAATCCAGGGTAATTGGCCTGATTTATTTGTTTCAGTTCTCAATGCTTGTGATGGTAAAATATTGGCAAATTCAATGGTTTAGTATTAGCAAATATGACGGTTGACTATTAACAAATGTGATGGTTGAATATTGGCAAATGTGATGGTTGAATATTGGCAACATTGCGATTAATTATGACAATTTTTATCAAATGACATTCTGGTAGGGGTATAAATCAGCTGTATAAACCAATGCATTTAACTGGATTATTTTCTAAAAATTGATTTTCCAAAACCTTAAATATCTGCTTCATTTTGATGAGGAAAGATACTCGGAGTAGGAAGCAGGTTAGATCACAGTCCAGCCTCCAATTAACTTGGCAGCTGGCCTGGATCTAACCTGTTTGCATTAGCATTAAGGTGGTTCCAGCTTTTTAAGGGTTTATTGGTCTGGCCTTTGAAGAATTATGATTTTGTTACTTACCTGTCGATTTCTTTCTATTTGATTTCTTTCTATTTACTTTCAGGTGTCATCCAATTTGACTGATTTTGAATTCCTCTACATAGACCTCTTCTTGCTGACCACTCTCAGTGTAACATGTAAATTTCATCTTATAGATATTAATCTTTTCTGCTTGAAATCCAATATATTTACATTGGAATCTTTTGTCTTTTGCAAATACAATTTCCGAAGTCCTGAATGCCATTTCTTTTCTTACCTATTTTATTGTTCAATATATAAGAATTAGTAATTCCCATATCACTTCTGCCTATGACATTATTGTTTAGATCTCACACAAAGCTTTAAGTAAACAATTGTGTCAATGACCCATTTCATAAATAAATGGGGCTCTGCTTTCTACAGAAATTGGTCAGGGTATGGGTCATTTACTATAAAGAATATCACCTATGCTATATGTTTGGAACCATCGTTTCAGAAAATGACCCACCATTTTTTATAAAGAATATCACCTATGCTATATGTTTGGACCTATCATTTCAGAAAATGACCCACCATTTTTCACCCCATGGGCCAATTTGGTCTGCCTTCTCTGAAAAGAATCTGAAGCCCTACTCACATGTTTTGAGTGCCATAATTAGCCACCATTTTCCTGTTTTGAACTTATCATTTTCTTCTTTTTCAGACGGCCGTACAGAAGCGTACCATAAGATTGTGAAAGAGCCGCCCCAGCTTAGACTGACGAGTCTGGCCCCAATTCTCTCCCTTATACTCCAAATGGGTATACAGATAGCAGCTCAAGTCTTCTGTTTCCTCAACGTTCAACAACAACCATGGTGAGAAAGCTATTGTATTCTTTTTCTTAATCTTTCTATTCTTTTACTTTGAATTATAAATGAAAGACAAATTCGTATTGACACTTTTTTTTAATCATATAACAGGGTTTTCCATAAGAGACAGCTGCAGGCAGATTTGACCACCTCAAATCCTTTTTCTGACCGGCTCAAATTTGTCAAATGGTTAAAAAAGATATATTATTGGTACCTGAAAAACGGTCAAATTCATTTTCGTTGTACTGGTTCGCAGACATCTTTGCCTCCTAAAGAGGTCTTCAGGCCTTTTGCTCGTATCCTTAAGGAAAACCCTGATCTTAAATGCTAGAATGGAAAACATTTAATTAATAGTTAGGTAATAAGTCAGTATTTAAACTTACCCAACTATTTTCTTAACTATTGTCTGAAATAGTTGAAAAGATCATACTATAAAGATAAATTTCCCTTTTTTTCAGGTTTAATGGCCATGTGTCTTTGGAAGAGAAGGATGATGTGAGTCTAGAAAACACAGCTGTATTCTCCATGTCTGCCTACCAGTACATAATCCTAGCAATAGCTTTCTCGAAAGGGGCACCATACAGGAAATCTATGTATACAAACTGTGAGTACCTTCCAAGTAATAAAATAATACCTTTTTTCTATAAACTGACGTGATTTTCAAATATTGAGACAAAAGGAGCAATTATCAAGATTATGTGGTGGCTGATATGTTATTGAATGAGATTATTGGGTTACTGGCTTGTTATCAAATGGGATAATTGGGTTACTGATATGTAATCAAATTGGATTATTGGGTTACTGGAATGTTATTAAATAGGAATTATAGGTAACTGGAATGTTATCAAATGGGAATTATGGGTTACTGGTATGTTATCAAATGGGAATTATGGGTTACTGGAATGTTATCAAATTGGGTTACTGGAATGTTATCAAATGGGAATTATGGGTTACTGGAATGTTATCAAATTGGATTATTGGGTTACTGAAATGTTATCAAATAGGAATTATTGGTTACTGGAATGTTATCAAATGGGAATTATGGGCTACTGGTATGTATCAAATGGGAATTATGGGTTACTGGTATGTTATCAAATGGGAATTACGGGTAACTGGTATGTTATCAAATGGGAATTACGGGTTACTGGTATGTTATCAAATGGGAATTACGGGTAACTGGTATGTTATCAAATGGGAATTACGGGTAACTGGTATGTTATCAAATGGAAATTATGGGTAACTGGTATGTTATCAAATGGGAATTATGGGTAACTGGTATGTTATCAAATGGGAATTATGGGTAACTGGTATGTTATCAAATGGGAATTATGGGTAACTGGTATGTTATCAAATGGGAATTACGGGTAACTGGTATGTTATCAAATGGGAATTACGGGTAACTGGTATGTTATCAAATGGGAATTATGGGTAACTGCAGCATTCCTTCTTCCTTTTCTCCTCATTGATGTAGATTGGTTCCTGCAGTTTTGTAAGTGGAAAACAAAAAGAAATCACCATCACATTTGCAAATGGGTGTAATAGGGCTCTGTAACAACAACATGTATAGCAAAAATTGGTTGTTTATTTCAGATTGGTTTCTAGCAAACCTCTTAATTTGTTTTGGAATGACTGCCTGGATCACCTTATACCCAATGGACTGGATGATGGAATTATTGGAGGTTTGTGTAATCAAGTTCCCTGAAATAGGGGGGATCCTGAATGGTCCAGGTGTTAAGGGAATGGTTGTTGAATTTGGGAATCCGGGTTTGAGCTCCTTTGGTACCTTTAATTTTGTCTTAGCCTTCTTTGGCTAGACAATTCTTAACAAAAACCATATGATTAATGTGCAAATGTCCTATTAATAAGCGGGGCTTATGTGGCCCAGTGGTTACTGTGGGTAGAGTACAGAACTCATGGCCCCTCACTACATGGGTTCAAATCCCGGTGTTTGGATTTCTATGAGAGGTAGTTTTCTGGCTGACTTAAGGAGTGCCTATGGTTCTATCTGGCTTGACTAGCCCTCATGGACATGGTCTGGCATAGGAACATAACTGAAATAATGCTGACTCTGTAAATTCCATACATAGATATATCAAATATCTGATAACAGACCCATACAGATCGCCTGCATATACATGTACAAGTAAACCATAAACCTATAGATATGATCCACTATTACACTGTTTACACCAAGATATATGTTATTATTATCTTTGGTCCTATGGTGCCCAGTGTTTTAGGTGGTGGACTAATAACTCTGGGTTTCCTCTTGCCCCGAAAGGCAGAGTAAGGTCATAAAATGTAAGTTCCGGTTCTGTATGATGGAATGCTACAACTAAGCTTAAATATTTCTAACACAGCATTTAACACTTAGAATACTGGGCAATTTTCCTAAAAATAGATTTTTGTGTCATCTACTTTCCAAAACATTTAATAACAGCTTAATTTTGATGAGGAATGATAATCAGAGTAGCAACAGGACACAGGCCTGGATCTAACCTGTTTGCAAAGTTGGTTCCAGCACTCTAAGGGTAAACCTCAAACAAATGAAATATGTTTTATTTCAGCTTGAACCATTACCAAGTATTGCATACAGGTTTGTTTATTTCGGAGTGGCTGCAGCCAACTGTTTGGTGTCTATCCTTCTTGAGGTAGGTGTAAAATTGCTGAAATATCCATTAACCAATTAGCAAACAAAAACAACATTTGACCAGTTTGTTGAAGACAACTCCAGAAAACATTGTGGGAAAAGGAGCAATTGCTCTTAACAAGCAATTTCTCCTTTTCCCACAATGTTTCCTGCCCTATCAGAAGATTATTTTTCAATTTCATCACATTTTGAAAAGTATTCATTTGATTTGGAACAGTCGAAAATTTTGTATTTTGGTAAAGGGTTAACAAAATAGATTTCGTTGTCTCAATTTTTATCATGAACTGTATACACTTGATTTGCTTAAGATTAAAAAGAATAAACATAGCATGCACCTCTGACTTGGAAAAGAAAATGTTAATTTCCAGCAATATCAATTGGTAGATAAACAAAACATCTAATTGACCCTCTCCCTAATTGAAACATTGTTAATCTCTGTACAGAACAAAGCATTTGAAAACACTTTTGCTCATTATTATTTCTCTTTATTTCTCATATATTATAATCATTTGAATCTTAAAGATGCTTGTTTACAAATAGGAAATCTGAAAGTCATAATTAAATATCAAAACAATGCAGTTTGTGTTTTGTTGTATGATATACAAATTAAAGTAGCTTATGAGACCACCGTTAATTTAGAAGGCATCTAAGTATGTAATTCTTAATGCAGTAGATCTCAAAAGCGTTGCATGGCTTTTGGAATTAAATCTATATTAATTCACTGTATAAAGGCTCTAGAACTTAAATACGCTTCCAATTGCTATCCTCCAATGCATACCATCTAACAGTACAGCTGTTTTACATTGTTAAAGAAATTAAGTTTTTACTTCTGAATTTTCTAACATCTATGAATAAGCATCTATGATTTATACTTGTTGTCTATTGCATCTTTCAAATTCAACAAATTTATAAGCAGCTGATTTTTTCTTTGTGATTTCAGACTTTCTTACTGGAGAATGCCAGTGTAAGGGAAAGGTTCCACAAGCTGGTTGATAAATGCTTCCCAACCTTGAAGAATGAGTACAAGACCATCGAAGAGGAAATGATTGCGACCCCTGGCTGGCCCCCTGTGGGTCCAAACGACGGGGAACCAGTATGGTTCCACTCTGACAACGACAACTCCACAGAGGAGTTCTATAAAGAGACTGACAGAATGCTTCCCGTTTACACAGAAAATTTCAACCAATCGTGTCACACTTCCGGCCGCACTGACACCCCGAAGATTTCCATGTCATCGGTTCCCAGTTTATTGCTCTTAGATGACATTGCTGGTTCCCAGGATGATGAAAGTTGTCCAGGGGAAAGTGTTGACCCTGATTTGGATGAAAGTGGTCTAAAAGATGAAGTCTCTAAAGGCTTTTGTAATGGACATCCTGAAGAATTTCCTCCTTCCAATGATGACATTGATGATTCAGCCTATACAAGGGAAGATGAACACCCAACCTGACTAGGTCAAACTTGCTTGCTACGTAGAAAATCCATCCTGAGACTTTCCTTTTTCCCAGAAATCTGCAGTAGAAGACTTTGAGACAATTAGAAATGATAGCTTTATAAAGCTCTAAAGATTTTAGGTAGATGCTAGGTAAATGATCATTGAAAACATTATGCAAGAGAAGAATTTATTCAATTTTGGCAAATTCTTCTAATTGCAGAATCTTCATGTTATACTATGAAGATTATCACCAAATGGCTTAAAGCAATATATTCAAAACAGTGATTTTCATTGACAACAAATAGACAGAAAGGAAATGTTCTCGTAATAACTATTTTGTGTTCAATTAAGGCTATGTATCTTTCCGAAAAACTGAATGCTTTGTTATTATATGTAGATGCTTGCTTAAATGAACATTATTGAAGACTAAAACAAAAGGCGAATTTGCTCAATAGGAGCAAGTTATTCTATGGATTTACGGTCCTTTCCCCAAGAGACGTTTCCCTGAAGATAGTTTATATAGTATTCGAGGGGTCGTTTTCCCGAAGTTGAAATATATAGTGGAGAACTTGTATTATATATATTGGATTATATTTGATCTAATTTTGTTGTAGATCTATTAATCAATTTGAGCAACAATAATTCAATTACACATGTATTGTGATATGATTAATCAACCGATAGATGAATTTACTCACAGCGTTTCTTCTCAATATGTTAGACGCTAATAATTTCAAACTAGCAGGGCTAACAGGGTCTAAAATATGAAAAATGACATTATTAATTACTATATATAGATATACTATATATAACATAAATAAATTGCTATTAGAATTAACTTCGGGGAAACGAACGACTCCTCAATAACTATATGAATTAATTTCAAGGAAACGTCTCTTTGGGGAAACTACCGTCACTCACCCTTTGTCTTATAATTTTATAAAGAACCATTATAATTATGATTGACTGCACAGACTTTAATTGCATCAGTCTTAAGTTTAACCCTTTACCAAACACCAAATTTTTGACTGTCCCAAATCGGAAGAGTATGCAGACGACATTTTCAAAATGTGATGAAATTGAAAAATAAGCTTCTGGTAGGACAGAAAACATTGTGGGAAAAGGAGAAATTGCTCGTTAAGAGCAATTTCTCCTTTTCCCGTAATGTTTTCCAGTGTTGTCTGCAACATATTGGTCAAATGTCGTTATTGTTTGGTAAATGGGTTAGAGGGTAGACCCATTATACTGAAGATCTTGGTTTTATGCACTTCTCCAAAGATAGCTTTTCCTGGCCCAGTTGTGAAGTTGGCAGTCTTGGTACCGGATAATCCTTGGTTAGTGCCCTGCTGGAACCCCTGCTTTCGTAGGTGTTCCCTTCAGCAAGTCACTTCAGAGCCCTAGCCTGGACTGAATCTTGGGAAGCTGAACTGTAACTGTTCCAGCACTATAAGGGCGGAATGTTTGGGGATTGATGAAGTATGAAGTCAATTGTGGAAATCAAATGTTTGTTGGGAATCCAGGCTTAGCTGGTTTTTTGTTATGCTGTTGTATGAGGTTCCTGTTGATAGATTGTAGATGTATTATTCGGTTACAGCTATATGATTTTTACATTCAAGTTAGATGAAAGGATATAAGTTTTTTTTTTAGGTATTTACTTTTAGAGATGTAAGCTAACTAAATGAACTTGGCATTAATTATCAGTCGTATTTGGATTTTAACTTTGAATGAAGACTTTAATGCACCTATGGCATGTTATAAATGAAATTGTATGATTGTAAATATTCCTCTCAAAATTGAAAATTGTAGGTGACACGCAATATATTCTTATGTTGCAATAGTGAGTGAAATTTTTAAAGAAAATGCTTATTTCTATACAAAGGAGTTATTTTCTGCTTTTGAAATATTTAATCCAATAAAAGAAGAGTTTATTTGTAATCCAGTGCATTCATCGAGCAGTTTGTGATGCAAAATTATTATTGTTTATGTTGTTTATTGCCTGGGGCTTTTATTACATGCCCAAGTTATTTTCACTCGGATGAAAATGAAACTGGGAGTATATACCCAATTCCTACTTTGTATGTTATAACTTGACAACATTGGAAATATCAGCAGAGGGCAGTATGAAATTATGACAGATGATATTTTTGTATTTTAATTTTTATACGCGTCGCGCGCATGCGCGAAAGCGTATATAGTCATCGTACGGAATCCTTCTTTACCTATAGGGGCTTAATCACCGCCGAGAGAAAGAAAGTAGTTCCAACTTCTATATTGATTGTAATCTGTCTATAACTGCGTGAATTCTTATCAAATTAAATCGTCATTTTTTAAAATAACTATTTCTTCCTTGGTTTATTTTGGATGCGTCTGTTATGTGCAGGATGGTGATAAAAGGTAATGCAAACTATCCGCGTTAATTTCCAAACATCCTAGAACTTCTAGAAGAAGGTATCTAGCGGCACCGGATTACAGTCGAAACGGCCCGATGTCAAAATGTCCTTCGTTCAAAACGGCCCGAAATAAGTCAAAACGGTAACATTTTCGGTTTAAAGTGTTAAAACAGGGTAAACCTTTATTTGGGCCGTTTTGACTGATTGAAAAATCAACAATCGGGCCGTTTTGACCATTCCATGGCCATTCTCATCGATCTCCGGGACGTTTTGACATGGGGCCGTCTTGACACGTTCCCACAGCACCCGTATCTAGGCCGTGGGATTTCCCCCATCTTTAAAGGAATCCCCAGTATTTTTTTACTCAGTGCAGAACAAAGTCCCTTTTTTTATGATTTGCAGACTTCTTTTAACAACAGGCCTTGTGCCAGAAACGGCTTAGAAACATTCACGAAGGAAAACTGATAGTTATCAGCGATTTTATTTTGTTTCATAAACCCCATGACCCAATTTCAGTAATAGGTTTCCGATTCGTTTGTTTGGTCACCAGAGGGTTGGGAACCAGTACGCTTAGTGAAGTGAAAATACGGCTCCCGATTCTTTGCAGTAATATTGTTATGAAATAAAAAAACGACATTAATTATCAAATTTAAGCCGTTACTTTAATTTGAAAGTTGATTTTGTAATTGAACGGGACGGTTCATACTAAACAAAAAATCTGTCATTTTTTCATTATAAATAAGAAAAAGAAATATTGCTTGATGTTTCTTTAAAAGCCGGGAAATACACCGTGTTTTTCGTTACCATTACTGACCATGAAGTGAGCATGTGCATTTTACAATGGCAAAATGAAAAAGAAGATCTATTATCACCTTTTGCCCAATGTATTGGGGGAATAGAGTCTACCTCTATTGTTTCAAATCCTGGAAGAAACACTAAATGTAGGTATTGTTGAGTAGATAAAAAAATCACCAAGATTAGAATGTATGATTGTTTACTTTGTTGTTGAGATCATTTTTTAGACTTACATCTCTCCGATCCTTTTTGATCTACTCTTTTCTTGTGTTCCGGTTCCTGTTCGTAACACTCGGGCATGCCTTTGATATGGCATTTAACCCAATATATATTTAATGCACTTTTAAAACTTGTCAATGATCTCTGACTGAAGCTGTATTTGTGCTGCAGTGTTTCTTAAATAACTTGTGACTGTGGCCCCTTGCAGATTGGTATCTTAACTAAAAATGCTTGTTTTTGTCTACAATATCTATTTTGTTGATGACTGGAATAATAATTTTTCATTTGATTAGAGCATTGGGTTTGAGTACCACTGGCGTACTGGGACATGTCTTTTTTTACTTCTATTTTGGTTTCTGCTATTCAACTGAAATGTGTTGGTTTGTCTTAAAAATCCCTTAGATTTCTTTCAAATCCATTCGTACGAACAAACTTCTCAGACCATACTGCGACGCAGTTCAGGCCATTCTGGCCTTTGATTTGTTTTTATTTATATTGCAAGGGTTCAATGCAAAAGTATAGTAAGTCCTTCATGTTTGTGAATCACATACTATAGGCTTGAACAAATAGAAGTAAAAACAATTTAACCTACATTTTTTTTCTTTTAACCCTTTCCCAAACAATAACGACATTTGACCACTTTGTTGGAGACGACTTTGTAAAACACTGTGGGAAAGGGAGAAATTGCTCATGATGAGCAATTTCTCCTTTTACCACAATGTTTTCTATTCTATCAGAAGATCAATTTCCAATTTCATCACATTTTGAAATGTCGTCTGTAAACTCTTTCAATTTGGGACAGTCTAAAATTTGGCGTTTGGTAAAGGGTTAACAGACTATCTCACAGATTGTTATCTGTTTATAACAAAGCTTAAAATAGTGTTTAGATATACAGTCTAACTTGTCTTAAGCAGCCACCCTTTTAAGCAGCCAACCTGCCTTAAACAGCCACTACAGAAAGTCCCACTGTTAGATTTATAGTGTAAATCAATTTGTATTAAGCAGCCAACATGTCTTAAACAGCCAATTTACTCTGTCCAATAAGCTGGCCTCTTAACACAAGTTTGACTGTATCTTGTTATTAAATAAACGACCACTTTTACTTTCTATACTTGTAAGTTGCTTGACATCGATGCCTTCGTTTTAAAAAGAGGAATATTCTATCGTGCCTCTCATTGCTTTGTTGGCTTACTGTTACGCTTTTTGCCATATTACTTGACGGAATTTAAGGTAAAAAGTTTTCTATCTCTTCAACATAGATATGCGATATATTCACTACATTATTATGAAAGGGGTTGAAAAGTGTATCAATAATCAATTTTTATGGAACTCTAAAAATATGTGATTTCATTTTTATCCGTGGAAGAAAATTCATGTTAAACAGAGATAAAATATTCAATCTGTGAGTTTTTAAAGCCATGATGTCACCCAGAAAACTGCAAAACTGGGTAAAATGAGTTAAAGATCATGAAAGAATATGTTATAACATATCAAAACACCACATTATCATGGCAAAATAAAGCCTGCACTATTAATTAGTGATGTTTTAAAGTGCTTTTTTCACAAATTGTGAAGCAGACAATTTGACTTCATTGTATACATTTGAGTTACATCTAATAATAGGGATGAGTGCTTGGATAGAAGAGTGTCAGGCAGCTGGTTAGAAAAGTCACATGATACTCATGAAAATACTGTCATTTATCCAGCGCCTACAATGTGAATATTAAAATGGAGAATTCCTCTGATTTCATTGGTCCCCTACGTTTCACACAGCAATTCTCGGCTGACCTTGTTTTATTGCTCACTGTAAACAAACATTATCATCATATTGCTTAGCAACTTCAAATTGGCCATGTTAATATGTTTCTAAAATAGATGTAAACTATAAACATACAGGTATGTAGGTAGTTATTAAAAAGACCTTTCTATTTTTAGAAACATGTAAATATGGCCAATTTGAAGTTACAAAGCTACAACTCTTTTAAAAGCCTCATATGAACATGTTACCTTCTCAGTTTGTCTTTTAAAGGGAATTTAGTGTATTTTTATTTTAATTGCCAATTATTCTAGATATTGAGTACATTTTTACTGTAAATGAGCGCTATTTTGGCTTTAAGGTGCATGTGCGTCGAAATCAGTTTCAAAGGAGCATTGAAGTACACATAGCAGCTAGTCATCCGCATCTGTTTATGACATATATGTCAGTGTGTGAACGGGGCATTTTTATTGTAATGACACATCTATATATACCAAAGCCTTGAAACAGTTAATCCAATGAATTGTTTTTATGTATTTACGTATATCATCTTTATATATGTGCATGCTTTGACATTTTGATTATCCCTTTAAAATTAAGGTAAGACCTTGGTAATGGGTTAAGGGCAGAATAGCAAAATTTGAGATTAAACCGTACAAATGCCGTTTTAAAATCAACTTTCATGTTGTAAGAATCTTCCCAAGATTGGTATTAGTATTTGCCAACTTCATGTAATTTTGATTTCAAAATCAGACAAATTTTGAAAATTTGGCTTGGTGAATGCCTTTGTAATTATGAATATTTCATGAATTACATTTCAACTTATTCTTGAACCAAAGCAATTGCCAGTTTTTACGTTACACAGGCCTTACCTAGATGCTTACATATACTATCATCCTTTTACTTTAAGTCTCAGAGCTCTGCAGACATATTATGGAGCTTTTTATGTCATGATAACCAAATATTATTGTTTTTATGACTTTGTTTATAGATATTTTAAACTGCTGACGCAAACAATTAAGAACTGGCAAAGTTACAAGGTACCTGCTTTCCCTATAACCCTTGGAATGTTGGGTAATTTCTAAAAATAGATTTTTGTGTTGTCTGCTTTCCCAAACGGTCAATATCTGCTCAATTTTGATGAGGAAAGATACTCAGATTAGCAAACGGGTTAGATAGCAGACCAGTCACTAATTTGCTTGATGGCTGGCCTGTGTTCTAACCTGTTTGCATAAGCGAGAAGTAGGTTCCAGCACTATAAGGGTTAAACTTTTATGCAATTGTTTATGTATATTTTGTAATTCTACTACTGGGAAACCCAATAGCTGGTAAACCAGGGGCATTTAAAATACATCCCAGATTCCATGTTTCCTTGAATGCACCAACAAAGGATTTTACAAATGGCGGTGATAAAAAGGAGAAATGCCTTGTCTAGAGCAATCCTCCTTTTGTCACTGCTGATTTTACCTGGAATGACAAGGAAAGACTATAGGGTTATTTCTGCTTAACCTTTAGAATGGTGGGCATTTTTCTAAAAATAGATTTATGGGTCACCTGCTTTCCAAAACCTTAAAGTTTCTGTGCGTCATAGGATTATTTTTTGAAACTTTCGAAAATAAAAGGAATATAGATTAATTTAACATTTCAGTAGAGAAACCAATAGCATATAAGACGAATTTTGACATTTTTTCATATTATGAAAATCCGGGAGAAATCCGACAAAATCTAAATATAGCGTCAAGCTATTAACAACCGGTCATGTGACGCTCACGTGATACTAAGACTACACGCTTAAAACAAAAATGGACGCTGACGCTAGTATCTTCTAAGGTGTACATCGTCGTCGTAATTAGTGTATGACGTCAAGTATCTTTAAATATCTGCTTAATTTTGTTTAGGAATGATACTCAGAGTAGCAAGCAAGTTAGATTACAGATCATTTTAATTGGTGGCTTGCCAGGATCTAACCTGTTTGCATAAGCATGAAGTCGGTTCCAGCACTATAAGGGTTATTTGCCACTTTAATTTTGTATTAGTGAGAAAATTTGCATTTGAAAATGAAGATTAATAAATTCAATTACGTTTACCCAACATCTATTGAGAGACAGATTCCATTTAGATGCATACATATATGTCTAGCAATTATGTGGTCAAATGACAACATTTTATTCAATGCAACCATGAAATTTTGTAAATTATTATCGTAAAATTGATTGGGATTTTTATTGAATTTATTGCTGATCACCCACTATGACTCAAATTCACAGGGAAAGAGTATTATTTCTGCTTTATTGCAATTCTATATTTGTATTAATAACAAATTCCATTGGGGAGGGATATAAAAACATACAATTTATCTCTTGAGACCGATTCTATGTACTTGTTCTTGTAAATGTTATTGTAAATTTACTTGAATTTTGTTTTAAATTTATTACTGTTCACCCATTATGAGTCAAATTCATTTTTAAAATCAATGACACACATGAAAAAGAATATGTCTTGGTATTCTCTTAAAGTATTTCAAAAATAGTGAAATAAAAACACAGCTTTGGAAAACTCAACATTGAACTGAAGTTTACAAAAAGAGGAAAAAAGGATGGATCTATTATGGTTTTGTTTTTTAGCATTGCAGTGAAAGTAAAATGAAAAATATATGTTGGGAAAAAAGATATGTAATAACTGCATGGGTATTATTAAATGCATTTTGTAATCCTTTAGATTTACTCTGTTTTGCGTTACTTATAGAAGATGGCATTAAAATGTATGATTAAAACATCATGATAAACCTTGAAATCTTACTTAGAAAGTATGAAACGTTTTGTGACAGAAGAACAATTACCTTATTTTGTGTAAATCCTTTTGTGTTCAAACAGTGGCTTCTGGAGTTTGGTGTTATAGTTATTCTGCATGGGGAAATTGTAGAAAGCTCTATAAATATGCGGGTTTGGAGAAAGTTCAAGAAACTACTATGAAAGAGGAAAGGTCTCTTTACTTGAAATAGAAATACCTTATGTCACGATGTTTATTACCTACTATCACATTGCAAATATCATATTCAAATCAATGATTTAGATATGTTTTCAATACTTGTTAACCCTTATAGTGCTGGAACCAACTTCATGCTAATGCAAACAGATTATATCACAGGCCAGCTGACAAGTAAATTGATGGCTGATCTTTGATCTAACCTGTTTGCTACACTAAGTATCTTTCCTCATCCAAATTGAGCAGATATTTAAGGTTTTGGTAAGCAGATGACACAAAAATCAAATTTTTAGATTGTTTTTAGAAAAAGCATGAAGTCGGTTCCAGCACTATAAGGATTTGCCACTTTAATTTTGTATTATTGAGAAAGTTTACATTTGAAAATGAAGATTAATAAATTCAATTACGTTAACCCAACATCTATTGAGACAGATTCCATTTATATGCACACATATATGTCTAACAATTATATAGTCAAATGACAACATTTTAGTCTATGCCATCATGAAATTGTGTAAATTTTTATTGTAAATTTGATTTTTATTGAATTTATTGCTGTTCACTCACTATGACTCAAATTCGCAAGGAAAATATATTAGTTCTGCTTTATTGCATTTTAAATTTGTATTACTAACAAAATTCTATTGGGGTGGGCGGGGGGGATAAAAAAAATGCAATTTATCTATTGAGACCGATTCTATGTATTTGTACTTATATATTTTGTTGTAAATTTGCTTGACTTTTTTATTGAATTTATTACTGTTCACCCAATATGAGTCAAATTCATTTTAAAATCAATGACACACATGAAAAAGAATATGTCTGGGTATTCTCTCAAAGTATTTCAAAAATAGTGAAATAAAAAACAGATGTTTGGAAAACTCAACATTGAACTGAAGTTTACAAAAAGAGGAAAAAAGGATGGATCTATTATGGTTTTGTTTTTTAGCATTGCAGTGAAAGTAAAATGAAAAATATATGTTGGGAAAAAAGATATGTAATAACTGCATGGGTATTATTAAATGCATTTTGTAATCCTTTAGATTTACTCTGTTTTGAGGTGTGTTTTTTTTTGTTTTTTTTTTTAAAGAAGATGGCATTAAACTGTATGATTAAAACATCATGATAAAGCTTGAAATCGTACTTAGAAAGTATAAAAAGTTTTGTGACAGAAGAACAATTACCTAATTTTGTGTAAATCCTTTTATTTTCAAACAGTGGCTTCTGCTAGCCTATACTATCACATTGCAAATATCATATTCAAGTCAATGATTTAGATATGTTTTTAACACCTGTTAACCCTTATAGTGCTTGAAGCAACTTCATCCTTATGCAAACAGATTATATCACAGGCCAGCTGACAAGCAAATTGGTGGCTGATCTTTGATCTAACCTGTTTGCTACTCTAAATATCTTTCTTCATCAAAACTATGTAGATATTTAAGGTTTCGGAGAGCAGTTGACACAAAAAATTGTTTTTTTGAGAATTACCCAGCATTCTAAGGGTTAATACCAGAGTGTTTATAGGAAAAATTACGCACATGTAATTGAAATACATTCATTTTGATGTGTCATGTTTTGATGTACATTTGTCACTTGTTGTTCATTCACAAGCTACTATGTTAAGAAATGGGCATTGCTTACAAGCTACTTATTTACCATATGTGGTTTATATAAAAACTAAAGAATTAGTCAGAGAGGGGTAAATTGATAATGTGCAAACATAGAGTTGAAGCATTTTTTAACACACATGTATGTATGTACATATATATTTTTTCAAATGCATTTTTTTTTCTTTTTGATATTTTGATGGCAAAGAGTTTTTAGGTAGAATCAGATGGTTATCTTGAATATATTCAATATATTATATTTGTTTATCTATAAATATATTTTTTTTATAAATGAATAGTATATAAAATTATGCTATTTCTCTTTTATAGATAAACAAATGTAGATTCTAAAGAGGGGTAAAGCTTTTGTTGTATATCTCCTGGGTGTTTTATTTATATTTTTTTCAAAAGCTTTTTGACAAGCACTTTGTCTAATGAAAATCAACAATGAAGGCATTACTGAAGTGTATAAGATAATAGTATGTCTGTTATAAAAAACACCCCAAAAAAGCACTTACTGATAAGGGAGACAAACAATACTGGTTTGAGTATGTTATGCATATGAGGATGAAAGTTACCTCCCTTATTTAATTGATTCCCCAACTAGATTGTATTTGTTAATAAAGATGGCTGTTTAACCCTTTCCCAAATGCCAAATTTTCGACTGTCCAAAATTGAAAGAGTTTGCAGACGACATTTCAGAATGTGATGAAATTGGGAAATAATCTTTTGATACGGCAGAAAACATTGTGGGAAAAGGAAAAATTGCTTGTTGCGAGCAATTTCTCCTTTTCCCAAAATGTTTTCTGAAGTCGTCTGCAATATAGTGGTCAAATGTTGTTATTGTTTGGGAAAGGGTTAAGTATCTCATTGACTTCCTAACCTTGTTAATTGAGATCGACCTTTAGATATATATTTCTGACTTTTAAACCATTGAGATACTTAAAGAAGAAAGGAATATTCATAAAGGTTGCCTAGTTATACATTTGTACGGTGTGTTTGTGTGCTCAGTTAAAAGCCTTTCATATAACTACTTCCATTTTACAGTTAATGAATAATAAAATGTTTTACTAAACCTTTGGTTTATGAATCATGATGTCCCTCTATGGATAATGTTCCAATAGTATATTTTGTACAGGTACAGTCTAACTTGTGTTAAGCAGCCACCCTTTTAAGCAGCCAACCTGCCTTAAACAACCACTACAGAGAGTCCCATCGTTAGAATTATAGTGTGCATCAATTTGTGTTTAGCAGCCAACCTGTCTTAAACTGCCAATTTATTCTGTCCCATAGGCTGGCCTCTTAACACAAGTTTGACTGTAGTTACATTAGAATCATTGATGCATGAAATGTAACAAAATTATATATGAAAGGAACTAGAAAATTGTTTTCATGTCCAATAAGTATCTCTGACCCTTACAGTGCTGGAACCGACTTCCTGCTTATGCAAACAGATTAGATTCAGGACAGCCGGCAAGCAAATTGGCGGCTGGCCTGTGATCTAACCTGTTTGCCACTCTGAGTATCTTTCCTCATCTAAATTAAGCAGATATTTAAGTTTTTGGAAGGTAGATGACACAGAAATCTATTTTTTTTTTTTTAGAAAATTAACCAGCATTTTAAGGGTTGATAAATAAAAGCTACGAGTTTCAACAATTACTACTAAGATACAAACGTAGTGAGGCGAAGCTGCATCAAGGCAAAGCTTTGAATTCAGGCCAGTCAGACCAGTCGGAATATGCGAAAAAGGATAAACAGATAGAAGTATTATTGGCTACACACGTTTTCAATAATTCATCGGTAAAGGGCACAAATACACTACTTTTAAACTTCTTGCAGAAATTCGCTGTCTTCTTTATAGTCGAATGAAACAGTTTCCTTCGTTTGGAACAAATACAAATCCCCCACATGAAAATAAATCCCCCTGTACTAAAGAAAATGTAATTTTATCATACTATATTTTTGTTATCTGCCGTTTCTCTCCGTTTAGAACAGTTACGTACGAAAATAACTAGAAAATGAATTCCCCAGTATTAAGAAAGAAGTCATGCTTTCTATATTTGGTCCGTTGTTTCTTAACGTTAAGAACAAAAACAGATCACCCACATGAACATGCCTGTTCTAAGATAAAGTATATTTATGATATTATCTTTTTGTTATCTGCCGCTTCTCTCCGTTGATAATAGTTACAAAAAATCTAGACAATGAATTTCACAGTATTACAAAGGAAAATCGTACTACAGATGTATCTATAAATGGTCTGTTGTTTCGTTACGCTTAGATCAAATACAAATTCCCACATGAGTATGAAACTTCCCCACCCCCATGCGCTAAAGCATCCGTAAATCTAAAATATTCTATATTTGTTATCTTTCCTTTTCTCTCTGTACGGAACAACTACACATATTCAATTGAAGATAATGGACTAAAATGTGTTTGCACAGCCGGAGGAATTCGTCAAAATCCGATTTACCCTTATAGTGCTGGAAACGACTTCATGCTTATGCAAACAGGCTAGATCCAGACCAGCCGCCAATTTACTTGGCGACTGGCCTGTGATCTAATCTGTTTGCTACTCCGGGTCCCTTTCCTCAATAAAATTAAGCAAATATTCAAGGTTTTGGAAAGCAGACGACACAAAAATCTATTTTTAGAAAATTACCCAGCATTCTAAGGGTTAATGTCTGTCCTTGTCCCATTACAGCATGACAAGAATGGGTTTTCAATTATGATGAAACTTGGTGTAATGAATTTAAGATTGTGCGTGTCTGCAGAATACGCGGGAAATAGAGGGGCCTTGGTGGAATTGTAATTCGACAATATGCATGCATTGTCGTGCATTTACGAGGACGTTTTGAACATTTGTGTCATTCGAGCAGCGATTGATTCATGTTAAAAGTCTTGCTTAACCTTTTACCATATATCACATTTTGACTGTCCCAAATTGAAAGGGATTGCAGACGACATTTCAAAATGTGATGAAATTGAAAAATAATCTTCTAATAGGGCAGAAAACATTGTTGGAAAAGAAAAAATTGACGTACTCCACATTGCTTCACCAGTCCTCACCCATAAATAGAATTAAAGAAACGATATCTCTGTATTCAACAATTTATGAAAACGCAACATATCTTAATAAGGATGGGCTGAAGCTTCCATTGAATATAACCATGACCTCTGGCACTCTTGGGTAAAATAACTCAGTATCTGCCAGACGCTTTTGTTGGAAGCCTCAAGCGCTTCAACGATAGAACTGCAATAACTGCAGCAATCTGAACACACCGGGTTTATCCAATGGATTTCACAGCTCACGGAAATACCCGAGTAGTTCCGATTGTAACTGCAGCCGCTCTCAATATATGTTGTCATTTTCATGGACATATACTAATGACCGAATTTAAGTAAGACACTCATTCTTGTGGTATTCTTATGTGTTTTTGGCCATAAGTTGTTCATTTATACATGTATGCTATCTATCATATTTCTGTTTAGTTACGTATAGGTGTTCATAATCCTGCTTCTGTTTCATCATCAGTTCATCATCAGTTCATCATCAGTTCATCATCAGTTCATCATCAGTTCATCATCAGTTCATCATCAGTTCTGTTGCCAAGCGTCTTATTGACTAAATAATGAACTATGTTACTCAAAATTATGCCACGCTTACTAAAGCATAAAAACCCAAGGTAACGTGGGAATTTCTTGATCTGTTGTCCCATAGGATCGTTTGTGTTGATTTCCATGGCCTGTTGACACCTAGGATCGTTTGTGTTGAATTTCATGACCTGTTGACCCATGGGATCGTTTCTTTTGAATTTCATGACCTGTTGACCCATAGGATCGTTTATGTTGAATTTCGTGACCTATACCCGAAGGATCGTTTGTCTCGAATTTTTTGACATGTTGACCCATAAGTTCGTTTGTCTTGAAATTCTTGACATTTAGACCCATAGGATCGTTTGTCTTGAATTTCGTGACCTGTTGATCCATAGTATCGTTTGTCTTGAATTTCATAACATGTTGACCCATAGGATCGGTTGTCTTGAATTCGTGACCTGTGTACCCATAGGTTCGTTTGTCTTGAATTTCGTGACATGTTGACCCATAGGATCGTTTGTCTTGAATTTCGTGACCTGTTGACCCATAGACTCGTTTGTCTTTAATTTCGTGACCTGTTGATCCATAGCATCGTTTGTCTTGAATTTCGTGCATGTTGACCCATAGGATCGTTTGTCTTGAATTTCGTGACCTGTTGATCCATACGATCGTTTGTCTTTAAGTTTATTACCTGTGGATCCATAGGACAGTTTGTCTTGAATTTCGTGACCTGTTGACCCATACAATCGTTTGTCTTGAATTTCGTGACCTGTTGACCCATATGATCGTTTGTCTTGAATGTATTTGACATGTTGACCCATAGGATCGTTTGTCTTTAAGTTTATTACCTGTTGACCCATAGAATTGTTTGTCTTGAATTTCGTGACCTGTTGAGGCAAAGGATAGTTTGTTTTGAATTTTGTGATATGTTGACCCATAGTATCGTTTGTCTTATATGTTTTTGACATGTTGACCCATAGGATCGTTTGTCTTTAAGTTTATTAACTGTTGACCCATAGAATTGTTTGTCTTGAATAACGTGCCCTGTTGAGGCATAGGATCGTTTGTCTTGAATGTATTTGACATGTTGACCCATAGGATCGTTTGTCTTTAAGTTTATTACCTGTTGACCCATACAATCGTTTGTCTTGAATAACGTGCCCTGTTGAGGCATAGGATCGTTTGTCTTGAATGTATTTGACATGTTGACCCATAGGATCGTTTGTCTTTAAGTTTATTAACTGTTGACCTATAGGATTGTTTGTCTTTAATTGTGTGACCAGTTGAGGCTTAGAATCGTTTGTCTTGAATTGTGTGACCAGTTGACCCATAGGATTGTTTGTCTTGAATTGTGTGACCAGTTGACCCGTAGGATTGTTTGTCTTGAATTGTGTGACCAGTTGAGGCATAGGATCGTTTGTCTTGAATTGTGTGACCAGTTGACCCATAGGATTGTTTGTCTTGAATTGTGTGACCAGTTGACCCATAGGATCGTTTGTCTTGAATTGTGTGACCAGTTGACCCATAGGATCGTTTGTCTTGAATTGTGTGACCAGTTGAGGCATAGGATTGTTTGTCTTGAATTGTGTGACCAGTTGACCCATAGGATTGTTTGTCTTGAATTGTGTGACCAGTTGACCCATAGGATCGTTTGTCTTGAATTACATGACATGTTGACCCATAGGACAGTTTGTCTTAAATTTCGTGACCTGTTGACCCATAGGATCGTTTGTCTTAAAGTTTATTGACTGTTGACCCATAGGATTGTTTGTCTTGAATTGTGTGACCAGTTGACCCATAGGATTGTTTGTCTTGAATTGTGTGACCAGTTGACCCATAGAATTGTTTGTCTTGAATTTCATGACCTGTTGACCCATAGTATTGTTTGTCTTGAATTTCATGACATGTTAACCCATAGGACAGTTTGTCTTGAATTTCATGACATGTTGACTCATAGGACAATATGTCTTGAATTTCTTGACCTGTTGATCCATAGGATCGTTAGTTTTGAATTTCGTGACCTGTTGACTCATAGGATCGTTTGTCTTGAATTTCGTGACCTGTTGATCCATAGGATCGTTTGTCTTGAATTTCGTGACCTTTGTACCCATAGGTTCGTTTGTCTTGAATTTCGTGACCTTTGTACCCATAGGATCGTTTGTCTTGAATTTCGTGACCTGTTGACGCATAGGATCGTTTGTCTTGAATTTCGTGACCTGTTGATCCATAGGATCGTTTGTCTTGAATTTCGTGACCTTTGTACTCATAGGATCGTTTGTCTTGAATTTCGTGACCTGATGAACTATAGAATTGTTTGTCTTGAATTTCGTGACCTGTTGTTCCATAGGATCGTTTGTCTTTAAGTTTATTAACTGTTGACCCATAGAATTGTTTGTCTTGAATCCTGTGACCTGTTGACCCATAGGACAGTTTGTCTTAAATTTCTTTGACATGTTGACCCATAGGATCGTTTGTCTTTAAGTTTATTAACTGTTGACCCATAGAATTGTTTGTCTTGAATTACGTGCCCTGTTGAGGCATAGGATCGTTTGCCTTGAATTATGTGACCTGCTGATCCATAGGATCGTTTGTTTTGAATTTCGTGACCTGTTGACGCATAGGATCGTTTGTCTTGAATTTCGTGACCTGTTGACGCATAGGATCGTTTGTCTTGAATTTCGTGACCTGTTGATCCATAGGATCGTTTGTCTTGAATTGCGTGACCTTTGTACCCATAGGTTCGTTTGTCTTGAATTTCGAGACCTGTTGAACTATAGAATCGTTTGCCTTGAATTTCGTGACCTGTTGTTCCATAGGATCGTTTGTCTTGAATTTATTTGACATGTTGACCCATAGGATCGTTTGTCTTTAAGTTTATTACCTGTTGACCCATAGAATTGTTTGTCTTGAATTGTGTGACCAGTTGACCCATAGGATCGTTTGTCTTGAATTGTGTGACCAGTTGAGGCATAGGATCGTTTGTCTTGAATTGTGTGACCAGTTGAGGCATAGGATCGTTTGTCTTTAAGTTTATTAACTGTTGAACCATAGGATTGTTTGTCTTGAATTGTGTGACAAGTTGAGGCATAGGATTGTTTGTCTTAAATTGTGTGACCAGTTGACCCGCAGGATCGTTTGTCTTGAATTGTGTGACCAGTTGACCCATAGGATCGTTTGTCTTGAATTGTGTGACCAGTTGACCCATAGGATTGTTTGTCTTGAACTGTGTGACCAGTTGACCCATAGGATCGTTTGTCTTGAATTGTGTGACCAGTTGACCCATAGGATCGTTTGTCTTGAATTGTGTGACCAGTTGAGGAATAGGATCGTTTGTCTTGAATTGTGTGACCAGTTGACCCATATGATTGTTTGTCTTGAATTGTGTGACCAGTTGACCCATAGGATCGTTTGTCTTGAATTGTGTGACCAGTTGACCATAGGATTGTTTGTCTTGAATTGTGTGACCAGTTGACCCATAGGATCGTTTGTCTTGAATTGTGTGACCAGTTGACCCATAGGATTGTTTGTCTTGAATTGTGTGACCAGTTGACCCATAGGATCGTTTGTCTTGAATTGTGTGACCAGTTGACCCATAGGATCGTTTGTCTTTAAGTTTATTAACTGTTGACCCATAGGATTGTTTGTCTTGAATTGTGTGACCAGTTGACCCATAGGATTGTTTGTCTTGAATTGTGTGACCAGTTGACCCATAGGATCGTTTGTCTTGAATTGTGTGACCAGTTGAGGCATAGGATTGTTTGTCTTGAATTGTGTGACCAGTTGACCCATAGGATTGTTTGTCTTGAATTGTGTGACCAGTTGACCCATAGGATTGTTTGTCTTGAATTGTGTGACAAGTTGACCCATAGGATCGTTTGTCTTTAAGTTTATTAACTGTTGACCCATAGGATTGTTTGTCTTGAATTGTGTGACCAGTTGACCTATAGGATTGTTTGTCTTGAATTGTGTGACCAGTTGACCCATAGGATCGTTTGTCTTGAATTGTGTGACCAGTTGACCCATAGGATCGTTTGTCTTGAATTGTGTGACCAGTTGAGGAATAGCATCGTTTGTCTTGAATTGTGTGACCAGTTGACCCATATGATTGTTTGTCTTGAATTATGTAACCAGTTGACCCATAGGATCGTTTGTCTTGAATTGTGTGACCAGTTGATCCGTAGGATTGTTTGTCTTGAATTGTGTGACCAGTTGACCCATAGGATCGTTTGTCTTGAATTGTGTGACCAGTTGACCCATAGGATTGTTTGTCTTGAATTGTGTGACCAGTTGACCCATAGGATCGTTTGTCTTTAAGTTTATTAACTGTTGACCCATAGGATTGTTTGTCTTGAATTGTGTGACCAGTTGACCAATAGGATTGTTTGTCTTGAATTGTGTGACCAGTTGACCCATAGGATCGTTTGTCTTTAAGTTTATTAACTGTTGACCCATAGGATTGTTTGTCTTGAATTGTGTGACCAGTTGACCCATAGGATTGTTTGTCTTGAATTGTGTGACGAGTCGACCCATAGGATCGTTTGTCTTGAATTATGTGACCAGTTGACCCATAGGATCGTTTGTCTTGAATTGTGTGACCAGTTGATCCGTAGGATCGTTTGTCTTGAATTTCATGACATGTTGACCCATAGGACAGTTTGTCTTGAATTGTGTGACCAGTTGACCCATAGGATCGTTTGTCTTGAATTGTGTGACCAGTTGATCCGTAGGATCGTTTGTCTTGAATTTCATGACATGTTGACCCATAGGACAGTTTGTCTTGAATTGTGTGACCAGTTGATCCGTAGGATCGTTTGTCTTGAATTTTGTGACCTGTTGATCCATAGGATCGTTTGTCTTGAATTGTGTGACCAGTTGACCAGTCTTGAATTTCATGACATGTTGACCCATAGGACAGTTTGTCTTAAATTTCGTGACCTGTTTACCCATAGCATCGTTTGTCTTGAATTTTGTGACCTGTTGTTCCATAGGATCGTTTGTCTTGAATTTCGTGACCTGTTGATCCATAGGACAGTTTGTCTTAAATTTCGTGACCTGTTTACCCATAGCATCGTTTGTCTTGAATTTCGTGACCTGTTGTTCCATAGGATCGTTTGTCTTGAATTTCGTGACCTGTTGATCCATAGGATCGTTTGATTTGAATTGTGTGACCAGTTGATCCATAGGATCGTTTGTCTTGAATTGTGTGACCAGTTGATCCGTAGGATCGTTTGTCTTGAATTTCATGACATGTTGACCCATAGGACAGTTTGTCTTAAATTTCGTGACCTGTTGATCCATAGGATCGTTTGTCTTGAATTGCGTGACCAGTTAATCCGTAGGATCGTTTGTCTTGAATTTCGTGACCTGTTGATCCATAGGATAGTTTGTCTTGAATTGTGTGACCAGTTGATCCGTAGGATCGTTTGTCTTGAATTTCATGACATGTTGACCCATAGGACAGTTTGTCTTAAATTTCGTGACCTGTTGATCCATAGGATCGTTTGTCTTGAATTTCGTAACCTGTTGTTCCATAGGATCGTTTGTCTTGAATTTCGTGACCAGTTGATCCGTAGGATCGTTTGTCTTGAATTTTGTGACCAGTTGATCCATAGGATCGTTTGTCTTGAATTGTGTGACCAGTTGACCAGTCTTGAATTCCATGACATGTTGACCCATAGGACAGTTTGTCTTAAATTTCGTGACCTGTTAACCCATAGCATCGTTTGTCTTGAATTTCGTGACCTGTTGTTCCATAGCATCGTTTGTCTTGAATTTCGTGACCTGTTGATCCATAGGATCGTTTGTCTTAAATTTCGTGACCTGTTAACCCATAGCATCGTTTGTCTTGAATTTCGTGACCTGTTGTTCCATAGGATCGTTTGTCTTGAATTTCGTGACCTGTTGATCCATAGGATCGTTTGTCTTGAATTGTGTGACCAGTTGACCAGTCTTGAATTTCATGACATGTTGACCCATAGCACAGTTTGTCTTAAATTTCGTGACCTGTTAACCCATAGCATCGTTTGTCTTGAATTTCGTGACCAGTTGACCCATAGGATCGTTTGTCTTGAATTGTGTGACCAGTTAATCCGTAGGATCGTTTGTCTTGAATTTCGTGACCTGTTGATCCATAGGATCGTTTGTCTTGAATTGTGTGACCAGTTGACCCATAGGATCGTTTGTCTTGAATTGTGTGACCAGTTGATCCGTAGGATCGTTTGTCTTGAATTTCATGACATGTTGACCCATAGGACAGTTTGTCTTAAATTTCGTGACCTGTTAACCCATAGCATCGTTTGTCTTGAATTTCGTAACCTGTTGTTCCATAGGATCGTTTGTCTTGAATTTCGTGACCTGTTGATCCATAGGATCGTTTGTCTTGAATTGTGTGACCAGTTGATCCGTAGGATCGTTTGTCTTGAATTTCATGACATGTTGACCCATAGGACAGTTTGTCTTAAATTTCGTGACCTGTTGATCCATAGGATCGTTTGTCTTGAATTTCGTGACCTGTTGATCCATAGGACAGTTTGTCTTAAATTTCTTTGACATGTTGACCCATAGGATTGTTTGTCTTTAAGTTTATTACCTGATGACCCATAGAATTGTTTGTCTTGATTTGTGTGACCAGTTGATCCGTAGGATCGTTTGTCTTGAATTTCATGACATGTTGACCCATAGGACAGTTTGTCTTAAATTTCGTGACCTGTTGATCCATAGGATCGTTTGTCTTGAATTTCGTGATTGTTGATCCATAGGACAGTTTGTCTTAAATTTCTTTGACATGTTGACCCATAGGATTGTTTGTCTTTAAGTTTATTACCTGATGACCCATATAATTGTTTGTCTTGAATTACGTGCCCTGTTGAGGCATAGGATCGTTTGCCTTGAATTTCGTGACCAGTTGACCCATAGGATAGTTTGTCTTGAATCCTGTGACAAGTTGACCAATAGTATCGTTTGTCTTCAATTTATTGACATGTTGATCCATAGGATCGTTTGTCTTGAATCTTGTGACCTGTTGACCCATATGATAGTTTGTCTTGAATTCTGTGACAAGTTGACCAATAGTATCGTTTGTCTTCAATTTATTGACATGTTGATCCATAGGATCGTTTGTCTTAAATCTTGTGACCTGTTGACCCATATGATAGTTTGTCTTGAATTCTGTGATCTGTTAATCTATAGCACCGTTTGTCTTGAATTTTTTGACCTGTTGACCCAAAGGATCGTTTATCTTGAATTTTGTGACCTGTTTAACTATAGGATCGTTTGTCTTGAATTTCGTGATCTGTTATAACAAAGAATTGTTTATTTTGAAGTTTGAGATCTGTCAAACCATGGCATTGTATTCCCGAACTTTGAGACCAGTTAAACCAAATGTCGTTTGTCCTTAATTGGGGACTTGTAAAACCAAAGGGTCGATTCTTTTATTTCATAACAGGTAAACCCAAATGATAATTGGCATTATATGTTGTTACCTGTAAAACCATTGACAATTTCCGTTCATTCTGTTATCTTTAAAACAGAAGAATTCGTTTGGTTATTGTATTCCTTTTACTCCATAGTCTTATTTTTGTTCATTTTGTTCTCTGTAAAACCAAAATCTTCATCAATTCATGCTAAATTTGACTTCGTAAAAATAAATGTAACAGGGTCCATACGAAGCCAAGAGAATTCTTAGCCGACTTGTTTGTAAAGCGTCTAGTCACCCGAATGCTGCACGTTTAGTTCTAGTGTTTGTATAAACCCTTAAAATGCTGAATAATTTCCTAAAAATATATTTTTGGGGTCGTCTGCTTTTCAAAAACTAAAATATCTGCTTGATTTTGTTGAGGAAATATACTCAGAGTAGCAAACAGGTTCGATCCAGGCCAGGCGCCAATTTATTTGGCGGCTGGACTGGATCCAACCTGTTTGCATAAGCATGAAGTCGATTCCAGCACTATAAGTGTTAAAATGCTCCAACATAGTCTGAGGACATATTCGTAGAAAAAGAGTGAAATTTACGTCAAAATGATTTCTCTGTCTTTGAAGTTCGAATAATGTCTGCAGCTTTGCATTTCCTGAAACTCAATCTGATTAGGTTACACAGATATTGGCTCTAGGGTTTTCAATATTCTCTTTTCCCGAGAAACAATTCGAAATCCGCTGTAATTTGGGTTATCAGGTATAACCCAGGGACTTCTAAGTTATGGCTATGACGGAGAGAATTTTGAGACTCTGTGATATTCATAAAGACCGATGTTTAGCCCATGGGGGTTAGACTCATTCAGTTTAAAATTTTTGAAAGAGAGATTTTGAGACTCCGTGAAATTCATAATGACCAATGTTAAGCTTATGGGTTATACTTTTTCAGTCTGAATTTGTTGAGCGATTATATGGATGTGTTGGTTGAATATGAGTTTCACGTTGTTATCAATAGTATTTTAGTACAGTGATGTCTCGTTAATCCGAACACGTCCGTTCCCAACAAAATGTCCGGATTAACGAATCATCCGGACTGATGAAGCAGAGCTTGTTCTTATACACATTAAGGCACGTGTATACTTGTAACCCTTTAGCAAACGGCAATTTGTCGACCGTCCCAAATTGGAAGAGTTTGCAGACGACATTTCAAAAAAAAAATCTTCTGGTATGGCAGAAAACATTGTGGGACAAGGAGAAATTGCTCGTCACGAGCAATTTCTCCTTTACCCACAATGTTTTCAAAAGTCGTCTGCAACAAACTGGTCAAATAATTCCGTTCCCTTACAATTTTCGTTCGAGACATTCGGATAATCGGGGTCCGGATAAACGAGGCTTCACTGTATAATTATAGTATTATTGTCAGGCAGTGGACATTACACATCATTAAACTCATTAAACCAAACTTTCCAAGCTATTTGCTACTTCCAAATGATTTTAATCTTATATAGGTTTCCCATAGCGTCAACACTATTTTGGTTATGAACCCACGAGGAGAGGGGCCATGTCATGTCTAACGACTAGGTCCATAGAGGCCTCTAGTTTCTGATGAACGCAATGATTAAGTGATAAATGGTCACCGATAAATGGTTCAATCATATTTTGATTTACCCTTATAGTGCTGGTATCGAATTTATGCTTATGCAAACAGGTTTTTTCACTTGATTGTCTAACTATTCAAAATGTTCATAATCTGGAGCGAACATCTCACCATAATCAAATTACTCGTCCAACCTTAATTTTTATGGTTTAAACTATGTTTGAAATACGAAAAAGACCAACACATACCCTTTGTCCTTATGATAAATTGACACTCATTGTTGTGAACTTCAATAGGAAAATGACAGATAAAGGCTTTCCCGGGACTGAACGAACAACACCTTTATAAAGATAATCTATAAACGAGCAAATAATTCATTTTTTCTATAAAGATACTTATTGGATGAATAATAGCCATTGGGAGCAGCTTTAAAAAACATTATATGTAGGACAAAACAGAACAAAAAGAAATAAAACTGGGCTGATTGTGTTTATTGATTCTAGATATTATTTAATCGCTATACTTGTGATTTTGAAAGTTTATAACTCCCTCTCGAAAGTCAATGAAGATGCGTCTTTATAGAACTTACCTAAAGATTTTGTACGGATTTTCCTGACCAGGTTATCTTTAAAAAACGGCATACAAACATTCGCTGTTTTGTAAAAACAAATGCTTTCTTTCTTTACTCAAAAACAAAACCCTACCACAGAAAAAAAAATGAAAACATGCGCTCGTAATTGAGAAGAACCAGACAACGTGTATTATACGTGTAATTGATGTTGAAAGTAGAGGTGAGGAATCCGTTCGTACGAGAAAATCACCAGCCGGAAAACAAGAATAATTGACAGTGGAAACATGCATGATTAACTAAGTACTCATTCGTTTTCAATTTGCATGATCTGTATTGACCGTAACAGCAGGCAACTTTTCCAAAGAAAGAATTTGATTTAAGTGTTGTGAAGTTTGTAGAAGAATCTATAATGGCCGTGTTGAAGTTATATCTCCTTTTGTCATGGCGTTTTTCTCAACGGTCTGTTTCTAGTCCGTCTAAACGAGTTTATATGAAGTAAGCAGATAGCCCATTCTGTCCAATCTATGCAGTTATAATAAACACTATGTACAGAATACCTACACTTGTATCTTATTTGCCCATGTTGGGGTCTTGAACCAAGTTCATTTGCAGCCCGGCACAAGGTCGTTACATATTAAGCTTTAATGAGTGGGAACGTTCAACCCTTATAGTGCTGGAAACCACTTCATGCTTATGCAAACAGGTTAGATTTACTGGGCGTCTGGCATGTAATCTAACCTGTAATCGACTCCGATCAACATTTTAGAAAGCAGACGACACAAAAATCTATTTTTAGAAAGTTACCATGCAGTCTAAGGGTTAAACCGATGTAGGACGACGTTCCCGCACAAAATGTTTAGCCGATTTACCGCCCCTTTTAGGCGTTGTGCCGCGGAATGATATTGACGTTCCATAACGTTGTTAATGAGCAGGGTGTTGCGCCGTTCGATTTGTGTTGTCCGGACAATCCTCCCGCTAATCGGCCGGTTTGTGCCGTGCTCAGGCAATCTGAACACATCGGGTTTATCCAATAGAAAACACCTCTGAAATAATAGGGATGACGCCATAATGTTTTCCGCGAGAATGACGTCACTTTCTTTCGTTTCTAAAAATAGATCTTGAATGTAAAATCCAAAAAGTCGTTAAATTTGATTGAGGAAACAAGTATACATGTCACAACAACAAGTTCGCCATTTGGTATGAGTTACTGATCAAAAGTGATTAAAAAGGATGTCCAACACTTCCATACACATTGAACTACTTAACATGCACGCTTAGAAAAGGTGTCCATTGGCGGATGCCGATTTACCCGAAAAATTGTAACCCTACACTTATATCCGAGGTGTATTTCACAGCTCACGGAAATACCCGAGTAGTTCCGATTGGTGCTCAGGGTCGAAATGGATAATTAATCGAACATCAACAAGCAGTTCATCCTTATTCCTTCGTAGACATGTATTCGACCAAACGGAACAGCAGTAACATATCTATGAAACCACTGTGATAAATGGAAAAATTGCTCATGCCTGTCACAAGAGTCTCTTTTTTCCCCATTTAAATTGAATGCCAAACATATGATTATTTCTGTACTTAAAAATAGTCGCCCTATAACACTGTTAATAATTCTAACCAGTCACAACATTTCACTTAAAGGATGGAGTTACCGCAATGCATGCCTTGACTATCAAGTTCATTGGACCAGATTGAGGACTTACAGTAACATCGATTTTGTGCATGTAATATCTCAAAGTACCTCTATTAATTTAAAGGTGGTTGTTCACAGATGAGACAATTTGCAAGACAAAATAATTTTTGTCTAAACAGTACAGTTTTTGTATTATAGTATACTATATATGTAATGATAGGCAGCTTCTGAACACAAAATTGATTCAGAATGAGTCAATGTATCTAAGTATGTACACGCGATATGCGATATATTTCAAAACCGTTGCAACGCTCTTGGATCTGAAATCGAATTTATTCATTGTATACATGCTCGCTCTTAGTACTAACACGCTCGCTCTTAGTACTAACACGATCGCTCTTAGTACTAACACGCACGCTCTTAGTCCTAACACGCTCGCTCTTAGTACTAACACGCTCGCTCTTAGTACTAACACGCTCACTCTTAGTACTAACACGCTCACTCTAAGTACTAACACGCTCACTCTTAGTACTAACACGCTCACTCTTAGTACTAACACGCTCACTCTTAGTACTACCACGCTCACTCTTAGTACTTACACGCTCGCTCTTAGTACTAACACGCTCGCTCTTAGTACTAACACGCTCGCTCTTAGTACTAACACGCTCGCTCCTAGTACTAACACGCTCGCTCTTAGTACTAACACGCTCGCTCTAAGTACTAACACGCTCGCTCTTAGGACTAACACGCTCGCTCTAAGTACTAACACGCTCGCTCCTAGTACTAACAAGCTCGCTCCTAGTACTAACATGCTCGCTCTTAGTACTAACACGCTTGCTCTTAGTACTAACACGCTCGCTCTTAGTACTAACACGCTCGCTCTTAGTACTAACACGCTTGCTCTTAGTACTAACACGCTCGCTCTTAGTACTAACACGCTCGCTCTTAGTACTAACACGCTCACTCTTAGTAGTAACACGCTCACTCTTAGTACTAACACGCTCGCTCTTAGTACTAACACGCTCACTTTTAGTACAAACACGCTCACTCTTAGTACTAACACGCTCGCTCTTAGTACTAACACGCTCACTCTTAGTACTTACACGCTCGCTCTTAGTACTAACACACTCGCTCTTAGTACTAACACACTCGCTCCTAGTACTAACACGCTCACTCTTAGTAGTAACACGCTCACTCTTGGTACTAACACACTCGCTCTAAGTACTTATACGCTTACTCTTAGTACTAACACGCTCGCTCTTAGTACTAACACGCTCGCTCTTAGTACTAACACGCTCGCTCTTAGTACTAACACACTCGCTCTTAGTACTAACACGCTCGCTCTTAGTACTAACACGCTCGCTCCTAGTACTAACACGCTCGCTCTTAGTACTAACACGCTCGCTCTTAGTACTAACACGCTCACTCTTAGTACTAACACGCTCACTCTTAGTAGTAACACGCTCGCTCTAAGTACTAACACGCTCGCTCCTAGTACTAACACGCTCGCTCTTAGTACTAACACGCTCACTCTTAGTACTAACACGCTCGCTCTTAGGACTAACACGCTCGCTCTTAGCACTAACACGCTCGCTCTTAGTACTAACACGCTCGCTCTTAGTACTAACACGCTCGCTCTTAGTACTAACACGTTCGCTCTTAGTACTAACACGCTCGCTCTTAGTACTACCACGCTCGCTCTTAGTATCCTACTTACGTACCAACTCATGTAATTTCTAATGACTATTCCCCAGAAATCTCATAGAACTGCTTTGCAGATTTAACAAAATGAAATGTCAATGTCCAGGTTGCCTCTCATCTGTGAACAAGCAGGTTTAAACCTTCGGTGAAACAAGTACATGTTTGAACTTTGCCATAACTTTAAGTTTAAAGAATAAATCTGCAATGGGAATTCTTCATTTTTTATGACTCTCTGAGTTAACTCCACACCATTCATTGCAATGAAACTATCAACCAAAAGCTAAAGATCATCTGTGCATGTCGCTTTCTTACCGATGGCAAATTTGTCGAACATAGGATACACTCCCAATATGTTGGCATGATTTATATGAATTTAAGTATGCGAGGTAACGTATCGCTGTATTAAAAAAAAAAAAAAAAAAAGAATGTGTGTGAATTTTGCTAGGGATTTGATATTTACAAAGCAAGTTAACACACAAATAGGGCAGCTTGTACAAGCATTCAGAAACAACAGCTGTCATGGAACAGTCATGTGACGTGGTTTTGAAACGATGCCTTTGTTGTGTAATCCATCACTCGCTAATTTGTGATTCAGCTGACGTCATTTACTAATAATAGATCCTCAAGCTATTTTGGTTGACCTTAACCTTTTCGGTTATAGGGCACCGAGATTGTATGATATGAGGAATGGCTCCGTAACTGAGCCGTCGTGGCTCAGTTGTTAGGGTATCAGGCATAGAACTTGGGGGTACAGGGTTCGAGGGCCAACCGGTAGCCGGTAGCTCATTCGTCCAAGTGAACCTCATATTTATATCCTGCGATCTGTCTCATCAAACCTCACAATCGTTCAAAGGTAAATGAAAGAAGAAAAAACAGCAACGATATACAAATGCCTATTCATTTGTGCGTTCATTCATAAAATCTTAAGCTAAGATACGATGTCAATGGTTAAAGAGCTAATTTGGAAGCTTTCGACAATACCCGAGCTCAATATGCTTCCAAGTTGACCAGATATACGTTAATTTAACCACATGTACCTTAATAATAGAAATCAATGGAGAATTGTGTTTGGCTTGCAATTTACCCTTTGGAGAATTGTGTTTGGCTTGCAATTTACCCTTTGGAGAATTGTGTTTGGCTTGCAATTTACCCTTTGGAGAATTGTGTTTGGCTTGCAATTTACCCTTCCATATTTATGATATACTACCTTACTCTACATGATATTTTGGGTTACCATTTCTAACAGAATGGGTTACACTTACTTGAATTTTTCATGTTTGGTGAAAACTGATTAGAAAAAGGACTTACTGTTCAAACGGAAGAGAAGAGAAGTCTGGCAAAAAACTCGCCGAGAATGGAGACAGTCTCATTATATTTGACATTTTGTTGGTTATCCGCTTTACATCTTTGATGCGTTTGGTTAGCAGTCAGCGATAACATATCGTTATGTTTGCTGCGGCGAAGCGGCCTTGCATTAGCGTGGTTTTGTTTGTTTTATTAGTCTAGCATACACATTAATACAATTATCCATTCAGAAGTTCAAACCAGCAGAACGCATCAGACATGACCGCTAGCTTAAGACTGAAACGCTTAAGGCACTGAAGGTCAAGGATTGTATTGAGAGGGTCTGCAATTAAACCTTTACCAAACGACACACTTTCGACTGTCCCAAATTGAAAGAGTTTGCAGACGACATTGCAAAATGTGATGAAATTGGAAAATAATCTTCAGAGAGAGCAGAAAACCTTGTGGGAAAAGGAAAAATTGCTCTTAGCGAGCAATTTCTCCTTTTCCCACAATGTTTTCCAGAGTCTTCTGCAACAAAGTGGTCAAAAGTCGTTATTAGTTGGTAATGGGTTAATTAACAGGCGAACAATACTTTAAATTGAGCCACATCTATAATATGGATTCCTTTCATGTTCTAGATTAAGCTCTCACGGACTTGCAATCGAAACTGGCAGATATAGTAGAACGCGTAGTAATGAATGAGATCGTGGACTTTGTAACACGGGCTTCATTGAAAACGAGTATCATTTTCTTTAATGCTGCCCTAGAATACCACAAATTAGTAGAAAAACCATTGAATAAAATTCGATAGTTCAATAAACAAAACGGAGTAACTTCTAAATATCTCATTGAAACGTTTATATTTAGCACCTGTGAAAAGAATCTAGATGGAGTGTTACTTGCAATGAAGTTTGAACTTTGTCTTAGGTTCAATTTGTTGGTTTGTTATTGTGCATGTAGGCTTTCTTGTCCAACTTATGTTACGAAAAATATGTAACAGATCATATACATATAAGTAACACGTAGTACATATATGTACATTTGCATACCACGTGTTATAAACTTCTATGATCTGTTAAACATATATTGTTACAAAACTTTATTCTTACTATTTGTTAAAACACCAGTGGCTTTTATATCGATGATGCCATGAAATTAAATGAAACAATTCGTCCATGATCGGCGAAGGGTCGTCATTGCTTCCGCCACCAAATAAAATTGCGATCTGTCTTTATGGCGTGTTTATGACCGTGTTAAGCAATAATTTGTGGAGTTATGGGTATTCGGGGTCCAAATATGGGTGTTACATCCCAAACTGTGTCCAGACTAATCTGCCTACAAACCAATCCTTTCCCACATACAATCATACGAAAACAACAACCACAATGACACCACCACCACCAACAACAACAACAACAACAACGTATCGAATGTTCGAAGCATGGGGTAATTAAGTTTCTAATCCTTTCCCAAACAACACATTTTCGACTGTCCCAAATTGATAGAGTTTGCAGACGACATTTCAAAATGTGATGGAATTGGAAAATAATCTTTTGATAGAGCAGAAAACATTATGAGAAAAGGAAAAATTGCTCGTTACGAGCAATTTCTCCTTTTCCCACAACGTTTTCTAAAGTCGTCAGCAACGAAGTGGTCAAATGTCGTTTTTGTTTGGGAAGGGTTAAAAAAGGAAAGTTACCTTTGTCTTGCACTGAACCCTCGATATTCAAATTTACAGCTAGATTTAAGGTAGATATGTTTGAAAATACGATGATGGCCTATATTTGGATTTCCCTCCGTAAACAGGCGATAGAGAAAAATAAATTACGGTGCGTCCTAGGACAATATTCGTTCAGAAATCCCTTAACCCTTTCCCAAACAACACATTTTCGACTTGAAATTGAAAGAGATTGCAGACGACATTTCAAAATGTGATGGAATTGAAAAATATTCTTCGGAAAAAGCAGAAAACCTTGTGGAAAGAGGAAAGATTTCTCCTTTTTCCCACAATGTTTTCAAAAGTCGTCTGCAACAAAGTAGTCAAATGTCGTTATTGTTTGGGAAAAGGTTAAACAAATATTGACCGGCCACGATTTCCGTGTCTTTCTTAACCTTTAGAATGCTGGGTATTTTTTATAAAAAAATATTTTTGTGTCGTCTGCCTTTCAAAGCCTTAAATATCTGCTTGATTTGATGAGGGAAAATACATAGAGTAGCAAACAGCTTACATCATAGGCAAGCCGCCAATTAAATTTGATTTACGGCTAGCCTTGATCTAACCTGGTTGCATAAGCATGAAGTCGGCTCCAGCACTATACGGGTTAACAAAAAGTTCTCTTGGCAATAGAGTTTTACAAAAGTCAAACTTGGAGTAAAAAGCCTAATTAATATCTCGTCTTGAAGAGGACGATAATATGAATACGAATTTCCTTGTAGACACATTGTGTGACCACCAATAAAGAGATCGTGTTCATGTTAAAGAGGTATTTAGCAAACAAATACTTAGGCAGTGTATTTCCTGTTCCTGTAAAAACGGCTAATCATACGAATTACTTGTAGATGTATTATATATACCCTGTAGAGGAATTATATATACCCTGTAGATGTATTGTACGTACCCTGTAGATGTATTAAATATACCCTGTAGATGTATTATATATACACAGTAGATGCATTTTATATACCCTGTAGATGTATTATATATACCCTGTAGATGTATTATATATACCCTGTAGATGTATTATACATACCCTGTAGATGTATTATATATACCCTGTAGATGTATTATATATACCATGTAGATGTATTATATATACCCTGTAGATGTATTGTACGTACCATGTAGATGTATTAAATATACCCTGTAGATGTATTATATATACCCTGTAGATGTATTATAAACACCCTGTAGATGTATTATATATACCCTGTAGATGTATTATATATACCATGTAGATGTATTATATATACCCTGTAGATGTATTGTACGTACCATGTAGATGTATTAAATATACCCTGTAGATGTATTATATATACCCTGTAGATGTATTGTACGTACCATGTAGATGTATTAAATATACCCTGTAGATGTATTATATATACCATGTAGATGTATTATATATATCCTGTAGATGTATTATATATACCCTGTAGATGTATTATATATACCCTGTAGATGTATTATATATACCCTGTAGATGTATTGTACGTACCATGTAGATGTATTAAATATACCCTGTAGATGTATTATATATACCATGTAGATGTATTATATATATCCTGTAGATGTATTATATATACCCTGTAGATGTATTATATATACCCTGTAGATGTATTATATATACCCTGTAGATGTATTATATATACCCTGTAGATGTATTATATATACCCTGTAGATGTATTAAATATACCCTGTAGATGTATCATATATAACATGAAGATGTATTATATATACAATGTAGAGGTATTATATATACCATGTAGAGGTATTATATATACCCTGTAGATGTATCATATATACCCTGTAGATGTATTATATATACCCTGTAGATGTATTATATATAACATGAAGATGTATTATATATACAATGTAGAGGTATTTTATATACCATGTAGAGGTATTATATATACCCTGTAGATGTATCATATATACCCTGTAGATGTATTATATATACCCTGTAGATGTATTATATATATCCTGTAGATTTATTATATATACCCTGGATATGTATTATATATACACTGTAGAGGTATTATATATACCCTGTATATGTACCATATATACCCTGTAGAGGTTTTTTATAAATCCTGTAGAGGTATAATATACACCCTGTAGATGTACTATATACCCTGTAGAGGTATTCTATGAATCCTGTAGTGGTATAATATACACCCAGTAGAGGTATTATATATACCCTGTAGAGGTATTATATATACCATGTAGATACATTATATTTGTCCTGTAGATGTATTATTATTACCATGTAGATATATTATATATGTCCTGTAGATGTATTATATATACCATGTAGAAGTTTTATATATACCCTGTAGAGGTTTTTAATGAATCTTGTAGAGGTATAATATACACCCTGTAGATGTACCATATATACCCTGTAGAGGTTTTTTCATGAATCCTGTAGAGGTATAATATACACCCTGTAGATGTACTTTATATACCATGTAGAGATATTATTTATACCATGTAGAGGCGTTATATATACCCTATAGATGTATAATATACACCCTGTAGATGTATTATATTTACCCTGTAGATGTGTTATATATACTCTGTACATGTATTATAAATACACTGTACATGTATTATATATACACTGTAGACGTATTTTATGAATCCTGTAGAGGTATAATATACACCCTGTAGATGTATTATATATATCCTGTAAATGTATTATATAAACACTGTAGATGTATTATATACACCCTGTAGATGTAATATATATATCCTGTAGAGGTATTATATATACCATGTAGATGTATTATATAAATCCTGTAGATGTATTATATATACACTGTAAAGGTATTAGATTTACCCTGTAGATGTATCATATATACCCTGTAGATGTATTATATATACACTGTAGAGGTATTATATATACACTGTAGAGGTATTATATATACACTGTAGAGGTATTATATATACCCTGTAGATGTATCATATATACCCTGTAGATGTATCATATATACCCTGTAGATGTATTATATATACCCTGTAGATGTATTATATATACACTGTAGAGGTATTATATATACCCTGTAGATGTATTATATATATCCTGTAGATGTATTATATATACCATGTAGAGGTATTTTATGAATCCTGTAGAGGTATAATATACACCCTGTAAATGTATTATATATACACTGTAGAGGTATTATATATACCATGTAGATGTATTATATAAATCCTGTAGATGTATTAAATATACCCTGTAGATGTATTATATATACACTGTAGATACATTTTACATACCCTGTAGATGTATTATATATACCCTGTAGATGTATTATATATACCCTGTAGATGTATTATATATACCCTGAAGATGTATTATATATACCCTGTAGATGTATTATATATACCCTGTATATGTATGATATATACCCTGTAGATGTATCATATATATCCTGTAGATGTATTATATATACCCTGTAGATGTATTATATATAACATGAAGATGTATTATATATACCCTGTAGATGTATTATATATACCATGTAGATGTATTATATATACCATGTAGATGTATTATATATACCCTGTAGATGTATTATATATACCCTGAAGATGTATTATATATACCCTGTATATGTATGATATATACCCTGTAGATGTATCATATATATCCTGTAGATATATTATATATACCCTGTAGATGTATTATATATAACATGAAGATGTATTATATATACCATGTAGAGGTATTATATATACCATGTAGAGGTATTATATATACCCTGTAGATGTATTATATATACCCTGAAGATGTATTATATATACCCTGTATATGTATGATATATACCCTGTAGATGTATCATATATATCCTGTAGATATATTATATATACCCTGTAGATGTATTATATATAACATGAAGATGTATTATATATACCATGTAGAGGTATTATATATACCATGTAGAGGTATTATATATACCCTGTAGATGTATCATATATACCCTGTAGATGTATTATATATACCCTGTAGATGTATGATATATGCCCTGTAGATGTATCATATATATCCTGTAGATGTATTATATATACCCTGTAGATGTATTATATATACACTGTAGAGGTATTATATATACCCTGTAGATGTATTATATATACCATGTAGATGTATTATATATACCCTGTATATGTACCATATATACCCTGTAGAAGTTTTTTATAAATCCTGTAGAGGTATAATATACACCCTGTAGATGTACTATATATACCCTGTAGAGGTATTCTATGAATCCTGTAGTGGTATAATATACACCCTATAGAGGTATTATATATACCCTGTAGATGTATTATTATTACCATGTAGATATATTATATATGTCCTGTAGATGTATTATATATACCATGTAGATGTACCATATATACCCTGTAGAGGTTTTTCATGAATCCTGTAGAGGTATAATATACACCCTGTAGATGTACTATATATACCATGTAGAGGTATTCTATGAATCCTGTAGTGGTATAATATACACCCTGTAGAGGTATTAAAAAATACCCTGTAGAGGTATTATATATACCATGTAGAGATATTATTTATACCATGTAGAGGCGTTATATATACCCTATATATGTATAATATACACCCTGTAGATGTATTATATTTACCCTGTAGATGTGTTATATATACTCTGTACATGTATTATATATACACTGTATTATATATTTCCTGTAGATGTATTATATATACCATGTAGATGTATTATATATACCCTGTAGATGTATTATATATACCATGTAGATGTATTATATATATCCTGTAGATGTATTATATATATCCAGTAAATGTATTATATAAACACTGTAGATGTATTATATACACCCTGTAGATGTAATATATATATCCTGTAGAGGTATTATATATACCATGTAGATGTATTATATAAATCCTGTAGATGTATTATATATACACTGTAGAGGTATTATATATACCCTGTAGATGTATTATATATATCCTGTAGATGTATTATATATACCATGTAGAGGTATTTTATGAATCCTGTAGAGGTATAATATACACCCCGTAGATGTATTATATATACACTGTAGAGGTATTATATATACCATTTAGAGGTATGATATATACCCTGTAGAGGTATCATTTATACCCTGTAGAGGCGTTATATGTACCCTATAAAGGTATAATATACACCCTGTAGATGTATTATATATACCCTGTAGATGAGTTATATATATCCTGTAGATGTTTTATATATACTCTGCACATGTATTATATATACACTGTAGAGGTATTATATATACACTGGAGTTGTATAATATTTACCAAGTAGATGTATTATATATACCATGTAGATGTATTACATGTATATATATCGTGTAGAGGTATTATATATTCCCTGTAGATATATCGTATATACCCTGTAGATGTATTATATATACCATGTAGATATATTATATATATCCTGTAGATGTATTATATATACCCTGTAGATGTATTATATATACCATGTAAAGGCAATATATATACCCTGTAGAGGTATTATATATTCTGTAGATGTATTATATATAGCATGTAGATGTATTATGTACACCCTGTAGATGTATTGTATATATCCTGTAGCTGTCTTATATATACCATGTAGATATATTATATATATCCTGTAGATGTATTATATATACCCTGTAGATGTATTATATATACCATGTAGAAGTATTATATATTCCATGTAAAGGCAATATATATACCCTGTAGGGGTATTATATATTCTGTATATGTATTATATATACCATGTAGATGTATTATGTACACCCTGTAGAGGTATTATATATATTCTGTAGATGTATAATATATACCATGTAGATGTATTATATATACCCTGTAGATGTATTATATATACCCTGTAGATGTATTATATATACCATGTAGATATATTATATATGTCCTGTAGATGTATTATATTTACCCTGTAGATGTATTATATATACTCTGTAGATGTATTATATATACCATGTAGATACATTATATATGTCCTGTAGATGTATTATTATTACCATGTAGATATATTATATATGTCCTGTAGAGGTATTATATATACCCTGTAGAGGTATTATATATACCCTGTAGACGTATTATTTATACCCTGTAGAGGTATTTTATATACCCTATAGAGGTATAATATACACCCTTCAGATGTATTATATATACCCTGTAGATGTGTTATATATACTCTGTACATGTATTATATATACCCTGTATATGTATTATATATACACTGTAGACGTATTTTATGAATCCTGTAGAGGTATAATATACACCCTGTAGATGTATTATATATATCCTGTAGATGTTTTATATATACTCTGTACATGTATATTTACCCTGTAGAGGTATTATATATACCATGTAGATGTATTATATACACCCTGTAGATGTATTGTATTTATCCTGTAGATGTTTTATATATACCCTGTAGATGTTTTATATATACCCTGAATATGTATTATATATACCCTCTAGATGTATTATATATAGCCTGTAGAGGTATTATATATATCATGTAGATGTATTATATATACACTGTAGACGTATTATATATACCATGTATATATATTATATATGTCCTGTAGATGTATTATATTTACCCTGTAGATGTATTATATATCGCTGTAGATGTATTTTATATACCATGTACATATATTATATATGTCCTGTAGATGTATTATTATAACCATGTAGATATATTATATATGTCCTGTAGATGTATTATATATACCATGTAGAAGTATTATATATACCCTGTAGAGGTATTTTATGAATCCTGTAGAGGTATAATATACACCCTGTAGATGTACTATATATACCATGTAGAGGTTTTTTATGAATCTTGTAGAGGTATAATATATACCCTGTAGATGTACTATATATACCATGTAGAAGTATTATATATACCCTGTAGAGGTATTTTATGAATCCTGTAGAGGTATAATATACACCCTGTAGATGTACTATATATACCCTGTAGATATTTTTTATAAATCCTGTAGAGGTATAATATACACCCTGTAGATGTGCTATATATACCCTGTAGAGGTATTCTATGAATCCTGTAGTGGTATAATATACACCCTGTAGAGGTATTATTTATACCCTGTAAAGGCGTTATATATACCCTCTAGAGGTTTAATATACACCCTGTAGATGTATTATATATACCCTGTAGATGTGTTATATATACTCTGTACATGTATTATATATACACTGTAGACGTATTTTATGAATCCTGTAGAGGTATAATATACACCCTGTAGATGTACTATATACCCTGTAGAGGTATTCTATGAATCCTGTAGTGGTATAATATACACCCTGTAGAGGTATTATTTATACCCTGTAAAGGCGTTATATATACCCTCTAGAGGTTTAATATACACCCTGTAGATGTATTATATATACCCTGTAGATGTGTTATATATACTCTGTACATGTATTATATATACACTGTAGACGTATTTTATGAATCCTGTAGAGGTATAATATACACCCTGTAGATGTATTATATATATCCTGTAGATGTTTTATATATACTCTGTACATGTATATTTACCCTGTAGAGGTATTATATATACCATGTAGATGTATTATGTACACCCTGTAGATGTATTATATATTTCCTGTAGCTGTCTTATATATACCCTGTAGATGTATTATATATACCCTGTAGATGTATTATATATACCATGTAGATGTATTATATATACCCTGTAGATGTATTATATATATCCTGTAGATGTATTATATATACCATGTAGATGTATTATATATACCCTGTAGATGTATTATATATACCCTGTAGATGTATTATATATACCCTGTAGATGTATTATATATACCCTGTAGATGTATTATAAACACCCTGTAGATGTATTATATATACCCTGTAGATGTATTATATATACCATGTAGATGTATTATATATACCATGTAGATGTATTATATATACCCTGTAGATGTATTATATATACCCTGTAGATGTATTATATATACCATGTAGAGGTATATATTATATATTATATATACACTGTAGATGTTTTAAATATACCATGTAGATATATTATATATGTCCTATAGATGTATTATTATTACCATGTAGATATATTATATATGTCCTGTAGATGTATTATATATGTCCTGTAGATGTATTATTATTACCATGTAGATATATTATATATGTCCTGTAGATGTATTATATTTACCCTGTAGATGTATTATATATCGCTGTAGATGTCTTTTATATACCATGTACATATATTATATATGTCCTGTAGATGTATTATTATAACCATGTAGATATATTATATATGTCCTGTAGATGTATTATATATACCATGTAGAAGTATTATACATACCCTGTAGAGGTATTTTATGAATCCTGTAGAGGTATAATATACACCCTGTAGATGTACTATATATATCAAGTAGAGGTTTTTTATGAATCCTGTAGAGGTATAATATATACCCTGTAGATGTACTATATATACCATGTAGAAGTATTATATATACCCTGTAGAGGTATTTTATGAATCCTGTAGAGGTATAATATACACCCTGTAGATGTACTATGTATACCCTGTAGAGGTTTTTTATGAATCCTGTAGAGGTATAATATACACCCTGTAGATGTACTATATATACCCTGTAGAGGTATTCTATGAATCCTGTAGTGGTATAATATACACCCTGTAGAGGTATTATATATACCCTGTAGAGGTATTATTTATAAATCCTGTAGATGTTTTATATATACTCTGTACATGTATATTTACCCTGTAGAGGTATTATATATACCATGTAGATGTATCATGTACACCCTTTAGCTGTCTTATATATACCCTGTAGATGTATTATATATACCATGTAGATGTATCATGTACACCCTTTAGCTGTCTTATATATACCCTGTAGATGTATTATATATACCATGTAGATGTATCATGTACACCCTTTAGCTGTCTTATATATACCCTGTAGATGTATTAAATATACCATGTAGATATATTATATATGTCCTGTAGATAATATATAAATACCATGTAAAAGTATTATATATACCCTGTAGGTGTATTATATTTACCCTGTAGATGTATTATATATACCATTTAGAGGTATTATATATACCCTGTAGAGGTATCATTTATACCCTGTAGAGGCGTTATATGTACCCTATAAAGGTATAATATACACCCTGTAGATGTATTATATATACCCTGTAGATGTGTTATATATATCCTGTAGATGTTTCATATATACTCTGTACATGTATTATATATACACTGTAGAGGTATTATATATACCATGTAGAAGTATTATATATACCATGTAAAGGTATTATATATACCCTGTAGATGTATTATATATACCCTGTAGATGTATTATATATACCCTGTAGATGTATTATATATATCCTGTAGATGTATTATATATACCATGTAGATGTATTATATATACCATGTAGATGTATTGTACGTACCATGTAGATGTATTATATATACCATGTAGATGTATTATATATACCATGTAGATGTATTATATATACCCTGTAGATGTATTATATATACCATGTAGATGTATTATACATACCCTGTAGATGTATTATATATACCCTGAAGAGGTATTATATATACCATGTAGATGTATTATATATACCCTGTAGATGTATTATATATACCCTGTAGATGTGTTATATATATCCTGTAGATGTTTCATATATACTCTGTACATGTATTATATATACACTGTAGAGGTATTATATATATACCATGTAGAAGTATTATATATATATGTAAAGGTATTATATATACCCTGTAGATGTATTATATAAACCATGTGGAGGTATTATGTATACCCTGTAGATGTTTTGTTATTTCCTGTAAAGGTTTTATCTATACCATGTAGATGTATTGTATATACCCTGTAGATGTATTATATATACCCTATAGAGGTTTTATCTCTACCCTGTAGATGTATTGTATATACCCTATAGAGGTATTATATATACTCTGTAGATGTATAATATATACCATTAAGATGTATTATATATATACCCTTTGAAGGTATTGTATATACCCTCTAGATGTATTGTTTATATCCTGTAGATGTATTGTATATACCCTATAGAGGTATTATATATATCCTGTAGAGGTATAATCTATACCCTGTAGAGGTATTGTGTATACACTGTAGGTGTATCATCTATGTCCTGTATATGTATTATATACATTCTGTAGATGTGTTATATATACCCTGTGGATGTTTTATATACATGTATACCCTGTAGATGTATTACATATACCCTGTAGATGTATTGTATATATCCTGTAGATGTATTATATATATCCTGTAGCTGTATAACATAAACCCTGTAGATGTATTATATATACCCTGTAGATGTTTTATATATACCCTCTAGATGTATTATATATACCCTGTAGATGCATTATATACACATTGTTGATGTATTATATATACCCTGTAGATGTATAATATTTACCCCGTAGATGTATTATTATTACCATGTGGATGTATTATATATATCCTTTAGATGTATTATATATACCATGTAGAGGTATTATATATTCCATGTAGATGTACTATACATATCCTGTAGATGTGTTATATATATCCTGTAGAGGTATTATATATATACCCTGTAGATTTATTATATATACCCTGTAGATGTATTATATATACCATGTAGATGTATTATATATATCATGTAGAGGTATTATATATATAGTCTGTAGATTTATTATATATATACCCTGTAGATTTATTATATATACCCTGTAGATGTATTATATATACCATGAAGATGTATTATATATATCATGTAGATGTATTATATATACCCTGTAGAGGTATTATATATACCCTGTAGATGCATTATATATACATTGTAGATGTATTATATATACCCTGTAGATGTATTATATATACCCTGTAGATGTATTATATATACCCTGTAGATGCATTATATATACATTGTAGATGTATTATATATACCCTGTAGATTTATTTTATATACCCTGTAGATGTATTATATATACCATGAAGATGTATTATATATACCCTGTAGAGGTATTGTATGAATCCTCTAGATGTATCATATATACCCTGTAGATGTATTATATATACCCTGTAGATGCATTATATATACATTGTAGATGTATTATATATACCCTGTAGATTTATTATATATACCCTGTAGATGTATTATATATACCATGAAGATGTATTATATATACCCTGTAGAGGTATTGTATGAATCCTCTAGATGTATCATATATACCCTGTAGATGTATTTTATATACCCTGTAGATGTATTATATATACCCTGTCGATGTATTATATATATCATGTATATGTATTATATATATCCTGTAGAGGTATTATATATATACCCTGTAGATTTATTATATATACCCTCTAGATGTATTACATATACCATGAAGATGTATTATATATACCCTGTAGAGGTATTGTATGAACCCTCTAGATGTATCATATATACCCTGTAGATGTATTATATATACCCTGTAGATGTACTATACATACCCGGTAGATGTATTATATATATCCTGTAAAGGTATTATATAAATCCTGTAGATGTATTATATATACCCTGTAGATGTATTATATAAACCCTCTAGATGTATTATATATACCCTGTAGATGTATTATATATACCCTGTAGTTGTATTATATATATCCTGTAAATGTATTATATATACACTGTACATGTTTTATATACATCCTGTAGATGTATTATATATACCCTGTAGATGTATTATTATATACCCTGTAGATGTATTATATACACCCTGTAGATATATTATATACACCCTGTAAATGTATTATATACACCCTGTAGAGGTATTATATTAATCCTGTAGATGTATCATATGTACCCTGTATATGTATTATTTTTACCTGTAGATGTATTATATATACCCTGTAGATGTATTTTATATACCCTGTAGATGTATTATATATACCCTGTAGATGTATTTCATATACCCTGTAGATGTATTATTTATACCTTGTTGAAGTAATATATATATCCTGTAGATGTATTATATATACGAGCTAGAAGTATTGCTTGTACTCTGCAGATGTATCGTATATTACCTGTAGATGTGTTATATATACTCTGTAGAGTTATTGTATATACCCTGTAGAGGTATAATAAACACCCTGTAGATATATTATATATACCCTGTAGAGGAAATATATATACCTTGTAGAGGTGTTGTATATAAACCATGTAGAAGTTTTATATATCTCCCGTAGATGTATTATATATATTCTGTAGAGTTATTGTATATGCCCTGCAGGGTTAGTGTATGCACCTTGTAGAGGGATTATATTAACCTTGTAGACGTACTTTATGAACCTTGTAGACGTACTTTATGAACCTTGTAGACGTACTTTATGAACCTTGTAGACGTACTTTATGAACCTTGTAGACGTACTTTATGAATCTTGTAGACGTAATTTATGAACCTTGTAGACGCACTTTATGAACCTTGTAGACGTACTTTATGAACCTTGTAGACGCACTTTATGAACCTTGTAGACGTACTTTATGAACCTTGTAGACGTACTTTATGAACCTTGCAGACGTACTTTATGAACCTTGTAGACGTACTTTATGAACCTTGTAGACGTACTTTATGAACATTGTAGACGTACTTTATGAACCTTGTAGACGTACTTTATGAACCTTGTAGACGTACTTTATGAACCTTGTAGACGTATTTTATGAACCTTGTAGACGTACTTTATGAACCTTGTAGACGTACTTTATGAACCTTTTAGAGGTATTGATGTACTTATTAAAAGTATTTTTTACCTTGTAAAGGTATTGTATGTTCAATGAATAGGTGGTTTTAACACCTTGTACCTTGTATGTACCTTTTGAAGGTATTGAGTCAACTTTGTATATGTATTCGTTGTCCTTTAAAGATGTAATCAGTGTACTTTGTAGAGGTATTGTGTGTACCTTCAACCTTGTGTAGGTACTTGATACCTTGTAGAGGTATCATGTGTACCTTGTTGAGGTATTGTGTGGTTCTTGTATTTGTATTAAGTTTTATAGTTATTATATGTACCTTGAAGAGGTATTTTGTGTTATTTGTAGACTTATTCTATGTACCTTTCAGTGCTTTCATTTGACTTGTTGAGAATTAGGTGTATTTTGTTGATGTATTGTTTGTTTATTGCAGATGTATAATGAATACATTGTAGAGGACTCGTGTGTTCCTTATATTGTTATTCCGCGGTTCCGATTGAGTTATTATTTGCACCTTGTGGCGGTATTGCGTGTACCTTGTAGGACCGCTGTCTGAGAGATATCCCATGACTTGCATGAGTGTTTTCTGTTTTTAATGAAAAACGGTAGAGCATGTAAAGGCATTGCTGTTACCTCGAATTGCCATTTTGAATACTCATGTATCATTTTATACCCATAGATGTCAGAACCTTAAGCAGATGTTAAAAGTTCAATGAAGGAAATATGATCATAGTGTCATCAGAAAGAGCTCTAGGTCGATAAAGCCTGACATTCAGCAAATTCGAAGTCATTAGGTTATGACGTCTTTCCCATTTGTTTAATCGTTTATGTCGGACTCTATCAACTCTATGGTTTCTGAAAAGAAGTGAAACTTTCTGACTGAAATATTCTTCCTTTACGTCTTAAAATTGACGAACAGGTTTTTGCTCATGGTCAAGCTTTGTAATTGTTTTTGTTTTATTCCGATTGCTTCTCACAGCTCACTAAAGCCCATTGTTTTCAGCACTGTCGGTGCTTTGATTTTCCTTTTTTTTTTCTAACAAAGTGGTAAAGTATGAAGATGCAACGCTTTTACCTCGTATTGTAATTTTGAATATGCACGCTTTAGTATTTGCATATAGATGATCTCAGAACGTAATGCAGACGTTGAAAGTTCAATTTTAACAGAAATGAGCATGCTGTTATCAGAGAGAGCTATATGTCGATAAAGCCTGACATTCAGTAAATTCGAAGTTATTAGGTTCTTACGTCTTTCCTACTTGTTTAATCGTTTATGTCGGACTCCATTTACTCTTTGGTTTCTGACAAGAATAGAAAATCGAGCGACTTTCTCCAAAAAGAGTATTGATACGCCAAAGGCCTTATCATTTTCTGTATGAAATATTCCCCCTTAACACCTTAAAAATGACAAACAAGTACTTTTTAAACAGATTGTTGCTCATGGTCAAGTTTTCTTATGATTTTGATTACGATTGCATCTCACAACTCACTAAAGTCCCTGGTTTTCAGCACTGTCGGTACTTTGGGGGTTTTCTCTAACAAAGTCATTCAGTCTGAAAAGGCAATGCTTTTACCTCGTATTGTCAATTTGAATACGCATCTTTTATTTTATGTTCATAGATGATGTCAGAACGTAATGCAGACGTCAAAAGCTCCATTTTAACGGAAAAGATCATGGTGTAATCAAAGAGAGCTATACGTCGATAAAGCTTGGCATTAAGCAAATTCGAAGTCATTAGGTTATGACGTTTTTCCTACTTGTTTAATCGTTTATGTCGAACTCTTTCAACCCTTAGAATGCTGGGTAATTTCCTAAAAATTGATATTTGTGTCGTCTGCTTTCCAAAATTTTAAGTATTTTCTTTATTTTGTTGAGGAAAGATACCCAGAGTAGCAAACAGAGGCAAGTCGCCAATTTATTGGATTGGGTAGACACTTCAATATTGACAAAGAAAATAGGACATGTCATTTCTGTTTTTTGCACAACGGATCCTTAATTGTCGAAACTGAGTATCATGCTTTCTTCCTCTGTGCCAGGTACAGTCTAGAAAGACAAAATCTTCTATATACTTGGTATAGTGGAGGGAATGACATTCAGCATTTCTATAGTCTTATGTTAAATACCAATGCTGTCATTATCCGTAGGATTGCAAAATTTGTATCTGTTGTCATGCATATAAAAGACATTTCATTACAATCTGCATAAAAGTAAAATGTTTTATACTTCAATGCGTTTTAAATATCAACATGATTAACAATATTTTCTATCATTTATTTTGTTTAGGGACATAACTATTTGTTTATATATTTGTATTCATTGTATGATGTATTATGGGCCAGTGGCCTTTATTTACAGCAATAAACTTTTGAACTTTGAACTTTGCATGAGCATGATATCGGTTCCATTACTATAAGGGTTAAGTTTTCGATTTCTAATAAGCAAACAGATTCGAGCGCTTCTCTCTAAAAAGAGTTCCGTTGAATAATTCTGCCCTACATTTAATCACTTTTCACTTAATGTGTTATTTAATTGAATTGCTATCTTTACTATTATGATTGCAGTCAGTAAAAACTTAATTTCTTTTCAGATTGTTTATTTTCAAAATATCTGTCTAGAATCGGTACCTGGTTTTGTCGAAAGATAACACTCATGAATTACGAGACTATAAACTGGTTCCTGGCCGAGATATCGCGATGTTTTGTTTTATCGCCAACGATAACAGCCGATTTAACTGTTGCTCGGCTGACCTTTAAAATCAGGCTAGGCTTTACAATCGGCAGGGTACCAATGCTATCAGATAAACATGGCGGCATTTTAAACTGTTGATTTCCTGAAAGCGATATACCCCTTGCCAGCGTGCAATAACGGCGCAGGTTAAATCGTTAAGAAAAAGGAATTGGGGTAGGATTGCGTAAGCCGCTCGAATTCAAGAAACTCATTGCCGGAATCGGCCAGCTATCCGCCGTATTATTATTATCTAATGACGATTGCCTTTCACTTCAAAGGCTTCCCAAACGATTGTGAATTGATTGAATTACGCTCGCTGAAACGTATTATCTTTATTCAGACGAATATTGATGCCGTCCTCAGACGGCGGTTTTTGTGCAGTTTTGATGGATGACTTCTTTTGACGTATCTGAAAGGGATCTGTGTTGAATATGTCTATTAAGCGGTCCCTCGCATAGAGGACAGCTGGATCTGAGAGGAATGTTTTCAAACATCCGTTCCCTCATCAAGAAAGCAGCTTGATTTGCGGGAGGGGGATGTCTATCAATCGATTCCTTCCTGTAGAATAAATGTTTTCTGTCGGGTCAAAATTAAGCAGATATTGAAGGTTTTAGAAAGCAGACGTGTTGCCTGTCGAGGGCGCTAAATGACATTAGCTGTCGATGCACCTTTAAACACCATTCATTCAGTCTGTCGAGTCCAAATTCAAAGCACTAGCCGAACACAACTAAGTATTACAAACATAATTATATATTTACATGTTCTTAATGCCATTGGGTTAAAACTATTGTGATAAAGGGAGAAATTGCGCATTACGAGCAATTTCTTCCTTTATCAAAATGGTTTCTTATCGCATCTAAGAGGCATCAGTTGCCTAGTGGTTAGAGTACAGAACTTGGGATCACACAGCCCTTCCTTGTGTGGGTTCAAATCCCGGTGAGGCATTTGGATTTTCCTATGACAGGGAGTTTCCTGACTGACTTTCAGAATGCCGATTGTTCTAACCGGCTTGACCAGCCCTTATGGGCAGTTGAGTATTGGAGCCTTCCTCCATCAATTAAAGTCGGGTAGCGCAGTATAACAAAAAAGTGTTTGACGCGATGTAAAACCTCTCCTGATACACTTACGGAATGCAGATGGTCTATTCAGCTTGATCAGCCCTTATGGGTAGTTGAGTATGGGATCTTCCTTCACCAATAAGAGACGGGCATCGCAACATAACAGAACAATTGCCGACGTGATGTAAAACGATATGAATAAATACGTCACAATCTGACACGTGCTCATAGAATCATAGAAACGAGCAGTCAAAAAAAAGATAGGAAAAAGAAATGCATTAACCCATAGAGTGCTGAGTAATTTTCTAAAAATATATTTTTGTGTCGCCTGCTTTCCAAAATCTCCAATATCTGCTTAATTTTGCAAATGAAGAAGGATTCTGAGAGTGGCAAACAGGTAAGATCACAGGCAAGCCGCCAATTAACTTGGCGGCTGGCCTGTGATCTAACCTGTTTGCATAGGTATAAAATCGGTTCCAGCACAATAAGGGTTAATGCGTCATGTCACAAGTCTATCTGTTATGTAATTAAAGCCCCGACAAACGAAGAGTAAGTGGATGACTTCAACATATTCAATATGCTTGTCTGTCAATTCATTAGGGATGTTTTCCGAGGTCTCATAATGATAATATGTCCTTGGTTAATATTGGTTCGCTTAATCCTTGCCGACCTGCAATGATCTTTACCGGTGTTTCGTTGAGGATTTGGACGAAGCTTTATAAGTTAACCCTTATTGTGCTGGATCAGACTTCATGCTTATGCAAAAAGGTTAGATCCAGGCCAGCACCAAGTAAATTGGCGGCTGGCCTGTGATTTAACCTGTTTGCTACTCTGAATATATTTCCTCATCGAAATTAAGTAGATATTAAACGTCTTTAAAAGCAGACGACACACAGATATGTTTTCAGAAAATTACCCAGCATTCTAAGGGTTAAACAACTTGCAATGGTCCGTGTTGCTGGTTTGTTAAAGATTGGAGTGAAGCAGCTTCGTACAAAGGTTTAAAAGTGCTTGTGCACAGAAGAGAAAATTTAAATGTCAATATCAAATATTGTTGAAACACTACATCTTTTGTATTTTTGTTTGATATACAAAACTACGAAAAGTAAGACATTTTGGGATTTGCCAAATCTAATGTTGTGAGAACTTGTGGCCAGACCCTTTTGCAATTATTTTCATATATTGTATTTGTAATTCACTGTAAAAACTTTGAAAATGAAAATTTCCATTTCTGACTTAGACGAATGCGATGTAACAACCCGTTATGTAATAAAGTTGCACTATGTAATAATTATTACAAAACGGGTTGAAGTTTATTACATTTTGCGTTTTTCGATGCGAACCCACTATGTAATAAAGTTGCATAATGTAATAATTATTACAAAACGGGTTGAGGCGTATTACACTTTGCGTTTTTCGATGCCAACCCGTTATGTAATAAAGTTGCAATATGTAATAATTATTACGAAACGGGTTGATTTTTTTTCAGTGATTTTTTCTTTACAAACCCGATATGTAGTAGTATTCATAATGGTAACATGGTGATTTTTTCACACTAAAGGTAGCCTCTTCCAAGCCAAAACAGGCTTATAAGCAAAAACCAAACGTTCTTAAAATCTTTGTTTGAGCAATTTTCAAGCAAGGAAACCGTTCCAAATGACTAAACGTACCGCAAACAGTCAAGCCAAGTATCTTAAAAGCCGAAATGGGCTTATCAGCAAATTACAAGAAATATTTTAAATGTCTGTTTTAGCGTTTAGATGCTAAAAATAGCATCGCATGTGGCAACAAGTACCGACAAAAAGGCCAACAGAGATGCTTGAAAGCCAATATAGGCATATCAGCGATTTGTAAAAATATCAGAAAACTTGATCGTTCCCCAATTTTCAAACGAGGATACTGTTCCAAATGACTCAATGTACCTAAAGAACGTGACTAAGAATGCCAAAATGGGCTTATAAGCATATTACAAAAATGAATTTGTATGTTTGTTTTTGAGCTTATATGGTAAGAAAAACATCGCAAATGGCAGCACGCATGAAAAAAGAGTTCTATTTTCGCAGTAAAGCTGTGTTAAGTTGCATTAAGTAATAATTATTACAATACGGATTGAGGTTTATTACATTTTGCTTTTTTCGATGCGAACCCGTTATGTAATAAAGTTGCAATATGTAATAAAATAAACAAAAGTGATTGATATTCTACAAAGTGAATTTTTAGATGCAAACCACTTATGTTATAAAATTCATAATGGTAACGTGGTGACATTTTCACATTAAAGGTAACCTCTTCCAAGCCAAAAGGCTCATGAGCAGAACTTTGTTTGAGCAATTTTCAAGCTAGGATACCGTTCCAAATGACTCAATGTACCGACAAAAAGTTAAACCAAGTAACTAAGAAAGCCGAAGCGAGCGCATCAGCAAATTACAAAGGCGATTGTATATATCTGTTAGATACGCTTAGTGAGAAAGACTTCGCAAATGGTAGCGCAGAAAAGTGCAATTCTTGAAGAGAAGCTGTTTTCTTTAAACGTTGAACTATGTAATAATTGTTACAAAATGGGTCGTGTTTTATTACATTTTGCATTTTTAGATGCCAACCCATTATGTAACAAGAATCTATAACGGTCAAATACCGATGTGTTTACACACAAAGGATAATCTCTTCCAGGTCAAAAGAGGCAATATTTAGTTTAAAAATGGCTCAGCTTTGAACAAGCCTTACAAAATAGACACAAACCATTGTTTGGTGACCAAAACGGTCCTTTTATCAATATGAAAAATGATTTTACTTATCACTTTTTAGCTTGACTACTCGAAAAATAAGGAGAGCTCTACTTGTCACCCAGGCGTCGGCGTCACACCTTAGTTAAGTTTTTAACAGCAAGTATGTAAATTACGAGTTACTGTATGGAATGGGTTGATACTTTACAGTTGTGTTCATAGTCATAATCTAAGGTCCAAATTTCATATATTTTGTATTGAATTGAAGCAAATTATGCAGCCTTTTGTACTTTGGGTCATTTTTTTCACATGCGTTTGTAACTAATAAAACCACGGTATGGAATGGACTGACACTTCACACATTTGTTTGGATTGTACTTTAAGGTCCCTGACCAGGTGTCATATCTCTTGTTTTAAATTCAAACAAATCACGCTACCTTTGGACTTTATGGTTAATTTTGTATATGCAAGTTTGCATCTCATTAACTACAGTATTGAATGGTATGGTACTTTACACATGGGTTAAGAGTCATCGTCTAAGGTACAGTATTCATAAGTCTGGTTATGAATTTAAGCAAATTATGTGGCCTTTTGTACGTAGAAAAGTTTGTTTAAAGTTTCTGCATGCAAGTTTGTACTCAACAGCTTATGAAAGGAATAATCTTAATCCTGGCACCTTATTCATTTTGTAAGGTCCACCGTCCCTGAAACAAATAATATTTCACTGGCATTTACCTCTCTCCGACATTATCGAATAGTCGAATACGCTGTTTTATCGACAACTCTTTCGAGATTATATGCGTCACTTATACTGAAAAAGCTTGCAAACGACCAAAATAATGAAATACACAGACCACACTGCGTCCTTAATGATCTTAGTTATCGATGAACCTTAAACTACCGTCCCAACCAATCATTTTCGTAAAAGAATTACAATATATTCCTTCAAAATGCAAATCGCAAAGTAAAATGGGTCTTTACCAATATTGCAATTTATAGTAATTGACTGGCCTTTTAGGCCTGTCTATGCTGTCGTACGGAGCAGGTTATCCGGATTTCTCTTGACTTGTAAACACACTGAATTTTTTTAGCTCGGAACCACTTAAGCAGTTTATTGTATTTTTCTAGCAATCGTGACGTTTCGACGCATGCAGGTGCGTATGACAAACACCTCGGTATAGATCAGATCAGTTGCTTTTTATTGTGCTCGAGTTGTACAAAAAATTACAAGGCAACACTAACTCATAGAAATAAACCAAAATCAAATTATATTTAATGACGTCTTCTTCTTTCTGTATCTGATTCTCACGTGTACAATGATGAAAACGTTGGTTGACATTTTGTCGTTGTAGCATCCTGATTAAAGTTATAACAAAACCTTAACTATAGTCATACTCAAACTGTACCAGGCGCCAAATGAAGTTACTCAGTTAAAGTGTATGTTGTATAAAAGTATAATGTATATCTGTTTTTATACATGTACTTGGCCGCGACTTTACGTGCACTATAATATGGTTTATTGAATGCCTATACCAAAATAATCACTAAATACAGTTGTAAGGTTAAAGTATTTATGGAAGTGGGATGGTTATGTCATGGTTTAAAACCTTGATGAAAACTTATTAAGATGCATTTACAACAGATGATCTTCCTATGACAATTATTTTGACATGACGTCTTTTATATCAAATGCATTCAAAGATTACGATATTTTTAGTGTCTTTATATCAAAATGACGAGTAAACTATATAGTACACGTATATCCGATGCAAAGTACATGTAAAGGAAAAAGGGAGAGGCTTTTCTTACAATAGTTTCTACCCTTTCCTAAAACATCTCCCATACATGTCACAAACTAAACTGGTGTCTGCATTTCTTTTGAACTTAAAAAGATTTAACATTTGTTGTTTGTTCAATGTTTAATATGGGTATAATTTCCTGAAGATAAAACAATTTTCAGGAACAAGGTTTCTAGATTAGGATTCTTGGTACAAACGACGTTATCTTGACCAATGAATTAACACTTTTCTATAGACACTTAAAGGCGCTCTCTCAGAGCTGTGTGTATTTGGAGTTACAAAAGTAAAAACATTGGTATTGAAAGTCCCTGTCACTTAAATAAAGACCGTTTTCCATTTCTTTACAAATAAGTTGCTAAAACCCCGCGCTTTCGTTAATTAACATGCAGTGAGCCATCGCGTTTGTCTGATCATCTTTGGGAAAGCCGGTTTATAAATAAAAGGGAGAATTCTTCTTCCCGCGCAGTTTGCTTCTGTTACGTGACAACTAAAAATATTTTCATATCAATGACCTCCCTTTACTTTTTAATTTTCACATTATAATTAAGATCACATGATTAAAGTTGTCAAATAAAAATTCTTTTTCCAGGAAAAAAATTATAATATATAATCTGATTTGAAATGGCATTTGTTCTGTTAAGTCTTTAATCTTGTTTTTCTGACAATACCCGTGGTTAACCTTTTCAGAAGATGTATCGTAGTATCCTATGTATAAATAATGCTTATTCGTTTCCCCGGATTTATCATGCTCACCGAATGACAAACGCCTAGGCGGTGATGGTAAACTGATGAGTACCACCGTACTCTAAGTTAAGACGTTGTTTACAAAATAAACCCGCCCTTAGATATCTGCGATTTTAATGTTCTAGATCCCCTTTGTATAGTTACGAGCAGGGCTGGGAAGCTGTCAATAGTCTATTTCTATGTTACTTCAGAAATCTTTGTTGTTATTTTTAGAAGACGATTTATTTAAAAAGAAAAATCTCCATCTCTGAGAGTGTCCCTTTAAATATTGAACTTAATGTCTATAATTAAGATTTTATCTGTCTTCTTTCTTCTTTTTTTCATCCTAGTTCAAACAACAAGACCCATCTCTTAGTACTATTAGTACTTTGATTGTAACAAGGTTTGAGGTTTCATCACATTGTGTGTTTTTCCATGTTATCCGTTTTTAGCTCGACTATTCGGATATAGTGAGAGCAATACTTCTCATTCGAACGTGGGAGTCGGCGTCACATCTTGGTTAAGTTTTTACGTGCAAGATTGCATCTCATTACCTACAGTACGATATGGGTTAATACTTCACAAATATCTTTATCTAGTGTCATCATGTAGAGACCATGAAATAATCTATGGTACCTGACAAAGTTTCAAATCTCTTGATTTTAATTTAAGCATATTATGCGCGGCCTTTCGTGCTTAGAAAATCCTGGTTTGGTTTTTACGTGCAACTTTGTATCTTATGAACTACTGTTTGTAATGGGTTGATACATCACATTCGTGTTTGGTGTCGTTTTGTAAGGTCTTTGACCGAGTTTCATATGTCTTGTTTTGAATTTAAGCAAATGATGTCGTATTTTGTACTTGGTTAAAATTGTGCATGCATATTTTGTTACATGTTGCAACTTTATTGCTTTACTGGTTGGCATCGAAAAAGACAAAATGTAATAAAACTCAACCCGTTTTGTAATAATTATTACATAGTGCAACGTTGTTAGAAAACAGCTTTACTTTGAGAATTTCATTTTGGTATGTGCTGCTATTTGTGAAGATTTCCCACCATAAAAGTGTTAAAACAGATAAATAAAATCGCCATTGTAATTTGCTGATAAGCCCTCGTCGGCTATCTTAGTTACTAGGTCTAATCTTTTCGGTACATTGAGTCATTCGGAACGGCATCCTAGCTTGAACATCGCTCAACTAAAGTTTTCCGATGACTTCTGACCTTTGCTCATAAGCCTCTTCTGGCTTGGAAGCGGTTATCTTTTGTGTGAAAATGTCATCACGTAACCATTATGAATGTTATAACAGAATGGGTTGGCATCTTAAAGTTCGCTTTGTAGAATATCAACCCGTTTCATATATTTTATTACATAATGCAACTTTATTACAAAACGGGTTGGCATCGAAAAACGCAAAATGTAATAAAATTCAACCCGTTTTGTAATAATTATTACATAGTGCAACGTTATAAGAATACGGCTTTACTTAGAGAACTGCACTTTGAAATAAAACCATAGAGTTACCCCTTTTGAAGTCATCATTTAAGTTTGTCATCGGAAAATCTTCATACGACATTTGCTATGTTTGGTATGTTCATAGCATTGACCACTGTGCTAAACCTAACTATCATATTACTTGTACAGCCAATTGATCTTATTGCTTATACGCCAATACATGCTGTTCACCAAAGGTTCTCGCCATATTTTGGTCGTATTCAATCTGTTTTTGTGTTTCACTTACATCAGAAAAAGAGATATTATAGTCCATTTCAATATCGCTGATAAGCTTTATCTTGCCGAAAATAACTTTATGTGTCTCGTTTCGAAAGGTTCTGCCATATATGTGTGCCATATCTGAAACATTTATCGCGAACAACCAAGTTTTTTGATATTTTTACATATTGCTGATATGCCTATGTTGGCTTTCAAGCATCTCTGTTGGCCTTTTTTTTCGGTACTTTTTGCCACTTGCGATGGGATTTTTGGTATCTAAACGCTAAAACAGACATTTGAAATATTTTTTGTTATTTGCTGATAAGCCCATTTCGGCTTTTTAGATACTTGGCTTGACTGTTTCTGGTACGTTTAATCATTCGGAACGGTTTCTTTGCTTTAGAATTGCTCAAACAAAGATTTTTTCAACGTTTAGTTTTTGCTTATAAGCCTGTTTTGGCTTGGAAGAGGCTACCTTTAGTGTGAAAATATCACCATGTTACCATTATGAATACTACTACATATCGGGTTTGTAAAGAAAAAATCACTTTGAAAAAAAAAATCAACCCGTTTCGTAATAATTATTACATATTGCAACTTTATTACATAACGGGTTGGCATCGAAAAACGCAAAGTGTAATACGCCTCAACCCGTTTTGTAATAATTATTACATTATGCAACTTTATTACATAGTGGGTTCGCATCGAAAAACGCAAAATGTAATAAACTTCAACCCGTTTTGTAATAATTATTACATAGTGCAACTTTATTACATAACGGGTTGTTACAATGCTTTCACTTTGGAGTTAAACCATATATACTTAATAACTGAATGTTGAAATGACGCTAAACCCAATGTGACTTGAATAACCTTCTTACCCAAGAGTATATGGGCCACATCACGCGAAAAGGGGCACTCGGACATAGCAAACAGTGTAGCCCCAGACCAGCCGCCACGTCACTGACGTGGCGGCTGGTCTGGGGCTACACTGTTTGCCATCTTAGAGGACATCCAGTTATACCTTTAAATAAATACAAATGACAGCTGTCGTGACTAGATGCTGGAATAAAAGCGCTAAGATAGAGCTGCGTCAGCGCTTTTTTTTTTTATATGTTCGAGTGCCCCTTTTCGCGTGACGCGGTCCATATAACTTTACCGCATCTATTGCAGACGCCTTCAGAAACCACTGTTACATAAGGATATATTGCTCGTAGTTGAAAATGCATCCCCTTGTTACACGTTGTCTGTCCCAATATCATACATAAAATGTTTAAAATGGCTTTATTGCATTATGTCATAGCTTCCAATTTAACATAGATACCAATAACAATATGGGAAAATTGGTTAACATTGATAGCAATATAAGCTACAATGGTCACAGGTTCCATTCCAGGCTCAGGCAGAACCTCTCCCGGTGTTTGATTTAATCTGTGTTGGTTGGTTGTGTCAGTTGTTCTCGAAATCTAGACATCAAGTCCACCTCTCCATACCTACATCTAACAGTGCGACACGAAAATCTTACCAAACCGTAGATCAATTTTCCATACGAGCATTCTTTCTAAATGGTCGGAGTCAAACCCGGTTAGGTTATAAAGCCCATTAGTCATGTAAGAACAAAATATCCTATCACTAGCCCATTCGTAATAAATGTATTTCTAGAATTTAAACTTTTAGTTTAAACTTTTTTAATTTACATCGATTGCGGAGTAAGTTCTAGAAACTTAGACAAGTCACTCTCGATTCTGCTACCTTGATACATAACCAGTACCTGCGCCGAAAGTCGATTAATGAAAGGTCGAAATGCAGATCCAGCTATTCGCGGGAATCGAACCCATGACCCATGTGTCCCGAGGCCGACGCTCTTCCCCTAAACCACTGTCCTTTACTTACCAATTATTTGATTAAGATATCAAACAAATGGGGTTACAGTTTAAACAAATGGGGATACAGTTTGAAACAAATTGGTATACAGTTTACACAAATGGGGATACAGTCTGAAAGAATGGGGTCACAGTTTAAACAAATAAGGATACAGTTTGAAACAAATTGGTATACAGTTTACACAAATGGGGATACAGTCTGAAAGAATGAGGTCACAGTTTAAACAAATGAGGATACAGTTTGAAACAAATTGGTATACAGTTTAAACAAATGGGGATACAGTCTGAAAGAATGGGGTCACAGTTTAAACAAATGAGGATACAGTTTGAAACAAATTGGTAGGCCTATACAGTTTAAACAAATAGGGATACAGTCTGAAAGAATGGGGTCACAGTTTAAACAAATGAGGATACAGTTTGAAACAAATTGGTATACAGTTTAAACAAATGGGGATACAGTCTGAAAGAATGGGGTCACAATTTAAACAAATGAGGATACAGTTTGAAACAAATTGGTATACAGTTTAAACAAATGGGGAAACAGTTTAAAAAAATGGGGAAACAGTTTGAAAAAATGGGGACACAGTTTAAACAAATGACGATACAGTTTGAAACAAACTGGTATACAGTTTATACAAATAGGGACACAGTTTGAAAAAATGGGGTCACAGTTTAAACAAATGAGGATACAGTTTGAAACAAATCGGTATACATTTTAAACAAATGGGGTAACAGTTTGAACAAACGGGAATACAGTTAAAACAAATTGGGGATACAGTTTAAAACAAACTGGTATACAGTTTAAACAAATTAGAATACATACATTTTAAACAAATGGGGATACATTTCGAATCAAATGGGGAAACAGTTAAACAAATGGGGATATAGTTTAAATTCAAGAAACAGTTTAAACAAATGGAGAGGCCGTTTGAACAAAAAATGGATACTGTTTGAAACGAATGGAGATGCAGTTCAAACAAATGGGGATACAGTTTGAAAAATGGCGATACAGTTTCAACAAATAGGGATACATTTTAAACAAATGGGAATGCAGTTTAAACCAAGGGGTTTCAGTTTGAAACAAATTGGTATACAGTTTAAACAAATGCGGATACAGTTAAAACAAATTGGGGATACAGTTTAAAAATATTGGGGATACAGTTTTAAACAAATTTGTACACAGTTTAAACAAATTGCGTAACAATTAAGATAAACGGGAATACAGTTAAAACAAATGGGGACACAGTTTGAACAAATGGAGTTACAGTTAAAACAAATGGTTGTGAAATTTAAACAGATATGGAAACCATTTGAATGGGGATACAGTTTAAAACGAATGGGGATACAGTTTGAAAAGATGTCGATGTAGTTTCAACAAATGGGGAAACACTTCAAACAAATGGGGATACAGTTAAAACAAATGTGGATACAGATAAAACAAATCGGGGATACAGTTTGAAAAATGTCGATACAGTTTCAACAAATGGGGATACATTTTAAACAAATGGGGATACCGTTTAACAAATGGGGAAACAGGATAAACAAATGGTAATACAGTTAAAACAAATGCGGACACAGTTTGAACAAATGGGAATACAGTTAAAACAAATGGAGAAACAGTTTAAACAAATGGGGTAACAGTTAAAACATATGGGGAAACAGTTTGAACAAATGGCAATACAGTTTTAACAAATCGGAATACAGTTTAAACAAACAAATGGTAAAACAGTTTAAACAAATGGGAATACAGTCTAAACAAATGCTTAAACAGCTCAAACAAATGGGGTTACAGTTAAAACAGATTGGGAAACAGTTTGAACAAATGTCAATACAGTTTAAACAAACAAATGGTAAAACAGTTTAAACAAATGGATATACAGTTTAAACAAATTTTGGATACAGTTTGAAAACATGGAAACACAGCCTAAACAAATTGGGGATCCATTTAAAAAAACAAAAACAAGTCGAGAGACCGTTTGAACAAACGGTGATACAGTTGGAACAGATTGGGATACAGTTTAAGCCAATGGAGATACAGTTGGAACAAATGGGGATATAATTTAAACACATGGGGATACAGTTAAAACAAATGGGGTTACAGTTTAAGAAAATTGGGAAACAGTATAACAATAAAACACCATAGCAACTTTTGCTAAACAGCATTGAAACAAATGGAGAAACCGCTCGCTGGGAAGACATTCTCCATTCTCCCTTATGTTTTCGTAATAGGTGTGAATGTCGTCTTTTGGCATTGTGACGATAGTCCAATGCATTAGCTTAAAACTAATTCATTTAACATCAACTATGAAAGAAGCTTGAAGCCTATTAAATTCACTGTCGATGACTACTTCCTGGATACCAAACCAATACTCGCGTCGGTTTTGTGGGTTAGTCCCGGCAATTTTCACCTAGCCTAGAGGGGTCGAACCCATGACCTTCGGTACAAGAGGCCGACGCTCTACCTCCGTCGTCCTCCCTTCGACACTATGTTTTTGTAAAAGGTCAAATGTATTTTGGTACCATATTGCAAATGCTAGGTATTATAGGGAGCGGCTGCTGTGAATGAAGCTATGGACGCCAGTTATTAAATCACTCGGTGCTATAGAAATCCGTCTCCCTGTCTGTCAAACTGTCATTCCTGATAAGAGAGGAAACATGAAATGATGTGTGTACTTGTGCTAATATTTTATTATGAGTTACAAAACACAAGGTGCGCTATAGCTACATCTGACGTGAGTCTTAGAGTGGGCGAACATCAATGGTTACACAAACATCTTTGGGATTATTTATAGATGGGGTTAAATGATGTGTCAACAATATTTCAGTTATGATACTGCTCTCTTTTGATTCATCCATACTTAGCTAGAGTTCTGCTGTCTTAGTTTAAGCATATCTTTTAGTCGTTTAATTGCAACATGTCAAATTGCACTCAAAGCCATGAAACGGTCTAACCAGATGACTCGTTTGATTTGGAATAAAGTCAACATGACAAGTGATTGATATTGAATAGACTATTTGATAATTTAAATGAGAGTACCTGTACATGCAAGAACATGTGAACATAAAAGTAAATTAAGATAGATGAATAATAAAAAATAAAGAAATCAGTTATATATTTCAAACAATCTAGTGAAAGGGATTTGAACGAGAGCTTAAGTCTTACAAAGTTCCCCTCCTTGATGGTGACGTAGAGTTTATTAACAATGCGATAATGTTAAAGTTTGTTTACGTTTTTTATGTCATAAACGTAATCTACTGCCTTGCAAAATTACACGCCGACCAAACCAGTTACGAAAACGAGTATAGAACTCAAGGCCCAAACAAAACAAAGCTTTTACCTTCGCCCTCACCATTGGGTCACGATGGACCCTCATTTTGTTAAATTACCCGAAAGCAATAGCTTCACGACAGATTTTGACGCATTTTTCTTCTCGCTTTGCAAAACCTTTTTTTAATCGCTTTGAAGGCAATAAATCACCTGAACTTGATAGACGACGCAGATCGGAACCTAGTTCAGGTGGCAGCGAACTCAAGAACTGGGTACCGTTTTACTAAACAACTCAAGGAAAATATTTGTGCAAGCCAAAATGCCCCTGTCACACTTGACCGGATTGGTGTACCGGACATCAACGGATAGACATCTTTGTTATCCGGTGGTATACGGTGGCAAAGTTGTCAGTCCGGTAGAAAAATCCAAACTGACGACTTACTTGCACCGAATATGGAACGGATAAAACATACCAATAACGAACATGTAACGTACGGCTACCGGACTACCAACCGGGTGTCTCCGAATGAGTAACGAACAACAAACGAACATGAACCGGTGAATCAGAACGTGTACAGGATACATTCCGGACAAACCGAACACCTAACGGACAAATACGTGCGCATGCAGAAAAAAAGCAAGATATATGCAATTCTCCAGCGACCAGTTGTCAAAAAGTTACAGTGTTGACTGCCTCGCGATAGAAAAACGAATGAACAACGGATATTGACGAACATCACCGGATATCCAAAAAGTTCTATCCGTTGATGTCCGTTTCAAGTTTTGTGCATGCACAAAACTTTCCAACGGATACCACCGGACGCACCGTACATCACCTGACATGAAACGAATGAACAACGGATATTGACGAACATCACCGGATATCCAAAAAGTTATATCCGTTGATGTCCGGTACACCAATCCGGTCAAGTGTGACAGGGGCATTATATTGCAATGTGACACGTCATTGGAAGCGTCTCGGAGAGACGATTCCGATGACGTGTTTCTTTGCAATATTGATCCACCCAATATTGAAATAAGGGGAATTGTTGTTTTAGACTTACGCGAATTTTAACCGTAAACTGTTAATTAAAACGGTACCCTGATGTCAAGATCATGCTTGGGAGGTATTCTATTATAAGTGTAAGTCGTCTTGCAACTGAACTATCTTTTAATTTTATGACACTCGTAGAAGAGAAGTCAGCGACCTCGGGAAACCCTTTACACAGTACTGATGATGAAATATATACAAGGAGCATAGAGGGGGGCGCCAACCGCTGCGACAACGGGATCACATTTAGGTGAATCGACAGCTCCAATAGCACAGAGAAACGGTTGAAAACGATGTTACATACATGCCCTGGTTATATACGAATGTCTATCTTAGTTAATTCTCTGTGATGTATATTTGATATCAGATGACTCAAAAGATCAAGAAAAAATGAACTTATAGGGGGATCTTTATTTATTAGAACTCTTTGAAACATGAAGATTTATAATCTGTCTTTCTTTTACCTTTTATTATTCGATTAGCAGCATCAACTCAAATCAATGTTGTAGGTTCTTATTAGAAACACCCCAAGCAGGATACAATTCGGAAATAAAGTGGTAAAAACATTGATAGGAAAAGACCCGAGTACTCGTCTAGACAACTCGTTGTAAATAACGATTCCCTGTGTCTGTCTACGATAGTTTACGGCTCCACTTGTTAACCCCTCACCAAACGATAACGACGTTTGCCCAGTTTGTTGCAGAAGACTCTGGAAAACATTGTGGGAAAAGGAAAAATTGCTCGTTAAGAGCAATTCCTTCTTTTCCCCCAATGTGTTCTGCCTTCTCTGAGGAATATTTTCGAATTTCACCATAGTTTGATATGTCGTCTGCAAACTCTTTCAATTTGGGACAGTCGAAAAATTTGGTGTTTGGTAAAGGGTTTACGGAGAGAGGGGGGCGGTAAATTCTTATCTGCCGTTCTGCTGTCAATCTTGTTTATTCTCTAACGGTGCGATTTGCATCCATATTGCATTAAGATATATATCGCGGGATCTTCTTTATACCCATTACGTACATCCCGATTATTTTCCAATGCATATTACGGCGGCTTTACGAGTCACAAACGTGCAATTCGCCGCATCAATTCAATTTTATCCCGGGGTGATGCAAGTTTTATATTGGGAGTTTGGGAATTTAGCGTCGGAGAACAAACGGGGCGCACCGCTATCCTAGATCCTCGTATTGTCGAGATATGTCGTGGTGGTATTAAATACGGCTGATTCGTTTTGATTCACTATCGCAACGAATGAATCGAATGAATGTTTGTTTTTTCTGTTTTGTGATCGATTCATTATCGCAGCGAATAAATAGGTTGAATGTTTTTTTTTTTCTGTTGTATGATCGATTGAGACATTTCGAACAGATCGATTTAGACATTTCGAACAAGCGATTTTAAGTGGGTGATTGCTTTATTGGAAACCATTGGAGTTTTGGAGATACAGGTTAGTTTATGAATTATTTCTTTTATTTCATTTATTTCTTTTATGACGGCAGCTAATACGTTTTTCTTGATACCGAAATCTTCGTGACAGGCAGTCACTTGAGTTGAAGGCACAGTGATGTAGACAGGCCAGTGTAAAGAGTAGGGTTTTTGAGACCGATCGGTCCAGGGTTCGATCATTGAGTACAGCATTCTTAATTGTCATTTGGGAAATACATTTTTCTCTTGTAACGTTCTTACATTACACAGAATGTTAATTAAACTGTTGGCAAGTCAAAGCTGAAAACGTGCCGCGAATGAAATAAAACAATACATTACATAGCAATAATTTTATTTGTAATATTGAACGAGTCATTTGCATACGACAATGTAAACAATGAAACAATGTCAAAAGTCATAGTATTATGATGGGACAAGGTATTAGTGATGAGTAACATAAAGTAAAGTTATAATGGGTTAAGAAACTTATGTCTCAAAAAATTGCTTTAATTAATATATTTAGTCATGGTCAGAATTTCTAATTTTGTATTTTGATGCCATAAGCGTTTCAAGTTGGTTAAAGGCACATAAAAGGAGATAAGTACAAATAAATAACTGAAAAAAATACATGGAGTTCTTTTATTATGTTCATAAAAGTAATGAGAACTAATTTACAAATGCATTTAGACCCTATCAAAAAGACTCCTTTAACATAAGTTATTTTGTGCTTGAAATATAGTTGTCTTCAATTCAAAAATGTTTTTAACAACCTGTTTGTTTACATATTCAAAATAACAAATTCTGATTGGTCGGTTCAAATATGTGTGTATCAACTGTCAAGGTCAGAGGTGAAGAATGAGGCAATCTGAATTATTAAACTTGCTAATCTGGGTTATTTCTTGTTGACTTTCACATTCAAGTTGTGCTGATGGTTGTTTTTGGTGATAACTAATTGAATCTGATCAAAAGTTTACCAAATGAAATAGTTTGATATAGCATTCAACCCTCTAGTGCTTGAACCGACTTGATGCTTATGCAAATAGGTTAGATCACTGGCCGACCGCAAAGTAAATTGGTAAATTTCTCATTTTCTTACAATGTTTTCCAGAGTCGTCTGCAACAAAGTGGAAAAGGGGCGTCATTGTCTACTAATGGGTTAACACATACAGAGAATAACGTGTGCTATATTTTCCATTCCGCAATGGCTGATCAAGGGTATTTAATGCTATGGCGTCAAAAAAAAAAAAACATTTTATCCAAAGGATGCAAGTCAAGAGAGCATTTCCTGGCTCGTGGCTCTAATAAATTTCAGAGTAAAGTTTTTCATTAGTCGCCCGGCTTCTTTCTTCAGAAATGATGATGAAAGTGGTGAAAGAGGTGCGAAAGGCTTATCAGCACAAGGATGATTAGTTTTTGTTTGAAGTACGAGCCACGTCATACATAAATCACACATATTACTGTCAGTATGTGCAGCCTACAACCCTTTACCAAACGCCCAATTTGAAAGAGTTTGCAGACGACATTTCAAAATGTGATGAAATTGAAAAATAATCTTCTGATAGGGTAGAAAATATTGTGGGAAAAAGAGGAATTGCTCGTTACGAGCAATTTCTCCTTTTCCCACAATGTTTTCAAGAGTCGTCTGCAACAAACTGGTCAAATATCGTTATTGTTTGACAAAAAGGTTAAAGTAGCGTATGAACTTCGCAATAATAACACCTATGTTAATTGAATGCACTTTTCTTCGGAGGGAGTAAATATGTATGTGTGCTTGTATGTAGATTTATATTGGCATATATGTGCATTGTTTGAATATTCCTGTAAATAGGTTAAATTGTACATTTATTTTGTTTGCATATTCTTCTGAACTGAACTATCTTTGGCAAATGAAATAATGGAAATTAAAATAATTATCTTTTTTAAGCGGATCATGAAATGAAATTCCGAGAACACGCATATGTAAGTATAAGCAATGCAAATATATAACAGTTAAATGTGTTTCAATTTGTTAATTTATTTGACCATACATATAATAATTCATATATGAAATAAAATTCCGAGATCACCAATATATGTATACAAGTAATGCATGTTTGTATCACCTCAAACGTGTTTTAATTTGTTTTTCTATTAGACCTTACATATTATAATTCATATAATTAAATACCACATACATGTACATCGGTGTGGATTAATTGTCACAACTTTTAAAAAAAAAATCAATAAAAAATGTCACGGGTAACGATGCATTCAGATTTTTGTTACGGTTTCAACCGTTTCCTTCGTAACAAGTCATTCTTAAAACAAATGGCGGTATCATATATCGATATCACACACATTTGTTACACCATCTGTTATATCAAAGTTGTATTTTCTAAGAATTTATGTAACACATGTTATTAGCAACTTGTGTTTTAAGCATGATCTGTTACGTATATGGTGCAACAATGCTCTAGTCGAATTGTAGGTACATGTAGAATACCCTTGATTAACTATTTTCAAACTCAAATTTCTTCGGTCGTTCTCGGTATTGAACCGAATAGTTCAGGACCCCGACCGAGGTTAACCGAGATTGAGTAACAGAGTGAATTTAAACATATTTGGTAAGGTCTTTTGGAGCATGAATCGATCTTAAATTTTAAAAAATATTGGCATACTAGTGTTAAATGGAATTCATTCTCTAAGTCGTGTAGAGTGTTTAAGTTGCAACAGTATCTTTTATTACTTAGCAAATTGAAAAGGCGCCCCTTTTCTTTATTTAGCTCATGGGAAGATAAGACTAAATGCCTCGTTTGAACTATTTCCTGTTAACACTTATAGTGCTGGAACCGACTTCATGCTTATGCAAACAGTTTAGATCAGAGGCCAGCCGCAAAGTAAATTAGCAGCTGGCCTGTGATTTAAACTGTTTGCTACCCTGAGTATCTTTCCTCAAACAGATTAAGCAGATATTTAAGGTTAAGGAAAGCAGACGACACAAAAGTTTATTTTTAGAAAATAACCCAGCATTCTAAGGGATAAATTAGGTGGTTATTTAACGTTAAACCAGTGCATGTAATTCCTCATTAACCATGACTCCATGCCACCTCTCTTTGACGCATTTCCTTTAGAAGTCTTTAGAAACATAAGTAATAAAGACATGAAACGCTCAAAATGAGCAAATTCAGCAAAAATGTCCTATCTTTATCAAGAAAACTTGTTTACACTCTTTTTGTGTAACGTAATTAATTGAGTGGTAAATGAACTCACGTAATATATTGATTGACAGAGGTAATCAATCGATGGATTGATATGGAAAGGAACTCGCGTTATGTATTTATTGGAAAAGGAACTCGCGTTATCTATTTATTGGAAAAGGAATTCGCGTTGTATATTTATTGGAAAAGGGACTCACGTTATGTAATTATTGGAAAAAGAACTCACGTTATGTATTCATTGGAAAAGGAACTCGCGTTATGTATTTATTGGAAAAGGAACTCGCGTTAGGTATTTATTGGAAAAGGAACTCGCGTTATGTATCTATTGGAAAAGGAACTCGCGTTATGTAATAATTGGAAAAGAAACTCGCGTTATGTATTTATTGGAAAAGGACCTCGCGTTTTGTAATAATTGGAAAAGGACCTCGCGTTATGTAATAATTGGAAAAAGAACTCACGTTATGTATTTATTGGAAAAGGACCTCGCGTTATGTAATAATTGGAAAAGGAACTCGCGTTATGTATTTGTTGGAAAAGGACCTCGCGTTATGTAATAATTGAAAAAGGAACTCGCGTTATGTATTTATTGGAAAAGGAACTCGCGTTATGTATTTATTGGAAAAGGGACTCGCGTTATGTATTCATTGGAAAAGGGACTCGCGTTATATATTCACTGTAAAACGGACTCACTTTATTTATTAGATGGAAAAGGGCCTTTCGCCAACCATTGATCGAAAACAGGCTTGCATACCGTATTTATTTGAAAGGGGAATCGCGTTATGTATTTATTTGAAGAGGAACTCGCGTTATGTATTTATTGGAAGAGGAACTCGCGTTATGTATTTTTTGGAAGAGGAATTCGCGTTATGTATTGATTGGAAGAGGAACTCGCGTTATGCATTGATTGGAAGAGGAACTCGCGTTATGTATTTATTGGAAAAGGGACTCGCGTTATATATTCACTGTAAAACGGACTCACTTAATTTATTAAATGGAAAAGGGCCTTTCGCCAACCATTGATCGAAAACAGGCTTGCATACCTTATAAGTTTGATACAAAAAACACAGACTCATAGAATATGTTAATTGAAAAAACTGGCTTATATCATTTATTGATCATCTAACTGGGTCTAATAATAAATTGATTTATAAACATGGATTGCGTTATCGTTTTACTAAATAACGAACGCACGTTACATATTAACTATATTCTCATCTTCTTATTTGTCAAAATCCTTCTCATTGGTTAACACCACTGTTCATTAGTTCAACCCTTTCATCATGTACGTCACGTAACATTACATAGATGCTATGGGAACTTCATTTAATGCAAAAATAGCATACATACGAAATCACAAGCGCCAGAAATGTGCTTACTTTCCAAGAATCGGATAAGACATAGTAATTTGTCATATCTTTATAGGATATTTTATCTAATGATGCTAAAATATATTACAAATGAAAAATAAAGAAATTGCATTAAAATCAACTAAACACAAAAATAAACTTCGGTAAAAACTCAGGATGACTCGGATTTGCTTAGTCCAAATGATCCAGCCGTGGTACTTCATTCCTTCTACGTGTACCACAGTTACAGCTTGGATCATCCGAGTTAGAGGTTGCTCGGAAATGGGCTAAAGTTCAGTCCAATAATGTACGCGAAGCCAGTGCTTGGCGTAACGCGGCGGAAGTTACCGCTGTGTGAGAATTGCTTAGTTGTGTCCAGGAACACGTTCGAGACGAATGCATCTGGCACGAAACACCCTTTACAGCCAATTACCCGAAAAAATTCTCCTTTTAACACGTGTAAACCCTTTACCAAACGCCAAATTTTCGACTGTCCTAAATTGAAAGAGTTTGCAGACGACACTTCAAAATGGCATGAAATTGGATGATAATCTTCTGAAAGGACAGCAAACATTGTTGGAAAAGAAGAAATTGCTCGTTACGAGCAATTTCTCCTTTTCCCACAATGTTTTCCAGACTCGTCTGCAATGAAGTGGTTAAATGTTGTTATAGTTTGGTAATGAGTTAAGGAGAAGATGAAAGGTGGTTTCTTTGAAATGGTTTAGCAGACGTCAAACCGAGGGATCGATGCAATACTTAAGTAAGTGCTTCGTGTCTATAAAGCACTTACTCTAGTCTTGCATTAAACTCTCGAAACGTGCACTCGCCCAAGACGTTAAGTATTCGGACACCTTTGTAAAAGTAGTTGGCGATTAAATGTCCGAAATAATGCGGAAATCCAATTGAGTTTGTTCTGCATTTTTCACCAAGTAATACCATTGCCTATACTACGAAGACGTTTTTCTCAATCTAATGATACTTTACTCATACTGATACATATATTGTTAAAGACATAATGCATATGAACAAATTGCATTAGGTCTTCGATATTGTCTATAGTTCATCTAGTCATCACGGCTTTGTATAATTCTTTTTCATCGAACTATGGAACTGTATATCTTAAGGGGAAAGGGAGCAGTTCGGATAACTTTTCCGAGAAGGGCTTTGAAGGACTTAGAACTTAAAGCAATTTCTACACCACTCTACATCTGTCATTTTTACGATGGTATAATAAATCATTGTTTAGCGAGAAGGTCTTCTTCTAGATCAGGTTCTGCCAAAGTCACGTGATTATCATGAACGCTACTTTACGCATGCACTACCAATCTGAACACATCGGGTTTATCAAATGAAAACACCTCTGAAATAATAGGGATGACGCCATATTGGTTCCCAGCGGAATGACGTCACTTTACTTTCGTGTTTATGAATAGATCTTAAATGGGAAATCTAAAAAGTCTTTAAATTTGATTGAGGAAACAACTTAACATGTCACAACAACAATTTTGCCATTTGGTATGGGTTACTGATAAAAAGATTACTTAAAAGGATGCCCAACCCTTCCATACACATTGAACTACTTAACTTGCACGCTTAGAAAACGTGTTAATTGGCGGATGCCGATTTACCCGAAAAATTGTAACCCTACACTTATATCCGAGCAATCTGAGCACATCGGGTTTATCCAATAGAAAACACCTCTGAAATAATAGGGATGACGCCATATTGTTTCCCGCGAGAATGACGTCACTTTCTTTCGTTTCTAAAAATAGATCTTGACTGTCAAATCCAAAAAGTCGTTAAATTTGATTAAGGAAACAAGTATACATGTCACAACAACAAGTTCGCCATTTGGTATGAGTTACATGATCAAAAGTGATTAAAAAGGATGTCCAACACTTCCATACACATTGAACTACTTAACATGCACGCTTAGAAAAGGTGTTCATCGGCGGATGCCGATTTACCCGAAAAATTGTAACCCTACACTTATATCCGAGGTGTATTTCACAGCTCACGGAAATACCCGAGTAGTTCCGATTGATATCCGAGGTGTATTTCACAGCTCACGGAAATACCCGAGTAGTTCCGATTGATGCACTACGTGTTGACAAAGTCACGTGATAATCGTGGACGCCACTTTACGCATGCGCGCTACGTGAAGAGTCCTCCATAGTTTTGGCGCGGATTTGTGTTTCCGCATTTTCTTTTGCTTCGTTTCGTCCGATGATCCTTCAAATATGCTTTACGTCGATTTGATTAACAACCCCGGTGCATTATTGGTGCATTTCTGCCATTGCGGCATTTAAAAGAGTGGTTAACCATTATAGTGATTAAACCGACTTCATGCTTATGCAAACAGGTTAGATCCAGGCCAGCCGCCAAGTAAATTGGCTGCTGGCCTGTGATCTAACCTGCTTGCTGATCTGAGTATCTTTCCTAATCAAAATTATGCAGTTATTCAAGGTTTTGAAAGCAAATGACACAAAAATCTATTTTAAGAAAATTACCCAGCATTACAAGCGTTAAGCACAAGCTTGAATTGATCCCATCAAACCATTGTGTCAGACAGGTGCGCTTTGCACTAACCTGTGTACAATCGCTGAGAGGATTGGGGGCAAATTAATCTATAAATTGATAAGTTGTTGTTGTTGTGACATGACGTCAAAATCTAGCACTCGAACACACAGGTGCACGTTTGCACATAATTATATTGTTCTTCTACGAAAAACTCCTGTACATTTTTCTATTTGCTAGTTGAATGTTGATTTAAATGTTAAATTAACTTGTTTAATAGTTATTGTACATCACAATCAATTCCTGGGGTTATACGTATGCTTAAAAAAACTATTTCCTTGCATGCGTGTCTACTGTGATGCGGTGCGTAGGTGCACAAAAAACCATATCGCGCTGTAATGCGTCGTAGTACAGGGGTCTGTCGTTACTGATGACGTAGACCGCTGTACAGAATGGACATCAAACAGGAATTGTCTGTAATGGTATTGTTCAAACTAAATGTTGTATTCCAACTATGACGCACATGTTGATGGGGGAAATAAACACTCTTATGCCTCGACAAGTTGGGTTAAATTGTCCAAAATAAAAGCCAGAAGAAGTCAAATGGATTTGAAATGGAAAAGGAATAAGAAAGACAAAAAAAAAAGACAAAAATGCTTAAGTTAGCACTTTCTTTCTTACTTTGAAATCACTTCATAGAACTAAAGATTATTCATAAAACGGTTCCAAGGCGTTGAAAGTAAATAAAAAAATCTAACTCGGCTGATTCAAGCTGTTACTGTGAAATATTTAGGTCTGGGCTAGGAAAAACCTAACACGGGACCTAACCATGTAACCTTCTCTGGTATAAAACCAGAAGTCTGTATCTACTTTGCTGTTATTGGGTATATACTTCTTTTTGTTTGAACAGACATATTCCATTTATTACCTAAACGCAAAACTGCACATTAATCAACACTGCCTACCATCCAATTACAAAATCGAAGCAATGATTTGTCAAAAGATAGACTAGTTTTGTCCGCTTTAACCCTCAAAGTACTGGAACCGACTTCATGCTTATGCAAACAGGTTGGATCAAGGCCAGACATCAAGTAATTTAGCGGCTGGTCTGCGATCACACCTGTTTTTCCTCTGAGTATCTTTCCTCATCAAAATTAGGCAGAGTTTAATGTTTTCGAAAGCAGGCGACACAAAAAATTACCTAGCATTCGAAATGTTAAGTTCATCTCGTTCAAACCAGTTCCGTTTGATGTATATTTTTATGTCTGTAAAAGAATCGTATTTCAATGCCGCATTTTTGTAATCTTGTCTTAATCCTGTTTTGTGGATAGGATATTCGTTTGAATGGTCTTTAACGGGTACCAACAATATAGGGTTTAGATTAAAAAAATGTTTCGAGTACTCGCAATGTAGGTGAGTGACATAGATTAAAGAGCATAGTTGTGTCATTTAAAAACAAACAGACACTCTTTTTTCCCACAATGTTTTCCAGAGGCGTCTGCAACACTCTGGTCAAATGTTGTAAATTGTTTAGTAATGGGATAAAACAGAGAAATTTTATTTCGTTGGTTCCCATTAAAATACAAAGATGTAAGCTTGATGAATATGCCTTTTATTTTGACCTCTAATGGGAGATATCCTTCACAAATATATATTATACATATAATTTTGTAACCATGCATGGATACGCATCTTATTTTGACATAAGAAAGCGTTTGTTCGATTCGTATAAAACGTACTGATCTGTGTCGACGAAACGCATGAAAGTTCCCATTTCTTAAAGCGCGGCGAACCAGTCTCTGTATTTGTATAGATTCCCATTTTTCTAAGCATTTAACGTTGTGAAATATGACTTCTGTCTCTGCAAACAAATATGATCTATTTTGAAGGCAAACATTAAGTACCCAAATGGAGTTTAATCTAAGCCTTCATTTCGTTTTACGAGCATTTTGTTCATTGTTTACGATTCCGTCATCATTTTCCAAATGGCTTGCTAAGCGTCAGCCGTTTTTTTGTCGTATTAAGTTCTACATTTGACGTTTTAATGCAGTTCCTTCATTTAAGAAGCATTTTTATTTGATCGAGGTATAGAAATGAAATTATCATTAACTTATGAAAATGGGAGTTATATGGTTAAAGATTTATTCCATTTATGATGAGTCGTCATTACCAACGTTGCAATCAAACAGGCATTTCGATAAACAATCAATCCTGTTTTGAGCGACCATAGTTTGAGGAGACGGGGTCATGGTGCTTGAGACAACGTCAGCTTAACCCTTTACCAAGCGCCAAATTTTCGACTATCCCAAATTGAAAGAGTTTGCAGACGATATTTTAAGGTAAGATTAAATTGAAAAACAATTTTCTGATAGGACAAAAAACAGTGTAGGAAATGGAGAAATTGCTCGATAAGAGCAATTTCTCCTTTTCCCACAATATTTTTTCAGAGTCGTCTGCAACAAACTGGTCAAATGTCGTTATTGTTTGGTAGGTAATGGATTAATACAGACGCAAATTATTCAGAAAGCTTCAGGAGCTTTCTGAATAACTTGATTCCAGTATTAAGACAGTCTAATACCAAGAGGCGTTTCACGCACTGTTTAAGAGCACAGTGCCCTGAGATTGACTGTAACATAAAAAAAACATAATTCCAACGCTCTTTTTTCGTGGAACTTTCGAAAGAAAATGCACCGAACAAAACTTGCTAATGGTATAGTATAGGACCTAGTTTAAAAAAGAGAAAGGTCGGAAGTTAAAATAAAATGTCGTTGAAACAATACCGATTTGGTATTGTTGTTTGATTTTGAAATAAAAGAAGCTATTGAAATCATAACTTATTTAGGGAGCATCAAATTATCTAAGTATGTACAGTTTTTATGCGGTAGATTTCAAAAGCGATGACACACTTTTGGACCGAAGTACATGCTAATTCACTTTATATACACTTTAAAGAACCAGAAACGATTTTATTTTGCTTCCAACGACTATTTTTCAGTGCACATTATGTTACAATACAGCTCTTGTGCAGTTTTAAAGAAATTAGTTTCTAACTTCCAAATTTCCTCATATCTGCGACCATGCCCCTTTAATGAGCCCAGCAATATGTATTTCTTAATTATGATGCATTATTTTCGTTATAACGCACCTGTAATAGGCTCTTCAGGCAATTAGAGCTTCATTTGCTTCTACGCTTGCTCATTAAGAATGCGATTTTGGGTAAAACATAATGCCTCTCTGCCCAAGGTTTTAATTCATTCTAGTGAAAAGCAATGATGAACCGGGGCTGGCAATGTATATAAGCCTTTACCAAACGCCAATTTTTCACCAGTCCCAAATTGAAAGAGTTGAAAAATAATCTTCTGATAGGGCAGTTAACATTGTGGGAAAATGAAGAGTTGCGCGTTAAAGGCAATTTCTCCTTTTCCCACAATATTTTCCAGGGTCGTCTGCAACAAACTGGTCAAATGTCGTAACTGTTTGATAATGGATTAAAAGACTTTTAAATAAATGTCAAAATAGATAATGATTCTAAAATAGTCCAGCAGGGAAAACCTCGGTTTTTAGCGTACCGTGACAAAAGTCTAGACATATTGTAATTAGAAGCCGATGTTTATGACCATTAAGCCGAGTCCGTTGACGATTTGTGTTTTGCCTCTTGCCTAACGACATCACGTCGGTCACTGTTTATTTGCAAGGATGTACCTCTCCATTCTTAATGAATGTGTTACGGTTTTTAGGCGATACGATGGCGATTTGCAGACGGAAGCTTTCTAAATAAACACCACCAGTTGACGTTTGCACACTATATTATACCGTTCACGGCGGATCTAATGTCTTGTAAACATAAAGATATAAGAATGTTTTTGTTTAAAAATAGGTTCCTATTTGTATTCACTAAAACTAAACTACCCTTTTCCCCCTAGACAACATACTCTGGACAGGGGAATCAATAAGCTTTCAGCTTTTACCCGAAGCCAGTTGTAAAACAATGTTTTACAATTAAATATGTTTAATCTTACACTTAAACAACACTACCTTTACCTACATATATCTTAACGAGCAATTTCTTTCTCCTTTTCCCTATAATGTTTTCTGCCCTATCAGAAGACTATTTTCCAATTTCTTCACATCTTGAAATGTCGTCTGCAAACTCTTTCAAATTAGGACAGTCGAACATTTGGCGTTTGGTAAAGGGTTAGGCCGATGAGTTCCTTCTATGCTTTCCTTCTTAAATGCCACGGCAGATCTGTCACGATAACTTAGCGAAAGATTCTCTGTCGTCGTCTGGCTGCTTTCTGACATGTCGTAACTTCTTATACATTTTGTATTAATAACGGTGAGTTAATTCAGGGAGCTGTCTCAACCGCCACTCAAAACGCTTTATCTGTTTTCAATAAATTTTCACAATATACGCACCTGGTGCCGACTGTATATGTCGTCGACTTACCTTCAAAAGGGTCACATTGAAATGGAGAAAATAAACGACAAAAGGGTTTAGGTAAAGGTACAGGTTTTGTTTATCATAGTGTCGACCCTATTGAAAGGGCCAGCCAGTTTGGCTTATGAGAGACTTTTCACGGATTATACCAAGTGCATTCCAACTTCTATCATTATGCCAGGCGCCAAGTGGATATAAGTCGGTAACAACTAAATTTAACTAGAGCCCGGCTCACGAACCGGTCATTTCGGAACAAAGCCCACGAGAAACATTCTCCGGACAAACGCCTGCCGTGGGGCGCGAACATTCGACCTCCCCGTCCCGAGGCGGACGCCTTAACCACTAGGCTACGGTGACGGAACTTGAGTTTAATCTCAGTTTTTGATGTGTAAAAAACTTTAATCAAAGTCATAGAACTATGATTCAATTAAGTAGATACTGTATAACATTTATATTCTTAAGACACAGGAACAAGCTTCACCAACCATAAGGGAATTCATGAATGGCCCTAAAGGAAGGCATCAGTAATCGACAAAAGTTTCATTATAAACCACTCATCCTGGTGTAACAATGCATGCTAAATACTTCCAAACGGAACCAGATGCATTACCTTCGGGTATATGGAATAAAGGGTTAATTGACGTTAGTTTATTGTTCTTAAAAACAATCTGTAAGCCTGCTTATACAACACTGTATGTCGAAATTGGTAAAGGACATGCGTATGCTATCTACGGTTCTTATTCAACGGCTGGGTAAAACATTGGAAACATCTGTAAGCCTGCATTTATAACGATGCTATTTCATATAATCAACAATGAAATAATCATCAAACCCAAAACAAAACATGACGTTCAGAAAACACAGGTATCTTATTGACAGTTAATGGGTAGGAGTATGCTATCTATGGTCGTCATCTGACGGCTGAATAAAACAGCGACATCTGTGAATCTTCTTTTACAACGATGTCATTTCATCTAAGCCACAACGAAATAGTCATGTAACTCAAAACGAAACATGACGTCTAGAAAACACAGGTATCTTATTGACAGTTAATGGGGCAGGAGTATGCTATCTGCGATCGTTAGATAACGGCTGAATAAAACAGCGACATCTGTGAATCTTTTTTGCCCACAACGAAACAGTCATGTAACTCAAAACAAAACACGACGTCCACAAAAACACAGGTATCTTATTGACAGTTAATTGGTAGGAGTATGTTTTCTGCGGTCGTTAGTTAACGGCTGAGTAAAACAGCGAATACATCTGTAAGTCTGTATTTACATAGCTGTTATTTCATCTCATCAGAAATGAAAAAGTCATCTAACCCGCAACAAAACATGACGTCCAGAAAAACACAGGTATCTTGTTGACGGTTAATGGCTAGGAGTATGTTTTCTGCGGTCGTTAGTTAACGGCATCTGTAAGTCTGTATTTACATAGCTGTTATTTCATCTAATCAGAAATGAAATAGTCATCTAACCCACAACAAAACATGACGTCCAGAAAATACAGGTATCTTGTTGACGGTTAATGGCTAGGAGTATGCTATCTGCGGTCGTTAGTTAACGGATAAGTAAAACATCGAATACATCTGTAAGTCTGTAACCTTTCTGTAACCTGTCGGCCTAACGGGACGCCTTGATTAACACCGCTGCTTTTATAGCACTGATACTACGAAATGGAGGATTTGGGGGATTATACCTCAATAAGTCTGACATCATTTCTCGTTCTTACATTTCCGTAACAACGGCATGTGTGCTTATATCTGCTTGGTGACTGTCTTCCTAGTTATATGAATGAATGTACATGTGTAATATATTCGCAGCGTTTCGAACATACAATCGATCATAAATAATGCAGAGGTGTCCGAATTGGTTTTGGAACACCTCTGCAAACTTCGACATGTATTCTATGTATGAAAAGTTGCACAGTTATTTCAAATGACGCCTACATGAGGGTTTGGAATTTGTTAAACTTTAAAGCGCTGGAACCGACTCAATGCTTATGCAAACAGGTTGGATCCAGGCCAGCCGCCAAGTAAATTGGCGGCCAGCCTGTGATCTAAAACGTTTGCTACACTGATTATCTTTCCTCAAGACATTTAAGCATATTTTTAAGGTTTAAGAAAGCAGACAGCAAAAAAATAAATCTATTTTTAGAAAATACCCAGCATTATAAGGATTAAGCCTATCCAGGAAGAACAAACTCCACGTAGTTGAAAAGAATATAAGTGTTTTTACGACCTGACTAATTGGTCTGTGGATTTAAGTACCTGTTAATATAAACTGACGTATCCCTATCATAGTTGTCGGTCAACATTATCATGGATTCTCTCTCATCTTTTGAACTTTACAACAACAGGTCAATCACCGTTATTTCACGCTAATTCGAGGATAATCCCTGTACATGTTTCGTTACGATATTATTTAGAATACAGAGAATCGATTAACGTCAAACACCAACATTTTCCTCATTTCATATCTTGTTTAAATATTCCCCTCCATTTAGCTGTACTTGTTGTTTATATTTATATTCTCTGGGACCCCATAAAGTAATTGGAAAAGGTATCCCATTTAATCTAATATACAGTAGATTTCTTCAGGAAACCTTCAGGTCATGGTAAGCTTGTATCAGAAAATATGAAACAAGAGTTTTGTAAATATAAGCGTGATCACATTTAAAAAAAAAGAAACAAGTAAATGTGGTCCTGGTTTCAGACGATTTTGTATTAAATATCATGAATGAGGAAGTCAAGCTGACAAATTTATTATTTCTCTTCAGCATGGACATTTCGTAGAATAAGTAAAACGTCATACAAGGGTATTCTTGGAAATACTGTGTAGAATTCTCTTAATGAAAACTGTTAACTGGTATACAATATACCAAATAAGGTTTACATGATCCCAAATTACCTGTAAACCTCGAAGAGTGCGTTGCTATGTCGAAGCGTTGTTCCATTCCTTATCTAACCAATTATTGTAAAATTCATTTGTTTAACGTATATGGGTTTTACATCGCGCCAATAGATTTTCAGTTACATTTATATTGCAATGCCACGACTCTTCATGATGGAAGAAGATCCCCTAAATCCCCTACTCAACTGCCAAAGTTGAGTATGGGATTTTTGGGGAGTCTTTCTCCATCATGAAGAGTCCGGATAGCTCCGGTTCAGACCGGTGTATGCCTATAACGACCAAAATGTTGCGACAAAAGAAAATGTTTCAAAATGGTTGAATATTGGTATTCTACTTTAAAGGCACATGAAAGGATATGAGTACAAATAAATTACTGAAATAATATATTGAATACTTTTATCATGTTCAAAAATTTCGTGTGTTCTTTGAGACTTCATTTAATCAACGCCTTTAACTTAAGTTATTTGCTGCTTGAAATATAGTTGTCTCCAATTAAATCATGTTTATCAATAATATGTTTGTTTACATATTTCCCATACCGAATTCTGATTGGTCGGTTTAAAAATTCGTGTATCACGTTACAAGATCAGAGGTGAAGAATCAGGCAATCCGAATCATTAAACTGGCTGATCTGGGTTCTTTCTCAATTGCTTTTACGTTCAAGTTGTATTGATTGAGTTTTTTTGGTGATAACTATTTGAATCTGACGAAAAGTTTAATGGTATAGTTTGGTGTACCATTTATATCTTTTCATGAGCCTTTAAAGGAAATGAAATGCGACCACGCCGTGTGCCATTGTCTATTTGTATCGAATAATGGGAATGTTTACCGGTCAACAAGCGGTTATAAGCATGAATAAGGATAGGTAATTAGAGTATGACATGAACAAATAATACGTTGTTGTTCGTTTATCACCGTAAAATGTCGGAAATTAACGGAAATTCGGTGAATAGTACTTCATGTCAATTATTTGAGAAACAATATACAGATTAATCAATTATACTGTTTTAACATGTATGCATGCGAGCCGGTTGGATAATATTCACTGGGCGACAGCGGTAAACTGGTTACATGTTTGATCACAGTGATTGGCCAGGACTCGCCCAGATTCTTGACAAGTTCTGGATATATACATTCACGGAGCAATAGCGGTACCGAAGGTTCTGGGTTCGAATCCAATAGAAGCGGTGAGGCGAACTGCTGGGACTAACCCAAATAACGGCGCGGGTATTGGTTACGTACCCATTAAGTAATGATCGGGGGTGATTTGATAAGCTTTAAGATTCCGTCACATTCAATATACATGTCAAATAAATCAAACATTTCCATTCTACTTAGATATGATTTTTGGGCGAATAAGAACGGTTTTAATCTACTGGTAAATGTTACCATATTCGATATGTGACGAGTCTTAAGTTTGTTAGTGTCACTCGAACATTCGAAATTTACTAGTTTTTATCTCTGCAAAAAAAGAAAGATAGGAAAACAGAATTTCAGGTTTCGCTTTGATATCTTGGAAGATAAGTGGTTTTACGTAATCTTTTAAGCGGCTATCTGTTCGCTCGTGGCCCTAGGTCTATTTCACAAAGATTCGTAACTTAACGTTCACGTTTTCATAATCATCGTAACTCTCAAATCTCAAAGTTAACTATGTTCTTGTGTACGAAAAATAGACATGCATCTAAAAGCGGGATGAAGATCATTTAGGACTCATGTTCCATTCACGTTTAAGCAATCGCTTTTCCGAGGAACTCTATTCCTCTTTATATTTGCATTTACGAAGACATGTATCGTATGAACGTGTGTGAGACAGACTGCTGTACATTTAAAGTCGTTAAATACGATATTCCAAATGACGGGTTTTATATGTCACAGACTGTGGGAGTTTACGTCATTTCAGGAACGTCAAATTTAGGATTGCGTAAATGAAACCTGATACACTCAAGAGACCAAGAGCTTCTGTCGTTTTACAATGTAAACTGTTCCTATAGGGTTCATGTTATCGCTGTATATATATTACATTGAACAACAGTTTCAATGATATGCCTATCATTGTATAGCTAAACTTTTCTGTGTTGCATATGCAGCCATTGTATTGTATCCTAAATTGTCGCTGTCCGCATATCCATTTGTTGTATGACTTTGAATCAAATTTTTTCGGTAAAGAGTGGGGTAACTTGACATGTGTGTCTAAGAAAAGTCTAGTTCAATTGTAAGCATGAGTTTAATTCTGTATGTATATATCATTCAAGTGATTATTTAATATTGTATATTTTTTTTTACTTTTTGTGCTGTGTGTATTAGGGCCGGTGGCCTTATTGCACAATAAACATTATACTATATTGGTATGAAACAACGAACAAGACTATTCAGGCAATCTGTTTTCAAATTAATACTGTGAAGTACTGTTTTCGAAGAAAAACATACCAAAGGCCATTGTAGGGACATCGACACCAATGACATTGCTGTGATATTAATGGACACGTGTTTAACTCGACGTAAGCTACAAACAACGCCAACGTCATTGTTGGTTCTATTGACGTAAGCGGTAAAATGAGATCGAGATTCTGAGTTGATTAAGGCGGCTTCCTACAATCGTAACTACTCGGGCATTTCCGTGACCTGAGAATTACACCTCGTATGTGAGTGTAGGATTACTCGACGTAAGGTACAAACAACGCCAGCGTCATTGCCTGTTCTAGTGACGTTCGTAATCCGTAAAATGGGATCGAGATTCTGAGACGATTTTGCCGATCCCCTGCAATCGTAACTACTCGGGCATTTCCGAGACTTGAGAAAAATACCTCGGTTACAAGTATAGGGTTACAAATGTTGTGTTATTCGTCGCGGCTTAAAACAAGTTTCCTGTGAGCGTCAACGTTGAGTAGTTAAATTCACATAGAAGTGCTGATCACCCTTTAAAACCATTATTCTTTGTCGGTCATTCATATGTTCTACTGAAATTAAAAGTTTAGATATATCTTTGTTTCCTTAATCAAATAAGATAACTGTTTAGATATTGCATTTGACATTTTCATTTGAAAACGAAGTACAGTACAACGGTACAGTAGAACGGTACAGTAGAACGGTACAGTACAACGATACAGTACAACGGTACAGTACAACGGTACAGTACAACGGTACAGTACAACGGTACAGTACAACGGTACAGCACAACGGTACAGCACAACGGTACAGTACAACGGTACAGTACAACGGTACAGTACAATGGTACAGTACAACGGTACAGTACAACGGTACAGTACAACGGTACAGTACAACGGTACAGTACAACGGTACAGTATAACGGTACAGTACGACGGTACAGTACAACGAAAGTATTATTGCAAGAAGCAATATGGCGGTTTTCATATTAAATATGATGTGCTCATTGGATAAACCTGATACGTTCAGGTTGGATTCCCTACAGTCTACTGGTTGCACTCTGTTACTCAAAATATAAGATAAACGATAGACTTGTTCCAAATCATATGTAACAGTGTGCAAGAAAAAGTTTCTTATAAGTTAAATGTGCTTGTTTACAAATGTGAGGAAAATTGGCATTTAGAAGTTAATTTCTTTAAAACTGCACAAAGGCTGTTTGCTTATATGATATAAACGGAAGAATAGTCATTGGAAGAATAAATAGATCGTTTTCAATTCTTTAAAGTGTGTGCATTGTGAATTATCATGTATTTTAATCCAAAAAAGTGATATCGCCTTTGCTATCTACGGTATGTCTACCAAATGTCAATTGTACATACTTACATAAATTGACGCGTCCTGAATTAATTTTGCTTTAAATATCTCCTTTTTATTGGTAACTAAACAACAAAACAAAAATCTTACGAACAAGCACCATAAATATATATCTTTTATTGGCGTGACATGTGTGACCATAATAATATTCAATACATAAATAACTAGATAATACCCGGCCCGATGGAACATAAGTCCCCCAAATGAAATAAATATATTACGACAAGTGAATAATGTGCGATAGAACACCATTTATAGCTTCTGTAACGTGTTTGTGTGAACATGTGTGCGTATGTATGTTTACCATTTCTACAAGTGTATGCCAAGCTGAGTTAATTGTTATATTCTTTGTCAACCATGCACGTTATATGCTTCGGTTAAAATATAGAGAATAGATGGTTGGTGTCGTGACTCGGAAATGTTATCGGGCAAGGCTTAGGAATATTATCCGGTGAGCCGAAGGCGAAACGGATAATATTCCGATGCCGAGCCCGATAACTTTTCCCATTCAAAGACACCAACCATCTATTCTATTTATCCTGTTACCTTTATGTATTTCAAACAAACAAGATGTAATAATAAAACACGAGAAAAAAAGAAAAAAAAAAGTAGAGAATGATGTAAATATGACGTCATTTCGTTCTTATGACGTCATGATTCGTCACGTGCATGTGTTACATGGTTAGTGCCGGATATCACAAATGTTATACGGCACCTAGTTATCCGTCCCAAAATGGCACCAGTGACAGGATAAAAAGCGTTTTTCTTCTTCTTCTTCTGTAATGAAATGTAACATGAAAGAAGAAAAGATTTCTAATAAGAAAACCAATTTTCCTTATTTTGTTCATCGTTTGTGTTGATAGAGTTGTCGTATGTATTAATGAAGCCAATTTATCAACAGATGAGGTGAAATTGGAATCATGTCGCTGAAATGCATCAGCTGCATTTCGGTACAGTTAACTAAGACCGATAACATTCGGCAAAATTTCGTTTACACTACACACGAACTATTGACGAAACCCACCTCATTTCAACCGAGTTATACAAGTATGACTTGAATGTTAAGGTGCTTGTTCACAGAGGAGAAACATATAAAAGTCAAAATAAAATGTCGTTGAAACAAGGCAGTTTTTGCATTGTTATTTGATTTAACATTAAAAGGAGCTTTTGAAAGCATAATTGTTTCAGGAAGCGTCAATTTAACTAAGTACGAACAGTTTATATGCGGTAGATCTCAAAAACTATGACACACTTTTGGATTAAGATACATATTAATTCACTGTATACCTACTAAAAACTATCTAACTTTGCTTCAAATGACTATTCTTCAGTGCGGATCATACAAGTTTAAAGATATTTCATTCAAGAAGGAAACACGTCATATACATTAGAAACAACGTATCATAATACAGTTCAGCTGTTGTGCAGGTTTGAAGAATTAATTATAAACCTCAAAATTTACAAAGATCTGTGAATAAGCGCCTTTGATAATCGAAACGCACCCACAAGGTGCGTCCTAGTTCAGTTCATTAACCGGTCGGTAACATATACATATACAATGTGTCTCTTATGGAAATGTTAAGTAAATGACACCTGAAATGTGAAAGGAAATACGTTGAATTCTTGGATGTATCTGCTAAATGCAGTGTTGTGGGATTTAAAAAAAAATAAAAAAAGACAAAACATGTAAGTTTGCTTAACTCTTACAATGCTTGGTAATTTTCTAAAAATATATTTCTTTATCATCTGCTTTCCAAAACCTTAAACATCTGCTTACTTTTGATGAAGAAAGATACTCAGTATAGCAAATAGGTTAGATCAAAGACCAGCGGCCAATTTCCTTGGCGGCTGGTCTGGATCTAACCTGTCTGCATAAGCACGAAGTCGGATCCAGTGCTATAAGGGTTAACAAAAATATCTACTCAGATAAATAAATAATCATATGCCTTTATGAGAATGCAGAGTTTTACATTGAACATTTAGATTTATCTATCACTGTATAAAGCATTTATTCTCCTTATGTCTTTTTAAACCCTTGTTTTACACAGTTGAAGGTTTAAACTTTTATGACAGAAAGATAATTTACTCGCGATAAGCACTTCCTACATTTGCCATAATGTGTTCAACTAAATACTACAAACATGTCATTTTCCATATTATCATTATGGTCTGCTATCTTTTTAAAATCAAACAACTAATTGGATCAACGGATCTATTAGTTCTTTCGCGACAGTTAGAATATTCCTTGTTCAAGCGAAAACGCCTCAATGCCTGTCCGAATGAACCAGACGCAGATATTTTATTTCACAGCTAGGAACTGCCGAGTTACCTCAAGCCCCGTAATAAACCCGGTTTGGCTTGTGTGCACCTTTATGATATAACGGTTATCGACATTTATTACTGAGTATCGCAAAAGTTGGCGTTAACTCTTTATCACATGCAGACGGCACCTTTTTACTTAAAGCAGACGACTTTAGAAAAACTTTGTAAACATGTGAAAAACCTTTCATTTCTGCTGCTGTGATATGTAAATAGATTGGAAAAACATTGTGGCAAAAGGAGACATTGCTTGTGACAAGCAATTTCTGCTTTTGACACACTGCTTATTTAGCCAACTATCAAACATAACCGACATTTGACCAGATTGTTGCAGACGACTCTAGAAAACTTTGTTGGAAAAGGTGAAATTGCTCTTAACGGGCAGTTTCTCTTTTTCCAACAACGTTTTCTGCCCTAGTAGATGATTGTTTTTCAATTTCATCTCGTTTTGAAATGTCGCCTGTTAACTCTTGCAATTTCGGACAGTAGAAAATTTGGCGTTTGGTAAAGCGTTAAAGTCGTCCGCTGCAAGACGCAATAATGTTGCGTAATGTGACAATGTGTTAACCCTTTCCCAAACAACAAAGTTTCGACTGTCCCAAATTGAAAGAGTTTGCAGACGACATTTCAAAATGTGATGAAATTGGAAAATAATCTTCTGATAGGGCAGAAAACATTGTGAGAAAAGGAGAAATTGCTCGTAACGAGCAATTTCTCCTTTTCCCACAATGTTTTCTATAGTCGTCTGCAACAAACTGGTCAAATGTCGTTTTTGTTTGGGAAAGGGTTAAGATTTCTACGTGGAGGGATCTGGCAAGATGCTCTTTCCCGATTCAGATACCGATTACGACCCGGGTATCGCGGATTACCGAGTTCGCATCGCGATAGGAAGGAAATATGAATGCCAACGAGATACCATTCTGATAATATGGATATAAGAATGGTGATAAAGTTCAAAGGAACGAAGTAAAGGCACGCAAAATGTGGAAACAAATATTATGTTATTACGTTATAAACAAATGGGTTTATTTGTATACAAGGTTCTATACAACGTTATACTTCCCTGATGTGCTATTGATAAACTAGCTGTGGAATGGAGTTTTCGAATATATTTGAATAGTTGTAACCGGATATTATAACAGTTATTTCACTTTTCGTTCGAATTAACTATCATATTTGTGGTGTCCTCCATCATTCACAAGTCAGACAAGGCATTCTCAAGAAAACAATTTAGTTTAAACTTATTTATTTTACATCGATTGTGAAACAAGTTCTTTCAACTTAGATTAATCACTCTCGATTCTGCTTCCTGGATAAATGACCAGTACTCGCGCCGAATGTGGATTAATGAGAGTTCGCAAGGCAGATCCCGCCGCTCCCGGGATTCGAACCCACGACCCTCGTATCCAGAAGCCGACGCCTTACCCCTGAACCACTGTCCTAAAGAAAACAAACTTTGTGCGATGCATATAACTCAGTTAGAATGGCGAAAGATGTAAATGATCCCCTATTATACAAACTGGTGCAGTGCAATTCATTACTTGCTGGCTATATTTTAAAATTTTAGGACTTATGTTTGGTTTATGCCTAAAAGTCATAAGACTTTGGTCATGTTCACAGCATTGTCAAACTCACTGGCGGCTTTTAAGGAAGAACACCCTTAATCCGCCATTTTGAAACTCTTTCATTCTAGTCGGATTGCTTCTGGTGTTTCCGGTACACATCGGTTGGTCCCAGAACTACTTGGTTCAAGGTGAATAGTTTCGGGCCCCGGCCGCTTTATACCAAAGTATCCGAAGTAATCCGACGAAAGGATGAATTGAATTTCAAGGTGGCGGATTATGGATATTCTACCTTAATCAATCAATATTCGCCAGTGTCGCATACCGACCGAGCATAATCTTGAATAGACAAAGGTCGCAAAACAACCAATACTTATATATGCGCTATTAAAGCGAAAATGTCTCTCACTGACTAGTGAACAATCATGCCCAAACACGATAGACAGCATTGAATGGTCAGACAGAGGGATATTGAATTAGATTGGTTGGGCTTAATAACGCTTGAGACTCGTGAAATAAGGATACTAGTGTGAAGCCATGGATTGCGTCGAATACTGTCCAAATATAATTCAGTGTGATTGATTAAATCAAATATTGACTAGGTCTGCCAAAGAACCATGGTCGAGAGGAACAAACACAAGTTTCCCATTGATAATCCTTCAGATGGCAAAGGCTGGATTTTACTCATTTTTCTATCACGTGGTCAAGGCTTCTGTGCAGACGTCAACGTCATAACCATCTGTTAATCCTTTACTCCATAACATATACCACTTTGACTGTTGCAGATGACAAGCGAAACCACTGTGACAAAAGGATAAATTGCTCAAAAAGAGCAATTTGTCTCTTTTTGTCACAGTGGTTTCCAGTGAACATTGAAACAATTTGTAAAATCGAATATTCGAATATATTCGAAAGTTGGTTACCAAATATTCGAATAGTGATTTCATTATTCATTTCTATCCCTTCTTTCCAACCATAGTCGAATAGAAAATGCATATTTTGTCTTGATATCCTTTTTCGTCTGCCTATGCTTTCGATTTTGACCCGTCACAAAATTCCCAATGTCGAAATCGTCTGCTAATGGCGGAATGCCGCATCTGTTGCCAATGACTATTGAAACCCTTATGACAAAAAGAAAAATTGCTCAAAAGAGCAATTCATCCTTTTGTCACGATGGTTTCCACCCTTTATCGGAAAGATAATGCATATTTTGTCTTGATATCCTTTTTCGTCTGCCTATGCTTTCAATTTGGACATTTTACAAATTTCCCCATGGCGAAATCGTCTGCTAATGGCGGAATGCCGCATATGTTGGCAATGACTATCGAAACCCCTCTGACAAAAAGACAAATTGCTCAAAAAGAGCAATATATCCATTTGTCACGAAGGTTTTCTCCCATAATCACAAAAAATGCATATTTGTCTTGATATCCCTTTTCGTCTGCTCTTTCTTTTAATTTGGTCCCGTCACAAATTCCCCCACGTCGATATTGTCGGCTAATGGCGGAACCGGAAGTTGCCCTCTACTTGATAATGCGACTTGCGCAACGCGAGAGTTGTACCGTTTCATTACGTCTGCGCATCATTACTTCCCCAATTCCATGACATATCACTGCCGCATCTGTTGTCAATGACTTTGGAAAACCCTGTGACAAAAAGATAAATTGCTCAAAAAGAGCAATTTATCCTTTTGTCACAATGGTTTCCAACCATAATCTCAAACAAAATGCACATATTGTCTCGCTATCTTTTTTCATCTGTCTATGCTTTAGTTCAAACTATTTTAACATTACTTGGGAAACGTGTAATTTCTTACAACTTAGATAAATCACTCTCGATTCTGCTGCCTGGATCATAACCAGAACTCGCACCAGAAGGGGATGAATAAGGCCTTTCCATTCGGACCGGTCACAAATTTCCCCATGGCAAAATTGTCTGTTAATGGCGGAACCGGAAGTTGCCACCTAGTTGATAAAGCGCCATGCGCAACGCGAGAGTTGTACCGTTTTATTACGTCTGTGCATCATTAATTCCTTGTCTGGACTCCGCGGAATGTCGAGCCTCGTTCCGGTATCTCGTAAAATATAGAAGGTTCACCCTCATTACCTAAGGGTTAAGCTATATATTTACATATTAACCGTTATTTTGAATGTCGGTTAACCTCCATTTACAAAATCGGTTCATTTTGTACACCACAGTAAAATCCCAAGTTGTCTCTTCCATCAAGACCCCGTCTGCTTCGGTTCAAATCATAGAAGCGGTGGATGTAGATTTTTATGAGAGGTAAATTTCTAGAAGAAGAACGGAATGCCCATGGTTCTACATGTACACGTCCCGGACAATTACGCTTGGATTCTTCCTTCGTCGAAAAGTATCATTTACTATGACGAAAGAAGAAATCATATAAACACGAGTAGAAAATGAAATTTCTAAATCGAAGTTCCGCTTTAGGGCCTATTAATAGAAATCCATTATAACAAACTCGCCACGTAAGTCAATATTTAAGCAGTGCCCATGCACACTCGTAACATCCGCAATCCCTGTTATAGTTTAACCAAAGATGATAGACTGATGCGAAAAAACCTCAAAAGCTCGCAAATAACGCATAGCCGTGTAGAAAAATATAGGCAAAAAAACTTCGTACCTTAACTATTTATCCTTACTAATTGAAAATGATGCATGTCTATTATTGGGTCATGCATTGCCAATCGGTTGAAGTGGTGGTCTCAGAAGCCGCGGGTTTCGGGTTCAAACCCCGCCTGTACTTCTTGGTGTCCTTTGGCAAGACCCTCAGAACACTAATTTAGCAAAGGTGCATCGAACACAACCGTAAAAAAAACCGTGAGAATGTTAACTTAGGGTAACACCCAAAATAAATAAACAACAATCTCCTCTTGTTCTATTTCTCGAACAATAAATGCTCAACCATGCAATCTCTCCATGCTACCCATTAACACCGCCTCTTATATCTGACTTAACAGCAGGACTGTAGACAAGTATGCACCCATCTTATTAGCTTTTCTCTCATATGATTGGATGGAATTCAGGACAAAATGTATGTACCAACAGGAAATAAAACCGTCTAACGATGCCTTGTCATTTTCTCGCATACATGACGTGTCTTCGAGTACTACAAGGTCAATGGCCTAGGCGTGTATTGATTACACCCATCATGGACGAATTTGTGTCTGCCTTGCTTTTCCTTCTAAGTTCATTTTTGACTGAAAGCTTAACCTGGGTAATGAAAAACTGGTTATTGCTTTGGTAAAAGAATAAGGTTAAATGTAATCCATGAAATATGCATCGCTTTGAAGACATTCACCGAGCCAATTTTCAAGATTTGACTGATTTTGATTTTATGTTTACAAAACGAATATCAACAATTTTGTTATTTATTTCATATTAATCACCTCCCTTTAAATCTTAATTTTCACATTAAAATTAAAATTTCATAAATGAAGTTGGCAAATACAAATTCTGATCCAGTAAAGATTCTTATAATATGAAACTTGATTTTAAAATGGCATCTGCTTTGTTTAATCTTTAATTTTGTTATTTTGACTTTTCTTCATTACCCGGGTCTTACCTTAAACAATTCTTAGCAAGAATACCTAATTGGGCACCAGCTTGCAGGCATACAAACTGTCACAAAGTATCCGCCGCTAGACTTCCAAATAAAAAAAACCCAAATCAGAATGCAAGTTATTCTAATTCCAACGAAATACAATTAGGCCAATTGCGGTTGGCAATGATATGATATCTGTCATAATAGAATGTTATATTTGTTTCATTTCTCTCTGAACTATGAAAGATTTCGCAATAAAACAGCAAAGAAGCTCTTACTAAGTCTTATTTCACAACGACGAGAGGAATTAATTCTATTTCAATCTACCAGAAACGACAACAATACATGAAGTTGACGTGTGTCTTTGATGGAAAACGACAAAAACATTCATCAGGAACTTTCAAAATCCGTACATGTGTACTGATCTACGATATATTTGTTCCATCATTCGGAACATCTCGGCCATTTCTTAAAATAACCTACGAGGTAATGGGGAGCTATTTTGAAAGTAGTCCGGTAACGTGGCGGCGACGAAGGGCATGTCCGTTTGCAATTGGATCCACTCGGCAATCCGCGGCTTTAGCCATCAATCCCAGGCACCAGCCGGGGATTGCAGAGTAAATACTATTGAGAAAATGTGAAACACAGATGTGTTAATATGATAATCTTTAGTGAAATTATTTAAAAAAGAAACCCTTATAATTAATTGTGATATTTAACCAATTCGTGCGTATTTATATAAAGATTAAGTTTCTGTGTGTAATGTATTCAGGTGTGTTATCCGGCGGAAAACAGCCGAATTTCCAAAGGATTTATAGTGTATTCATGAACTACCTACGAGGTTTATCTACCGGCTTGTGCTGGGGATTGCCGATTAGATACGATTGTTGTACCATGTCAGTAGATTCACATGCGTGTTAACCTACTAAGATCATGCACAAAAAAAGATTAAAAATCATAATTGAATGTTCTTTTTTCATTTAAGATTATCATTTCAACACCTCTGTGTTTCATATTTCTCAATCGTATCTACTCGGCAATCCCCGGCTTTTGCCGCGGATCGTCGAGTAGATACGATTGAAAACGTACATACCCCCCTCCGTCGCCGCGATATTGCCGGACTACTTTCAAAATGGCTCCCCATGACCCCCGCGTTTTAAAAAATGACCGGGGTGTTCCGAATGACTGTACTGATGTTAGTTTGTCGTTTTCGGATCCTCTCCAGCCTGTTTAGCGGTTTACCTTATTAGTAACGACAGATCCCTGTACTACGACGCATCACAGTACGCACCGCATCACAGTAGAAACATACGCAAAGAAATATTTTTTTAAGTACAGCTGTATAACCCAAGGAATTGATTGTGACGTGCAAGAACTACAAAGTTAATCTAACATTTGAAAAAATACTAAGCTAGCAAATAGACAACTGTAAAGGATTTTTTCGTATAAGAACAATATGTGTGCAAATGTGTTTATGTCGGTTTGAGTGCTAGATTGTCAGGTCACAAAAACGACAACACTAACAACAACAACAATAACCACAACAACAATAAAGTATCTATTTTACAGATTGATTTACCCACAATCCTTCAAGCGATAGTACACAGGTTAGTGCAAAGCGCACCTGTCGAACACAGTGGATTCTCTCGAATAGTTTCCATTTGATGGATGGTGTTAGCCCTCTCCCGGGACACCAGTTACACCAGAACAATTGGACTTATTGCAGATCTGCATGCATATATGGTGAGAATTTCGTAATATTTACGTTCCAGATGCATCAATTTGTTGCATTTTAGAACCATTTATAGTCACCATATGCCTTAGTACGTTGAGGAAATTCGACCAAGGTCTCATACGTATACTGAATCTGTATTTGGTAATATTAAAAATGCTTATCTTTAAGATGAGAAAATTTGAAAACCAAAATTAAATGTCGTTGAAACAATACAGTTGTTGTATTGTTGTCTTAGTGGTGTCGTATATACATTCAAAAGAAGGTTCTGAAAGCATAATTGATTTAAAAAGCATCAATTCATCTAAGTATGTACAGTCCACTATCTATATGCAGCAGATCTCAAAAGCGATGTCACCATTTTTTATTAAAATACATGTTAATTCACTATATATACACTTTAAAAAATAAAAAGCGATCTAGTTTTGTTTTTAATGCCTATTCGTTAGTGCGTATAATATAACAATACACATTTTGCGCACGTTTAAGAAATTAATTTCTAACTTCCAAATTTCCAAATCTGTGAACAAACAGCTTTAAACAAAGAGTTTACGACCAATCTAACACACAATCTCCATACATGTCTCTTGCGATAACGAAAAATGATTCGTAACTTGATTACATTTAAAATAGGGGATGACTTTGGGACATTAATACAGACCATTGCACCAATATAGCACGTTTACAATAGATCATAGAGTTCCAAAAAAGGTTTAGGTGCGGCCAAACATGCAGAATGTGTCCGCTTTATTGAACTAACGGTGGTGTTTATTGCATAAAGTTACGTCAAAGTTTCCACATTAACCCTTATAATGACGGGTAATATTCCAAAAATTAATTTTCGTATCGTCTTCTCTCCAATACCTTAAATATCTGCTCAATTCTGACGGGGAAAGATACTCAGAGTAGCAAACAGGTTAGATCACTGGCCAGCCGCCAATTTACTTGGCGGCTGGCCTGGATCTAACCCGTTTGCATAGGCATGACGTCGGCTCCAGCACTACAAGGGTTAACAGCATGCAGTCGCTCTGGGGAAAGCCGGGCTGCACGGAAATGGGATATTATGGAAATGTTTATGCGCTCGTTTCGCAAATTAAAACATTTCATTGCAGCTTAATATCGATAGCCAGATGTCGCCTGGGATTAAGGAATCAACGTGGGCAAACGAAAATGGCGCATCTCCATTGTCGAAATTGATGAGATACGGTTATCTCGCAACACTTGGTTGGGATGCTCCTTTATTGTTCGACCTAGTCTGGTATAGGAGCTACAGCACGTGTTGAAAATAAAAAAAAAACACACACCAACGGGAATTGGGGGTCAATACCATCGGTGCAAAACGAAAGGGTTATGTTGCCTTTATCTAAAGATGCTTTTTTCACAGATAAGAAAATAGCATATAGAATGAAGGCGCTTTGAAACATAACGACTTTTGTACCGAGATATTCTTTTGAATTGAAAATTGATAGCTAATTTGGTTCGAATAGAGCCGCAATATCTTCGTAATTGCAGTTGAAACGAAGTCAATGTATCGCTTTTGAACCTTAAAAGTACTGGTTTAGTACCAAGGAAACAGTCACCGAGCGTGGCTTTGAACAAGCTTCATGCTTCACAACCGATGTTAGACAAATAAAGTAAATGCATCGTTTTCGAATCTTAATTTAATCTAAAAATAAACATCAAATTCATCTTTAAATCAATTGATTAATGGAAACTGTGTGCAATTACAGGGAGATCCAGTCTTTTTATATCATGGTATATCCCATACGATGAGTGTGCCCGGAATGCATTAAGGGCTACAATGGTTGTATACAAACTGAATTCACTCAATTAACGCTGTCTTCATACTAAAGGACAAGGATTTCATGAAAGAAACTTAATCAATTGCGTGTATAACGTACATGTAAGTCTAGGAACACCCACCTTAAATTTATTTTCACGTATGTGCATGGTTCACTTTTAAAACCAGAGCGGAGGGCAAAATTAAAACAAAAAATTCTGTATCATGTGACAAAATGATACATTGCTCATCCCGATCCGAACTCATCGGGTTTATCAAATGAAAACACCTTTGAAGTAATATGGAAGCCTCGGCGGATTGAGGTGTATTTCTTAGCTGACGGAAATACCACAGAGTAGTTACGATTAGAGCATCTTATCGATCTGTCAGGTGATTACTTAAAGTGTTTTGCAATAGATGCGTCAACATGAGGTGTAAAACGTGAAATCATTGAAGAGGTTTAATTAGCATTTGTTCGTTTGAAAGTAACTGATCAATCGATTAACCAAACAAACAATTAACTATATTCTATAACGTTACGTTTGTTATGTCGGTCTCTTTTTCAATATTTCTTTGACGAAATACATGTATGTTAATACCTCAAGGCAAAGTAAAGTCTTAGAAAGAATTTTCGTGGGTCAGCATGGAATGCAATTGAGGATCGTTTTTTTTATATTTGAATGAAAGCAGCCACTGTTTCTTGGATTATAACCCCTAAAGTGCTGGAACCGAATTCGTGCGATTGTAAACAGGTTAGATCCAGGTGACTGGCCTGTGATCTATTGATCTAATCTGTTTGCTACTCTGAGTATCTTTCTTGATCAAAGTTTTGCATATATCTAAGGTTTTGGAAAGCAGACGACACTAAAATATATTTTTAGAAAATTACCAAGCATTCTAAGGGCTAACGTTTTACCAAGAATGCCACATACGCCGAAGTCAATCTATTTTAGCAATGTGTTTTGACGGTCGATCTATCGCATTACTAATCAAATCAAACAATCGTTGCAAATTATTAATAGGTATCCAGAAATAAAGCGCTATGGTGATAAGAACTGTCTAGATAAGACATTCTTAGAAGGAATTCTTCTACAACAGACGAGTCTTGAACTTCTTCTTGAATAAAAATGATTCTAAACGCAATGATAGCATGTTATATTCGAACATTTCGTGACACAAGACGTAGTTTTCCCCATAAAGAAACTTACCAACAACGCTTTAATGTCGATATCAAACAATTAACTATGTAGTTTTACTGTTATTGACTGCAATAAACGAGTTACGGGAAAACATCTAATTAATAACAGTCAATCTACGAGAGAGCAGTCTTGAATTACGATAGAATAACCCATAACCAGCCACTTGGAAATTCTTTCGTCGGATTATTTCGGTCGTTTTCGGTATACGCCGGTCGGGGACGGAACTATTCGGTGTTTAGCGAACAGTTCGGGCCCCGACCCCAATCGTATCTACTCGGCAATCCCCGTAACAAGTCGGTAGATATACCTCGAGGTTATTTTAAGAAATGACCGAGGTGTTCCGAATGGCCCCGACCCGTGAAAACCGAGAACGACCAAAGATATAACGAATCTAAATTTAAAGCAACAGATAACAGCAAAGCATATCGAATTAAAACAGTTTCTTTATGACAATAGAATGAAATATTGAAATGTCTTTTATATAACACAGCACTTTGTTTATCATTGTGAATACATTTAAAAGAAATATTGGTATAACGTTGTTTTTCAAGGTTGTTGAACAGTTTAGAACCAACATGCAACATTTCACGTGCTTATATCAAGTTAATCACGGAGTCTCTCAATCTTCTCTTCTATCAATTAATCTCTCTTTTATTGACAAACATCCAATTGCCGTGTCTCGTTTTTGCTTTTTGTTGTTTTGTATTCTTTTCGCGTTGAACATATCCGTCACGATTTTATAATCGTCAACAAGCTCCAGGAAAAAAACGAAATTTCGATGTTGTATGAAATTTTCCAGTTGCATTGACACTATCACGCTATCTTCGAGACCTTCTATCGTTGGCTTGGCATGCATACCGAGTACAGTAGGACGGGACAATCAATTCGACGGGAAATACTTTCTTTTCATTAATATTTGTTTTTCAGTTCAAGCCATTTTCCGGGCTAAACGCTTAATGTTAGAATAAGAGGGAGTCAATAGTTCGATGGAACATTTACTGGGGTTATCTAGTCCGGGACCTACAACGGTTTGTTTGGATTGCATCTACTTTACCAAAGCACTGTAAGTACACATCCAACAGTTAAAGGCACATCAAAGGAGAGGAGTACAAATCAATTACTGAAAAAAAAATATATGGAGTTCTTTTATTATGTTCATAAAAGTCATGAGAATTAGTTTAGGAATGCATTGAGACCCTATTAAATAGACTCATTTAAAATAAGTTATTTTGTGCTTGAAATATAGTTGTCTCCAATTCAATCGTGTTTATCAACAACCTGTTTGTTTACATATTCTGAATTCTGATTGGTCGGTTCAAAAATGTGTGTTTCAAATGTCAAGGTCAGGAAATCTGAATTATAAAACTTGCTAATCTGGGTTTTTTCTGGTTTACTTTCACATTTAAGTTGTGCTTATGGTGTTTTCTGGTGAAAACAATTCGAATCTGTCCAAAAGTTTACCAAATAATATAGTTTGATATAGCATTTACTTCCTTTAATGGGCCTTTAATATTAAACTCTCACTGGGGTCTCCGAGTCCCAGTGGTAAGACGACAGACTTTTCAATTACATGTTTCTTGTCCGCGTGGATTCAAATCCTGATAACGGCATTTGCATTTTCAATGGACAGACTTGCAGAGTGCCGATGGTCCTTCTAAACTTGACCAGTCCTTATAGGCATTTAAGTTTTGGATCATTCTCCAGCATTTAGAGTCATACATAGTTACATAACTGTAAAAATGTTGCTGCGATGTAAAACTCGGATAGATAAATAAATAAATAAATAGATTTAAACTCCTGAAATTTTCTTTGACAAATTTGCTGTTTCGAGCGCATTGCAGGAATGTGAAACGATGACGAGAAATCCCAGTTAAGAGATCAATTCTCGTTTAAAACAGAAGAATAAAGGTTTCGGCTAATATTTGGACCCCATATTGAGATACAGACAATGTTGGCGTGCACAGGGCATTATTTTTTTAAAATAATACACGAAACGTACGTAACCGGATTTACGAGTGAAGTCACGCCCTGAACATAAGATTCACGCAATGTTACTAAAGTGCACGATTTAAAAGCGCTTGTTCACAGATGTTGGGAAATTTGAATGTTAACAAATTGTTTAATTTCTTTTTTAAAAAAGAAGTGCAAAAAAGCTGTAAGGTTGTATGATACGCACACAAGAATAGTCAGTGGAATCAAAAGTATATCGTTTTTAATTCTTTATAATGTGTATGCAATGAATTAACATGCATTTTGATCCAAAAGCGTGACATTGCTTTCGAGACCTACCGTTAACAGAATGTACATACTATTGAAGCATTCTGAAATGGTTACGCGTTCAAAAGCTACTTTTAATCATATATCAAACAACAATACAAACACTTTTTATTTCAATGACATTTTATTTTGACTTTCAAATGATCTCTTCTGTGAACACACACCTTTCAGAAAGAAAGAAAAGAAGTTATCAAGGTGAAAACGCATTTAAAACGCGTTTAAAACGTATTCAAAAGAGGTGTAGGTTTATGTTAATCCAAATGACATCATTTTTTGTTTGTTTGTTTTTTTTCTTGACAAAAAAAAAAACTCGTTGCAAAAGAAGCTTAATTAGTCAACGTAAAAGTGCGTCGTGGTCATCCCTCATTAAACCTCACAATAATGTTACACTGTATTAGGTTATATCGAATGATAGTTCATCATTAGTATGCATCCATCTAGCAGTGCTATTGTAAGTTCATCTACTTCCATATATAGGCCACGTCACGGGAAAAGGTGGCTGGTCTGGGGTTACACTGTTTGCCATCTTAGAGGACATCAAGTTCTACTTTTAAATAAATACAAATGATAACTGTCGTGACTAGATGCTGGAATAATAGCGCTAAGAAAGAGCTGAGTCAGTGGTTTTTATCTATGTCCGAGTGCCCCTTTTCGCGTGACGCGGCCCAATTATGTTATTTCAAATGAAAAAAGAGATTGGGCGAATGAGCTTTAACTCGTTTGCCATGAATATTTCATAACAGGCGTAAAACGTTACATTAATGGATCGGTGTCTTTGTGGTTTAGGCCTTGTGATAGCCTTTTTTGTGTGATCGACAATGAAGGAAACGCCTTGTATAACCTATACCTACATTTATAGTCATTTTCTGTAACATGTAGTAGAAAGAAATGTGAAAAGATAATGAGAAATTTCACGCGAAGAGCAATCTTTCTCTTATTTGAAATTTGTTCCACTTGTATTTTAACCAATATAGTGTTGTAACCGACCTCATGCTTATGCAAATGCAGTCTAACTTGTGTTAAGCAACCACCCTTTTAAGCAGCCAACCTGCCTTAAACAACCACTACAGAAAGTCCCATTGTTAGATTTATAGTGAACATCAATTTGTGTTAAGCAGCCAACCTGTCTTAATAAGCCAGTTTTCTCTGTCCCATAGGCTGGCCTCTTAACACAAGTTTGACTGTAGCTTAATTGGCTGATTGCCTGTGACGTAACCTTAATGCTACTCTGAGTATCTTTCTTCATCAAAATAAAGTAGTCATTTTAAAGTTTTGGAAAACAGACGACACGAAAATATATTTTTAGATTTCCCATCATTCTACGGGTTAAAGGAACAATTGATGTGCATACTACATAGTTAAAGGTTTTCTTTTGCTTTCAATTTTGGCTTTTGTACAGTACCATATAATAGAATGGGTTAAAAATTAAAGTGAAAAAATGTGAGGTGATACATAACGCTTTAAACTGAACTTAATAGACCCATAATTAAACATTTTTCTGAAGATGATGTTTAAAAAAGAATAGACTGTTGGAGAGGGAGAAATGGCACAAATAACCAGTTTCAATTCATAAAATGTTCCATATCCACAGAGTGAAATGTATTCAAAGTTTGTCTAATTTGCACACGCATTCTGTTACTGTCGTTAACGTTCGATTCTAACCATATTTCATTTGGTTTAACCCTTAGAATGCTGGGTAATTTTCCAAAAATAGGTTTTTATGTGTCGTCTGCTTTCCAAAACCTTAAATGTCTGCGTAATTCTGACGAGGAAAGATACCCAGAGTAGCATAACAGGTTAGATCACAGGCCAGCCGCTACTTTACTTGGCGACTGGCCTGGATCCAACCTTGTTGCATAAGCATGAAGTCGGATCCAGCACTACAAGTGTTAAACAGATGCTTTTTCGATTGCAGAGAACGATATCGATGTACCAAACAACACACGGCCTTGTTATTCTGAAAGTCGTGGTAATTGATTTTTTTTGTGGCTTTTTTTCTGGATTAATTAATTCCTTACCGTAATATTAAAAGTCAAGAGACGTCTTTGTGGCGAAATACCAGATATATTACAAACATCAGCCCACGTCATTTTTGTCCTCTTCTTCGTGACATTTGCTATCGGTGGGTGTCTTGTTCTGTTTGGATATATATACGTGATACGTGCTTTTATTGACATGTAACAACACTTGAACACATTACAAAACAAGAGCGATGTTTGACCAGTTTGTTGTAGACGACTCTGGGAAAAAAATGCTCGCCGAATTTTCCACTGTCGTCAATTGAAAGAGTTTGCAGACGATATTTCAAAATGTGGTGAAATTGGAAAATACTCTTCTGATAAGATATAAAACATTGTGGGAAAATGAAAAAAATGCTCGATACGAGCAATTTCTCCTTTTTCCACAACGTTTTCCAGAGTCGTCTGCAAAAAAGTGGTTAAATGTCGTTATTGTGTGATAATGAGTTAAGCCTTGATTTAGATAAACGAAAAAAAAATGCGACACAAACAGAATCCAAGAAATTTAGCTATTTGTTGTGCCCAAAGGCTGCCTTCTATGTTGTGGTGTTGTTTTTGAAGACGCACCTTCCCATCCTGATCTTTTGCAAAACAAATTGTTACAAACAAGAATAATAATGATGTTAACAAAATCAGGAAGTAAATAAAAATAAGCGATTGTGGGGATATATGAGATTCTATTAACCCTTAGAATGCTGGGTAATTTATAAAAACAGATTTTTGTGTCGCATGCTTTCCAAAACCATATGCTTTATTTAGATGGAGAAAAGTTGAAAAGTACTTAGAGTGGCAAACAGGTTAGATCACAGGCCAGCCGCCAATTTATTTAGCGGCTGGCCTAGATCTTACCTGTTTGCATCAGCATGGATTCGGTTACATCGCTATAAGGGTTAACATCAAAACAATACACCATTCACAGTATTTACCATATTTGTTTTACATCGATTGTGAAGGAAGCTTAAAGCTTGTTCAAAGCCACTCTCGAGGACTGCTTCCTGGATACTAAACCAGTAATCGCGCCGGTTTGTGGGTTAGTCCTAGCAACTATCACCTCGCTTAACGAGGATTCGAACCCGGGAGGCACTACCCCTGCAACAATGTCGCCCACAAACACACAAAAGATCGTCTGACATAAGAACTAAAGTACGTTTTGGTGTGATGAGAACTCTTCAGTGAGGGTACCGTAAATTATATCTTTTATTCGTTCAGCGAGTCGCTCTGTCTGCAAAACCTTTCCAAACGTGCAATAAGTTATAAATCCTATCTGATAACTGCTACAGCTTTCTGTAATGGATCTGGCATTCGATGAATAATAATTCCACCTACTTAGCAGCAGCCATCGTAAAAATCAAACGTGTTAGTTATTTCGTATTTCCTACTCGGGTGGTATTGAATTAGGAATTGGGAAGAAAGTGGATTGAGATGAAAAGAAAACGGACATTGGATCAAATTAAACATTTCAAAAAAGATTAAAAAATGACTTTAACTCCGGTTAATCAAAATGGCATGATAGCGACACGGAAAAGAAAGAAATACATTGATTGACAAAGAAAAAATGCTTAACCCTTAGGTAGTGAGAGTTCTCTGATAGTTTGCATTTTCTTGTCAAAAAGAGATTTGCAGAAAGGATGGAAGTTAGTTTTGGTGCTTGGTTTACATATCGTCACTGTCAAAGTTAAAGGTCGTGCCTTCTTCATTCAAATGAAGGACGTATGGCCTTTAAGGTAAAGTACCCATGATCCGCCATTTTGAAACTTATCTTTTTGTCGAATTACTTTAGTCGTTCTCGGTATACATCGGTCGGGGCCGGAACTATTCGCTGTTAAGCGAATAGTTCCGGCCCCGACCGATGTATACCGAAAATGACCGAAGTAATCCGACGTAAGAATGACTCTCAAAATGGATGATTACGGATGTTCTACCTTAAGTTTAACAAAGACGTAAAGCCTCTCAGCCAAATTGATAAGTGATTTCGCTATGAAATGTGGATACTCTAGACGGATATGTTATTGCGGTATGGCGTTTATTTGTTTAGGCGGAGTGATTGTTTGTGAAACATTACGCATAGAAAGTAGTTCGCTAGGCACGCTAATACTATACAAATAAGCTTTGAGATCTTTTCCTAATGATAAAGAGGAATAATCCTTTCTTCATGATACATCTGCTCGAGCACCCAACAAACATTTAAGAGCAACTATTACTTTGTTCATTGGATGTTGAATTGTCTCGCACTTTTCAAGTTTTATTTAGTTATTATTGCAGATCGTCGTGTTGGCATATTTTGATCTATTGTGTTATGTTCTTTTATTCTGTTCATTGAATCGATTGAAAGAAATGTACCTAATGGACTTATTAAGCCTTGTGGAATTATGTAAATAAACTAAACATAAACGACCAATATAGACTAGAAGTAACTGTTCTCATGGCGTATATGTAGGTTATTCGTCTAGCGTAAGTGAGTTTGTAAGTTTGATATCCCCAAATGATATCCAGCAATAAAGTCAAAGCACTGAATGTACTGATTAACTACTCAGATGTCTTTAAATTGTTGGATTTGGGTAAAATCATTTTCATTCGCCTACAAAAGATGACATTCTAAAATAGTTAGTTTGAAGAAATAAAATGGTGATAAAAAAGAGAAAACAAAATATCTATAAATCGCAGTAGTTCATAGGTGGTGCTTTCTGGTATAGAACAGAAAAGAGTCTACTTTTGAATTACAATTAAAAGCAGAAAGGAATCAAAGTGTATCAATCTAAGTAAAGTATTTTATATTAAATTTCCGTTGTCAATGGTTTTATTTTCACCTCCTTAATTGAAAATTATTTATATTGATATGCATTTGGAACATTTAAATAGAAACCATGTGAAAGTAATGACCAATGCCTATAAACCTCGTAATATAATGAGTGTTGTTTGTCTCCTAGATGGCGCCCTGGACAATAGGAACAGCCAATGTCATGTCATAAAAGGATCGTTAACGTTTGGATCGAGAAAATGCATACTTCTACTAATGATTATAGCGTAGACTTAGCCAATTCGCCAAAGTATTTCTCTCAGTGCTAAAACGGCAATGACAATTTTGTCGGTTCATCGTCATCTTGTAAAAATGGCAGCAAAAGTGACATGGCAAAGTTCGTCCGTCATTGTTTTTTTTATTATAATAGCAGCAAAAGTGACAATGGCAATGTTTGGTCCGTCACTATCTTGAAATAATGGCAGAAAAGTGACAATGGCAATATTCGGTCAATCGCAATCTAGAGATAATGGCAGAAAAAGTGAAAATGGGAAGGTTGGGTCTGTCGCCATTTTGCGACAATGTCAGCAAAAATGACCTTAGCAATGTTTTGTCCGTCGCCATCTTGCCACAATGGTAGCAACAGTGACATTAGCAGTGTTTTATACATGACCATCTAGCGACAATGGCAGTAAAAGTGACAATAGCAATGTTTGTTCCGTCGCTATCGTGACAATGGCAATGTTTGGTCCGTCGCTATCGTGACAATGGCAATGTTTGGTCCGTCGCTATCGTGACAATGGCAATGTTTGGTCCGTCGCTATCGTGACAACGGCAATGTTTGGTCCGTCGCTATCATGACAACGTCGCTTTCGTGACAATGGTATTGTTCTGCCTGCCGTTATCGTGCGACAATGGCAGCAAAAAACGGCATAACAATCAAATAACAGTTTTTCTAATTCTGTATTAACATATTTCTATATTCTGTCATTCGAGGCGGTCAGCTTCGTGGATCCATTTCAGCCATTAGACCGATGTCCGTGTGATAAACAAGGGGAGGGTCCTTGGCCGGAGTTTGACCGATTACCCGAGCTCGTGTTAATACGCCTCTATACAGATGCTAATCTGGTGTGTAATTGCACCGTTTGTGACCGAACGAATGAACTTGTAATGGGAGAGTGTGACTGACCCCCGACTTTTCCTATATACGAAATGAATTTAAAGGTCTCTTTAGTGTGAGGACTCGTTAAATTTGGTATAAGGTCTGTTTACAATCGATGGGATGTATCATGCATTGCGATTGAGGAAACATGGGAAAACTGCTTATCCCCTTCTTGTATTTATTGTATATAACTTATCTCTTTTGTCTTAAAAATGATATACAGTAGAATATCTATAGCTCGAACTTCTTATTGTCGAACCCTTCTATACGTAATATATAAACGGGATCCCGAAATATTCGCTCTTTATTCTTTACGTCTTAATATTCAAGACTTCTATACGTCGAACTTCTGAGTTTCGAACTCTTCTATACGTCGAATATATGAAAACGGGATCCCGAAATATTTGCTCTTTATTCCTAACGTCTTAGTATTCAAGACATCTATACATGTATGTCGAATTCTCATTCAAGACATCAATATATCGAATTCTCTCTATGTCGAACATTTTCATGTGGTCCATTCAATTTCGAGGTTTAGAGATTCTACTGTATAAAAATTGGTGCTCAGCTTCCTGTTCTCTTTTACTGATGACACTTTACATTTTGACGAGGTCATTTATAAGGGTTAACCCTTTCCCAAACAATAACGACATTTGACCACTTTGTTGCAGACGACTTTGAAAACAATGTGGGAAAAGAAGAAATTGCTCGTAACGAGCAATCATTCCTTTTCCCACAATGTTTTCTGTCCTATCAGGTTATTTTCAAATTTCGTCACATTTTGAAATGTCGTCTGCAAACTCTTTCAATTTGGGATAGTCGAGAATTTGGCGTTTGGTAAAGGGTTAAACGGTGGTTAAACGGTGCTCAAGTATCATTACTCACGCAGCGTTCATCCCTATTGGAAATCCATTATTTGCCCATCGCCAAACCTTTGGCGGACCGCGGAGTGATATAATTGAGCACGTGACCCCCATGGAGCATGCGCAATGGTATGTTTGGTGCATGACCAAAGGTACGCATGCGTATTATGCTGGATACGGGTTTGTTATCAATCAACGGGAATTAAGTTTTAGGTAAATTATTTCATCTGCTTTTTCATTACACGGTCCACTTTCTTTCTGTATGACATGCGAAACAATGCTATGGTGCAATGAAAGCAAAGAGGTTCTATTTGTAACATTGATATGTAGAAGAGAAGCGACCATGTGATTTTAGAGCTTTTTAAAATAGATATGTGTATGATCTGCTTTAAAAAACTTAAATATACGCTTAATTTTGATGAGGAAAGATACGCAGAGTAGCAAGCAGGTAAGATCATAGGCCAGCCGCCAATTTACTTGGCGGATGGCCAGGATCTTACCTGTTTGCATAAGCATGCAGACTACCAAGAATACCAAGCTGTGAATGTTAATTGGGATGAGTTATTCCGTCAAATCATTTAGCGTTACGACTCATTAAGCTTTTTTGGCAACACTAAAGCGACAAGGTTTTTGAGCTGCAGCATCCATTAGCTGAAGCTTTGAAGCTTAGAATTGTCTTTAATTACCACAATCTGAACACATCGGGTTTATCAAATGAAATGTATTTCACAGCTCACGGAAATACCCGAGTAGTTCCGATTGGAATGACCAGTGAGGGTCACACAAATGTATACATAGGAACAGTGGCCACCTGTGTGACTTATATTTTTGAAGTGTTTTGATTACTTTGAACGGGTCATTCAATATTTCACAGGCGTTTGTAATCATGATGCAACTTTTGAAAAAAGAATGACATAGAGAATAGATGGTTGGTGTCGTGAATCGGAAATGTTATCGGGCAAGGCGTAGGAATATTATCCGGTGAGCCGAAGGCGAAACGGATAATATTCCGATGCCGAGCCCGATAACTTTTCCTATTCAAAGACACCAATCATCTATTCTATTTATCCTGTTACCTCCATGGATTATTATTAACAAACACACTGAAAACAAATTACAAAATAAAGGAAACAAAAGACAGAAAACAAGTAGAGAATGATGCACACATGACGGCATATGCCATGGCGTATATATGACGTCATTATTTTGCACGTGAATGTGTGATATATGGTTAGTGCCAGATATCACAAATGTTATACGGCACCCTGTTATCGGTCCGTTCATTGCGCTGGTGACGGGATAAAATTGTTTATCAGGGCGACGAATTATATTTTTCATTAACTTGGTCCTAAATGCCAAATATTTTCCTGCACCTGTTCGTATAATGGATGTATAGGGAGTTTCAGCAAAGATTCACTTGTCTTAGGGACTTACTCAGGGAGGAAAGGTGTGCTCTGTGAATAATAATGTTAAATGTATTATTTAAACAAGTTTTGTCCCTAAAGAAGTGACCATTTTCATTTTCTTCACTCCTTAGTTTCTGAAATCCCGTAATTGCGTTAAATAATGTGAATTGAGCCTTGGAGTGTGTCAGTCAGTGCTTCTATGGGAAAGCCGGTATAAAAATAGACAAAGGAGTTCCTTCTCGCGCACCTTGCTAATGTCACAGGACAAGAGCAGTTGAACGTTCCCATAGACCTACATGACGATGGAATCCTCAATTAGCACATCGTATTCTATATTAGTTCGCTGTTAATAAAATACCCGTTTAAACGGTTTTCAATATCTGCAATAGAAATGATATAAATATTTTTGTATGGCTATTAAAGGGTTTGGGAAACTGTCAATAATCTCAACTGTGATGTTACTTTGGAAGTATATGTTGTCATTTTATCAGATAAGACAATCTTGTTTAAAAATTTTGAATTCCAAACTGTGAGATAGCCCTTTTAAGTCTTTTGGAAAAGCTGGGCATTACGGACAACTGATTCTAACACCCTATTAATAAACAGCAATCAAATGACAAGCGTCCAAAAACTTACGTACTCGACATTGATGGTATTATCTAGTCTGGAAAATGAAGAGATAAAAGTAGGAGAAACGTTAATCATAGTCGACATTTCGTCGACAAATGAGATATAATTAGTTTTTTGTCCAGCAGTTTTTTTCTTTATAGCTGTTTACTTATGAGCATTTTCTAGGCAGTCTAGACCTGAATGTAAACACGATGTTGACAAGTAAGAAGTCGAGCAGCTGCTATCTAGAGAACTGTCATTATCCAACGTTAATGATAAAACATGATGCTGAAGCACGATCAAGGTGGGAGAAATATCGAATAACGTTAACGTTAACTTACGGACTTGAAAATATATATAAAAAAAAAAATGTTTGCTGACTGTGATTGCGTAAGTCGTTTCTTAAACGTTTGTAAATCACAGAACATTACTGTGAGAATCATGTTGAAACATCTTTTTTGTTAAACGGAACGGGGAGGACGAGGGTTCAAACCCCATTGAAGGCGTTTGTCCGGAAAATGTTTCTTATTGAGAGTTGAGAGCTTAGTTGAGAGGTACTTGGTATAATCAGTGAAAAGTGTCTCATATGCCAAGATGTCTGGCCCTTTCACTAGGCGTGATACTATAATAAACAAATATTTACCTTTTACTTTTACCTTTATTGGACAGCTAAGTCTACCTGATATGTGCCAAAGTTGTGGGTTTGATGATAGCAGCATCAAAATTTGCATGGTGGTAGCTATGGACATCTCAACAATATTAGAAAGAGACCCACATAGAAAAAACCAAAATGGTGGCCATTTTTAAAGATGGCTGCCAACACATAAAAATCACATATGCTACTCTTTTTTATACGCCGAAATTGTGGGTTTGGTGATTATAGCATCAAATTTTGCATGATGATAGCAATGGACATCCTTAACAATGTAAGGTGAGGATCTTTACCTTATGAATAATTTGCCAGACGAGGTCAAAGCATCGTTTCGAAATACAATCAGGTCGCATTGACCACAAGTCGCCGGGAGTTGATTTCGCATCGTAAACGTCATTATTGTCTATATAACGGATATGACGCGCATTAGCGGCTCATTTGGAAGGAAGGAGACGAAGAAATTATTCACGGCCAGTCTTCACCCTTATAGTGCTGGAACCGCCTTCATGCTTATGCAAACAGGTTGTATCCAAACCAACCGCGAAATATATTGATTGCTAACCCTTATAGTGCTGGAACCGATATCATGCTTATGCAAACAGGTTGGATCCAGACCAGCCGCAATGTAAATTGGCGGCTATCCCTTATAGTGCTGGAACCGACTTCATGCTTATGCAAACAGGTTGGATCCAGACCAGCCGCAATGTAAATTGACGGCTAACCCTTATAGTGCTGGAACCGACTTCATGCTTATGCAAATATGTTGGATCCAGACCAGCCGCTAAATAAATTGACGGCTAACCCTTATAGTGCTGGAACCGCCTTCATGCTTATGCAAACAGGTTGTATCCAAACCAGCCGCTAAATAAATTGAAGGCTAACCCTTATAGTGCTGGAACCGATATCATGCTTATGCAAACAGGTTGGATCCAGACCAGCCGCAATGTAAATTGGCGGCTATCCCTTATAGTGCTGGAACCGACTTCATCCTAATGCAAACAGGTTAGATCAAGACCAGCCGACAAAACAAATGGCGGCTACCCCTTATGTAGCTGGAACCGACTTCTGCCAAGTAAATCTGCGACTAACCCTTACGGTGCTGGAACCGACTTCATGCTTATGCAAATATGTTGGATCCAGACCAGCCGCTAAATAAATTGACGGCTAACCCTTATAGTGCTGAAACCGCCTTCATGCTTATGCAAACAGGTTGTATCCAAACCAGCCGCTATATAAATTGACGGCTAACCCTTATAGTGCTGGAACCGATGTCATGCTTATACAAACAGGTTGGATCCAGACCAGCCGCCAAGTAAATTGGCGGGCATCCCTTATAGTGCTGGAACCGACTTCATCCTAATGCAAACAGGTTAGATCCAGACCAGCCGACAAAACAAATGGCAGCTACCCCTTATGTAGCTGGAACCGACTTTTGCCAAGTTAATTTGCGACTAACCCTTACGGTGCTGGAACCGACTTCATGCTTATGCAAATAGGTTGGATTCAGACCAGCCGTCAAGTAAATTGGCGAATGACCTGTGATCTAACCTCTTTGTTTCTCTGAGTATCGCTCCTCATCAAATTAAGCAGATATGTAAGGTTTTGGAAACCAGACGACACAAAAATCTATTTTAGAAAATTACCAAACATTCTAAGGGTTAAGTGCGACCCATCAAGTTGAAACCGATTACAACCAAGAAGGTCAGTGCAACCCTCCATACTCGCGTGTAACAACAAATAGACGGTCGGTTCGCAATCGGAACTACTCGGGTATTTCCGTGAGCTGTGAAATACACCTCGGACATAAGTGTAGGGTTACAATTATTCGGGTAAATCGCCATCCGGCAATTAACACATTTTCTAAGCGTGCACGTTAAGTAGTACAATGTGTATGGAAGTGTTGGACATCCTTTGAAATCATTTTTTTTATCAGTAACTCATACCAAATGGCGTAATTGTTGTTGTGACATGTATATTAGTTTCCTCCATAAAATTTAACGACTTTTTCGATTTCTCATTTAAGACATATTTTTAAAACGAAAGTAAAGTGACGTCATTCTCGCGGGAAACAATATGGCGTCATCTCTATTATTTCAGAGGTGTTTTCATTGGATAAACACGATGTGCTCAGATTGGGTGGGCTCGATGCGAGTTTGATTTTTAGTCGTTAGTAACTCGTCGAATGCGGCTTAGATATAAGCTTACTTATGTTAATTCAGAGCTTCCATCATTTGGTCAAAGAACAAAGTTCTCCTTTAACAACTTTTTTAGGCTGCATGCTCAATGTGATGTCCTCAAAGAATTCGAATCTAGGACAGCCATCGTTTGGGTTCATAATGATAAATCTAGGCCAGACAGACAGTTACGTAACAAAGTAATAAGTTTATTTGACCGGATACCACGAGAATCATATCCTTATTCTCAACTACCAGACATATATCCCCTAATAGTTTAATCATATCAGGTCATATCTCCGAAATATGTTAATTCAGAGCTTCCATCCTTCATTTGGTCAAAGAACAAAGTTCTCCTTTCACAACTTTTATTTAGGATACAGGCACAATATGGTGTCATTAAAGTATTTCAATCTAGGACAGCCATCGTTTGTGCTAAGAATGAAAAATCTATGCCAGACAGACAGTCACGTAACAAAGTAATAAGTTCATCTGACCGGATATCACAAGAAGTGGCCGCCACCCCCTAACGAAATAAGACCGAATCTATAATGAGTATGTTTAAGGACGTCCACTGAGCTATTTGTAGCGACACTTGTAGTCGGATAGGTAAACCCATTACCAAACAATAACCAAATTTGACCAGTGTGTTGCAAACGACTCTGGAAAACATTGTGGGAAAAGGAGAAATTGCTCTAAACGATTGCATCACATTTCGAAATGTTGTCTGCAAACTCTTTCAATTTGGGAATGTCGAAAATTTGGCTTTTGGTAAAGGGTTAAGTTTGACTTTGCCCCTACAAGACTTCGTCAAATGTTTAGAAAGGTATTCAAACGCCTACTCTGTTTTGAAAAGCATGCAGAAATAAAGATAAAAACATAATTATCAAGCATTATAAAAAATACCCCGAAAGTATCCACAAAAAGATAATACAAATTTAAACAAATGCATTGTTGATTATTTGCACCTAAATGATAGTAATAATAAAATCTGATTTCCATATGTTTGCCTTCCTGGTGTATATTTGAAGAAACAGCAGGCGACGAAACAGTATGCCAGATAACGTTCTATATACAATGTTTCGGTTTAAAACATTGTGTCAAAAGGGCAAGATATTTACAAGACTTCTGCACTGGATCAATCAAAGTAAGGTATTAGAATGCGATGTATAAGGTCAGAGGAAAGTAGAATACTTTCGGTATTCATACGCACTTTTAGCTCGTCAGTTTCGTAACCAAACAAAAACCCATAAAAAAGAGAATTTATCGTTTTTTCGAATACTCTGTACATTAACAATTATTCTTACGTAATTAGAACACAGAAGCGCCATCCAATCGCCCCCAGTTATGTGATTGTTATTCAAATTTCGACATTGACACCTTAACTATCTCCGCGTTTTCTCCGGAGCGTAATTCGAACGTATAACTTGGGAAACCAGCGTAATTAAGACATTCAAAAAGGAAACCCGTTGTAATTTGGACAGAAGAATGCGAAGCCCGTTGCTATTGAAACATTCAAATTCAAACCATGCATTTTTTTTATAACATTCAACTTTGAATCCCGGTGCCATTCAATGTACAAACCAAATTTGGTTTGAACAGAGGGATTTGAAATCTAGCACAAATATAATGTACAAACCCAGTTTGGTTTGAACAGTATGTTTTGAAATTTAGCGCAAATTTAACCGAATGTTGGTCGAATAATATAATTGGATCACAGCTTGGCTGATATTCTTTTGTTCCTTATCAGTCTTTCTCATTTGAAGCGGGTTTGACCAGAACCGAAAACTTGTAGAGGCTATGACTTCGCTTTCTTTGAAGGAATGACGTTTATCATGGTCCAAATATCCATTTTATCGGTGTTAAGTTTCTAAGAACATTGCTCAAGACTCCTTTTTCAAAACTAAAATCGAATGTTAAAATCCAATTCCAGCGCACTTGCATTGAGCCTCTTTATCTGCATGGATGACAGGGATAGTATTAACCCATTATCAAACACCAAATTTTAAACTGTCCCAAATTGAAAGAGTTTGCAGACGACATTTCAAAATGCGATGAAATTGAGAAATACTCTTCTGATAGGGCAGAAAACATTGTGGGAAAAAGAAAAAATGCTCGCCAAGAGCAATTTCTCCTTTTCCAACAATGTTTTCCAAATTCGTCTACTACAAAGTGGTTAAATGTCGTTATTGTTTGTCAATGTGTTATGCAATTCATTTCGGTTTCGTTACACCGTTTGCCGTTTTTTGGTACAGGATAAAGGCCCAAGCCTGTGACTCCTACGGCTTTCCTGGATCCACCAGTACTGGGGTAGGGCTCTGAAGTGACTAACCTAAGGCCACTCACAGGAAACCTGTGTTACAACGGAGGGGCCTCAATGGCTTTGTTGTAGTACAAATCACATGGCCTCTCTCTGCGTTGGTTCAAACCCGGTGACGACATTTGAGTTTTCATGATAGGCAGCCTATCGACTGGCTTACGGATTTCCGATTATTCTACCCGGCTTGACCAGCCCTCGTGGGCAGTTGAGTATGGGGATTCTTCTAAGGATTTTTTTTTTATATGGGTTTTACATCACATCAACATTATTTCAGTTATGTAGCAATGCCCGAGTCTTAATGATGGAGGAAGACCCTATACTCAACTGCCCATAAGGGCTGGTCAAGGCGGGTAGAACCATCGGCATTCCGTAAGTCAGTCGGGAGACTGCCTCTCATGAAAATCCATATCCCTCTCAGGATTTGAACCCACGCGGAGAGGGGCCTTGCGATTTCAAGTTCTGTACTCTAACCACTAGGCCACGGAGGCCCCTTCTATGAATTTGATTCGGGTAAAGCAACAAAACTGAAAAGTGTTGACGCAAGGTTAATCCAATATAAATGTTGTAATGAACTGTTTTGAATTAAGCAGAAAGAAAACGGTATTCATCGTCATAACAAGTGCCGTATACCATTGAATACAGCATGGACCAATCAAAACATCGCATACGTCAGAATGAGTTGATTTCTTATCTATCGTAAATGACGCCAATATGACTTTTTGATTTGACAGCGTCGATTCATTCCATATCTAAGAACGAACTCGAAGGTTTGCTTAACCCTTTACCAAACGCCAAAGTTTAGTCTGTTAGTCCCAATTTGAAAGAGTCTGCAGACGAAAATTCAAAATGTAATGTAATTAAAAAATAATCTTCCGATAGGACAGAAAACATTGTGGGAAAAGGAGAAATTGCTCGTCACGAGCAATTTCTATTTTCCCCACAATGTTTTCCAAAATCGTCTACAACAAGATGGTTAAATGCCGTTACTGTCTGGTAAAGGGTGAATCAATGAATAAAATCATGATAACAACTGCGTCATGAACTATGTAGAAAGGGTGGGGTTTGATGGTACAAGATATATCAAACATGGCTACTCCGTTGTACTGCCTTACCTTAGTACTGTGCCTTCTTTATTTTAATTAGATTGAGTGTCTATCCTTGTTAATTATAAACGGATTAGTTAGGCTTAAAATAGAACATAACGGGGTTAGAGTTAGACCAGCCTATTTCAATGATGACGGCTGTAAAGCAATTTATGTATAAATGAAATCTTAGAATAGATTTTATAGACATTTGCTGTAACTTCTATGGTTAGAAAAGTATAGTACAGAAACATTATTCCATCGGTCTGTTGAGGAATGCTTGCCCTTTAACATTGTTACTTTTAATATTTCGAAATAAGTAGTAAAGGAGGATGGTCTGGGACTTGTGATATTTCCCCGGCTACCCTCCTTTACTACTGACAGCTTGCTCAAAAGTGATGATAGAGGACACTTATGTTAAAAACCCATTCTGAATGGATTGAACTGGATTGATACATATGAATTCCGTCAGTCAGACAGGAGACGTAGTCTCACAAAGACTCTTTCCATTGGTGAAAGAATACCAGGTGTATTACTGAAGCATAAATGTATTACTGAAGTAATACTGAAGCATTATGTCCTTAGGAATCAAATCATAGAGTCGTGTCATTTTAAGACTTTTACACATCTGTTGCAAGAACCTATAGACCACTTTGTCTTTGATTAACTGAATAGATAAATGGACCCTTCCAGCGATTTACCAATCAAATTAAGAGAATTATTTGCATTAGTCAAAATCGATAAATATGGATATTATTTCTAACGAAAGTACAATATTGTCATTTGATACGTCATTGGAGGCGTCTCGCAGAGAGCAAATCAATGTCACGTTACTTTGCAATATTTCTTTTCTCAAAACTGAAATCAGAGGGAATGCGGGTTTGTACTTACGGAAATTCATAGCATAAGATCTTTAGTTAAACTCTAACAGCATTCGAAAAACACAGAGTAATAGCATAATCGAAACATTGTTTTTACTCAACAGGTGCTTTCAAACCTGTTACCCCCCCGCCCCCTCCAAAATATCCGTTTTCGTGACAGCGATCGTTTACTAGAATATGTAATATCTATACGTAATACGGCACAAACACCCACTGAAAATTATTACCCATTATGAGTGATTCTCTTGTTACAGCGTTTTCAAATATATTCAATTATAAATAAATGAACGATCGGCTGGACAAGAGAAACTGTAGTCAAAGTGGATGGCAAACAAACATACAGGTACCGTTTTACAAAACAACTTAAGGAAAATATATGCGTAAGTCATAACTAATACACATGCATAGTATCTTCAATGAAAGTACAGAGACGGAGACGGAGTCTCGGAGAGACGATTCCAATGATGTGTTTCTTTGCATTATTGCTTCGCCCAATATTGAAATAAGAGGAATTGTTGTTTTAGACTTACGCAAATCTTACGCGTAAACTGTTTAGTAAAACGGTACCCTGAACTGTACTGAAAACTATAATAACCTGGTCTCGAAGGTCGAAAAATTCTATGAATCGTGAAACACATAATTAGTCTTGTCATGTTCCATGCATCGTGCTCTGCATGCATAATTCGCTCTAATAACCTCGTTATAGCGCGTTTTTTCCAGTCGGCGGATATTTATAGAGCGCTAATTCTCAGGAACGGGATAAACATTAGGCTTAGCGCGCCATCAAAACGAGTGTAGTACCATGTATCCAGGGGATGACAGAGGTCGGCTTTTTTTATTCTTGAATCTTAACCCTTTGAGGGTCTTCCCCAGGACATTTTTCAGGCGCTGGGTAATTACAGATGCATCTTTAAATGGTAAAATTTTAGAATTCTTTTGGAATTAAAAGACAATAAATGCTGTTTCTAAACCAAGTCAAATCAAACAAACAGTGTAACAAGCATGGTCATCAGCTGTAGGACAAATTTAAAGTGCTGTTGGCAAATATAAAGCACAATGGGGTCAATTCAGGCGCCGGGGGACTGCTTATTGTGAAATTCAGGCGCCAGGGGACTGCGTATTGTGAAATTCAGGCGCCGGGGGGACTGCTTATTGTGAAATTAAGGCGCCGGGGGACTGCGTATTGTGAAATTCAGGCGCCGGGGGACTGCTTATTGTGAAATTCAGGCGCCGGGGGACTGCTTATTTTGAAATTCAGGCGCCGGGGGACTGCTTATTGTGAAATTCAGGCGCCGGGGAACTGCTTATTGTGAAATTCAGGCGCTGGGGGACTGCTTATTGTGTAATTCAGGCGCTGGGGGACTGCTTATTGTGAAATTCAGGCGCTGGGGGACTGCTTATTGCGAAATTCAAGCGCTAGGGGACTGCTTATTGCGAAATTCAGGCGCTGGGGGACTGCTTATTGTGAAATTCAGGCGCTGGGGCACCACAGCACTTAAAAGGCCCGGCCATTTGCGTAAGTCATAAGTGATACACATGGATAGTATATTCAATGAAAGTACAATATTGCAATGTGACACGTCATTGGAAGCGTCTCGGAGAGACGATTCCAATGATGTGTTACGTTGCAATATTGTTTCGTCCAATAATGAAATAAGACGATTTGTTGTTTTAGAATTACGCAAATCTCAAGCGTAAACTGTTTAGTAAAACGGTACCCTGGGGCATATCCACTGAGTGCCGCTTAAAGTGCTGGAACCTACTTAATGCTTATGCAATCAGGTTGGATCCAGGCCAGCCGCCAAATAAATTGGCGGCTGGCCTGTGATCTAACCTGTTTGCTACTCTGGGTATCCTTCCTCATAATAATTAAAATTGGGCAGATATTTAGGGTTTTAGAAAGAAGACAACACAAGAATCTTTCTTAGAAAATTACCCAGCATTCTAAGGGTAAATGCGACTTATGTAGTATATAGTTAATGATGAAGTCAAATGAAAACACTTTCACACTTTTCAACCTTGTTGTATAGTTAACTCTAAAGCAAGGAAAACAAACATTTCCATTACATTACGATGTTAAATGATCGTCTGCAGACCCTTTCAATTTGGGGTGATAATCAGAGAAAACTCGTCTGGTAGAGTTACGTCGAATGTTCGTATGGGGTTGCAGACGAATAATTAGCTAGCATGTGACATGCTGTTTGCATACCCCGTCATAAAACTTTACGCTTTATGACGGGGTATGCAAACAGCATGTCAGTTGGGTAACCTTGTCTAATGGCGGTATAGTTTGGTGTTTGTGAGAGAAATTCTCCCATCTGACTAATAAAATCATCTTTTTCGTAAAAAAAACCCCGAAAAAACGAACAAACACTAGTGGTATCGCATATTATTACAAGGTGGAAAGGACTTTGAAAAAATATTAGCCTTTCAGTCCAATCCAAATGTCTTATTTTAAATACTTTCCTGGATAAAATACTATGCTTTATTTGAGAAATAAATCGATTTAAACTAATAGAATTCTCGCAGTTCTATTCAGCATTGCCAGTCCCTTAGATGCACTAAAGCTTCGTATCTACACCAATGAAATGGGCCAGGTCACGCGAAAAGGGGCACTCGGACATAGCAAACAGTGTAGCCCCAGACCAGCCGCCACGTCACTGACGTGGCGGCTGGTCTGGGGCTACACTGTTTGCCATCTAAGAGGACAACCAGTTATACCTTTAAATAAATACAAATGATAACTTTCGTGACTAGATGCGGGAATAATAGCGCTAAGATAGAGCTGAGTCAGCGCTTTTTTTATATGTCCGAGTGCCCCTTTTCGCGTGACGCGGCCCAAATAATTGGTCTGGCATCACAATACATCGCGACAACGTAACACTATTCAGAGACCAACACTAGATTACATTGTAAACGAAAATAATAGAGTGCTAAAACAAGGATTTGACGTTCGAAAAGTACAAGGATACTCAGTTTTCGCTATACGTAATTCTAGTTTTAAATGAAAAAATTCTGGTTAAGTCTCTATAAAAACAACCGCTATGGGACATAGTTGTACTGCCTGTGACTTATAGGTGGGTCCATAGTTTTGCTTTATAAAACAACTGGGTAAGAAGCACAACAAACATGTGAATCTTCAAGTTAATTTGTAGCTGGCCTGTGATCTAGCCTTTTTAATATTCTGCGTATCTATCCTCATCAAAATTAAGCAGATTTTAAAGATTTTGGAAAGCAAGGGAATACAAAAATCTATTTCAAGAATTTTACCAATCATTTTTAGGGATATACTTTCGAAATACAGTACCTTTTACGTAATCGTTGCTTCCATTAAAATTAAAAGAAAGATATGCTTTATTTTTTTAAAAATAACTTTGTAAATTTCGTCTTATATTGTTCCTAATTTGAATTATTCACAAACCACTGCAAGAGGGCACACTGTCAATAACAATACAATACCTACAAACATTTCCAATATCCAGGGACTTTTTCAGTAAATGTTCCCATAATTTTCTCTTTAATCTTGTCGGACGCAGCAAATTATCATTGATGAAGAACGGTATTATGTTAGAGAATCGGAATTTTCCTGATATTGCCGCTATTATGTTTTTCGGTTAATGCTATTATGTTAATAACTTTTTTGAGTGTAATGGCAGTTACAAGCAAGGAATTTTAAGCACCGTGTCGTGAAAAGTAATCATATGTTACAAATTATCCTCAAAAGCCATTTCTAAATAGTGCAAGATCTACAGTGATAATAAGATTGCTTTGTTCGTTTAACCAAAAGCCATTTCTACTGCTGCAACAGATTAAGTAAAAGTAAACACATTTATTAATTATATTAAGGTTATGGAACGCTTCGGTACCGCTCGCACTTTCTTCGTTTATCATTGGTTTATCGCTTTCTTCGTTCAAATACATAAAATGCTTCATTATGGTCCTTAAATCAAACGCCAAAATAAGGGAAATGTTGGTTAGGTCTTTGTTTTATTCCTTTCTCATGTGTAAATTTTGCCACACTAAGCATGCGGGGGAATCATGTGACCCATGTTTACGATCTTATGGTCAAACAAGATGGTAGAGAAATCGACTGAGATTTCTCTAACGAGTGTTAGAAGTAAAACAGTTATAAAGAAAGGATTATCATATCCTTACAGAACCGGAATGTCGATGGTCAACTCATGCGGAATACAACATGTGACTTTAATTGGCAAAAGTATATGAAAAAAGCAAAAATACCCGGGCGTTGCCATCTTGTTCGAACATAAGATGGTAAACATCGGTCAAGTGATTCCCTTGCACGCTAAAGTGGAGGCCTTGATCACCCAAACAGATGAAAGCCATGATGTCTTTCCTTATTCAAATACGTTGCTAACTTGCATCCCCTATATAATTGAATAAAACGCATTGACGAAGCGCTGTTGAGAGGGCTTTGTTGTATTTAGCTATATTTTCTTGACATTTATAGAAAATACCTTAACCCTTTACCAAACGCCATAATTTCGACTGTCCCAAATTGAAAGAGTTTACATACGACATTTCAAAGTGTGATGAAATTGAAAAATAATCTTCAGATAGGGAAGAAAACATTGCGGGAAAAGGAGAAATTGCTCGTAAAGAGCAATTTCTCCTTTCCCACAATGTTTTCCAGAGCCGTCTGCACTGCAACAAACGGATCAAATGTCGTATTATTTGACAATGGCTTAAACGCTTTAACTTGAACCATCCAATACAGGCGTCCAGGGGCCCGTTTTACTAAACAACTTACGGAAAATATTTGCGTAAGTCAAAACTGATAAACACGGATAGTATCTTCAATAATCGGATAGACGATTCCAATGATGTGTCACTTTGCAATATTGCTTCATCCAATATTGAAATAAGAGGAATTGTTGTTTTAGACTTACGCAAATCTTAAGCGTAAACTGTTTAGTGAAACGGTACCCAGAAGAAAAATGCTTCAACAAAGTAGCATAAATAAGATGTATAGCATACCGATGACTTAGTGCAAAACCAAATCCTTTCAAAATGTGAATAAATTAGCCCATTTTTGCACAAAGCTATCGATTGGCAGGTCTTCCTATTTAATTGGCATCATAGGCTTATCAATCTTCATTTAATTACTGTATGTACCAAACCATCCCTGGATTGTATATGTGTGTCACACATGGCTGTTGGAATTATCGTTCGAAAAGTAACACGTTTCACATACCAGCAAGTTACAATTCCGTAATTATGTTTTCCTTTCCTCCATGGAAACTTCTTATTCTATTTCTGTTTCTTTGTGACAATATGTTTACCGTGTTGTGAAAAACTAATCCTATGTTATAAATGATCCTCAAAGGCCGCTTTTGAGTCGCGTAAGATCTATTGTGACGATGAATATGTATATTTTTTTTCGTCGAACCCAAAATGTTCTCCACTGGTATCTAATATGATGTCTGTAGTTCAATTCATTTTCGGAAGACAATTCTTGATTGATCGCTCAGTGCAAAAAATAAGCTAGCTCTTTTGCGTAACATATACGCTGTAGTCGGTTTCGGTTTTACTAAGCCGTCGTTACATCGTTTTGTAAAGGGTTTAACGCAAATACGCATGTAATACTTGAACCGTCTTTATGCTTATGCTAACAGGTTAGATCCAGGCCAGCCGCCAAGTAAATTGGCGGCCGGCCTGTGATGTAACCTATTTGCTACTCTGGGTATCTTTCCTCTTCATAATTGAGCAGATATTGAAAGTTTTGGAAAGCAGTCAACACAAAAAACATTTTTAGAAAATTACCCACCATTCCATGGGTTGATACTATCAGCATTGAATAAAAAGATTAAAACTATGAAAATTGAATTGATGTTCTTTACATCCTGTCTACGTCTTCAATGATTAAAGCAACAGACATCCACCGGGAAATTAGTAAAACATTTCATCTAAGAAAGTGAGTAAGTAATTAGCATCAATTGAACGTTTGTAGAAGACAAAACCGCCTCTACTGAAAAGAAGAAAACATCGGGTATTTAACCTGCCAATGAAATCACTGATACAAAACGTTTTATGGGTAAACATGTTAATCGTAACTACTCGGGTTTTTCCGTGTCCAGAGAAATACACCTCGTACATCAATCGGAACTACTCGGGTATTTCCGTGAGCTGTGAAATACACCTCGGATATAAGTGTAGGGTTACAATTTTTCGGGTAAATCGGCATCCGCCAATTAAAACATTTTCTAAGCGTGCAAGCTAAGTAGTTCAATGTGTATGGAAGGGTTGGACATCCTTTTAAATAATCTTTTTATCAGTAACTCATACCAAATGGCAAAATTGTGGTTGTGACATGTTATGTTGTTTCCTCAATCAAATTTAACGACTTTTTAGATTTCACATTTAAGATCTATTTTTAAACACGAAAGTGAAGTGACGTCATTCCGCTGGGAACCAATATGGCGTCATCCCTATTTTTTCAGAGGTGTTTTCATTTGATAAACCCGATGTGTTCAGATTGCTCGTACATAAGTGTACATTCGTATAGGGTTACAATTTTATGTTAAACGTTCCGGCTAATAACACATTTTCTATGAGCGTCCACGACAAGTAGTTCATAATATACATACATTTTGAACATCATTTAAAACCATTATGTTTGGTCGGTTAGTCATAGGTAAAAGAGAAATTATGGGTTGCGGTGTATTTTAAATTAGGTGACTGTTAAAACATTGTATTTGATATTTCTAAATTAAAACGGAAGTACAACGAAAGAAGCAATATGGCGGCTTCAATATAATGTCAGAGGTATTTTCATTGGATAATCTTGAGGAGTTCATATTGTATAAATGTATATTATTGCCTTGTATGATTGATGTTGTTGAAGAAAGTACGATATTTTTCGTTTTACAAGGACGATAACTCTCTTGAAGGTCCTAGATAACCATTCACTGACTTGTAAGGGATGACAACTGACTTGTAAGGGATGACAACTGACTTGTAAGGGATGACAACTGACTTGTTAGGGATGACAACTGACTTTTTAGGGATGACAACTGACTTGTAAGGGATGACAACTGACTTGTAAGGGATGACAACTGACTTGTAAGGGATGACAACTGACTTGTAAGGGATGACAATTGACTTGTAAGGGATGACAACTGACTTGTAAGGGATGACAACTGACTTGTAAGGGATGACAACTGACTTGTAAGGGATGACAACTGACTTGTAAGGGATGACAACTGACTTGTAAGGGATGACATGAATGTTTTCAAACAACAATGCATAAACTGAATTGTTTCAACGACATTTCATTATTATATGAAATTCAAATTTTTCTCTTCTTTGAACAAGCACATCTGATTGACACTACATATCAGTTTATACATTTATTCACTTTTCTAGGAACAAACCTTTGGGTTTTTAAGACAATATTTATTCGTTATATAAATATACATGTATGTTTAAATAGATACGACTGTTTGAATAGATCGGTCGTGCAGTAAGAAACTAACAAAAGACTCTCACATTCGTTTATGACTAACACAGTTATTGCACTGCTTTGTCGAGATGCAATCACTGAACTGACCTCTACATATTTTCTTCTTACAAGCTTTTGTTACTTCCTGGGAAACCTATGAGTTCCTTCTTGTGCGCATGCCTGCGCCATTTCTCACGAGACTTGAGATTGGAGATAACTTTTGAACTGGTGGTGTTCATGGAAACTACGACTGAGATAAACACATGGCTTATAACAAAAGGATTTCGTGACGTCCAAGGGTTCTGAAACATGGAGATAGGTTTTAGAAAACAAGTCTGATCATCGTAGTAAACGTTTGTTATAAGGAGTTCAAACTGTTCTGCAACGCTACAGACGCACAAACGGTCTCTTATAAGCATTTGTTTGAATTCCCCTCGGATGTTTTCATAATGTTTGTTACTTTACTACATGTATTACAATGTAGTTCTGTTCTGCCAAATCATGACTTTGTCTTTTAGGTTTTGATCTTTTATATTGACCTTTATCATCACATATGGTCTTGAAAACTTTGATCTTGCAGTCGATCTGCCTAGAGGCTGACTGGGGTATCTTGATGCATGGTAAAAAGGCATATCTTTCAGCGATGTTGATGTCCTTTGACTGTTTCAGTTACTGTTGACTTGGCAAATCCTTGCACAAGGAGGAAAACCTGGAGATTGTAGACCTGGTTCCAGGCGGGATAATCACGTGATAAATGTTTACGAAAATGCCCGAACAAGATGGCCGCGCTATCTTCGCTTTGTTCACCTACTTTTACCAATGATAGCCATACTGTGTGCCCCGCATGACTTGACCATCATCTTTCCGGTTCTGGTGGTATATGATAACCCATGGTTTATAACGACGTTACGCCTAACATTCGGCAAAGAAACTGCAGTCGAAGGGCGATGTTTTTTTTTTTAGGTTATTCGCATCCCTCAACTCAAAATTCCCTGCAGGGTCTTGTAGCGAATGGCGAGGACAGAAGAGAAACAACGTTCACCGACGATTTTGGCAAATTGATCGTCGGAACATGGCGTATATAAAGAAAAATGGAAAACAAAAGCAATCTGCTGAAAAAAAAAATGCAAAATTACCTGCCCATTCATGGGCGTCGCCATTTGCAATCTGTATTATATCGTAAACATTGATCACGTGATCAACACGCCTGTGCTTTATCTGAATGTTTTCTGTCGAAGAGAAAACTTTCGCCTTGATGTCTAAGTGAAACGTTCTGATGATAGAGGTAATCTTGTCGGGGGTTTCTTAATGTGTTAGATTCCCCATTCAGCGCAAATCGGTCCCTGTCGTTAAATGACTTTTATCTAATATTCCTCGACTTGTTAAATATGTTTTCCGACTTCTAATGGAGACACTGTGACAGTATTTATTCGTTTCCCAAGACCTGGGTCATTGTGTTTAATTGGGAAATAAGGAAAAAAGTGCCTTTGTAAGAATATTACGCAGTTGTGAGGAAGGATATATTTCGGCACCGGTTTATTCTATAACTATATTTTATTGCATTATAAACATAACATGTTATATAGCAATACAAAATTGTACATGACAAAAATACATGGATCAGCAGAAGAGCTCATGATGTTAAAGAGCTTATTCAAATACATAGATAAAAGGATATAGATTGATAATTTATTATGGTAAAAAGGCTTCATGCCGAAAAGTACAGGCATATATCATTTAAATTACAAAAACAAGTCAATGGCAAGGTAGACCAAATTTAACGTATTCTAAGTCTTTCATTGCTAAGAAAGTAGAAAATATTTGAAGCTTTCCTGTTGTGAGATACATTATTTCATCTCTTATAAGATAAAGATTTGTTTACAGTGTACAGTTATCAAAGAACAAAAGATGTACCAACAAAAACAACCATGTATATACACTTAAACATGTGAAAGAATTGGTTTCGTGGTTGAAAAATTCCACATTGTATAATTGCACACATATGATAAGAAAAGAAGAGAAAACATACAATTTTTGGATGTTTAACGACGTATCAACAATTTTCATTATCAAGAAAACATACTAAATCAACATACCATAACAATAAATGGATATTCTAGAAAAGAATTTGCTGTGCAAATTACTCTAATTAACGTATAAATTAAGTAAAGTAAAGTTCAATTCCTAAGAAGACATGCGTAATAAATAAATTTAGATAAGCTGTTCAAAGTTTTACTAGATGCAGACGACATAAGATTTGTAAATTTGTATATGCTTGGCCATGTATAATAATACTTTTTAATATATTTTGTTCTTAGAGAGGTATACCTTGGGCAAATAAGTAAGAAATGATATTCGGTTTCTACTTGGCCAATATTGCATTGTTTACATATTCTTTCTTTTTTTTTGATATTATTATGTCGTCCTTGTTCAATTTCGAGTGCATGTGAGGATGCTCGAAATTGTGTTAGGGCATTTCTGAATTTTGATTCTTTTATAGAATCAAGAAATTGTTCGAAGTGAAAAGAAAATTTAAACAAACAATAAGTTTTTGGACGGCTTGAATTGATAATTGCTGAGTACCAGCTTTGATGAAAAATATCTAATACTCGCTGTTTAATTTGGTTAAAATAAATTGTAGCAGACGACTGATTTTCCCATATATAAGATAAACCGAGTGTATTTAAAGTACATTTAACGATATAGGCCCAATTTTCTCCATTGTATGTAAGACCATTTTCTGCATCTGTCTTGAGCATTTTGTAGGTTTTAAAAAGTATTGATTCTCTGTTAAGAGAAATTAGTTTTATCCAATACTTTATCATTATAAGTTTTCTGTTGATATGCATTGGTATGCGACCTAATTCACCATAAAGGACATTCAAATTAGTATGTTTTTTAACACAAAGTATCTTTCTACAAAATTTCGAGAAGATTGATTCAACATTAGGGCACGCATGGTGTCCCCACACCTCCGCAGAATAATTAAGCGTAGGAAGAACAAGAGAATCAAAGAGGTCAACCTTTTGTGAGATTGGAAGATCTAGTTGATTGTAAATCGTAAATAAATTGTGCAACGAATACGAAGCATGCTGCGCTATGCGCTTTTGTGTTCTATTCCAGTTTCCATTTTTAAAGAGATGCACCCCTAGATATTTAAATGATTCTGTAATTTCTATTTTGGTGTTATATAAAAAGAAATCATAATGTGTCTTTCTTCCCTTTTCAAATATCATAATTTTTGTTTTCTTAGTATTCAACTTAAGATTCCAAATATTACAATATTGTTCGATATCCTTCAAAATAGATTGTAACGATAAAGGATCATGGGTAAATACAACAGCGTCGTCTGCAAATAAAAGGAGAAATAGTTGTAGGTCATCAAATTCAAATATTCCATTGATATTAGTGTTGATACTACGTAAGATATCATTAAGAAAAAATAAACATAAAATGCTGCTTGCTGGGTCTCCTTGTTTCACCCCAATATTAGAAGAAATAATCTCTGATTTCATTGATTTATATCGAACAGAAGACTTAACGCTGTTATACATCGATTTAAGTGCATTAACAAATTTTGTACTAATGTTTTCATTCAATAACTTTTGCCATAATAATAATCTGTCTATGCTGTCAAACATTTTTTCCCAGTCTAGAAATGCAACATAAAGCTTCTTTTTACATGATAATGTTTTCATAATAATTGCATGTAATATATAGATACAATCGGTAGTAGACTTCTTTTTCTGAAAACCGAACTGGTTATCGATCAATTTATTATGCTTTTCAGCCCATTTAATAAGACGAGAAACAAGTAACTTAGAATATATTTTGGATAGAATGTTATTAAGTGTTATGCCACGGAAGTTTTTTGCTTCGTGTGTACCTCCTTTGAATATTGGTATGATAATACCTTCTTCCCAGCACTCGGGAAATACCCCGGTGCTGAAAATTGAATTGTAAAATGTAGTTAAAAAGGGGGAGATAATGTCAAATGAGTGTTTAAAAACTTCAGCTATCAGCTGGTCGGACCCAGGACTTATTCGATGACGCTCAACGTATAGATGGTAATGTGTTCTTAACGATGCTAAAGTGTCGATATCATTAACTGTTTGCAATATTTCTAACAGTTTGTTTCAAAAGACTGTCCGGGTTGGGTAAGATTATCATCTTAATTATTTGAGAATATGTGTCCTCGCATGAATATTTGATCTATGTTACGACTTGATACTGACTTAACAATTAATGGGCGATATAGAGTCTTGACACCCTTAACCCTTAAATCGCTGGGTAACTTTCTAAAAATAGGTTCTTGTGTCGTCTGCTTTCCAAAACCTTAAATATCTGCTTAATTGTGACGGGGAAATAGACTCAGAGTAGCAAACTGGTTAGATCACAGGCCAGCCGCCAATTCACTTGATCTAACATGTTTGCATAAGCATGAAGCCGGTTCCAGCACTATAAGGGTTAGTTTCACACATAAAGTAAAAGATGCTATTTGCAAGTAAGTTAAGATCTACTTTACATATGCGATGTTGCAAATTGATGAAACTAGTATTTCTCCGCTTTCGTCGCAGCTACATGTAGAACAGACGGCCATAGAAAATATTTAGAGTTTTTCACACAATTGACATAAAGTCGCAGCTATGACAGACTTATGTGGTTGAGACACCAAGAGGTCTAAATTTTCATCATTTCAATGGAAGCCATACGGCCTCTCGAGTATTAACCTCGACAAATTGTACCACGCAATGATTAGAAACTATTCGTCCAGGGATCATATCTCGATCTTCAGAGTGCTGTTCAACAGTTGTGTAAATCATAATGAAACGTGCGAGACTTACATCAATTTCACACTGCATCACAGATATATTCAAACAGCCAGACAGAGGCAGACCGCCGGGCAATTACCTTAAAGACAGCATCTCATCTTATTTATCTCTTTTATATCAACACAATCGTGTCAACACGTATTGAAAGATTGAAATATTATAAGTTACCAGCTTCTTGTTCCATGCTTTTCAGCTGAGAAGAGATTTTTTAAAAGATAATGGTGCATGAAGTAGTATGTTATGAGGAGCGTTTCTTGAAGAACTGTCCCTCATTTTTTATGAAAAATATATCAACCTCTAAACAAAAGGGTATGTCTGTAATCAAACCGTCATTACATGTAATAGTAGTACGCGCTTAGAAAATTAAAGGCCCATTATGGAGATTAATGCTATATCAAACTATATCATTTGGTAAACTTTTGGACAGATTCAAATATTTATCACCAGAAAAAACCATCAGCACAATTTAAATGTGAAAGTAAACTAGGAATAACCCAGATTAGCAAGTTTTTTAATTCAGATTTCCTGATTCTTCACCTCTGACCTTGATAGTTGATACACACAATTTTGAACCGACCAATCAGAATTCGTTATTTTGAATATGTAAACAAACATGTTGTTGATAAACATGATTGAATTGGAGACAACTATATTTCAAGCACAAAATAACTCAATGCATTCTTAAACCAATTCTCATGACTTTTATGAACATAATGAAAGAACTCCATTTATTTTTTCAGTTATTTATTTGTACTCCTCTCCTTTGATGTGCCTTTAAGCTTAAGAAGTCATTGTAAAAAGAGAGAAAATTTCTCATGGTAAGCAATGATTCCTCGCCGATGCAATTCAAAATTGCGAAAGTAAGCAACCGCACCACCATCTAAATATTGCGATAATCTATCCAAACAAACCGAATGTGCAGCAAATTTTACCACTTGGTAGTTTAGAAAATCTTAATTAACCAGAACACTTATTTACCTTGAAATAAAATGGCAAAATGCATGATCTTTTACTGGTTTTGCGACCGGGGTATTTGGAGGATGCATTTTTGTGTTCCTTCAGCGAGAAAAAATAACAAAATCTCAGCAATGAAGGTTGAATCATGCTTTTGGAGTTTTGATTACTTGTCTAAAAATGCAGAAGAAAAGCTAAATCCTACCACAAAAACGCTTAATCGGAAGTTGTTCAACCGGTTTCCTCGTCAGCACCACGGTGGTGCGATGAGGATGGAGCAATCACCAGCCATGAAAACGAAGTTTTCATTTTAGACATGCTTTAATATACGAAACAGAGGAAACGACAAACAGGAAGTTGCATGTTGGGTTCATTTCCGGTGTTTAATGGCGGTAGTAAAATACATATAAAAAAATGATACGCATGATTTTGAACACATCGCTGGCAATTAATTAATACCGAACTTTCATTTATCTCTCAGTTTTATTTTTTCTCCGCTTGCGTTATCAGAGCACCATATGCGCAAACGCCTGTTGCATCAATCAGCTGTTATCGTAAAGTTGTGTGCCATGGTCTAACGTAAACTGTCGGCCTCCGATGATGGCCGCATGGGTGGCGAAATCTGATGTTTATTCACTTGTCCGTAAAAAGCAAATCTCTTTCAGCACTTGTCCGTACAATGGTTTTGCAGTATACTTCAGTTATCATTTACGTGCTCGTCAATGCTTTTGGACAAGCTAGGCAATACGGACAAATAGTTTTGCAACCCCTTAATTTATCGCTTCAAAATGATCACTTGTTGTGATCGATATATACACTTATTTACTATATAGAAAGGACAGGTAACCAAATGTCTGCTTATGGCATTCCTATCGATTAATTATTTACCAAACGCCATGTTCTCGACTGTCCCAAATTAAAAGAGTTTGCAGACGACATTTCAAAATGTTAGATAATTAAAAAAACAATCTTCTGATAGGGAAGAAACTATCGTGAGAAAAGGAGAAATTGCTCGTCACGAGCAATTTCTCCTTTTTCCACAATGTTTTCCAGAGTCGTCTTCAACAAAATTGTCAAATGTCATTAATGTTTGGTAATGGGTTAGTTGTAAACATACTAATTTCAAGGGGTTGAACTTTTTCTTTGGCAAAAAAGCGATAAAAATTAATTTCGACACCTGCATCCGTAACAACCAAATTGAGTGCTCTCATACACACTTTTATTTCTCTCTTTTGTCAAGATGACGAGATAATATATCGTCATGGCAGTTTTATACAGTGTTTGTGGATAGAACCTTATGCGAAAAGGACTCGTTATGCTTTCACAGAGATATAGATGGATGAAAAGAAGACACAGGACGCCAGATGAACAATTTTGATGATGCGCTCTGCTCATGAATGATACATTTTACAGGTGTACTAAGCCACGATCAAAACAAGGATTAGACAACTACTATGATTAAATTACAGTCGCCATTTTTTTATGCTTTAGAATCACACAAGTAGATGATGGTAGCTTATTGCTGTGATCTTGTAATACTTTCGATGTTTTTTTGTAAAATTCTCATGCAGGTTGTCTGACCTAGTGGGGAGAAATACTATTATTCAAGTACTTAAGTACCTATAATCCGCCATTTTGAAACTTACCTTTTCGTTGGATTACTTCGGCAGTTCTCGATTTACATCGGTCTGGGGTGAAACTATTCACTTTAATCCGAATAGTTCCAGCCCCGACCGATGTATGCCGAAAACGACCGAAGGAATCCGACGAAAGAATAAGTTTCAAAATGACAGATTATTGTCATTCTACCGTAAACCCCTTTTCAGCGAGTGCAATGCGATCGGTATTTTGTTCGATATCATATCTAACATTGAACCAGTTTAACCTACGCAGATAACATTTAATTTCCCATGGAACTTGGTTTTACGAAAATAACCACAAGACACACCCTTCTACAACACGAACAATCTTAGATCCAAGCATTGCGTCATATTGAACTTATAAATTTTTAGCGAAACCAGTTGTACCAAAATAGATAATACAATTCCCTTGTGCAAATCCGGGAGGAGACGTTACACATTGAACGTTGTGAGAGAAAGAGTACAAACCGTACGCCTTATGATGAAAAACTTTTTCTCTGGGAACTGTTGCACAAAGGCTCCTACGATAGATTTCCCAGTTAAAGCCATACTTGCGCCCATCTACACTTAAATTGTGAAAGTTCTAGAATAATTGAAAATTAACTTAAAGTGCTTTAAATTCCTTTTGACAGGGGAATTGAGAATGCAACACGTTCACATGATGGTTTTAAAAGAGTGAATGCTATAAGGTTTGTTTACAATTAGCGATAAAACAAGATCTGAGGTACTTTTTTCCTTTTTATATTTTTTTATATTAAGCTAGAACGGAACATCAGTCCTAGCAGCGAAATATGTATGACACTTTTTAACATTTGTCTATTTTTCATTCACAAAAAAGGAAGCTTTTGGATCCAATGTTAACGCCAATTGTGTAAATAAACATAGACGTGAAATTGCGAATCTTTGTTAGACAGCCCCCTTGTGTAAATAATGCATATAAAGCACATACGAGTGAGAAACAAATAGATAACCCTTTCCCAAAACAAACTATCGACTGCCCAAATTGAAAGGGTTTGCATACGACATTTCAATATGTGATGAAATTGAAAAATAATCTTCTGATAGGGCAGAAAACATCGTGGGAAAAGGAAAAATTGCTCGTTACGAGCAATTTCTCCTTTTCCCACAATGTTTTCTAAAGTCGTCTGCAAAAAAGTGGTCAGATGTCGTTATTGTTTGGGAAAGGGTTAAACGGATTTGAGTTGTGCAAGACAACCTCGTTTGGCCGTCGTTCGATTGTAATAGATTGCCTTCTCCAGAACCTTTACTGAACAATTCTTGAAGATAATCTTATATCAATATATGGAACTTGGTTATTCTTCAGTCTTCATTTCACTGACTTCGTCGTTCAAGCAAAAACGTAGATTCTATCCATTTTCAAGATTATTTGGTAAAAAAGACTTGATAACGAAAACAATTTTAATACATTCCTGTCTAAGGTGTCCTATCAGTGAAATCCCGACTTCACAAATTTAACACATCTACGATATGATTTGTGCAGCTGGCTTGCAAACTCAAAATAATTCATTTTACATTCATCTTAAATCAAATTACTTTTCCTGGTACAAAACCAAAACCAATAGAAATATGAAAATTCGCAAAATTTAAGCTTTGATTTTTAAATCTCTTCTAATGATAACGCAAAACAAGCCAACGTTAATAGAAACATTAAAATCTCCCAATCGTATCTACTCGGCAATCCCCGTAACAAGTCGGTAGATATACCTCGTAGGCAGTACATGAATACACCAGAAATCCTGGGGTAATTCGCCTTATTTCCGGCGGATAACGCAAAATGCACACAGGCACTAAATATGTATTTAAATACACACAAATTGGTTATATATCACAATTTAATGGTTTTTTTACCCTTTTCATTAAAGATGATCACATGAACACATCTTTGTTTCATATTTTGTCAATCAGCTCTTTCCGGCAATCCCCGGCTTGTGACGGGGATTGCCGAGTTGATATGATTGGCCCTTCGTTGCTGACCTACTTTCAAAAATGGCTCCCCATTACCGAGGTTATTTTAAGAAATGGCCGAGGTGTTCCGAATGAAAAATATCCATCGTAGTAGTTCACATAGCCTTACAAATTATTATTGCGTGCTTGCCGACATAAATAGCATGGTAGAAAAGAGGTTAATAAGTGTTAGTTGTCTGATATCTATGTTCGTTATTACTGCATAATCGTTCAGACAATCGGTTCCAATTAGCCAAACGGTTCAATGAAGAGGATAGAACTAGAACATGCGGTTGGAATGACAATGGCGTATTGAGAAATGCCCGAAGCTAACAATGTAAGTTAATTAGGTAGGCTAGTCCACGTGTACACAGATATTTGGAACAAAATTGTATCAGCATTCTTCGCAACGAGTCCCTGATAGTATTGGTGGTACATTAACTTTCTTTGAAAAGCGCTGAGGCCATAGTGTCATTAAACGTTCCTTGTAAAGTAGTCCGGGACCAGGGGTAGAGCATCGACCTAAGGACACGAGGGTCTTGGGTTCGATTCCTGTGAATAGTGCGCTCCATCTTGCGACCTTTGACTAATTCACATTCGGTACGAGTAATGATTATGTATCGAAGAAGCAGAATCGAGAGTGATAAATATAAGTTGTAAGAACTTGTTTCACAATCGATGTAAAATTAATTGGTTTGAACTGAAAGTTCCTTCTGATTGTCCAGAATCGACGCATTTGTATTGTAAGTGATATAAATTGTTGATCAATGATTGATAACATGTTTACCAATTTAATAACGGGAATTGATGTCTCCCAAAAGATCGTTTTCGGAACTATTTTTTTCATCGCCCCGCAATCTGACAGATTGTGTAATTCGGCCGCAGAGACGAACGGCCGGTCAAATACTATATCTAGAGATTTTCACATAATACACCTATATTTTCCTTGAAATAATTTAGTAACCAACTACTTCGTAACATGGACATAGCATTCGATAATGACTCTACTCGAAATCTAATTGACAATTGGTGTTTATACTGTAGATCATGATGGTGTAAAAAGTGCATAAATGTCACCATATGATGTAGAAAAACAGTTTTGGCTTTTGTTGGTTTGTTGAACGGCGATAATAGACTAGGAGTGCCAATAATTCCCAATCGTTTGCACAAGTTTATTAGGCTAGAGGAAAATTGATTTGTCTGCGTTTGCTCGCTCAGGTTTATGTCTGTCTGGCGTTAATCAAGGTTTGTCTTTACGTTCCCCTAAAGAACGCATTCAACAGGACATAATTGACACAAAAAAAATAAACCAGACTATTGCAATATAAAGCTCAATGCATCTTACATGGTTGAGACCAATTTGAACTCATCGGGTTTATCCAATGAAAACACCTCTGAAGTAATATTGTAGCCACCATATTGTTTCTCGCGAGAGACTTCTGTCATTGTACTTCCGTTTTAAAATAAAGATCTTAGATTTGAAATCACAATATATATAATCGTCTAATTTGATTAAGGAAACAGTTATATATATCACAACTGATAATTTCACTATTATGTTACCAATGAAAAAATCGATTTAAAATGGATGTTCAACACTTCCATATACATTGAACTACTTAACTTGGACGCTTAAAGGAAATGTCTTGTTAACCGGGAAAGATTTACCCGAAATTTTGTAATCCTACACTTGCGTAAGAGGTGTAGTTATCAGCTCACGGAATTAACCGAGTAGCTACGATTGGGTTTGAGACACGATGAAGTAATCTACAAGAATATTTATTCAATTTCAATAAACATTGAAACTATATTGTGTCCTAGGAGAAATAACGTAGTGGTCGCTTTCATACGATTGCCTTTAGTTTAAAGGTAATTGGGGCAAGTAAACTTAAATGTATGTCTTTTTTTTTTAGATTGGCCCGCATCATATTCTGCATCATAAATGGCCGAATTTCAAAGAAAGCTTAATTAATGGTGCATTTCTCTCACGATCGATTCGAAAAATGTCGGTAAATACCCCCAAAGGACATTCAATTGATGAAACCCATTATTGGAAATGCCGGTAATCAAAGGTAATGCTTAGTTAATCAAATGCCGCAAGTCAAATGTAGAGCAAAATTGTCAACCAATAGATGTGCTTTAACCCTTAGAATGCTGGGTAATTTTTTAAGATAAAGTTTTGTATCGTCTGCTTTCCAAAGTCTCGTGAAAGAAGATTAACGCTATATCATACTTAATGATTTGGTAAACTTTTGATCAGTTTCAAATAGTTATCATCAAGAAACCCATCAGCACAACTTAAACATGAAAGCCAACGCAAAAAATCCAGATCAGCCAGTTTAATAAATCAGTTTGCTGATTTTTAACCTCTGATCTGGTCACGTGATAGACAATTTCTTGATCCGATCTAATCAGATTTTATGATTTTAAATATGTAAACAAACATATTGTTGATAAGCATGATTGAATTGGAGATAACTATATTTCAAGCACAAAATAACTTATGTTTAAGAACTTTTACAAATAACGTCTCAATGCGTTTATAAATTATTGATCGTGTCTTTAATTAGCATAAAAAAAGAACTCTATATTTACTTTTACAGTAATTTATTTGTACTAATATCGTTTCATGTGCCTTTAAACCCAATATTTTCCAAAATCTTAAATTTTCCTGTAGCTTTTACAACCCCTCTTCATTTTCAAGTTCCCTCTCAAACTCCATCCTTTTCAAACTTTTTCGCTGTGAATGAACAACTGATTGTATCATACATGTTATTATTTTGACTTTAACAATCATTTTGTAAAATCATCATTTTACGATAGAAAATTCTTAGAAATTAATTTGTGTAAAGCAGATGAATCATAGCTTGGGATGATATACAGATCAACACAGTATATCATAAACAATTACGACAGTTAAACACTTTGTTGCAGACGACTCTGGAAACCATTGTGCAAAAAGGAGAAATTGCTCGTCACGAGCAATTTCTCCTTTTTCCACAAAGTTTTCTGCCATATTAGAGGATCTTTTTTCCAATTTCATCACATTTTGATATGTCATCTGCAAACTCTTTCAATTTGGGACAGTCGAAAATTTGGCGTTTGGTAAAGGGTTAATCGGTTTTTTTACTGATCAGATCCAAATTTGCACTCTTTTTTATGAGGTATTATTTTTGGTACACTTGAAAGACCCCGTTTCACGCCATAAGTTTTAGATCTACCGAAAGCATTAAACAACATTTATTTCATTAGGGCTAAGTAATGAAAAGTTTTAATTGGTAATTGATACCTATTAGCATTTCGCCTCCAGTAAAACGGGAAGGATTTGATATCGTATGTTTTGAATTATATCCTTTTCTAATGATGTGTAAATGAAAGGAAGTTATCCTGAGATAGAAATAAAAAAGCTCGCTTTTCATTTTTAGCTCTTAAATTTGCATGGTTTGTGCGCAGTGCAATTGCCTCGAAGATAAAGTCAGAATTAATATTATCTAGAAGAAGGAAATTTGTATTTTCCTAGAATGTAGAAGTGTTTTAGATAAAAAGTGCAATTCTCCTTTGGATATCGTTGTATTTTTGCTTTTAACCATATATAGTTGGTTTGCAATATAAACGTAAGAGCCAATGCCACCACGCAATTCAAAGTATACCACTTCAAAAGAATTTCTATCTAAACAGAGCTAAATTGGTATATTCCGTAAATAAAGGCCTCAGGACCATATAAGAGACATCAATTAACTGCACACTGCTTTGTTTTCCCTCAATTTCATTAAATAATAGTTAGGTACCTTATCCCTCAGAATGCTGGGTAATTTTCTAAAGATTTGTGTCGTCTGCTCTCCCAAACCTTCAACATCTGCCTAATTTTGAAGAGGAAAGATACTCAGAGTAGCAAACTGGTTAGATCACAGGCCATCCGCCAATTTTCTTGGCGCCTGCCCTGTGATTTAACTTGTTTGTATAAGCATGAAGTCGGTTCCAGCACTATAAGGGTAATCGTCTTGTATATTGAGACAGAAATTAGAATCTCGCACTTCTTTCAACCCATATAACCTCACTTAACCGCATCTGCTGCAAAAGTTTTTACTTAAGAAATCAATGTGGCCATATTGTATCTTGCCTCTTATGAGCAATTTAATCAATTCATTGTTTTGTTACATTGGTATCAATACAACATCACGGATGTCTTTCACGTTTCTTCTTTTTGTTTTTGCTGATACTCTCAATTTGAACGAGTCACACGTTAATTTAGCATGTTGGGGTACAGGTTAATAAGTTTAACTACATAATAGATACACCAGGTAACCTTGATTTAGATAGCAATGCTTAAAAAGTGCCTTATTATTGATATATCAGAAAATATGTATAGGCATATTCCAAAAATAATTCGATAGGGTACAAGATAAGAAAATGACTTTATTAAACAACGGATTTGCTTAACCCTTTCCCAAACAACACATTTTCGACTGTCCCAAATTGAACGAGTTTGCAGACGACATTTCAAAATATGATATTGCAAATTGCAAAATGATATTCTTATAAGGCAGAAAACATTGTGGAAAAGGGAAAAATTGCTCGTCACGAGCAATATCTCCTTTTCCCACAATGTTTTCTAAAGTCGTCTGCAACAAATTCGTCATATGTCGTTATTGTTTGGGAAAGGGTTAAACAACTTATGCGCGTGATCTCTCTATCGGTATTAGAGATACATAGAGAATAGATGGTTGGTGTCGTGAATCGGAAATGTTATCGGGCAAGGCTTAGGAATATTATCCGGTGAGCCGAAGGCGAAACGGATAATATTCCGATGCCGAGCCCGATAACTTTTCCTATTCAAAGGCATCAATCATCTATTCTATCTATCCTGTTACCTTTATGTATACGTTTAAACAAACAAAATGAAAACAAAATACGTGAAAAAAAAAACAGAGAATGATGTAAATATGACGTCATGTGTCATTGCGTTCTTATGACGTCATGATTTGTCACGTGGATGTGTTATATGGTTAGTGCCGGATATCACAAATGTTATACGGCACCTAGTTATCGGTCCCAAAATGGCACTAGTGACAGGATAAATTGTATTCATTGGAACGGCTTCTTCGCAGCGATTCTGTCAGCTAGTGAGAGAATAGGTTCAATCCCTTACTTAGTGGTATCCCAAATTGACGTATCTGTAAATCAAGATGGGAGAAACCATTGTAATTAAAAGAAAAATCTATTTGTAACAAACGATGTCACCTTTTGATAAAACCTTTCAACCCAATACCAAACAAAGATTGTTTTCAACCCAATATCGAATGAAATATATTCGAACCAGATGCATAAAGACATCATTTTTATCTAATATCTGAAAGAAACGTGTATCACCTAATATCGAGCAAATATTTTCGACCCAATATCATTAAGAAAATGTTTTGACCCAATATCATAAAGCATATATTTTGTAACCATATCATAAAAAATGTTTTGACCCAATATCATAAAGAATACATTTTGTAACCATATCATAAAAAATGTTTTGACCCAATATCATAAAGAATATATTTGTAACCATATCATAAAAAAATGTTTTGACCCAATGTCATAAAGAATACATTTTGTAACCATATCATAAAAATGTTTTGACCCAATATCATAAAGAATATATTTGTAACCATATCATAAAAAAATGTTTTGGCCCAATATCATAAAGAAAATATTTTCAACCCACTACCATATAGAAACTTTTTTTCGACCCAATATCTTAAAGAAAGTGTTTTCGATGTGATGGCATAGAGGAAAATGTTGACTTTCATTACTTTTTTCCGTCTGCTCTTGCTTTTAAATTAGATCGGTCAGAGGGTTCAATATGAGCGTAAATGAACGGATTCTAAAACAAAAGAGCAGCAAAAAGTAGTACACTTCTTAATTTGAAAGGCTCAAAATGGCAGAAATAGGACTTACACAACCTGAATCCCCACCTGAATTGTAAAAACACGTAGGAAGATATAACCTGATTTAAATACTCTCCAAGCCTTTTCTTTCTATATAAAACTGCGTATGTATATATCCCATGTGAACTGGCTTTTCTTTGCATTAACCCTTACCAAACTACAAATTTTGGACTGTCCCAAATTCAAAGAGTTTGCAGACGACATTTCAAAATGTGATGAAATTGAAAAATATTCTTCAGCACCCAATTGTATAAACGTTGGTTAACTTAATCCACGGTTAACTGCTAACCCTGGGTTAAATTTTAACCATTTTGGTTTGCTAACCAATCTGGTTAACCCGTTTGTATAACAGTATTTAACCAAGTGGTTAGCTTACCAAACTGGTTAGAGTTAACCACAAGTTATTTTAACCAATATATCCCATAATGCAACAAAATAACTCAAAAGTATTTCACCGCTTCACTTCTTATAAGTAGTTTATTTCATTGAATAAGAAGATACCACCTAAAAGGAAAGCATAATTAGCTATGAAACAAAGATAAGTTGCAATATGAAAAAAATTTAGCTCGCGAGGAGCATATATTCCGAGTAAATTGAGATCACGATTGTCGGCCTATGTTGACATGCAAGAATGGTGACGAAACTATCTGTGGACGCAATATGGGAACAAGAAGTCGGGATTATGACATAAAGAGTTTTAGAATTAAATCATACATATCTATAATATATGTAAAAATGCATGGGGAAACTCTTGAATATCCTTTTCATTTAAAACCAAGACAGACATTTCTTCATCTTCTTTCGATTTTCTCAACTGAACACGTCAACATGTAACTTTTCATTAGAGTGTTAGAATAATAGCATATTTTACTAGTATAGTACATCTTACTGTTTATCCCAAATCAAAAAAGATATCATTAGCTAGATATTGTGTGTTAAGCCACACATGATTGCGTTAAGTTATGTTTTTGGAAAAAATGCATATTATGATATGTTTTCCGAAGTCAAACTAGATCTCAAATAACTTAAATAACTACAGCCTCTCATTTTTTGTAAATCCTGGCGTTAAAATTGTGTGTATCATTGTAAGATTGGTTCAAGAAAAGCTATTACCTATGTGTTATATTAATTGGTTAAGTTAACCAAAAAGTTAACCGACCTCAGGACCAGGGTTAAATTTAACCAGAAATTCGACGTTGGTTAACTTTGACCAACGTTTATACAATAGCTATGCAAACGCTTAACCAGAAATTCCCAGTTAACCGGGATTTAACCATGTGGTTAAGTTTAACCGATGTTTATACAATTGGGTGCCGATAGAGCAGAAAACCTTGTGGGAAAAGGAAACATCGCTCGAAAGCGTTCATAACTCATTTATAAATGCGAATATTCGAATAAAAGTTTCAAAAGTAATACTTTGATATTTTATGCACATAATCCAAGAGAAAAACTGATACAAATTGCTTTGATGCACAATCCACAGTCACTGTGGCAACGTTGGGGGAACGTTGAGCGGGGCAACGTCATGTAACGTTGAGCGGGACAAATTACTCATAAAGGAATAAAGCATCTACAAAATCTGTCTGAAACAGTTAAATATTACATCTTTTCAAAACATTCTTCTTTAAACGATGCACACTTCTCCCACCTACGTATCAACTTATCAAAGCATGTCCTGAAATATTCCTGTGGAATTTTACGAATGACCTTACCCTCTACCGTGGGTAAGGTCATCAACATTATCAAACCTTTGGCCGCGCAACTCTGAGTTCATGGTTGGGAAAAGCCAGAAATTGCACAGAACTAGGTCCGGTGAATATGCAGGATGCTTCGCGGCTTCAATGCCTACCTGTTTGGGATTTGCTTTGGTGAGCATAGTTTATCATTGAGTTCAATAAACAGTGGCTATTGTTACAGTATTGTTTAATGAATGGCTTTGGGGCTTCTACTCTATCATTTTTCAGTTCAGTTGTTGGAATTCTGGGTGTCAAGTGAATTGACGACTGGCCTGTGATCTAACCTGTTTGCTGCTCTCAGTATCTTTCCCCGTCAAAATTATGCTATTTGGGAAAGTAGACGACACAACAATCTATTTTCAAAAATATTACCCAGCATTCTAAGGGTTAGATGTCTCCAGTCGCCTAAGGAATTCATATATTTAATGTTTTGAAAAGCAGACGACACAAACATCTATTTTTAGAAAATTACGCAGCATTCTAAGGATTGGTGCGTCGTCACCAGCCGAGTGGGACCCATTAACAGTAATCACAGTCTGACAGTAGTCAAGTGGGAATCGATGATTCGCTGTCACATAGCGAAGTCGCTTTCTTGAATAATCTTCAGACGCTCCTTTAAACGTGGCTGAAACGAACGCGTTATTACCTCTTAGAATGATGGGTGATTTTCTAAACATAGATTTTTGTGTCGTCTGAACCTTAAATATCTGCTTTATTTCAATGGGTAGAGATACCCAGAGAAGCATTTGCGGCTGGCCTGGATTTAACTGTTTGAATAAGCATGATGTCGGTTCGGGCACTGTAAGGATTAATGGTTCCTACTCGATTTCTGACGGCGCACTAACCTTAATCACACATCAACACACGCTGATTCTTGAAAATCGAACGTGCCCTAATAGAAAGCATCATTAGACGACTCTATTTTTCTTTTCATATTTTGAGGAACAGTATTTTAAATCATGATAATTAGGGGAAAGGTTTGGTCCAAAGGGGAAAAAACTCGATACGAGCACTCTTTCTATCTTTTTACTTAACTACATTTGCCTCGCCTAGTATCAAAATGAATTACGAAGTTAATTCATTACTAAACCACATTTCTCCTGATTTGGGAATATGAGAAGTGCCTAAATAGAAAGCATCAGCAGACGACTTTAGTTTTGTTTCAAATTTTGGGGAACAGTTTTTTTAAATTATGATATTGAGGTGATGATTTCGTGTCAAAAGGGAAACATTCTTTTTGTCTTCTTACTTCAGTACGTTTGCCTCGCCTATTGTCAAAATGAATTATGAAGTTAACCCATTACTAAACCACATTTCCCCCGATTCTGAAATAAGAGACTTATCCTTAATTGAACACACCATAAGATGATTTCATTTCTTCTGTTTTTTCAATGAGCTATAAGTGCCTCTTTAATACATTTTATCCATATCTTTGAAGTACTATGGCCCTGGTATACATCATTGACTAAAACAGATTTTTGTGTCGTCTGCTTTCCAAAACCTTAACTTTGTGCTTAGTTATGGTGAGGAAGCTACATAGAGTAGCAAACAGGTTAGATCACAGGCCAGCCGCCAATTTACTTGGCGGTAGGCCTGGATCTTACCTGTTTTCATGAGCATGAAGTTGTTTCCAGCACTACAAGGGTTAAGGCGTATCGACAGTTTAGGTCATTTAGCGCAGACTCAAATAATGGAAGCTATTGCTCCTTATAACAGACGTTATCTTTTGACATACTTTCATCAATAAATTCAATGGATTTCGGACGAATGAATAGCGCTGATTGTGCGCAAGTTCTTTAAAAGTATTTCATAATTAACAAATTTAAAACTGATTGAAGAATGATCAGTTCTTAATAGCATTGATCGGTTTTAAGTACATTTGTACTTGAGTATTTACAAACGTTTGAGGAGAAATTAGTTAGTGACATCATTAATCGATTACTGTTCGGCTTTTTTAATCTGTGTGTTGTCCAATTTGCTTTAAAACAGAAAACGCTTTCAAACATGAAGAGCCATGAAGTGAAATGTCTATTGCCCTCTTCAAGCAACAACTCACCAAAGAACAAGCATCATTGCCAAAACCCTTATAGTGCTGGAACCGACTTCATGCTTATGTAAACGGGTTAGATCCAGGTCGGTCGCCAAGTAAATTGGCGGCTGGCCTATGGTCTAACCTGTTTGCTACTCTGGGTATCTTTCTTCAATAATTCTAAGCAGATAGTGAAGTTTTGGGAAAGCAGACGACACAAAAATCTAATTTTAGAAGATTTCCAAGCATTCCAATGAATTCATTTGGCAGACAGACGTCTTAAAGGTTAGAAATATGCCGATGGTTCTACCCGCCTTGACCAGCCCCTATGGGTAGTTGAGAATGGGGTCTTCCTCCATCATTAAGAGTCGGGCATCGCTAAATAACTGAAATAATGTTGATGTGATGTAAAACCCATATATATATATAAAAAAAGGTTAGAAATAACATGCAACTGTTAAAAACCAGATGGTGTGTTGTTTAAATAGTGAATTTCTGTGGCGAACGAATAATCCCTCACGTTTCACACTTGCATTTTTGATGGTTTGATACATGCTTTTGGGATTTGAAAACGGAGTAGCCTAATTAGACATGTTGTCATACGCGAATTCTTCTTCATTAACGAACCATTAGTGAACTACCGGCGAAATAAAAAACTCAATTACCCTTTTTCCTGTATTAAATCACGTCGTTTCTAACAAGTTTTTTTTAAACCCTTTACTATTTAACAAAATTTTCACATTTTCAACTTTCAAAATATAAAATATTGACCGACGAGTATGTTTATTGTAAATACTTTAGTTTTTATATGATGCTGATATAAGACGTATTTTGCTCAAACCTTATAGCGCAGGAACAAACTACATGCTTATGCAAACAGGTTGGATCAAAGCCAGCCGTCAAGTACATTGGCGGCTGGCCTGTGAGTATACACTGTATTATTTCCTTATCAAAGTCAAGCAGGGATTTAATGTTTAAGAAAGCAGACGACACAAAAATCTATTTTTAGAAAATAACCCAGCAATCTAAGGGTTAAGAAAAAAGACAATTTTCGTAAACAGTTAAAGCTTGTTTTTCTTCCTTGTTTTAGAAACACATCCTCTGAAATTCTAAATGGCTGTACTTGCATTATTGATATTAAGAAGGTGCGGCTTTTCAGTGTAACATTGACGATGCATGTTTTATGTCATCAAAAATCGCCGGACTAATTATGAATCTTAATGTGTTTTCTTCATTCTATCTGTAATAAAAAAGGCAAAAGACAGAATGGAGGGAAATGCTTTGTTGCTGCCCTAAATGCCAACGGGCAAAACGGACAGTTAACAAGTATCTGTGTTTACATTGGCCAGCAATACTTCCTGTCCCAAATAGGGGAAGGGGTGAAATGGGATCGATTCAAGGCGTACTTCAATATGAGATGCCGTCTTTAAACGTCTTCCAAATTCGAGAGATGTGCATCTCTTTTGGCAAAAAGATTCTGAATGTTACAGTCAGCTTGTGCGTCAACAAGTTTGCCATTTGACTTTGAACGTTTTTTCATAGAATTTCAATACAATCCATTAGTCCTTCCCCGGAATTAAGACTCGGATGCACTGCGGTTCGAAATTGCAAATGGAATGCATCCATCGGTATTAAACTGTCAAAGAAACAAAAACGCATGTTAGAAAATGTATTTTAGATCCCCACCAAATGGCTCTTTTTATGAGTTGCATGAACCCGAGAAGATTACAGACAGCGTTTTAATATGATTCGAACTGGATTGCAATTCTGTTATCGGATAGAAATTGTTGTAACTTGTTAGTAAAGACAGTTTGTTACGTGTATACATAATTTCTCGTCGTTCGGTATGGGCAATGTCCTCCTTTACAGCAATTAATAAGTGTAGTTCAGATTTGTTATTCTACGTCTATATGGTTTGCGTTATTTCCCCTTGTTCAACCCCTTGTTCAACCGAATTTTCAGATGATGTTTGTATAAGAATTTCACATTGCAGAAATTGTTTTGGTAAATTACTGATTGATAAATAGAAAGCCGATATGATTAACATCCATTTGAGGGCATTTTATCCCCACATATGGTAATATTAACTTCTGAAAGATTGGTAGATCCTTTACGCTAAACATCAGACAAAGTCGACTTAGTTTTGTGCTTGAACATTACAGAAAGAGAAGGGAATGAAAGGAGTATCATGAAAATGGTCATAGCCTATGAGCTTGTTGTTGGAAAATAATAACGAAGACTGGAATAAGTGAAGTTTCAAGGCCCCTTTTCCCTAGTTTCATGCTTGAAGATAACACAAACATCAGAGATAAGTGGAGTATTTTGGAAATGCCCCTATTTGTTTGTGCTGGAGGATAACAGAGAAATCAGTTAAAATCGGAGTGTGTTTATTAATTATAAGGCCCTATCATCCTAGATTTGTGCTGGTAGATTACAAAAAAATCTTTAAGGAGCGGGGTGTTTTTGCCCTATTACACTAGATTTGTGCTTGAGGATGACACGAAAACCGTAAGAGGGGTGTTTTTTGACATGCCCCATTACCTTGAATTGTGCCAGTACGGTAGACTAAGGAGAAATCAAGAATAATTGGGGTGTTTGGAAAAAGGTGGGATGTTCGGCGATGTAATCTTATAACAAAGTTCAAATAGTTTATTGACATATAAACTAAAACATAGTTTGTTGTCAAACATATGTACAACATACAAATTCATTAATTGCATAAACATGGCAATACAAACACATAAATGAGAAAAATGTGACTTTTGAATGAAAAAGGCTTATTCATGGAATACAAAAGAAAAATGAATAAGACAGTATGCATAACGAAAGCATGAAGAGGCAAAAGGGCTTGTTGCCATAGACTTGTACAGAAAGCAGATACAAAATATACATGTGGAACATATTTACAAGGTACCATATCCTCAGCTCTGTGCTGGTATGTTTCAAACATGGATAAGAAAAATGTCAATTCAATAAAATTTTAAAGACTATCTAACCTCAGAAAGAAAGAATAAAACGATAAAAGGTAGTGTTGCCATAGACTTGTACTGAAAGCAGAAACAACATATACATGTACATCGATTTTTCAAAGTACAATGTCCGTAGCTCTATGTTGGTATGTTACAAACATTGATAAGGAAAATGTCCATCTAATAAAACTTTAAAAACGGTTTGACATCGTATTACGCCATCTATATATATAGATGAATAGACAAAAATGATATCGATTGAAGTGAGGACCAAGTGGTGAATCTCAGACATCTGTTTTCCACAGACCAGCGATGGCCTAGGTAAGCGGTCATGCAATAACTGTTTGTTCTCACGCAATAACCAGCCGTTTTTGATCATTGGAAAATGAGACCACACCTTTTAGCCCTGGTGCTTTGCGTGATGGGAGACGAAATTACACGCATTTCTAGACATCGTTAATTGAAGTGTGCTTACAACGGATGGGTATTTTAATTGTGGGATTATTATTTCTTTGATACAGGCGACTTTTGATAACGTGTCGCTTAACCTATTCCCCACCATGTGGGAATTTGTCACGTGTCTAAATTGATAGCAACATCAGACAGATGGACATACAGTCAAATTGGGAGTGATACAGGGCAGAGACAAGCGGAAAGAGAGAGAGGGAGAGAGAGGATGAGAACGGGTGAGAAAGGGTGAGAAAGGGAGAGGGTTGTGTGAGAAAGGGAAAGATAGAGAAAGAGAGAGAGAGATTGTGAGAGAAAGAGACATACACAAAGAGACAGTTAAAAATCATCACCTCGCTCTCTAATACCAGAATACAAACTATATAGATGCACATTTCTATCGTAGTGAACCCTTTTTTAAGTGGGGAAATGTGATAACCGTCTTCTGCGAATTAGTGATGCCTTGGAGAGAAGCAATAAAGACAAATACCATCTTCTCTGCGAGTGTTATACTGTCTATCTAATTCTATATTTAGTCTATGACATGGGCATTTGAACGTAATGAATACGAAATATCACTTATCAATTACCGTTCTGGTTTTAACAAAACTTTGAAATATTCATATGTGACACACTAGAATAAGCATGTACCAACCAATAAGAAACACACTTTAAATAGTAGTTTACATACAAGGGTTATCGTTAATAATCTTCTAGAACCATGTAATTTGATTTATTCACTCCTTTAAGATTTTACAAAATTTGATATCAATTTCCTCTGCATATGAAAAACCCCGAATCTCTGAACAATAGGTAAGAATGAGAAGTACAATCGAGTCAAATAATATAAAGATTTTAGAATATTGGTGATGACAAAAATTGTGTTTTAAACGTTTAAAGGTGCTCGTTTATAGATAAGACAAATCGAAAGTCAAATTTGTACTGTTGTTTGATGTACATGTACAATTAGTAGTAGCTTTAAAGCATACTTTAGTCAGGGAATGTCAATTTATCTATTTCATCTCAAAAGCGATGTCACGATTTTGGATTATAAAATAGCAACTCACTTTATACATACGAAGATCAAAGATCATTTACAAAATAAATCTAATGGAAACGCTACCGCTACATGACGGAAGATTTTCGAGTAATTCGGTCATCCTTCGGTTCATCTGTACCAATATTATGATATAGCTTAAAACTCGTATAGCTTATTTACAGACGATTCCTTCTGAACCCGTAATATCTCAATTTAAGGCGTTTGCAATTCTGAACAAAAAAGCTAAATGGGGTTTATTATATATCCGCTAATGTAAGATTGCCATTTATTTCCAATAAATACTTTGCTTTTGATAGTTAACCTTTCCGTTGGCGTTCATATTGTCGCTGATATTTGTAATAGAATACCTATAGGCGATGTAGACATCGTAACACAATACGAGGCGCCAGTGCTTTTATATCTATCTACTCCGTATATTATCTTTAAACTGTCTGTTAAATATTGAAAGCTTTACAGCTAAATGCTTACATAAGACGCGACGAATATCTCTGTCGTTTGCATTGATTTGAGAAAGAATCAGCCAAAGTGGATCAACAGAATCTTCTTCATGCTTGACGAAGAATGGATTAATAGTAATTATATTGCAATGACCATATGTCCGTCATACATGGCAAACTGTGAAATTAAAGCTTCTTTATTGCAGTGCGCATGTGTCCTTGGTGTAAGTAGAAGCATGAATGGACAAATGAGCACAGCGATATAACAGGAATACGAAATGGTGACATTAGCACCATACTCTGTCATACCCAACTCTAACGCTTATGTTATAGGAGTCCTTAAACATCAAAGAGGGGGTATATTTAAGTACTATTGGAAACATCCAAATATTGTTAAATTGGTAAGTATTATGAAAACAGAAAGCAAAAAAGGACAGAAAAACTTGGCTGTGTATGTTTAAAAAAAGTTTCGAAATAAGAAATAGAACATTTTACAATAATGTCTAATAAGTTTTACTGTGAAACTTATTGTAGATCGTCCTATTTCTGTTACCATTTGCCTTGTTTGCCTTGTTTATATATATGTAAATGCCTACAGAATTATTGTTTTATGTTTAGGTGATTATATTTACTCATACATAAGTTCTTATAGTGCTTATATATGCATCTATCTAATAGTAGGTAAGTGCATGTATGTGTCTGTGGATATATGTGTATGCATATACATGAACAAATATATGTGTATGCATATGCATAAACCACTATATGTAAATTCTAGTATTATATATAAGTTTATTCTTCTCCACAAAAACAATACGCGACTTACAGGTTTAGTGTTAGCAATTGCCTTTTGTATGGACCTTGTATTAACCAGAACCGTGCTAAACATTGTTGTAGCTTTCATCTTATAAAATACTACAGGCAATACATTGCTTGAGTTTTCATTTTGATAGTGAACACTTAATATGATATTTTGATATATTGCAACTATATCCTACGTCTAGGTTAAGCACGATACTGGTTTGTCTTTCAAATGTTTACTTCTTGTGTACTGATGGGCCTATGACCTTATGTATCAATAAAGTATCTATTTATCTATTTTCTCTTGAAGAGCAATTTTTCGTTTTGTCATAGTAGGTTTTCGCCAAATATCATTGGAGAATTATATTTTTCATTGTCTTATCGTCTGCAGCTGCTTCCATAGTGGACATAGACATTTCATTGCAGGTACTTAGGTCACTGGTCAGTCACGCAGGTTACACAAAGCAAACGATATAAATGGAGAGTGAGTGAATAGACAGATTTATGTAAATATTTATTTTCTCAGAAATTAATCATTATATGGAATTGTCAGAGACAAGGACTTTATTTATAACTATTATTCTACAAAATTGTTGTTTGCAGCCAATTTTGCTCTGTCCCTTCATTGGCTGCATATAAAAGCATTTACTGTACACACGCAATTAAACATAAAAAGCAATTCTTGTAGAAACTGTGCTCTACGTTGAAATTGATAAAATGTGATATTGTATAAAAAACGTGAGACTGATTTTGTTCTAGAATAGAAAAAAACGCACTGGAGGGTACTGTTTCTTAACCAAACATTATGCAAATACTTTTCAAAAGGTTCTTGATTTAATTTACACTGAATTCTTTTTTTATCTTCGATGACAAAATACAATTCCAGCAAAACCTGTTTTCTATATCTCTTTTGTCTTTCTTTTTTCAATTATGAGATCGTGAGGCGAATATCTAAAATTAGCAAAAGTTATTTTTGATAAACATGATATGACAGCTGCATAATATAAATACGTTGTAAGTTGTTGCTTATTAGAATGTAATCCCTTTTCATTTAGTTAGATTCGTAATTTTGATTTAGTACACCCTCTTCTTGTCTTGTGACTTGACTTCACTTTAAATAAAAAGCTTCTTAGAATGCAAACCCTTTTTGGGGGGATTTGTTACGAAACTTGAATAAAAGTGTATTCCATTACTTAGCCACCTTTTCGTGTCAACTGTTGTCAAAAAGAAATAAGTAGACTCCACGAATATATTCTCTTTTTGCGTAGTAGGTAATCGGAAACTTTAACATCGATGTCATAAAGGTATATTTTAAGAGTGTATTCTATTTTCACTTGGTTTGTAACGTCCTCTAAAAAAATTCTTAAAGTACATTCAATTTCGCTTTGTTTCCAACGAAACCTAAAATAAAAACTTGTTAAAAAAAAAATTACAAATATCGCTGTTCAGCTATTGAACAAGTGAATGCTTGTGATTCATCGTTGAAAAGGGAGATTTTTAACCCCAAAGTTTTTAAACTAGATCGAATTCCGTTTGATTTTCTGGAATCAGATCTATCGAAATCTGCCTTTACACAATTGATACGCAATATTGAGTTAAGCCGAGAAAGTCAAGATGCTGTCGATTTATTGTATGAGTCATTCTGTCAAACACTTACGCATGAAATGAATACAAGCGTTCCTTCATTTGATACTTCTAAACGAACTCGCAAACGTTATAAATCCTTCAAACCTTATTGGAATGAACATTTGGAGACATTGTGACACGAAATGCATGTAAACGAGCGTGAGTTTTTAAGATTTCGCGGAAATAAACAATCAAAAAATGCTATAAGAGTCAAATATGTACATTCAAGAAATGCTTTTGATAAGCTTTACGTAGAGCTGAACGCTCATATTCTCGGTCTTTATCAATTGATATAGAATATACATGTACAAATGACCCGAACATATTTTGGGATCAAATTAAAGGTTTGGGGCCTAAGCGCACCCGCAATATTCCTATGGAAGTTTACGATACTAACGGAAATGTAACGTCTGATGAAAACACAGTATTTACAAAATGGTCGTCTGAATTTCAAGGTCTTTTTAATTGTACGGGTGAAATAAGGGAGTTTGATGAGGATTTTCATGAACATATTTTATATGAGAAAAGGTTTATCGAAGATCAAATGTTAAACCCGCTCTTTGAAGCAAATGAATACATCAATAGAATTATATCATGTGATGAAGTAAAACGTGTTGTCATGGCAGCCAAAAAAGGAAAATCTGTAGGTATTGACACAATTCCGTACGAAATATTGAAATTTCCTATTATTATTAATGTCCTTCATTCCATGTTTAACTTATGCTTAGATACAGGTATTGTTCCTTCTCAATGGAAAACTGCTTTAATATCTCCTATTCCAAAGGACACTAATAAAGATAAACGCATTCCATTAAACTACCGAGGTATAAGTCTTATATCTGTAGTTAGTAAACTGTACTCTAGTATTTTAAACAAACGGCTTTTAAATTATCTTGAAAGTGAAAATATACTTGCCGAAGAGCAAAATGGTTTCCGACCAAATCGTTCATGTGAAGAACACGTGTTTTCTGCAAGTACCCTTATCAGAAACAGACTGTGTCAGAAAAAAGATACTTTTACAACATTTATCGATTTGCAAAAAGCGTTCGACTTCGTTGATAGAGACATGTTATTATACAAATTATTATTAAATGGTGTAAACGGCAAATTTTATAATTCAGTTAAAGCCCTTTTAAGCAATACTCAATCATGTATCAAAATAAATGGTATGCTGTCCGACTGGTTTCCAACAGTTACTGGCGTTAAACAAGGTGACACGAGCTCATCTACAGCCTTCGCACTGTATATAAACGATTTGATTGAAGGAATTAATTCTATCAATAAAGGCGTTAAATTTGATGATAACCAATTAAGCTGTCTTTTATATGCCGATGATATTATATTGTTCGCAGAATCAGAATTAGATATGCAAAGTATGCTCGATTATGTCAATAATTGGTGTCGCAAATGGAGACTGCGTATAAATCATGCGAAATCTAATTGCATTCATTTTAGAAATAAGGGAAAATCCAGAAGTGAGTTTCCTTTCACATTAGGCGACGTACGCTTAGATTATACAGATTCCTATAGATATTTAGGTGTTTTACTTAATGAAAATTTAGATTATGGATACACCGCGGATACACTTGCACAATCCGGAAGCAGAGCTTTAGGATCGATAATATCAAAAGTCCACAAACATAAAGATATTGGTTTCAAAACATATCATAAATTATATGAGTCATGTGTAGTACCAGTCATTGATTACTGTTCTTCTACATGGGGATTCAAAGATTTTAAAACTATTGATTCGATACAAAACAGATGTTGTAGGTATTTTTTAGGTGTTCACAAATATATAGAGAATAGATGGTTGGTGTCGTGAATCGGAAATGTTATCGGGCAAGGCTTAGGAATATTATCCGGTGAGCCGAAGGCGAAACGGATAAAAATCCGAAGCCGAGCCCGATAACTTTTCCCATTCAAAGACACCAACCATCTATTCTATTTATCCTGTTACGTTTATGTATTCTTTCAAACAAACAAAATGTAAATAAAACACGAGAAAAAGGAAAAAATAAGTAGATAATTATGTGAACATGACGTCATTTCATTTTTATGACGTCATGATTCGTCACGAGCATGTATTATATGGTTAGTGCCGGATATCACAAATGTTATACGGCACCTAGTTATCGGTCCCAAAATGACACTAGTGACAGGATAATCACCATTACTGTCCGTCGCTGGCGATATGGGTTTGGTTAACTGCCGACATAGACGTTGGGTCAATATGCTCCGACTGTGGAATCGGATTGTAAATATGAGTGACAGTCGCATTCCAAAAGCTATTTTAAATTACGACATGAATTCAAATAACAAAACATGGTGTTCTGAAATCAAATCCATTCTGGAAACAGCAGATTGCTTACAATTCTTTAATTCGAAATCGCCTGTTGATTTGAAATACGTTCAAAATATACTTTCAGTAAAGGCGTCTGAAAGCTGGGGTATTGATATTTATAATAAACCAAAACTAAGGACCTACACAAAATTTAAACAAACAGTTTACACTGAACCTTATATTCTTACTTCAATCCCGAAAATAGAAAGATCGTATTTAGCACAATTTATATTTGGTATTTTACCTTTACATATAGAAACTGGTAGATATATTGGCCGCCCCATACATGAACGTATATGCATCGTATGTGGACCTGACGCTAACGAAGTAGAAGATGAAATTCACTTCTTATTAAAATGTTCAAAGTATAATGACTTAACACAATGCTTGTTTATCAAAGCTTACAATAAAAACAATGATTTTAATACTTTTACCGATGACGAAAAACTCATCTTCTTACTAAATAATGCTTACATATACACAGCAAGATATATCTATAATGCTTTCCAAAGACGCAAATCAATCATCTATAATTAGTTTTTACATTTCTATTCCTTAATCTCGTTCCTTCCCATGCACTGTCTTGTACATATATATATATGTTGAATATTCAACTTATTTACTTTTGTTTAAAACTTTGTAAAGTGACCTATAGGCCCAACGTGGCCGGGTGTTGTTAAATTGTTTGTATATCATATGTTGTTTGTACATAACACATGTCACTTAAATAAAATGTTCGTTCGTTCGTTCGTTGTTCTAAAAGTACATTGCATTATCGCTTGGCTTGTAACGAAACTTTAAAGACTATGTTCTAAGAGTGCATTCAATTTTCGCTTGGTTTCCAACAAAACTTGAAATAGGTGTGTAATAAGGGTACATTCGAGTTTGGCTTGGTTTCTAATGAAACTTTTAAAAGTATGTTCTAAGAGTACATTCGAGTTTGGCTAGGTTTCTAATGAAACTTTTAAAAAGTATGTTCTAAGAGTACATTCGAGTTTGGCTAGGTTTCTAATGAAACTTTTAAAAAGTATGTTCTAAGAGTACATTCGAGTTTGGCTAGGTTTCTAATGAAACCTTTAAAAAGTACGTTCTAAGAGTACATTCGAGTTTGGCTAGGTTTCTAATGAAACTTTTAAAAAGTATGTTCTAAGAGTACATTCGAGTTTGGCTAGGTTTCTAATGAAACATTTAAAAGTTTGTTTTAAGAGTACATTCGAGTTTGGCTAGGTTTCTAATGAAACTTTTAAAAAGTATGTTCTAAGAGTACATTCGAGTTTGGCTAGGTTTCTAATGAAACCTTTAAAAAGTATGTTCTAAGAGTACATTCGAGTTTGGCTAGGTTTCTAATGAAACTTTTAAAAAGTATGTTCTAAGAGTACATTCGAGTTTGGCTAGGTTTCTAATGAAATTTTAAAAAGTATGTTCTAAGAGTACATTCGAGTTTGGCTAGGTTTCTAATGAAACCTTTAAAAAGTATGTTCTAAGAGTACATTCGAGTTTGGCTAGGTTTCTAATGAAACTTTTAAAAAGTATGTTCTAAGAGTATTCGAGTTTGGTTTCTATTTTTAAAAAGTATGTAGAGTTTGGCTAGGTTTCTAATGAAACTTTAAAAAGTATGTTCTAAGAGTACATTCGAGTTTGGCTAGGTTTCTAATGAAACTTTTAAAAGTATGTTCTAAGAGTACATTCGAGTTTGGCTTGGTTTCTAATGAAACTTTTAAAAGTATGTTCTAAGAGTACATTCGAGCTTGGCTTGGTTTCTAATGAAACTTTTAAAAAGTATGTTCTAAGAGTACATTCGAGTTTGGCTAGGTTTCTAATGAAACATTTAAAAGTTTGTTTTAAGAGTACATTCGAGTTTGGCTAGGTTTCTAATGAAACTTCTAAAAAGTATGTTCTAAGAGTACATTCGAGTTTGGCTAGGTTTCTAATGAAACATTTAAAAGTTTGTTTTAAGAGTACATTCGAGTTTGGCTTGGTTTCTAATGAAACTTTTAAAAAGTATGTTCTAAGAGTACATTCGAGTTTGGCTAGGTTTCTAATGAAACCTTTAAAAAGTATGTTCTAAGAGTACATTCGAGTTTGGCTAGGTTTCTAATGAAACTTTTAAAAGTATGTTCTAAGAGTACATTCGAGTTTGGCTTGGTTTCTTATGAAATTTTTTAAAAAGTATGTTCTGATAGTACATTCGAGTTTGGCTAGGTTTCTAATGAAACCTTTAAAAAGTACGTTCTAAGAGTACATTCGAGTTTGGCTAGGTTTCTAATGAAACTTTTAAAAAGTATGTTCTAAGAGTACATTCGAGTTTGGCTAGGTTTCTAATGAAACCTTTAAAAAGTATGTTCTAAGAGTACATTCGAGTTTGGCTAGGTTTCTAATGAAACTTTTAAAAAGTATGTTCTAAGAGTACATTCGAGTTTGGCTAGGTTTCTAATGAAATTTTAAAAAGTATGTTCTAAGAGTACATTCGAGTTTGGCTAGGTTTCTAATGAAACCTTTAAAAAGTATGTTCTAAGAGTACATTCGAGTTTGGCTAGGTTTCTAATGAAACTTTTAAAAAGTATGTTCTAAGAGTACATTCGAGTTTGGCTAGGTTTCTATTGAACCATTTAAAAAGTATGTTCTAAGAGTACATTCGAGTTTGGCTAGGTTTCTAATGAAACCTTTAAAAAGTATGTTCTAAGAGTACATTCGAGTTTGGCTAGGTTTCTAATGAAACTTTTAAAAGTATGTTCTAAGAGTACATTCGAGTTTGGCTTGGTTTCTAATGAAACTTTTAAAAGTATGTTCTAAGAGTACATTCGAGCTTGGCTTGGTTTCTAATGAAACTTTTAAAAAGTATGTTCTAAGAGTACATTCGAGTTTGGCTAGGTTTCTAATGAAACATTTAAAAGTTTGTTTTAAGAGTACATTCGAGTTTGGCTAGGTTTCTAATGAAACTTTTAAAAAGTATGTTCTAAGAGTACATTCGAGTTTGGCTAGGTTTCTAATGAAACATTTAAAAGTTTGTTTTAAGAGTACATTCGAGTTTGGCTTGGTTTCTAATGAAACTTTTAAAAAGTATGTTCTAAGAGTACATTCGAGTTTGGCTAGGTTTCTAATGAAACCTTTAAAAAGTATGTTCTAAGAGTACATTCGAGTTTGGCTAGGTTTCTAATGAAACTTTTAAAAGTATGTTCTAAGAGTACATTCGAGTTTGGCTTGGTTTCTTATGAAATTTTTTAAAAAGTATGTTCTGATAGTACATTCAATTTCGCTTTGTTTCCAACGAAACTTACAATAAAAACATGTTCTAAGAGCACATCCCATTTTAACTTGTTGAGTAACGAAACTTTAAAAAAAAATGTTTTAAGAGAACAATCCATTTTCGCTTGGTTTGTTACGAAACTTTTAAAGGGCTGTTTTAAGAGTCCATTCTTTTATCGCTTGGTTTCTAATGAAACTAATAAAGAGTGTTCTAAAAGTACATTCTATTTTCACTTGGTATTTGAGAAAACCTTTACAAACATTTACATAAAAATCACAACCCACGTATGGCGTGATTTAATACGTATTTTCTAAAGAAGAAAGCTCTAAGCACATTATCACCTAACGCCATTGGTGTGCGTCTTTCAGCAGACGACTTTCAAAAAGCATTGTGGCAAAAGGAGAAAGTGCTTGTCACAAGCAATTTCCCCTTTTACCACAATGCTTTTTCAATATATGCACATAATTATTACAATAGTACGTCCTCTTTTCCTCATCACCATAATGCCCGCCAATTTACCATAGCTGTCGATGCGTCTAACAACACCATTCATTTATTATGTCCCCTTTTCGCATGGTTTGTTATGAAACTTGGATAGAAGTAGGTTCTTGTGTTCGCGGGTGAAAGCCGTAAAACGATAAGTGACCTGTTTTACAGTCATTAGACACACAGGAATAGCAAACAAGTGGGTTGGGGCGATGGGTCGATCGATGAAATATGTACAGTGCAGAAATGTGGCAGAAAACATCATGAGCAATTTCTCCTTTTGTCGTCAGGGACAAACTTGTAAAATGTGGTTATTGTTTGGTAATGGGTTAAACAACCACCCCTGTGTTAAGAGGCCAGCCTATGGGACAGAGTAAATTGGCTGTTTAAGACAGGTTGGCTACTTAATACAAATTGATGTACACTATAAACTATGGGACTATCTGTAGTGGCTGTAAAAGGCAGGTTGGCTGCTATATATAGAGGGTTTCTGACACAGGTCCCATACTGGTCCTCTTCGTCAGTGTTGTACCAACATTTTTCAGTTTTGTAACAGTTTTTCCTGGATCCACCAGTACTAGGCTAGGGCTCTAAAGTGACTTGCCAAACGCAACTCTTACGAAACCAGAGGTCGCGAGGGGACTCGAACCCGGTCCAACGAGTTCCGAGTCAACCGCTTTAATCCTTAGAATGCTGGGTGATTTTCTAAAAATGGATTTTTGTTTCGTCTGCTTTCTAAAACCTTATATAGTTGCTTAATTTTGTTGAGGAAATGTACCCAGAGTAGCAATCAGGTTAGATCACCAATTTATTTGGCGACTACCGTGTTTCCATAAGCATGAAGTCGGTTCTAGTACTACAAGGGTTATAATGCGAGGTTTTTGTCAAATTTGGTTGGATTTTATTAGAGTTTCTACCGGTATCTTATTCAAATACCAATCAGTTTTCATGATCTGTGATCTGTTCTACAAAAGCCTTTAAGTAGATGTTTTCCTACATGAACTCGGTTTTTCGTTGTTAAATAATTATCAATGTCGAATTTTGACACCGCGTTTGATACAACGTTTGAATGAAAATTTGCAAAGCCCAAATTTCGGAATCAGGCTGTCTGTGTTTTAGAGTTAGATGCGGTAATAAGAAAACTGTTAGACCACCCCTCCCGCCCCAAGTAAACAAAGTATGATATTGAAGCTCACAATGGTGAGACAAATATACAAACAGAAGGACGTTCAAGTGTGTTAACTCTTTTACACTTTTTGTAAGGAATATTTGAGCCCAATTATTAAAGAGAATAGTTGTCCATGGGAAGAGCGTCGGTCTCGGAACATGTTAAGTCAGGGTTCGAACCCCGTGAGTGGCGGGATTCTCTTTACGACCTTCCATTAATCCAAATACGAGGTAATCCAGTGAAAACCCCTCTGAGATGACATGGAAGCCGCCATATTTCTTCAAGTGCAGGACTACTGTCCTTGTGTACTTCATCGCCAAATGTTAGCAGTCATTAAACTTGATGAAGGGAACAAAGGCGTATGATTTTTCAACCAAAACAAGTGATTTTAAGTGATATTTAAGACTTCCATAAATATTGAACCACTCAACGTGGGCTCTCATTTTTTTTATGGGAGGTAAAGTTCTTCGATCACGGAAATACCCGAGTAGTTACGATTGCAGATCGGACGAACCCCGTTTCCGGTACCCAGCCGGGTTTGTCACGTGACACACAGTGTGGTCTGTAAGGACACTTATGTCATAATTCAAGCCTCGTTTTCAGACGATCGTATCTGTCCCACGTAATTACCGGACTGATAGAGGCTGGTGATGAACGACATAAACACATTCGTCGTCCGGGACAGGGGAAAAACCCGGGTCCCGACACCATTTCCGGGTTGTAGAGCAAATTCCAATTGTGTCCTATTAAGTAGCCTCGATATATGTGACAACGCCGGATTCGTCGAGCAAAGTCCAATTTTGACCTATTAAGCAGCCTCGATATATGTGACAACGCCGGATTCGTCGAGCAAAGTCCAATTTTGCCCTATTTATCAGCCTCGATATTCCTTGAATTCTGATTCAGTTTAAACATGCTTATTCAGTGGATAATGAAAACTTTGAATTTGCTATAAATAACTTATCGTGGCTCTGTGAAAAAGAACGCAGTGTGGGGACCACTTTTGTTATTCCTGCGCGACATTGCTGTTGAAAGAACGTTATAAGAAATAAAGGGATTTTTATGTTTATATATAGATAAAGTAAAGAAATTAATTATCTCATTAATGCCCTCATAAAAAACTAAAAGAAATCTCTTCACTCCTTAAATATATTTTATTAGAAGAACCTAAACCCACCTCCTGAGTTTCTTTTTTTATAAGTATTTATACTATTTTCTTTTTTAAATTGAGGAAGACCTCGCCGGTTATTTAATGTGCATTCCTTTTGAAAAAAAAAGCCAGAATGAAAGGCGTCCCATCCTATATTAACATTTTTACACCGCAAATCGGTTTTGCTTACGTAAGCCCTTAATTAATCAATCAATCAGCTACATCCTTAAATTGATTGTATTGGTTTAAGGTGGTATATCAAAACATGCATTATCTTATTCATAGCCTCATAAAACTTAAGGAATACTCTTCAAACCAAAAATACATTTCTTTAGAAGAACCCCTCTGAGATCATATTATGTCGTATTATATTATTTTTCGATGCAAGGGGAAGACATTTTATTTAATGTTCAGTCGGTTAGATAAGATAAAACAAAAGGTGTCCCATCCTATTAAAACATTTTAACACCGCAAATGGGTTTTGCTTACGTAAGCCCTTTTCTTTTTATATAAATTAACCAATCAGCGTCTTCCCGTAAACCTTTACCAAACACCAAATTTCCGACTGTCCCGAATTGAAAGAGTTTGCAGAGGACATTTCAAAATGTGACGAAATTGAACACTTATCTTCTGAGGGGCTGAAAACATTGTGGGAAAAGGAGAAATTACGAGCAATTTCGTTACGAGCAATTTCTCCTTTACCCACAGTGTTTTCAAGAGTCGTCTGCAACAAACTGGTCACATGTCGTTTTTGTTTGGTTATGGATGAATTGATTATATGGGTTTAAGGTGACATAGCATGTATTTAGTTAAGATATTACCCGCATGGTGGTAACGCATTGTCTTAGACACATTGCACATCGTGATGTAAGAAATTTCCGCGATCTTTGTGAGAGATTGAAAATCCAAAAAAGGGGCTACATGTATATGCACTAACTACCAAAATGAATGGATTTATCACAAACACATGCCTAAGGAATGGGTTGATCGAAAGAATGCTTTTTTTTGCAATTCCTACATTGCTGTTGTTATTGCAATTGCATGATTATTACAAGGAATTTGGTTCAGTTAAATTTTGGTTGTGTTATAACAAGAAAGATAAATATAACGCGATCATAAACTTCAGTTTTGCGACACTTTTCATCATGGAAATCTTAACAAACAATATCTCCTTTTATTCCAATATCGGGCTAAGCAATATTGCATCGTAACACGTCACTAGAAACTCCTCTCCGATACGCTTGCAATGACGAGACACGTAACAATATTGTGTTTTCATATAAGGTACTTGTCATGTTTATCCTTTGCGACTTTCTGTAAGTCGTTTAGTGAAACGGTACCCTGGGTACCCAGTTTCGCATTTGCCTCAGATGCAAGAAAAAAAAACCTAAACGATGATGAACTTCACTTCAATGATATTTAATCACAATTGATCCTTTACCAAACGCCACAATTTCGACAGTCCCAAATTGAAAGAGTTTGCAGACGACATTTCAAAATGTGACGAAATTGAAAATAAAACTTCTGATTTCTCCTTTTCCGACTATGTTTTCCAAAGTCGTCTGCAACAATGTGGTCGAATGTCGTAATCGTTTGGTAAATGGATAATTGGTTGTATTGGTCTCGGAGAGGCGCTTCCAAAGACGTGTCACATGAAAAAATTGTGTTTTCATTTAAGCTACTACTCATGGTTATCAATTTTGACTTACGCAAATATTTTCCTTTATTCGTTTGGTGAAATGGTACCTTTAGTACCCAGTTTCGCATTTGCTTCAGATAAAAAAAAACACAATTATGGACTCCACTTTAATGGTACTAAATAACAATTAACCCTTCACCAAACGCCACAATTCTGATAGTGCAGAAAACATTGTAGGAAAAGGAGAAATTGCTCTTAACGAAAAATTTCTCCTTTTCCCACCATGTTTTCCAGAGTCGTCTGCAACACTGTGGTCAAATGCTGTTATTGTTTGGTAATGGGACCAGAATAGAAAGGAATATACTTTTATTTAGACTTGTACAAAGAACATCATCTACAACATATATAAAGTACAATTTGTTGTCAACGCGACAAGCATATACTGATAGTTACACGAAATAGTTATGAAAAGAAAGAAAAGAAAATATTTAGTTTAGAGGTAAACATATACATTTTTATGAGTCAGTATTCAAATGAGCATTCCTTTTTGTAAGAGTCTCTTTAATAAACAAGCATAGCTAAATTAGTTTGTCTAATTAATGGGTAAACGAATGTTTCATTGTCACGACTATATTCAGTGAAGGTCCTTACATGGGGTTTAGTGGTGTGTTTGCCGGTGATTCGCGTACTTGGTCACAGCAATTAGCGACACTCGGTGTCTATTTTCGTACATTAAAGTTCACATACGCTTTGAGCTCAAGGGAGAAACTAATTGAATTTCTTTATACTACCTACTTAAAAAGTCAGTGTAATCCTTTCTTTTGATCTCACTTTAATCTAACGTTAGTTTGTTTAAGTTAAGAAAAAAAATACTATCATGACGCAAGAAAGATGTTCGTTTTGGAAACTGTTTAAAAAATTGAATTTCTTTATACTGCTTACAAAGTCTGTTCAATCCTTTACTTTGATCGCACTTTAATCTAAAGTTAGTTATAATTGAAGAATTACTATCGTGACGCAAGAAAGAAGATGTACGTTTGGGAATTTTTTTAAACAAACGTTGTTTCGTGCCTGTCTGTAAAGCTCAAACTAATTCATACGAATACAATGTGAAAAGTGCGATTTTTGTATCGAGTTATATTCAGTATTAATTAATATTTATTTTGTCACAAGCGCCATTTCCTGACCGATAACAAGGTGTCGTGTAACGCTTGTGATATCCGACATTAGCCGCATAACACCAAGTCATGTGACGAATCATGAGGTCAAATGTGACGTCATGTATTATATTTTCTACTTTTCCGACATCATTCTAGACGTGTTCATTGTCGTTTGAAATATTGATTTTCCGTCATGTTGCTTTTTCCCCCTTGTTTTGTTTTTGTTTGCTATTCAAAAGAGGTCAAAACGATTGAGAGTAGATGGTTTTAGTCTTTTGATAGGTAAGGTTATCTGGTTCGGCGTCGGATTGTTGCCCGGTTCGCCTTCGTCTCAATGGATAACATTCATACGCCTTGACAGATACCACTGCAAGAAACAAACTATTCTTTACATGACAATATTCTATTCCCAATGGTACTCTCGTTGGTGAAGAAAGCATTGCATCTTGAATGCCAGTTCATAGTCAAAAGCAGGTGGCACTGATTTAGTTCATAAGACGGTCAACCGGTATTTAATAAGGGTATACCCTTATTTTTAACGGTTGATCGCTAAATTTGAGGGTATACCGTTAAATTTAGCGGTATACCCCCATTTTAAATGGAGGTTGACCGCCATTTACAATTTTGGTCTATTCCGTACACCATAACGCAGCGCCAAAGTTGTTGAGCAAACCATGCATCACGTAAGATTATGCATAATTTGACACTTACTCATATCTTTGCTCTTTGCACTAGTCTATTAGTATCCTAGTAATCTGACTGTGTCGCCCATCTTTCATCATGAATGGTTCTTTTAATAAGAAAAAACGTAATCGATAACAGAATTGGAACGTACGCTTTCGGTCAATAAAGTACAGTCGACTATTTTAACATGGCGCATCACAAACCAGATTCCTAGACGCCTTCCTAGACCAGGGGAGCGATAAGTGGGTTTTGATGTTGAGAGGCTATCTAACATAATCCCGCTTTTACTGGCATTCCTCGCTAGCAGAAACGCTCTATATCGGGCATGGATAGCGAAAGAGATAAGCTGAGATAGGTGTTTAAACTATAAAAACAACAGTTGGCCGTGTCTGAACCAATTTATCATTACAACCGTTTATCAGTCGTATTCAATCGTCAAATATGAACATGGACAAATGACGGTCTAGTCGGACATGACATTTTTCTATTGAAAAAGGTTGAATCTTCAAATCTTTGAGATAGTCTTTTTAAACAAAAAGCAACAGCAACAGCTTAAAAGCAACAGTTAGGAACTTCTTATGTCCCATGTACCACCTTGGTATATACCAAGTGATCACTTAACCCTTAGAATGCTGGGTAATTTTCTAAAGATACATTGTTGTGTCGTCTGCTTTCCAAAAACTAAAATATGCTTAATTGTGTTGAGAAAATGTGCACAGAGTAGCCAACACGTTAGATCACAGGTCAGCCGCAAATTTACTTGGCGGCTGGCCTGGAACTAACCTGTTTGCATAAGCATGAAGCCGGTTCCAACACTATAAGGGTTAATGGATATTCAGAAAATTTAAGAAATGTCGTAGATAGACAAGCAACTGTCTCATGCAATACTTAACGGCACAGTGTGTACCATGAAAAGCAAAGGTAAAGACAAAATTATCCCTTGGACAGTCAAGAAATCTTTTCACCCATTACCAAACAATAACGACATTTAACCACTTTGTTGCAGACGAATTTGAAAAGCATTGTCGGAAAAGGAGAAATTGCAGAGAAATTGCTCGTAACGAGCAAGTTTTTCCTTTTCTCACAATGTTTTCTGCCCTATCAGAAAATTATCTTCCAATTTCATCACAATTGGAAATGTCGTCTGCAAACTCTTAAAAATTTGGGACAGTCAAACATTTGGCGTTTGGTAAAGGGTTAAATCGACTAGTAACTTTCATTGTCTTATGTAATTGTCCATCTTTGTCTGGTAAATAGAAGCAGTCTCGCAGTGATAACTCACAAACCTTGATAGTATCTCTGTACAAGTAGACAGTCACATTTACTTTATTCGACAATTAAGGAGATGCTGACATATTACATTTACAGTGGCTAAAATGCGCTAAGTTGTATCGGGGGCCTTTAACATCCAATTTTTTTTTCATAAAATAAGTCAGTCATATTTACTTTATTCGAAAATTAAGTAAATGCTGACCTATTACATTTACAGAGGCTAAAAGGCAATGAGCTGTATTGAGGCATTTTACATTCGATTTTACCACAAAACAAGCCAGTCACGTCTGCTTTATTCGACAATAAAGAAGATGCTGATATATTACATTGTAAAGTGGCTTTAACGCAATACGTTGTGCGGGGCGTTTAGCGATCGATTTTTCAAAAAACAAGTAAAATCGACTTTCCAACAAAACTTATTTTGTGGGTACTAATTAGAATCGTCTCGTCGAGAGTACCCACAATATAAGTTTTAGTGAAGAAACGACAAAGATAACCGGAGAATTCACCTGTTATGCTGACCTTTTGGCTTTCTTTTATCAGGCGGAGGAAACACGCGGTTAATGCTTACGATGTTATGTCCCACTTTCGTTTAAGCTTAATTCAGACCAACGAATTAACGGAAATCATAACCATAACGTAACAGCTAATTTTTAGTACACTGGGAGAGAAATTTGCGAAGCTACTATGACAAATGATATACTCTAACCGTTTAGCATTTCGTCTTTTTGTTACCATGGTTTCAGCTCAATATCAAATTTAATTCGTTGCTTAAGTTTCATGCAATCTATGATTAAAACAAAGTTTTGCATTATTTTCACAGGCAGAATCCAATTGCAACTATTGTTTACCTGTCCAAATCTTCTTTAGATACATGAATATATGTGTTGTTGTAAATATGTCGTGTACCTTATGTTGTATTAATGCAATAATGCAATATGTTTAAACAAATTGCATTATTGCATTCATAATCAATGAGGTACGTGCCATACTTTTTTATATTGTAATGCAATGAAACATGATTTAACTAAACCGGAACCGGAAAAAACGTTACCCTACTGAGTTTGCGCACTGGACGTCTGGGAAAAAATTGTTATGCGTCGTGCCTCTTTTGATTGATCAGACAGTTTTTATCACAAGGGTTTTACTTAATATCTCGTAAAGTCATTTTACTTCATATCTCGAGTATCTTGCTAAAAGGTTCTGAAAGACAATAAAGACTCAAGAAAGTGGAGAACATGACGCTAGTATTCTATAGGGCAGCAATTTTGTTTTTTGCTCTCGCTGCGAACGCGATAGGCAACCAAGAAAGTTACACTAGACTAAGCTGACGAATTTAGCGAAACGCTTGCAGGATTCGGAATTAAGCGAAATACTTGCATGATGCGTTTTCTGCTCAGAGCAGGTTATATATGAATTAGTTATGTTTACAAATTATACCTTACAATATGTAATCATTGCAGGGCTTTAGACATTTATCAGAGCATATTTGTATTTCATCATCTACATTGTATTTGATTTATGATGGTGTAATTGTATCTGATTATGCTCATTGTACATGACATTATATGTAATATTTGAAATAACTTTGTTCAAGTAACAAGAAATTCTGTAAGATGACGTTGTTGAATAAAGTAGGCCTATCTATCTACAACTATTTTCAATGGAGTTTTGGAAGTCAAAAATTAATTCATATACAACTGTGAACAGCTGTACTGTTACGAATGATACGAATAGAAGAGTAGTCAATGACAGCAAAAACCGATCGTTTTCAATTATTAAACGAATGTATATGTGAATAAACGTGAGTTTTAAATCCAAAAGCGTAACGCCGCTTTTGAGATGTATCGCACATAAAAAGTACGCTTGTACATACTAAGATTAAGTGACGCTTCCGGAATTAATTATGCGTTTAATCGCTACTTTTTAATTGTATAGCGAACAACAAAACAAAAACGGTATTGTTTCAACGATGTTTTATTTTGACGTTAATATATACACTTCTGTATGGAAGCACCTTTAAAGACAGCGATTTCTTTTTTTCATCTTCGGCTTTAGAAAATTCCGTTTGTCCTCAAGTTCGATTAAAGTACAAAACCAGTATTCATGAATCAATTGAATTATACCCCAATATCTAAGACTTGTGCTATAAAGAAGATTTAATATCGTTCCGATGGCATAAGGTTTTTGCTTTTAAGTGTCAAGTTATTGCTGGAATAACAGATATTCCCTTTGGAGTATGAATAATATTCATAGATCTTAAAACGTTAGAACAATCCCTGTTTTCATATAGAAATGGGCAGAATCATTTCTCCGTGATACATCTCTTTGCTTAAACCTATGTGTTTTATATAGATTGTGACGTAATCTTGAAGCTTATTGAATACCCTTTCGATGACTGCGACCTTGATGCTAAACCAGTACTTGTACCTATTTGTGGACAAGCTCAGACAAGACAACTATACCTCGCCGCTAACGGAGATCGAACCCTGAACCCTCGGTACAAGAGGCCGACGTTCTTTCCCTGCAACGTTGTCGCTTAGCCCCACGTCATACTATTGGTAGTTAATGTTTTGTTCTCCAAAAAAGTTTTGTGGTTTATTTTACGGACACCATGTCATCTCGGAAAAATCAAAACAAATACTAGTCTGGGTTCCTTCTCCTTATCGGGTCAGGCAACAACGTGAAAATTAAATATTAAGGGGAAGTAACTAAGTAAAATGATTTACAAAATTCATACTACACACATCGGTGCCATATTTGCACTGGGCCAGACCTAATTATCCTTTGATTAAGGCCAGGGAACCAGAAAACTCATACCAGATAGATTAAGTAAATCGTCTGGTTTTCTTCTTTCATATGCATTGTTGTAGGTTCATATTAGTCTTGTTACGAAATGTTTAACGACTTTTGCTGTCATTTCTGGTACCATATTCCATATTCCATACGGACCTTCAGGAAAGTACTTTACCTCAGTTATAGAAGCACGGATAAATGATTCCGTATTAAATATTCAAAAGACAGAAGTATACACTAGACGATATCATAAATAAAACGCGCCATGAGAAACCCGGCCTTGGTCCAACTGAATTGGGTCTTGAAGATGCTTGTTTACAGAGGAGAACATTTGATAGGCAAATTAAAGTGTCGTTGAATCAATAAACATGTGTAGTGTTGTATAAAATAAAGTTAAAAGTGATAAAAGCATCATTCATTTAGGAAGCGTCAATACATAATGTTTGTCTAAGCATGTATGGTCTATATTGGTCGATCTCAAAAACGTTGCAATGCTTTTGGATCTAAATTCTTATTCATTCACCGTATACTGGTTCTAAAAACTCAAATTCAGCATTAGTTTGCTTCCAATGCACTTTTTCCAGTAGGTAGAATTCAACAGTACAGCAGTTTTACAGTGTTATAGAGATTACATTCCAAAACTTAAACTTCCAAATTTCCTCACATCTGTGAACTAGCAGCTTTAATATATAACTGGTTGACAAAGCCGTGCCTGTACCATTGAATCCTTGAAAGCATTTTACATAAATTGAATTTAATTGACAAGGACATAAACTTATAATTCACACATAAAACGAATGACTGTTGACCGAACAAGCATCGAAATCACATGGCCCCTTTTCACAAGGGTTGGAATCCTTTTACAAATGTATTCGAATTTGTGTGAGAGACAGTCTCGCCGCTGATTTATGAAATGTCCTTGGTTCTATTTAAACTTAAGACTTGGTCCAAATTGATATACTTAGTCATTGGGATCCTATATAATATCAAAATAGCCGGAAATGTCAAAGTTATTTATGGTTGATTCGACATAAAGTACTTCGTGAAATCAAAATAATCCGTCTCAGACCACACACTGGTCCATAACATGCAACATTGACGTTAATACGGCGAACAATAGTTATAACTATAGAACACTATAGTTAGCTAGTCATGTTGTTACATCAAACTAAATTAACTTTTGTAAAACATATTATACCATATATTCTGTATTCTATATTCTGTCATTTATATTTAATTATATTTCTAAAATTGATAAAGGTGACACATAGGCACAATTTTGCCGTGTGTTAAATTATTGTATATCTAATTCACTGGTTTAATTTTTAACACATGCCACTATAATAACGTATTCGTTCGTGCGTACTATTTTGTTTGTATGAGGTAAAAAAGAAAAAGAAAAAAAGCCTTTCAACAAACAATAAAAACAAATAAACAAACTAAAATCAAAGAAATTATTTAGTATGAAAAAAAGAAAACACAAGTAAAATGAAGTCCACAGTGAGGTCCGATTCATTTGCCGTTCATATTACAAAGACAGACTTTGTCCAAGCGCGGTACAAATCTGATATACAGGTTCTTTATGCGTTTTGATGTCCCTCGTCTGCAATATCTGCATGCCGTTAGATAAAGCCGTTTACTCGTCAAGGCGACACCCTAAACCGTTTTATTACCGAGAAAGTCACTCATATGTGATGCGCAGAACCAAGGTTTGGGTCGCGCATTTCATAAAACGCGGGAAATATATTGCAGCCGTATGCATATTGCATAACTCGTAAAGTCTGTTTACTGGTGAACGTAGGATGTGATGGCTGTCACGTGTTAGGTATCATCTGCCCACATGAGCGAGAGTAGGCGTGGATGCATATTCTCACTATTGAAATAACAAAAAAGGACTATTTCATACATGCAGGACTTCATCTTGTTAAATAAGTATATGAGTGAACTTCTGGAATCAAAACTTGCAAACTTTGCAAACAGAAGGCCAGCAGCTGAGCGCCTGCAAGTCCATTCAGCGAAGCTCTGATGTTTTATTTAAAAACTGTAAACCATATAACAATGTAACCCTTAAAGGGGACAATAACATGCTTAAAGGGGACAATAACGGTGGTAAATTCCGGTTCCTGGCTAAAACAACAACACTTGTGTGGTGGTACTAGAGCTATATTAAACTGGAGTTGGAATTGACACCGCGCAATGCTACCCCTTTCTAAATTGAGTACTATAAAAGTAAGCCACAACTTCCAATCCAATAAACTAGTCACCAAAACGCTTCGAAATGAATATTCATAATCGTTTAGTCAATTAAGATTTAAAGGAACCAGCGACAAACGAACGCACATGGTCATTGCTTAAAAAGGACTATCTCACAGATTGGGATTTTAACCTTTTAAGATGGATTGTCTTCCACCGATAATATTTCAACATAATTTCTAATCTAAAGTAAACAAGGAATAGATTATTGATAGTTTTCCAACCGTCGTTTTAACTATACAGAAAAGGTGCAGAACATGTGTATTGAAGATATTGCAACCCGTTTTAACGGATTTATTTAGTTAACCACGAGCTATTTTTAGATATCGTCGTCAACTTGGGCTTCGGAAACTTTTTTCTGCTCTTGTCACGTGACGTTAGCAAGGCGCATGAGAAGGAATTCCCGAGTTTATTTATAAACCGGCTTTTCCATAAAAACACTGACATACCCAATACGCATTATCTGTCGAAATCCTTGGGTCCTCTCAACTTAGTTTTTGCGAAAATACAAGGTTCGTACACCCAGCATTGACATAGTGGGAACCGAGACATTAAGGTCAATAGAGACGATGTGTTACACCAGAAGATATTAAGTCCGGGGTTTTAGTACTCGACAATATTCATGACATTCGGAACACCTCGGCCATTTCTTAAAATCTTATCTACCGACTTGTTACGGGAATTGCCGAGTAGATACGATTGTATTCATGAATGTCCTGTATCGTGGTTGCTATGGCCGTCTTGTTGTGATAAGAAGTATGCATAAGTTAGCACTCGACAATTCGAGAACACGTTTGTTTTATATTCTTAAAGAAAAAAAGAAGTAGACGAAAGAAAACGCAGCGTTCCTATCTAGTGTCTCCCATCTGACGGCATGCAGATACTGCAGACGCCGGACATCAAATTTCTCTCTGCTACCTGATCGCGATATTGACATTTAGACATAAACAATTATTTTGCAAAGAAAAAACTCTTGTTGATGCTATTGAAACTAAATCGTTGTCAACATATTCTCACAGTTGATACAAACATGTCAAGGACAAATACAAAAGAATGTGCAAATCAAAGATTGGTGCAAAAATTAGACATAAACAATTATTTTGCAAAGAAAAAACTCTTGTTGATGCTACTGAGACTAAATCGTTGTCAACATATTCTCACAGTTGATACAAACATGTCAAGGACAAATACAAAAAACATGCGTAAATCAGGGCTTAGAGCAAAAAGGGAAGCACTGTAACAACCCGTTTTGTAATAAAGTTGCATAATGTAATAATTATTACAAAACGGGTTGAAGTTTATTACATTTTGCGTTTTTCGATGCGAACCCATTATGTAATAAAGTTGCATAATGTAATAATTATTACAAAACGGGTTGAGGCGTATTACACTTTGCGTTTTTCGATGCCAACCCGTTATGTAATAAAGTTGCAATATGTAATAATTATTACGAAACGGGTTGGGGTTTTTTTCAAAGTGATTTTTTCTTTACAAACCCGATATGTAGTAGTATTCATGATGGTAACATGGTGATATTTTCACGCAGAAGGTAGCCTCTTCAAAGCCAAAACAGGCTTATAAGCAAAAAACAAACGTTCTTAAAATCTTTGTTTGAGCAATTTTCAAGCAAGGAAACCGTTCCAAATGACTGAACGTACCGCAAACAGTCAAGCCAAATATCTAAAAAGCCGAAAGGGCTTATCAGCAAATTACAAAAAATATTCTAAATGTCTGTTTTAGCGTTTAGATGCTAAAAATATCATCGCAATTGGCAACAAGTACCAACAAAAGGCAAACAGAGATGCTTGAAAGCCAATATAGGCATATCAGCGATTTGTAAAAATATCAAAAAAATTGATTGTTCCCCAATATTCAAACGAGGATACTGTTCCAAATGACTCAATGTACCAAAAGCACGTGACTAAGAATGCCAAAATGGGCTTACAAGCATATTACAAAAATAGATTTGTATGTTTGTTTTTTAGCTAATATGGTAAGAAAAACATCGCAAATGGCAGCACGCATGAAAAAAGAGTTCTATTCTCGCAGTAAAGCTGTTTTAAGTAAAGTTGCATTATGTAATAATTATTACAATACGGTTTGAGGTTTATTACATTTTGCTTTTTTCGATGCGAACCCGTTATGTAATAGAATTGCATTATGTAATAAAATAAACAAACAGGATTGATATTCTACAAAGTGAATTTTTAGATGCAAACCACTTATGTTATAAAATTCATAATGGTTACGTGGTGACATTTTCACACAAAAGGTAACCTCTTCCAAGCCAAAAAGACTTATGAGCAGAACTTTGTTTGAGCAATTTCAAGCTAGGATACCGTTCCAAATGACTCAATGTACCGAAAAAAAGTTAAACCAAGTAACTAAGAAAGCCGAAGCGAACGCAACAGCAAATTATAAAGGCGATTGTATATATCTGTTTTAGCACTTATATGGTGAGAAAGACTTCGCAAATGGCAGCGCACCAAAGTGCAATTCTTTAAGTGAAGCTGTTTTCTTTAAACGTTGAACTATGTAACAATTGTTACAAAATGGGCCGTGTTTTATTACATTTTACATTTTTAGATGCCAACCCATTATGTAACAAGAATCTATAACGGTCAAATACCGATGTATTTACACACAAAGGACAATCTCTTCCAGGTAAAAAGAGGCAATATTTTCTTAAAAAATGGTTCAGCTTTGAACAAGCCTTACAAAATAGACACAAACCATTGTTTGGTGACCAAAACGGTCCTTTTATCAAAATGAAAAATGAGTTTACTTATCACTTTTAGCTCGACAATTCGAAAAATAAGGGGAGCTATACTTGTCACCCGGGTGTCGGCGTCATACCTTGGTTAAGTTTTTAACAACAAGTATGTAAATCACGACTTACTGTATGGAATGGGTCGATACAGTTGTGTTCATAGTCATAATCTTAGGTCCCTGACCAAGTTTCATATATTTTGTATTGAATTGATGCAAATTATGCGGCCTTTTTGACTTTGGGTCATTTTTTTCACATGCGTTCGTAACTAATAAAACCACGGTATGGAATGGACTGACACTTCACACATTTGTTTGGATTGTACTTTAAGGTCCCTGACCAGGTGTCATATCTCTTGTTTTAAATTCAAACAAATTACGCTATCTTTGGACTTCATGGTAAATTTTGTATATGCAAGTTTGCATCTCATTAACTACAGTATTGAATAGTATGGTACTTTACACATGGGTTAAGAGTCATCGTTTAAGGTACAGTATGCATAACCCTGGTTATGAATTTAAGCAAATTATGTGGCCTTTTGTACGTAGAAAATTTTGTTTAAAGTTTTTGCATGCAAGTTTTTACGCAATAGCTTATGAAAGGAATAATCTTAATCTTGGCACCTTATTCATTTTGTAAGGCCCACCGTCCCTGAAACAAATGCTATTTCACTGGCATTTACCTTTCTCCGACATTATCGAATAGTCGAATACGCTGTTTTATCGACAACTCTTTCAAGATTATATGTAACTCGGATGATCCAAGCTGTAACTGCGTGACAGCTTGGAGGCGCCCTGCGATAAAAACGCGTCAGCATTCCCCCTCTGTGTGTGAGGGGTCCAATCGGCGACAAGAAAAAATATGGGCACCAATCAGAAGGAAGGTGGGATTGACCAATACGATTGCTTATTGCTTCCATTTCCGGTGATTTACAGAAAAGGCAAAAACCAATCTGAACGCATCGGGTTTATCCAATAGAAAACACCTCTGAAATAATAGGGATCACGCCATATTGTTTCCCGCGAGAATGACGTCACTTTCTTTCGTTTCTAAAAATAGATCTTGAATGTAAAATCAAAAGAGTCGTTAAATTTGATTGAGGAAACAAGAATATATGTCACAACAACAATTTCGCCATTTGGTATGAGTTACTGATCAAAAGTGATTAAAAAGGATGTCCAACACTTCCATACACATTGAACTACTTAACGTGCACGCTTAGAAAATGTGTTAATTGGCGGATGCCGATTTACCCGAAAAATTGTAACCCTACACTTATATCCGAGGTGTATTTCACAGCTCACGGAAATACCCGAGTAGTTCCGATTGGGCAAAAACATGTTAACATTTGATCGACGGGAAATATGAATTCGTTTTTAAACCAAAGCAGAGTCATTTGATGAAATCCATTGTCGAAGGAAAAGACACTTTAGATTCAATTTTGATAAAACATCTCTTACATAAAATAGGTAAACTCAACATTCATTCGGACTGTTTGACAACTCCATATCACGATGCTAAAAATGAACATCAACGCCTCCCTGATTAAATTGATTAAAATAATATCAGCATATTTGGTTTGAATCGATTTGCTTCGCCACACTTATTTCGAAAACAATCCTTTGTGAATATTTGTGTTAATAAAAAGATCATCATTATTTTCTTCCTCCCTTCCCATTATCTTCTACTTCGTCTGCTCAACTCCTTCTTAGTGCTATTTTAGACTTGAGAACAAATTTGATTATGTCAAATGCCAATTTTAGAAAACACTATACTGTATATATATTTATATAATGTGTAAATGTTATTGTAATTCAATTCGAATAAATGGGTTGACAATTCAAAGGAAAACAAAAACAAAAATAAACACAATATTTCGGACGTAAATCTTTCACCATGACTGTAAAGATGTCCGAATAGAATCCGAATAGAATTCGGCCACCTTTACGGTTATCGTGAAAGATATACAGGTACGTCCGAAGTATTTCGGAACCATTTAATGTGTGATACCTTAAGATTTCTAATTGTGTTGAATGTAAATGTATCATTGGTTCACGTAGATTTCTTTATATACTGAGAGAAACAAACCGAAAATTGTGATACATTTTAATAACGCATCAAGGCCACAAAGAATTAGATAAAACTAGGCCGTTTGGGTCATCGATTGTCCAGAAGTCTTTCTCCAGTCTATTTCCTTGAATCTAATTCTTAGCTACTTGAAACCGTAATTGTTCACTGAAATTCCATTGTTAATGTTATTGAACTTGGATAGCCACTTAATCGTATTCAATTAAAATTCATTAATTTTCCGCACATATTTCAAGATTTGAAGAGGGACAGGGAAACTTTCTCTTGGATTGATCAATACGAATGTCCTAATAATTTTCCTTCATCACCACAATTCATAAGTGGCAAATTGAAAATTTAAGTAGGTTTAAAAGTGGCGAAACATTCATAATATTTGTGAGTACCTACACTTGAATCAGTTGTGATATGGCACCCAAAACGGTCTCAATTTGAACGCGTATATTCTTATGTTCATATCTATACTTATGAAATGATACATATGGTTATGGTTGTAGTGCATATTTTGAAAAAATTTTTTACCTTTTTTTCTAAATGTTTTACTGGTCCAATTAAACAAACTGTTTGTTGACCAATAAAAAATATAAAAATAAAAATAAATAAATAAAAAAAAAATTAACATTACAGGTCGAGTTATAAAAGTATGTTATCAAAAATAAAGAAGTTATTTACAAAAAAAAAGTCACCTATTGTTATATATGCGCTAAATAACCGTGGATATTGATGCACCATTAAACAAATAGTTCATTAACCAATCTATTCATAATCAAAATAAAATCGGTTTGTCCGACTCATTCCATGCATGAAAGCATTGGGCAATACATTTGCCCGTACCATTTTAATTTTTAATTTTTTTTTATATCCAATAGTAAGGTATCAAGCTGCAATAACGAACGATCCAACATCATCAGTTTTGTAAGCTTTCAACATTTAGTTACCCTTCAGTTTCCCAGACAAGGTCGTTACCATTCTAAAATTCAAACTGCAATTAAACACACAAACTAATCGTTTAGGTAAAATACAAAATAAATATTCACTATATCGAGAAAGTAATCTATATTGGCAAAAATGATTTGGTTTTGACGCCTACCATTTCTCTGCAAACATAAGAGATATTCAGAAGAAACTTGCTCCTAAATCTAATAATTGTTGATATCAATATACTTTAGAAATAAAGTCTATGTTAAATGCGTATTCTTTGAGGACAAAACGATTATGCTACCAAGATAAAGGGTAAGGCACGTGTTGTGTGATGTACGACGGTGTCTGGATAAGTGTCTGCGTGTGACGCGCGTCGTCATGTCTGGGGTCATAAAACTAGGCGTTTGATATTTAGACCAACAACCCGAAAGTTGTACTCCCCCTTTATAACATGCTCGAAGCTGATTATATCGATAGCTTTTTGAATAATTTGTTTGAGAGACATAGATGTTACGATGTCTCTGGTTTGTTTCCCTTCGCGCTCGCCCAACCTGCAATTAATTTACTTTGAAATAGTTTCTAGAATTATATTTTAGATTAGACCTATATTGCTGATTTCTATAATTCAAGAAAATATCATATTGAGAGCATTTTGCCCATAGATTCGTCTACTAAGAAATGATAAGCCAAGTCGTTTTTGTTGGCAAAAGTTTCCATAAAAAATTCTTTGATGGTTTGAGTATTTTCTAGATTTTCGCAATAGATTTAAACAGATACCTATTTCCCTTGATATGTATATATTGGATCACGGATAAGTGCCCTCCCGGAGAAGTGCCCCCCGGAGAAGTGCCCCCTCGAACATATATATGTTTTACGTCAGTCACAAATATTTTTACTAAATGAATGAATATCTACGTATTCAATCGAAATCAACTGTTGCAATACTTTGGCAATTGACAAAATTCATATTAGGTAAAGGGCATCTCGTTTTTAATGAAATTAGATCTATTCTACCAAACGAAAAAGGAGCCAATATCATATTCCCACCAGAACTTACCTATCATTTTAACTCCGCCCCCTTTCTACATATTACCCGACATGCACTACCGCTAATAATCGATATCCGCTTGACGCGCTTTTACATCGAACGCATCCAGACGTAGAGTGAAATATCTACGTCTGGATCATTCGGACTAGATTATATGCGTCACTTATACTGAAAAAGGGACAGGTATAAAACATGGCGCCTACCCTACTATATCGCGATTACGGAAGAAAAACATGGCGCCCCCTGTTAACTTTTTTATTCGTGGGAATATCTCAACAAACTTGGTACCAAATGAAAGAAAACACTCTGAACTTTCTGGTGGTGTTTGAAAAACTAAAATATGTTCACCAAGTACCGAGAAAATGCATGTCGAATGTTTGCCCTTTTCGTATGGTGGTTTTCAACCTGATCTCAAGAAAAGTACTGAACCTAAAATCATGGAATTACAGCTCGGATTATCCGAAATAGGCATTGTCATGCAAGGACTAAACTCTCTACACCGGTTTACAGTATAAAAAAGTTTTCAAAGGAATTAGGTTTTCATGTGAGTTAATCGCTCGGTTGTTATACAGAATTGTTTTGGTCCTGTTTAAGGTACTTGTTCACGGTCACCGAAGAGAAAATTTGAAAATCAAAATTGAAGGTTGTTTAAATATTACAGTTCTTGTACTGCTAATCGACAAACAATTAAAAGAAGCTATTGAATGCATAATTTATTCAGGGCGCGTTATTTTATCTAAGTACGCTCGTAAGTACAGTTAGTATTTGATAGACCTCAAAAGCCGCGTCGCACTTTTGGATTAAAATACATACTTATTCACTGTATATACATTTTAAATGATCTGATTAATCTTCAATGACTATTCTTCAGTGTGTAATGTATGACAGTACAAGTGTTATGCAGTTTTAAAGAAATTAATTTTTACATTTCCTCATATCTGTGAACAAGAACCTTTAAGATTGACAAACACGAATTGGCATTTGAATGTTTGGGGTTTTCTCCTTCACTGTTGGGCCTGACCCACAATATGAATGTAACTGGGAAACTGTTTACACGATCGAAATGCCCAATATTAATGTCACCAAGAAACCAAAATTGTTGATAAGTCGGGTTATCGCAATCCTCTGAATGATTTACAATTAAGTATATCAGTCAAAAGTTAAATGCTGAAGGTGCGACACCACAGTTTAAGTGTCGTTGTAGTTCTTAAACATTTCAAATACCGCGCATTGTGTGCTAGGCATTGTTTGTTATCCATGTATTTTAACGTTTTGTTTAGGCTTTTTTCGATCTACTTACTTTAGAACATGTAAGATAGATAGTGGTAATCTGAGCTGACCTCTACATTTCGGTGAGAGAAAATAAAGGGTTGTAAAGGAAATAGACAAACGGAGACAAGTCAAGATGCTCAAGCTCATATCCTGCCTTCTTAAGTGTTTAAGGACTTTACACGGAAAGTAAATGGAGAAACAGGAAATCAACTTTATTACATAACGGGTTGGCATCGAAAAGGACAAAATGTAATAAAACTCAACCCGTTTTGTAATAATTATCACATAGTGCAACGTTATTAGAAAACAGCTTTACTTAGAGAATTTCATTTTGGTATGTGCTGCTATTTGTGAAGATTTCCCACCATAAAAATGCTAAAACAGATAGATACAATCGCCTTTGTAATTTGCTGATAAGCCCACGTCGGCTATCTTAGTTACTTGGTCTAATCTTTCCCGGTACATTGAGTCATTCGAAACGGTTTCTTAGCTTGAACATCGCTCAACTAAAGTTTTCCGATAACTTCTGACCTTTGCTCATAAGCCTCTTTTGGATTGGAAGCGGTTATCTTTTGTGTGAGAATGTCATCACGTAACCATTATGAATATTATAACAGAACGAGCTGGCATCTTAAAGTTCGCTTTGTAGAATATCAAGCCTTTTCATATATTTTATTACATAATGCAACTTTATTACAAAACGGGTTGACATCGAAAAACGCAAAATGTAATAAACTTCAACCCGTTTTGTAATAATTATTACATAGTGCAACGTTATAAGAATACGGCTTTACTAAGAGAACTGCACTTTGAAATAAAACCTTAGAGTTACCCCTTTTGAAGTCATCATTTAAGTTTGTCATCGGAAAATCTTCATACGACATTTGCTATGTTTGATATGTTCATAGCATTGACCACTGTGCTAAACCTAAATATCATATGACTTGTACAGCCAATTGATCTAATTGCTTATACGCCAATATATGCTGTTCATCAAAGGTTCTCGCCATATTTTGGTCGTATTCAATCGGTTTTTGTGTTTCACTTACGTCAGAAAAAGAGATATTATAGTCCATTTCAGTATCGCTGGTAAGCTTTATCTGGCCGAAAATAACGTTATGTGTCTCGTTTCGAAAGGTTCTGCCATATATGTGTGCCATATTTGAAACATGTATCGCGAACAACCACGTTTTCTGATATTTTTACATATTGCTGATATGCCTATGTTGGCTTTCAAGCATCTCTGTTTGCCTTTTTTCGGTACTTGTTACCACTTGCGATGTGATTTTTAGTATCTAAACGCTAAAACAGACATTTAAAATATTTTTTTGTAATTTGCTGATAAGCCTATTTCGGCTTTTTATATACTTGGCTTGACTGTTTCTGGTATGTTAAATCATTCGGAACGATTTCCTTGCTTGAAAATTGCTCAAACAAAGATTTTATGAACGTTTGGTTTTTGCTTATAAGCCTGTTTTGGCTTGGAATAGGCTACCTTCTGTGTGAAAATATCACCATGTTACCATTATGAATACTACTACATATCGGGTTTGTGAAGAAAAAATCACTTTGAAAAAAAACCCAACCCGTTTCGTAATAATTATTACATATTGCAACTTTATTACAAAACGGGTTGGCATCGAAAAACGCAAAGTGTAATACACCTCAACCCGTTTTGTAATAATTATTACATTGTGCAACTTTATTACATAATGGGTTCGCATCGAAAAACGCAAAATGTAATAAACTTCAACCCGTTTTGTAATAATTATTACATTATGCAACTTTATTACATACTGGGTTGTTACAAAGCACTAGTAACAATACTTGTATGTTCATAGTAAACACACTCGGAAAGAAGGCGCTTTTGGAAACTTATAGAATCATATTAATAAAGGAATCACGTTTAGGAATCGCTTTCAACCAGTGTGACACGGGTCAATCTAAATATGAGAAACCGAATAAATCTGCTGGGAATTCAATACAAAGTCTGTCTTTGAATCGGTTTGTTTTGTGAACACTGTCGGAGTGTTTCTCAGAGCGAAAGCGCTTTTGAAATTATTCTTGAACCTATAAAGGAATCACGTTCTAGGAATCGCTTTCAACCAGTGTGACACAAGTCAATCTAAATATGAGAAACCGAATAAATCTGCTGGGAATTCATTAAGTAGTCTGTGTTTAAATCAGTCTTTTTTGTGAACACTGTCGGAGTTTTGTAAGCTAATAAGTTCTTGAGTTGCTTGATGGACAAAAGTGATTTTGTCGGATATCTTTTGGGTTCTTTTTTTCATAATCTAAATATTTCTTGATTTGCTCCTGTGCTTCATGGACATGTATAAGTCATTTTGTTTGAACTTCTGTTTGCTATTCTTTCGTGTACCACTTTGCTGAAAATACTGCGCCGTTGGAAACAGTGGATTACGATAAATTAAATGCATCGTTAATTGTATGCTGATATTTATTTTTAAAAAAATCTTAAATGTTTTCATGAAGTTAGACAAATAGATAAAAATTACTTCTGTCAGAAACATTTTAAAATGCGTTTATAAATAAATTTGGAAGAGTATTCCTAGGTAGGATAAAACAAATCTGCTGGTTTAATACGTATTACTCAATAAACAACATCGTGTTATTCCCATGTATCCAATGAAAGTATCAAATTCGTTATTAGCACCGGTATGCCTTTATGCTATCCTTTTTAATGATCTCGATTTTAGGGCGGCGTTAATTACCAGACGACATATTGTCTTTACGTCTAGTGTTCCACTAAATAACCAGGCTGAGATATGAGGTCCCTGATAGGCTCTGTCTGGCCGACGAGCACTCGATAAGGAAATTTGCTAAATTATCACAGAGCGCGTCTTGACATGTCATCTGGTGTTCCACTCTTCAATAAAACACCGGCGCCGCGTTAAAGAGGAAGTGTTCCTTGCGTGCGTTCCTTTGCTAGTTCCCATGCCTCACAGTCTTGTGAGTTTGAGACAAAAGGAACCAGGAAATGAGTGCATGCGTGTACTTTGTATATTGAACGAGTTTTGGGCTAAATGGTTCGGGGGAGCATTACATCCTTATAGTGCTGGAACCGACTTCATATGCTTATGCAAACAAGTTAGATCCAAGCCAGCCGCCAAGTAATTGGCGGCTGGCCAGTGATCTAACCTGTTTGCTTTTCGGAGTATCTTTCCTCCTCATAATTAAGCCGATATTGAAGGGTTTTGGAAAGCAGACGAAACAAAAGTCAATTTTCAGAAAATTACCTCGCATTCTAAGAATTACATTGTTATATAGTTTTCAGTTTTAAATAACATCAGAGCTTCGCTAAAAGGACATGCAGGCGCTCAGAAGCTTGTCTTCTGTTTGCAGAGTTTGCACGTTTTGGATCAAGAAGTTTAGTCAGGCTGATTGCATGCACATCTTTGACGACTATATTGGAACACAGATGTACGTAAGGTTACTCTCGGTAACTCCTAAAACAACTAAATAGAGAATAGATGGTTGGTGTCGTGAATCGGAAATGTTATCGGGCAAGGCGTAGGAATATTATCCGGTGAGCCGAAGGCGAAACGGATAATATTCCGATGCCGAGCCCGATAACTTTTCCTATTCAAAGACACCAATCATCTATTCTATTTATCCTGTTACCTTTATCTATTCTTTCAAACAAACAAAATGTAAATAAAACACGAGAAAAACGGAAAAAATAAGTAGAGAATGATGTAAACATGACGTCATATCGTTCTTATGACGTCATGATTAGTCGCGTGCATGTATTATATGGTTAGTGCCGGATATCACAAATGTTATACGGCACCTAGTTATCTGTCCCGAAATGGCACTAGTGACAGGATAAATGTCAAATAATATACATGAACTGACGGTTAAATATCCGCTCATTTCGAACCTAAAAATGACACTAACTGTTCTGTTCAGTAGCGTCTGAAAATGTTTTGAATTCAAAACTCTTCCAAATAATATTTTAATGAAAACAATGCATGATTTTATTATGTTTTAAAACGAAAATATAAAGAGCAAACTTTGAACGACGTTTTCTCTGAATCGACGTTTCGCAGTAACACCAATTTCTGATGCCGACGTCACATATATGATGTTTATCAACGTTACCGAGTTAAGATGAAGAAATCATTTTCTGGTCAAAATGCGCGAAAATTATATTTCCTTAACCCTTTCCAAACGACAGATTATTGACTGTCCCAAATTGAAAGAGTTTGCAGACGAAATTTCAAAATATGATGAAATTGAAAAATATTCTTCAGATAGAGCAGAAAACCTTGTTGGAAAAGGAGAAATTGCTCTTAGCGAACACTTTCTCCTTTTCCCACAATGTTTTCCAGAGTCGTCTGCAAGAAAGTGGTCAATTGTCGTCATTGTGTGGTAATGGGTTTAACGATCTTGTGCATTTAATTGCTATTGATTTTTTTTCATCGAAGAACCACTATCAATGATACCCCCCCCGATACATGGCATATTTCGAGTACCCATCATCATTGTTTTGTTCGTAGGGGGTTAGAAGCCCCCGACCCCAAAGCAGTGTGATGTGCGTTCTTCTGCAAGCTTCGGGCTAACTGTTCTAATATCGCCTTGAAAATCCGCCCTGTTACCTATTTTATCGATAAAGCCACACCAGCTTGTAGGTGAATGTCACGGTGTTTCTTCCACAATACGAGACACACGCACCGCCGTCACTGGAGTAAACTATTAGTGTTGGGTTGTTTTAAGTAATCGCTCTTGTTAAAGACACTGGGACTATGCGTCGGGATTAATTGGAACTTTCACTTAAGGTATCTAACCCTTTAACAAACGCAAATTTTTCGACTGTCCCAAATTAAAAACGTTTGCAGACGACATTTTAAAATGTGATGAAATTTGGGGGAACTCGTCTGATAGTCAGAAAACATTGTAGCAAAATGAGAAATTGCTCGTCACGAGCAATTTTTCCTCTTTCACAATGTTTTCCAATGTTGTCTGCAACAAACTGGTTAAATGTCGTCAATGTTTGGTTAAAGGTTAAACGATCTTGTGCATTTAATTGCTATTGAAAAAAAAATTCGCATCGAAAAACCACTTTCAACGCCAAGAACAACCCCTAGCCCACCCACCCCCCCTCCCCGATACATGGCATATTTCGAGTACCCAACATCATTGTTTTGTTCGTAGGGGGTTAGAAGCCCGCGACCCCAAAGCAGTGTGATGTGCGTTCTTCTACAAGCTTCGGGCTAACTGTTCTAAGATCGCCTTGAAAATCCGCCCTGTTCCCTCTATTATCGATAAAGCCACACCAGCTTGTAGGTGAATGTCACGGTGTTTCTTCCACATTACGAGACACACGCACCGCCGCCACTGGAGTAAACTATTAGTGTTGTGTTGTTTTAAGTAATCGCTCTTGTTAAAGACACTGGGACTAAGCGTCGGGATTAATTGGAACTTTCACTTAAGGTATTTAACCCTTTATCAAACGCAAATTTTTCGACTGTCCCAAATTGAAAGCGTTTGCAGACGCCATTTAAAATGTGATGAAATTGGGGGGAACTCGTCTGATAGGTCAGAAAACATTGTAGCAAAATGAGAAATTGCTCGTTTCGAGCAATGTCTCCTATTCTCACAATGTTTTCCAGAGTCGTCTGCAACAAACTGGTTAAATGGAGTTATTTATTTTGTATTTCACTTTCTATGATTCCTTTCTTTTTTAATAGGAAGATAAAAGAAATTTGATTTTTCGTTGTATTTACTATAAAGGTTTTTGACAAGGAATGCTCTATCTTTTTATGTACTAAGAATCACTCATTTTGCATTATAACTGTGCGATCCTATTTATTAATAAATCATGTATTGTCTTACTAAGCTTTGCCTTAGGGTTTCACTCTAAATTCTTCATTTATCTATTTCGATCATTCAATTACCTTCGCCTGCTCCCAAATACATGTTCTTTTAATCCTATATATAAACAGTGTCATTGATGTATTCTAGGAGAATTGTCTGTGTCGTTTCCTAGCTATACATTGAGCGAGAATTTCCTTTAAAATGACAAATGTATCGCTGCGACATGATGGTTCCCCTCTCACCACTAATAGTTATTATTCTTTCGGGAAATCATCTGGTGGCATGTGAACAATTTATTGTTCAGTTCTCTCAACCATTGTAGTGGTGGAACCGACTTCGTGCTTGTGCAAATTTTTTTTAGATCCAGGCCAGCCGCCAAATGAATTGGCGGCTGGCTTGTGATCAAACATGTTTGCTTCCCTGAGTATCTTTCCTTATCAAATTTAACAGATATCTAAGGATATTTGGAAAGCAGACGACACAAACATTTTGTTTTTTTTAGAAAATTAACCATCATTCTAAGGGTTAGAAAGGAAATATTCACAGGAATGTGAACGAACCAGCATTCAATAACTTATGTATTTAAAAGCAGCGTTATATTAATATCAACCGGTTGACCCATCAACAACGAATGAAGTGTTAAGATAAACATAAACCCACTGAGACTGGTGCCATCAATACAACATTAACCGATTACCAAACAATAACGACATTTATCCAGTTTGTTTCAGACGACTTTGGAAAATAATATATAAAAAGGAAATATTGTCCCTAACGAGTAACTTTTCGTTTCCCCACCACGTTTTCTGCCATGGCAGAATATTATTTTTCTATTTCATCACATTTTGAAATGTCGTCTGCAAACTCTTTTGATTTGGGACAGTCGAATATTTGGCGTTTGGTAAAGGGATGACGTTTGGAATACCGCTTGATAAGCCTTTTTGTACTGTTAACCCTTTAACTACATTTTTTGTGTCGTCTGCTTTCGAAAACCTTATATATCTGCTTGACCTTTATGAGGAAACCTACCCATAGTAGCAAACTGGTTAGATCAAGGCCAGCCGCCAATTAATTTGGCGGCAGGCCTGTGATCTAACCTGTTTGTATAAACATGAAGTCGGTTCCAGCACTATAACGGTTTAGCATTCCATGTTGCCTATCGCCAATGATATGAACAATTTACTGTAAGTGAAGTATTAACGAATGCCATTACATCAAACAAATGGAACGCATGCTCCAATTATCTTTTTTAAATGAAATGCATGACCCTCCCGACTCGAGTCACGAAGGCTTTCGGCTTGACACGAAGTCTCAAAAGTTTTTCTCTATTAGGCTGTTTGAATCGTTGATCATTTCTTTTAAATGAATGAATTAACGAACGAACGAACGAAAAAAAACAATCAATCAATCAATCAATCAATCAATCAATCAATCAATCAATCAATCAATCAATCAATCAATCAATCAATCAATCAATCAATCAATCAATCAATCAATAAATCAATAAATCAATCAATCAATCAATCAATCAATCAATCAATCAATCAATCAATCAATCAATCAATCAATCAATCAATCAATCAATCAATCAATCAATCAATCAATCAATCAATCAATCAAGCAAGCAAGCAAGCAAGCAATCAAGCAATCAAGCAAGCAAGCAAGCAAGCAAGCAAGCAAGCAAGCAAGCAAGCAAGCAAGCAAGCAAGCAAGCAAGCAAGTAAGCAAGTAAGCAAGCAATCAAGCAAGCAAGCAAGCAAGAAAGCAAGCAAGCAAGCAAGCAAGTAATCAATCAATCAAGTAATCAATCAATCAATCAATCAATCAATCAATCAATCCATCCATCCATCCATCCATCAATCAATCAATCAATTAATCAATCAAAGTACAATTGCATTAATTCGTTTAAGAGCGCATCATCAACTAAGGAGTGTTTGTGTCATGTTCATATTATTGACACAAAAGTACAAATATTCGCTTATCAACTTAATTAACCTCTGTGCACTATTCATGTACGCGCATGTATGACGGGTTGCGAGTATGTCGTTGGAAGACAAAAGGCATCCTTTTATGGCTTATGTAACATACAAAACTTCATACATAAGAACCATTGACTTGCTCAGCTTTCAACAAAGCGATCTTATGACAGCTTATGGCCTTTATTCACTTGCGTCATGTGGGATTGAGTTCGAAAATGTGTACTTTTAGATGACAAAAAAGGTTATAATCTCTCATTGACACAACCAGTAGCATAATTGGGTTTCTTTTGGTGCAAATAAGTTAGACTTGGGGTAGATTGCTTGGAAGTGCATCGACAAGATAAAACAAATTACAAAGTTGTATCCAACTATATAACTATTTTCCTATGCTTTTAATTCCAGGATAGAGAATGCACTCTTGTAAACAAACATCATAAGGACAGATGTATGGAGACTGAAATACGAACCAAGTCCAAACACAGACGGATGGCTCACACAAGGTCAATGCGGTTACTCCAAGACCTTCGTGCGTAATTGACCAGTCGACAAAACCCCGATCCTAATATTTTTCGTTATCTTTTTCACAAATAGAACAATTTAATACAATATAGCATACGTGCATTTGTTTTGTACACCATTTCATTTGGTAAACTGTTATGCATATTCAAATCGAGGCATATTGGCGACTGGTCAATTAGATCGAGCTAACCAACACAACCAAGCATGAACGAATCCACGGAGCCTTACCGAAGTGAACTACTAAACACCGTTAGTGCGTGGTACAGCCAATGGCACGGATACGTCAGCCTGGTGGTGTGCGTAATAGGAATACCCCTAAACATACTCAACATTATCGTACTTACGCGGAAGAAAATGCAAACGCCCATCAACTGTGTTCTCACATGGCTGGCCGTGTCGGACTCCGTGACCATGGTGTCGTATGTACCGTTCGCCTTCCACTTCTACTGCCAGTTCCCGGCTCAATCCATGTCCGCGGAAAAGAACAGTCGCGGATGGATGAAGTTCTTGCTGGTGTATCTAAACTTCTCCGCCACCACTCACACCATCTCCATCTGGCTTGGCGTCGCTTTGGCCATGTTCAGGTACAACCACGTGCGTTCACCGGCCAAGGGAAACCTTACGCGGATACGTCGATTAATCAGAGCCCGTATAGTGGTCTGTGTAATATTCGTGACGTCAGTAATCGTAATGATTCCGCATTTCATCAGTTATAACCTGATCGAGTATAACTTCTCGGACAACACGACGGCCTACGTGTTCGAGACGTGGAATCTTGGTTCCCGGGACACGAAGCCGATCGTGCTCGTCGCCTTGTTCCTCTACTGCGTCGTCGCCAAACTGGTGCCCTGCGTTCTAATTATAGTGTACGGCGGACTGCTTCTGCGCACGCTCAACAGCAAGATCCGGTCGAAGCGGCGCCGCCTGTCGGAGCATGGCTACAGTTCGTCGACGCAGCGGTCACGTGACACGTCTCGGACGACCCGGATGTTGTTGTTGGTGATCGTGCTGTTTCTGATCACCGAACTGCCGCAGGTCATTCTTATCCTCTGCTGTATATTCTTGAAGAGTTTCTTCGACAACGTTTACATTCCGCTCGGCGACGCCATGGACATCATCGCCCTCATCAACAGTGGTATCAATTTCGTCCTCTACTGCTCCATGAGCAGAGAGTTCCGGAAGACGTTCTGTGCACTGTTCTGCTCATTCACCCAGACGCTTTGTCACCAGAAAACATGCGTTTCAGGGGAGGAGATGCAGGGCGAGGACTTTAACGATTCAGTGAGCGGAATTCGGCACCGGAGTTCAAACGTGTCTCTACAATAAGAGTTTCCAAAATTTAGGCGGTTATTCGTCTGTGCCATTTTAAAAATAAAACCAATCTCCTTCGTAGTCATGAAGAAGATGTGACCTTTTAGAATGGCATTGAGGAATTTCCGAATTTATGCGGTTATTCGTCTCTGTCATTAAAAAAACCCGGATCTTCTTCGAAGTCACGAAGAAGATGCGACCTTTTGGAATGGCATTGACGATTAACATTTATTTAGTAACAAAAACACGTTTTGACTGTCTGGTATTGGCATTGCACGTGCTATGATCATATGTGATATTAGGTCAATACATCACGTGATTCGTTCCCAAGTCGAGTCACGTGATTGGCTGTTGGAACAACATTTGACATAATCGAACGTTTCGTTGATATTATGAGATAACGTCTTTGTGCTTCTTAACCTTTTATCAAACGATAACGACATTTGACTGCCTTATTGCAGACGACTTTGGAAAACATCGTGGGAAAAGGAGAAATTGCTCTGAACGAGCAATTTCTCCTTTTCCCACAATGTTTTCTGCCCATCAGAAGAGTTTTTTTTTTCGGATTTCATCACATTTTGAAATTTCGTCTACAAACTTTTTCAATTTGGGACTGTCGAAACATTAACGTTTAGTAAAGGGTTAAATAAAGCTGGACGCTTTCCCTTGAATGCTAAAACTCTTTCCTCATTTGGTCACGTACATCCTGAAGCAGACCATTTTAAGCTAGAATACCCATATTCCGCCGTTTTGAAAATCATTCTTTCGTCGGACTTCTTCGGTCGTCCTCGGTATACATCGGACGGGACCGGATCCATTCGCAGTAAACCGAGAACGACCGAAATAATGTGACGAAAGAATTATTTTCAAAATGGCGGATTCTTTGATTATTTTATTCTACCTTAACAAATGAATAAACTGCTCTTGAAAAGTTCAAGTCATTCTTTAACCCTTTCCCAAACAACACATTTTCGACTGTCCCAAATTGAAAGAGTTTGCAGACGACTTTTCAAAATGTGATGAAATTGGAAAATAATCTTCTGATAGGGCAGAAAACATTGAGGGTAAAGGAGAAATTGCTCGTTACGAGCAATTTCTACTTGTCCCACAAGTTTTTTAAGTCGTCTGTAATAAAGTGGTCAAACGTCGTTATTGTTTGGGAAAGGGTTAACAAAATGGTTTAATCCGATATCATAAAGATTCTGTTTAACACACAATACATCTGTAGCCAACAGGAAACTCTATTCCATATCTGGCACACATTTTCACATGACAGAATTGGCCAAAACGAGTGTCTGTTGTCAAATATCGAAATATCATTGGCTAAACCTTTCTTTCGTAAGTTCTGTTTTCTCATGCATAGAAACAGATGTATAACTTACAAAGAAACAAATATGAAACGTTCTCCAAAGCTGTCGACATTGTGATAAAACATGCCACCCCTTATGTATCAAAATGTATAATGATTTGTCAAAATGTCTATAAAGTGTGTTAGTATCTAATGCGATAAGGTGTTGCTTTCTTTGTGCTTTTGCTGTGTTATCCCGAGTATTAGGTGGTTATGATATCAATAATTGTCCTGTAATTGATGTCTTCTGTCAAACGCACGACATAAAAAGATCCACTATGGCTAACAGTAGATATTCAATCCCATGAACACCAGCGGTGAAATTCAGCCGCGTTGCCAAGCAACGCATGTATGTGTGATCGTGGTGTCCATTCGATTCAATTGAACTCGAACTTACGATTCCCTCCTATGTGACTTTATAGGCGATTCCCGAACATTTTAGTTTAACCCATTATCAACCAATAACGACATTCGACCACTTTATTGCAGATAGCTCTGGAAAACATTGTGGGAAAATGAGAAATTGCTTGCTACAAGCAATTTCTCCTTTTCCCACAATGTTTTGTACTCTATCAGAATACTACTTTCCAATTATGACATTTTGAAATGTCGTCTGTTAACTCTTTCAAATTGGGACAGTCGAAAATTTGGCGTTGGTAGAGGGTTAAACATATTTTATTGCCAATTGAACATGTAATACACAGTGCACAACATTGGCAAGTAGACATATATTACCAAATTTGGCAAAAGGGTCTGGCCACAAGTTCTCACGACTTAGAAAAGGCCATTCCGCTTTGTATGTGCACAATCAGAATGCTCGTTTGTCTTAAGATAGTAAAATTAATATATGAACACTCATCCCAGTTATGTAATGTTAATGTACTGGAAATTCCAAATGACAATGAATGGATTCTATCTAATTGAATAAAAAGCAAACATATAGATGAAAGATGAATAAATAAAAAAGGAAAGAAAAAACGATCGTAAAATGATATTAAGATCGTCTGCCAACAGTTTTAGGGGATGGGGAAAATTGTGTAAGGCATATATATTGAAGGCTGTAATGCCCTACTGGTCTTTGTTGGAAACCGTTGAGACCAGGAGTTACCTCGATATGCCTACTCCATCCTTTCTTCACAATATTGTTTTCTTTTTCATTTTACATGATTATATTGAGTAAATGGTCTCATCGTATAACGGAATAATGCCATTTCAATATCTCATTATATTTTTAAAGGATGTTGTTTCCATCTCTTATAACATAATTATATGGTTTTCTTTTATTATTTTGAAATGTTTACAAGCAAATTTTAGGGTTGAAATCTCGATTTTCTGTGACTCGTTTCTCCTTTTGTGAAGATGAGGAACGATCTATGCCGAGAATCGAACCCTCACAAAAATGTGTAACTTTACGTCTTTAAACAGTAGTGGTTACTTTGTTGATGTGAATGAATAGGCACATGTTTCAAAGTAAGATGAAGATTTCATGGGAAGGACTCATGTTCCGCCATGTACATCAATTTTTACTTACGCAAATAGTTTCCATATGTGTTTTAACTGGAGAATTGTCACCATGCGTGCATTGAATGTTCTCCTGCAAGAGCCGAAGTGGTTTCCTTGTCGATCTGTCGAAATGACTTTTCTTCTAGACCTTATTAAGGTTAATTACACGGAAAGCAAGCAGAGCTGCCAATTGTCAAGTACTTACATATACTTGGCATAGCATTCTTTCAAAAAGGGTAATGAACTTAGTTGACTTCGGTTTTTCTCGGTATACATCGGTCTTGGCCGGAACTATTCGGTGTAAAGCGAACAGTTTCGGCATCGACAGATATATGCCGAGAACGACCGAAGTAATCCGACGAAAGAAAGAGTTTCAAATGTCAGATTATGGGAATTCTACCTTGATTGGTAATTACTAGTAAATGGCATTCTTACATATGGCTTCATACGGGACATTAAAATAATGTGGCTTTCGAAAACCGTCCTGAGCGCTTTGTGATACTTACATTTGACACAATGCTGTTCTTAACAGGTGGGTTTCAAAATATTTACAAGTAAAGAAATAACTTTTTATAATTGACTCATTAAAGGCGCCATCTTTTTCGTCGTTTTCGTATGAGACATGGATGTTTTTATGGTTCTTTCTCTAAGTGAGAGACATGGATATTTCATACGTATACTCTCTATTTTAGCTGCTGTCATTCTAACGTTCAAATCTATAGTTTTGAAACTATTATTCATGAACATATTATATTCTATCGATTGTGGATCAGTATAATAATCATTGTTGGAGTCCATTTTGAATACAGATGGTCAAATATCACAAGAGTTATGACTTTATGTTTTAACGAAATAAGTTTTTCATTGCATACCATTTTACCATCCATCATTTAAAATTATCTATTGATTAAGAACCATCGTCACGAATTCGTTGGATTAAATCAATTATGGATTCAGATGGATTTGTGTCACTTGAGTTGTTGTCCTAAACCGTATCTAAGAATATGTTTCATGTTTGTAAAGCACCTACTATGGTTTTGCACTGAACCATCACTCCGAAAGTTAACTCTCTGCGAAACGGGCAGAAAAGTCAAGAAAACCGAATGATTAATCATCAGTCTGAATAATCCAGTATCAAATTCATTGAATCAGAACTGTCCATATATCCATCCGACCCCTTATATTCTGTAGGAAAGAAGGAATTCAATCTACATTTTCAGAACATTTTGTCTCCGATTAGAACTTCTTATGGTAACCAAATGATAGCCCAGATTATTTACTTCAGTTTACCCTACTTATCCAAATATGTCCTATTACGCAAACAAAACGTCGTTCTCAGAGTTAATGAGCTTTATACCAGACTAATTTAAAATCTGAACGTCTTATTTGTCTGGAAATATACGTTTTAGAACTAAACTTTACAGTACTCTCTCTGGTTTTTAAAGTCAATTAAAAATCGTGAACTCCTCAGTGTTCTTATTGTAAGACACGTACTTCTAAACGATGGACCGTTTAAGAATTTTATTTTCGATTACATTCCTTTTTCCAAAAGATAAACGAATGTCGTCTGCTTGTGAAATTGTAAAAAGATCGTCTGTTACAGAGCCCATGTTAAGGAAACCTAGTGAACATAGCCCGCGGACCTATGAACCGGGGGCCCGTTTTACTAAACAACTTACGGAAAATGTTTGCGTAAGTAATAATTGATAAACATGGATAGTATCTTCAATGAAAGCACAATATTGCAATGTGACACATCATTGAAAGCGACTCGGAGAGACGATTCCAATGATGTGTTACTTTGCAATTTTGCTTCGCCCAATATTAAAAGAAGAGGAATTGTTGTTTTAGACTTACGCAAATCTTAAGCGTAAACTGTTTAGTAAAACAGTACCCGGTTTGTCCCGCTTAATCCAATGATGAGAGGCCTTGAGACGTTTTATCAAGCTGTCGCAGACGGGTTTTACCCTTCTAGTGCTGGGACCGACTTCATGCTTGTGCAAACAGGTAAGATCTAGGCCAGCCGCCAAGTAAATTGGCGGCTGTCCTGTAATCTTAGCTGTTTGCTCCTTTGAGTATCTATTCTCAGTAAAATCAAGCAGATTTTGATAATTACGGTTTTGGAAAGCAGACGAAACAAAAATCTAATTAGTTGTTTGTGTCTCATTAATGTACAAGAGCAACCATTTACACAAATAACTTAAACACATAAAACAAGTACATGAACATTCATTTACACAAATAACTTTGACACATAGAACAAGTACATGAGCATTCATTTACACAAATAACTTAAACACAAAAACAAGTACATGAGCATTCATTTACACAAATAACTTAAACACATAAACCAAGTACATGAGCATTCATTTACACAAATAACTTAAACACATAAAACAAGTACATGAGCATTCATTTACACAAATAACTTAAACACATAAAGCAAGTACATGTGCATTCATTTACACAAATAACTCAAACACATAAAATAAGTACATGAGCATTCATATACACAAATAACTTAAACACATAAAGCAAGTACATGAGCATTCGTTTACACAAATAACTTAAACACATAAAACAAGTACATGAGCATTCATATACACAAATAACTTAAACACATAAAGCAAGTACATGAGCATTCGTTTACACAAATAACTTAAACACATTAAAAAAGTACATGAGCATTCTTTTACACAAATAACTTAAACACATAAAACAAGTACATGAGCATTCATTTACACAAATAACTTTAACACATAGAACAAGTACATGAGCATTCATTTACACAAATAACTTAAACACATAAAACAAGTACATGAACATTCATTTACACAAATAACTTTAACACATAGAACAAGTACATGAGCATTCATTTACACAAATAACTTAAACACATAAAACAAGTACATGAACATTCATTTACACAAATAACTTTAACACATAGAACAAGTACATGAGCATTCATTTACACAAATAACTTAAACACATAAAACAAGTACATGAGCATTCATTTATGCAAATAACTTAAACACATAAAACAAGTACATGAGCATTCATTTACACAAATAACTTAAACACATAAAGCAAGTACATGAGCATTCATTTACACAAATAACTTAAACAAATAAAACAAGTACATGAGCATTCGTTTACACAAATAACTTAAACACATAAAACAAGTACATGAGCATTCATTTACACAAATAACTTAAACAAATAAAACAAGTACATGAGCATTCGTTTACACAAATAACTTAAACACATAAAACAAGTACATGAGCATTCATTTATGCAAATAACTTAAACACATAAAACGAGGACATGCGCATTCATTTACACAAATAACTTAAACACATAAAACAAGTACATGAGCTTTCATTTACACAAATAACTTAAACACATAAAGCAAGCACATGAGCATTCATTTACACAAATAACTTAAACACATAAAACAAGTACATGAGCATTCACTTACACAAATAACTTAAACACATAAAGCAAGTACATGAGCATTCGTTTACACAAATAACTTAAACAAATAAAGCAAGTACATGAACATTCATTTACACAAATAACTTAAACACATAAAACAAGTACATGAGCATTCATTTATACAAATAACTTAAACACATAAAGCAAGTACATGAGCATTCATTTAGAATTAAAAGATACATGTATTATTTGAAAGCGTAACGTGGCGTATATGATGCCAGTGATTAATTTAATCAAACATTGCATTGCTAAATAAGGATGAATTTAGCGTACGAGCTGCAGGCGAGTTTGCTTTCAGGTTTTCGACGATCGTTGGAAAACCAAAAAGTGCAAGACCTGTGTAATGGAAAACTGACAATTGCTTTGGTTAAAAACTAAGTTGAAATGTAAATCACAAAATATCCATCATTTCAAAGGCATTCACCTTAGCAAATTTTCAAAATTTGTCTGATTTTGAATTTATATTTATAAAATGAATATCAAAAATTTTGTTCTTTATTTCATATTAATTACCTCCCTTGAATTTTCAATTTTCACATTGAAAATGAAATCTCATGAATGAAGTTGGTAAATAAAAATTTCAATTCAAGAAAGATTTTCATAATATGAAAGTTGACTTTCAAACGGATTTTGTTCTGTTAAATTCTTAATTCCTTATTTTGACTTTTCTCCATTACCCAGGTCTTACCTTAAAATATTTTGTCTCTTTTTCCCTGCGTTATTGATTGTAGAACAAAACTATATATTCAGTATTCGCCATATTATTATGTCCTCTGAGAAACTGCCTCACCGTTTCTCAATTCCTGAACAAGACAAGCACAAATTAAAAATAAGCAGCGACGTTATTTGCCCCCAACATAGTTTAAAACAGAATGAAAAGGAGACTGTGGCGTTTTGACACAGAATTACGTCATGTTGTTACACTGCAAATACTTTAATTAACCCTTTACCAAACGCCAAATTTTCGACTGTCCCATATTGAAAGAGTTTGCAGACGACATTTCAAAATGTGATGCAATTGAAAAATGATCATCTGATAGGACAGAAAACATTGTGGGAAAATGAGAAATTGCTCATTTAGAGCAATTTCTCCTTTTCCAACAATGTTTTGCATAGTCGTCTGCAACAAACTGGTAAAATGTCGTTATTATTTGGTAATGGGTTAAGGTTTAGAAAGTGTTTTTTTTAATCTATGTTAAATTATCTGTTTACAAAAACAAAATCTAACATTTGTTCCCGAAAACTATTGTAAAACCTTATCATTCCTGGATTTTCGGTAACATTGAGGAATGAAAGAAATGCATTACCATTTTGCCTTATCTATTGAACAACATAACTCAACATTGATTGCATCCACAACACTTGCACACATTATGTTTACCCTGTACTCAATAATTGCGGTGGTGCACATAACATAACATAACATAACATACCATAATTTCAATACAACAGTTAGCACATAGGCTCATAGTTATCACAATTCTATTATTACATGCATGCTATGAAAATGATATGTACATTTACGACGTGTATATATACACAAATAAAGTAGGCATACAAGATGAGAGTGACGACTTAGATAAACTTAATACAATTCATTGAACAATTTCTTTATTCTATAGAAAGGTATCTTCTTCTTAGTTTGTAGTAACTAGAACCTTTAATGAATTACGAGCATATAGAAAGTGACTGTCTCATATTGTTGGTGCGATACATTGACAGTGTTATACCCAATGACTGAACCACAATGATAACAATGGCTTCCCTAAATGGAAGTATTGGTAGCCGGTTATCCAAACTTATTGCATTTGTTCAATGAAAGCACCTCTGACAAAATAAGGTAGCTACCACTTTGCTTCTCTTCGGAATGCTTTAATAGAACTTTCATTTTCAAATGAGGCAATCAAGCGCAACAACAAAATAATCATTTAATTTGTTAATAAGCAGAATTTACTTCACGGACATAAACATATTATGATTTCAACTTCGATCATACGTGTAAAGGTAGCCGACCAATAAATATGATGCAAAATGATGTTCGAAACTTCGGTTTAATTTTTTCACCTAAATTTGACGCTCAGAGGCAACTTGTTATAAACCGGAACACAAAGCCCAGACTTTGTAACCCTACATTTAAGAATGATACATGTGTGTTTATCCATGATTACGGAAATGGCCGAGCATTACGGATACACCCGACCATTTTTCGTTTATGGAAGATGGATGTCAACATGACTTGAAAAGCAAGATCCATGCAAGTAATAGCTGTACTTGTTTAAAGCCACTAAACGTCGAGATATGAAGACAAAAAAGATTCGTGCTCAATCCAATTTCTTTGAAACGCAATCAGTCCTCACTCCAAAAAAATGGGTTAACGAAAATTGACAAACTCGTCCAATTCCGTCATTTCTTCCGTTCCCCCAACCTCAATCATTCTGGTTTATGGTTTAGCTGAAATGTGGAGGGAAATGGTCAAGGGATCGGGTGTTGGTAAGGGACGTTGGTTCGAATCTCCTGAGTAGCTGGGTCAACCTTGCGGCCTTTCATTAATCCACATTCAATTTTGGTTATGAACTAAGGTACCCAGGAAGCAAATACGAGAGTGGGTAATATTTTTCAGAACTTGGTTTACGAACGATGTAAAGTATATAAGTATAAATTAATACGTGTGATGTCTTTAATGTACACACAAAGGAAAGTGGTTTCCCATATAACTGGGTAGAAGTGTAGCTTTTAGACCCCAATCTAAATGATTTGATTAATGATTGGGGCATACACGTCAGTTTGATACGGATATTTTAAAAAAGCTCTAGAGGTTGCTTCAACTATTGCATTACCTTTGGCATCAAGATAATGAAGTAATGCAAGGCTGTGAATTTCATTGTTTGATTACGATCAGGAATAATGGAGTGTATGTGTGTGAGAGAAAGAAAGAGACACGGATAAAGATATAAAGAGAAAGAGAGATATAAAAGAGAGAAAGACGGAGAGATAGTCAGAGAGACAGAGAGAGATATAGAGAGACACACAGAGAGATAGGAATAGAGACCGACATACAGAGACAGACAGACAGAGACAGAGAGAGACAGACAGAGACAGAGAGAGACACAGAGACACAGAGACAGAGATATAAACAGACAGACAGGCAGAGAGATAGAAAGAGAGATAGATAGAGAGAGCCAGGGACAGGGACAGAGACAGAGACAGATACAGAGACAGAGAAACAGATAGACACGGAGAGAGATAGAAAGAGGGATAAATAGACAGAGAGAGACATACAGTGACAGAGAGACACGGAGACAGAGAGAGACACAGAGAGAGCAAGAGACATAGAAAGAGAGACAGGAACAGAGAAAGAGACAGAGAGAGAAGCAGATACAGAGATAGAGCGAGCGTGTATTCTATTTAAGACCAGCAATTTGGAATAATTGAAATGCTGAGGCGATCAATTACGTGTTACAGGAGATAATGAAGTAAAAGGGCTAAGTGTTACAAAATGATGTGTTTGCGTAATGTCTTGAGAGATGTTTCCGTTAATTGAGTTGGTTTGCTTGAGTTATCTCGCTGATTATTCCTTTAAATCTGGGAGAACCTTAAAGTGCGGGATTGCAATGGTGCGTAATTGATCGGTATCCATACAGCCATTATTGCTATCCCTTGTTGAAGCAGTTTTCCATCGTAAGGAGCCCTCCGATAACTGACAATTTCTCTTTATATTTGGCATGCTAACAAAAGGATCTGTAGTTGGTTATTTGATACATGTTTCAATCGGTTCTCTTTTGCAAGCTAGGAGATAAACGTATTTTCAGCAAGCAAAACTCAATAAGATTATCACATAATAAGAAAATCGTTTTTTCAATAACAAATTCTCATTTTGTCCCAATGCCATTGATGCTTAACCTTAAGAATGCTGGGTAATTTCATATTAAAAAAAAATGTTTGTGTCGTTCGCTTTCCAAAACCTTTAATACCTGCTTAATTTTGTTGAAGAAAGATACTCAGAGAAGCAAACATGTAAGACCACAGGCAAGCCGCCAGTTTTCTTGGCGGCTGGCCTGGATCTAACCTGTTTGCATAAGCATGAAATCGGTTCCGGCACTAAAAGGATTTATCTCAATGAGTTAACCCTTTACCAAATGCCAGATTTGCGACTGTCCCAAATTGAAAGTGTTTGCAGAATACGTTTTAAAATGCGATGAAATTGAAAAGTAATCTTCTGCTTTGGCAGAAAACATTGTCGGAAAGGGAGAAATTGTTCATTGAGATCATTTCTCTCCTTTTCCCTGAATGTTTTCCAGAGTCGCCTGCAACAAACTGGTCAAATGTCGTTGTTGTTTAGTAATGGAATAAATACGTCACATCAGTATTTTTTCCATTTGAATATTTGTTTCTTTAGTTTCTTGAAATTACGACAAACGTTAGAGGTGACAAACGATCTAATCAGCGTATTCAATGCCTCATTGAATAACGATACTTTCCACACAAACTTCATACAAATCGAACATGATAATGGGTCATGTAGAGAAGCTGGTATTACATCTAAAAAGCTCAGCTGCGATTTTCCATTGTAATGACTCGTAGTGTTTCATGTAATTAAACCGGCTGTAACCCTTTTTAGATTATTCAAATTGTTTATCTTCCTGTGTGTTAGGGTTAAACATTGCGCTGACAGTATTTCAGTTATATAGCGCTGCCCGGCTCAAAATCCACGGATGAGAAACCAAAACTTAAACCCTTACAGTGCTGGAACAGACTTCGTGCTTATGCAAACAGGTTAGATCCAAGTCAGCAGCCAAAACAATTGGCGGCTGGCCTGTGATCTAACCTGTATGCTACTCTGATTATCTATCCTCATCAAAATTAAGGAGAAATTTTAGGTTTTTGAAAGCAGACGACACAAAAAACTATTTTTAGAAAATAACCCAGCATTCTAAGGGATAGGTGTGTATAAGGAGTACTCAAGGGTTGTAGAAGATCCGACATTCCGTAAGCCAGCGGCTAGCTTACTTTTCAGATTCCAGTCCCGGAAACTTGGGTACCGAACTTGGGACCCTCGGTACAAGAGAACGACCACTACACCATCATCGATCTACATATTACAAATTTACCCCTGTCCCCGTGTGATAAAAACGACTTTGACCACCTTTCCAGCAGACGACATATCGTTTGAGCGCGGCAATGTATAGAAATGCATGCCGGGAGACGGAAATAGTTACGTGATATATCAATGTCTTCAGGCGCTCGGATTAGATTTCGGCGGATATGCATCCGCATGCAATGATTTATGGACGTACAGAACAGAACAGAACAGAGGCAGAATTCGAACTCGTATAACCTAGTGGTTAACGTGTCCGCTACGGTACGGGGAGGTGAAAGGTTCGAGCCCCACGGGAGGCGTTTGTCCGGAAAATGTTTCACGTTGGACTTATGCCGTAATGGCCGGTTCGTGAGCCGCGAGCTAGTTATATGTAATGGTTACCGACTTATTTCCGCTTGGCGCCTGGCATAGTGATAGAAGTTGGGAGGTACTTGATATAATCAGTGAAAAATGTCTCACAAGCCAAACTGGTTGGCCCTTCAATAGGGGTGTCACTATAATAAAGAAAACCTTTACCTGTAAGAATGATATTTTAGATTTACATAAACGTGAGAGAAGATAAACATCCAGATCAGAACAGAATAGCAGACGATGTGGTATACAATGTACATGTATATCAAAACCGAATACTAGAAAGCGCCTTTGATGCTGATATGTGATATCAAATTAAACTTAAACATTTGCAGATTAATGCATCTTGAAGAGAGTATAACATCGGAGCAAAGCATTGGACGATTAGGCATAAACGAGCAATTCATATAATTTAAAAAAAATATCAAGTACATTTTGAAGGGTAGTTAAAATGATTTTTCATGGTAAGAAAAATTAAGCTCATCCGAGCTAATCTACTTTATTAAACTGGAACTACATTGTGGTACTACGACCCGGAAGTGAGCGGGACAGATACGTTACAATGTATTTAAAAATATGAATAGAGAATAGAAGGTTGGTGTCGTGAATCGGAAATGTTATCGGGCAAGGCTTAGGAATATTATCCGGTGAGCCGAAGGCGAAACGGATAATAATCCGAAGCCGAGCCCGATAACTTTTCCCATTCAAAGACACCAACCATCTATTCTATTTATCCTGTTACCTTAATGTATCCTTTCAAACAATCAAGATGTAAATAAAACACGAGAAAAAAGGAAAAATAAGTAGAAAATGATGTAAACATGACGTCATGTCGTTCTTATGACGTCATGATTCGTCACGTGCATGTGTTATATGGTTAGTGCCGGATATCATAAATGTTATACGGCACCTAGTTATCGGTCCAAAAATGACACTAGTGACAGGATAAATATAAATATCTTTGCTTGATATACAAAATAACTTCTGATCTAAACGAAAACGGTGTGAAGGTACTACGACCTTGAAGTGATCGGGAAAGGAATGATACGATATGATCATAAATATGAATACAACTTGTGTTTAGATACATGACGTTTACGTTTACGTTGATTAACGTCGGTATGCTGTTCATGCATATGAGGGATGATCTAGGAAAAGAGAAAAGGCTGTTCTGTTACCTCACCAAAAATTCGTAAAAAAAAGATACAATCTTCGCAGATCCGATGTATTTTGCTGTTAGAGATTACATAAATGTCACGTAAGTGTGTGTCCCTCTTTCGAAAACAGGGTTATTTATAAAATACCCCAAGCATCGAAGTATGATATAGTTCAACAACTCAATCCTAGTAACAGGCTGTTCGATTTACCGTCTATTGATGACACTAATTTAGGAAGGACTTATCAACAAAGGTTGTTGTATGCTTTGAGCTTAAATGAAAGCATAAGTGTTGGTAAACGTATTTTCTCGAAGAATCGTCTTCAATCCTTGGCATAAATCAATTAACTTCAAAGATGTGATCGTATAGATCAGTAAAATGTTCGGTAAACAACAAGAAGGTTATTTACCTAATGCATTTTAAATGTACCTTCTAATTGTTGTGGTTTATTACCTATTGCGCAAGGCGGGCCATCTTTAAAGGAACTATTTAACAGAATGTGTTTTTATGTTATGTGAGTAACACATGTTAAGAAGATGGTTTAACCCTTTGCCAAACAATAACCATATTTGACCAATTTGTTGCAGAGTACTCTGGAAAACATTGTGGGAAAATGAGAAATTGCTCTTAACGAGCAATTTCTCCGTTTCCCGCAATGTTTACTGGCCTTTCAGGACGGACATTATTTTTTCAATTTCATCACATTTTGAAATGTCGTCTGCAAACTCTTTCAATTTGGGACAGTCGAACATTTAACGTTTGGTACAGGATTAAACAATCTTCATCTGAATAAATACCCAAATGTAACATTTACATTTTGAAGATTCAAAAGCCATTGTTTTCATTGAATAATTGTGGAACAAGCATTAAGGTCATCAGTGCTTTGATTGAAAAGACTTGGTCCATAACCAGTAATGGATTGCTTTTGAATGCAACTTGCTAATAGCACGTGATACGGGTACCGACCCATTTTATAATCTGATTCCAAAACACTCACCAAATATCAATAATTTCTCAGGGCGGAAGTAAAAGGCCATTGTTTACATAATAAACAGTTTAAACGATTTACTTAATCTACAACACAGATGTGCTTTATCTCAAGTATTATTTGAGATCATAGCGTTTCAATATGCTAGCTTTCTGTAACTAAATTGAACTATGATGTCATTTGATGCATGGAAGACAGTTTATCTTAAAATGGCTAACATGTCATACTGTTAGATAGTGATTTTAATAGACTGATATAGATTAAGAAAACGGCAATAATCGAATAAATAGATTGACGAAATATCTAGTTAACTAGATAGCTTATAAACGTTTACCATGGACTATGTTTTTACTCAGCAAGCGTCTTTTCTGTACATGTATAAGTGGTACCACGGAGTTTGACTTGGGTATTTTAAAAACAATTTATTTAACTTATCATTGTGGGGTTGTCACCCCTTTTTTCAATTAACTTATTTATGACAAACTTTAAATATGGCAATCTGCTTATATTTTTGCAAATAAGAACATTTATCAAAACTGTTCTCGAAATACTGAAATTGATCATATTTTCATTATTATAAAAGGCTTACAAATTTTATTGTAGTATTTGTACATGTCATTTTTTGTAAAATAAGAATAATAATAATAATAAACAGAAGGAAAAAAGACTTGTGTGTCGGGGTTGTTATTTCTGTAGTCAAGGGTAAAGCTAATAACAACGATTGGTTTCTCTTACACTCATAACCTTTCAAGTGCTTATTGAAGAGGCTTCAAGAGATGACTTAACCTTTACCAAACGCCAATTGTTCGACTATCCCAAATTGAAAGAGTTTGCCGACGACATTTCAACGTGTGATGAAATTGAAAAATAATCTTCTGATAGGGCAGGAAACATTGTTGGAAAAGGAGAAATTGCTCGTTTAGAGCAATTTTACCTTTTCCAACAATGTCTTCCAGAGTCGTCTTCAACAAACTAGTCAAATGACGTTATTGTTTGGTAATGGGATAACCTTTACGATGCTGATGAAACTCGACTCAGTCTTAGAATCTAGTTTCGATTCAGTGTATGTAGCTGACGCAAACAGTTTCGGAACGGTATTTGCAAACTCTAGAACGCCTGTTATAGATAGGTTTTACATTCAACTCTTACAAGCGAGTTCTTTGTTAATTATATTGTATCATTAACAATACATCGCCACTTAGAAGCATCTTTTCGAATTAAATCCTTTTCTAAGATTTCGTCAAACAAAATCCCTCGTGCAGCTGAAAGTCCACACAAATCAGTTCAAGAAAGAATTTGATGTCTCTTTTATTGATATGGGATTGTACATCGCGTGAAGATTATTTTAGATTTTTTGCGATCCCCGACCCTTAATGATGGAGGAAGTCCTTATACATTCAACTGCTTTAAAGGTAAGTCAAGCCGGGTAGATCCATTGGCTCTCTGTAAGTCAGGTGGGAGACTGCTTCACATGAAAATCCAGAAGCCGTCACCGGGATTCGAACTCAGGAGGAGAGGGCCATGTGATTCCAAGTTCAGTACTCGAACCAATAGGCCAAGAATGCCCTTTGATGTCTCTCGTTTATCTCAACGCAATAATTCTGCAATACCTAATAGCCTCGCCGACTGAGCTACCCACCACCACTTAAACATACAAATGTAGATTTCTAATCATTTGTTAAGACCCCTTCTACATATTTGAAAAAAAAATGCAATCAGGGAATATAAGTTTGATGGTAAAGGATGCACTGCATGGATTGCATTCAGGAGCATCCTCCTAAGCCAGGAGCTAGGATTGCGTAATGCATGAATGACCAAAACGGGGATCAAACCGGGGACCCTCGGTACAAAAAGCCGAAACTCTACCTAGCACTACTGTAGTTGTAAGCTTGGCCCACCAATATCAAAACAGAAATCGACGATAATATGCGGAAACAAACATTGCTGGGGAGTACTTTCGGCTGCGTAAGAGTGTTATTGGTTTTCGTGCTTTAAATAGAGTTCATGTCAGACGGTCTGGTTCCTGTTTCTGTTTATAGCGCAATAATGGCACCACCCTGTGGGAACCAAACAGGAAATGAAACGCAGCTCTCACAGACTGCTCAGCTTTCAAGTAATTTATGCATAGTTGATTGCGCTGTTGTTTCTATGTCTTTTCGTTATTTTCATTGATGTTGTTGTCGTTAATGTTTTGTTATTGCTGTTGTTGATGATAATGTTACAGTTGCTGACGCATTTTTATTGACGTCGAACTTTCGTCATTACGTGTTTTGACTATCTAGAAACACGCGGTTTTTAATTCTGATTCCTTGAATTCGAGAGATGTGCATTTGATACTCTATGAACATTTATATTGATATTTACCAATACCATACTTTGACTGAGTAACAAGTGCGCTTTAATGTACAAACACTGCGTCAAATACAAAAACAAAACTATAATTTCTCTTTTTATGGCATTTATCCCTCATATTATATAACATTGCTTTTTCTCAAAGGTCTTTAAGATATCAATCTCTCGGATACACTATTTTCCCGTATACCTTTAGCCAAAGCTGAATGCCTCTTGTTTTACAAGATTTAGTTTCATTTTATGTATTCTATATTGGTTTTGCAACATGTTGATACAACCTAGACGTATCACTTTGCTTCCTGGATACATAACCAGCACTCGCACCAAGAGTGGATCCCGCTACTCACGGGATTCGAAACCATGACCCTCATGTCTTGCAGTCGACGACCTACCCTGAACCACTGTCCTCAAGAATGTTTGATATAAGGATTGAACTCAGTGGACTAAAGTATGCAACGAGTTGGAAATCCCCACCTATTCCGAGGTCACATTTCCAAACAAGTAAAGTGTCTTACTCGATGAGTTTTTCATTATTTTGAAGATCTAGTGTGATATGTTTATGTGTTTGTGGCAGACATTACTTTCAATATCTCGTTGAGATCTGAAGAACGTGCTGGTACCACGCACGTTCCTGTATATCGATAGACAGATCCCTTATTTGTTGGGCATTAAAGGCGTAATAACGTCAGTCAAATATATCGTGTGGACTGCTGTTTGAAGAAGAAAGTAAGGATGGAAAAAAGAAATAAAGAAAAAGTGAGCGAATGAAAGAAAAGAAGAAATAAAGAAAGACAACAGGTAATAGAATAAGTAAAAAAGTAAAAAAAGAAGGAAAGAATGGATGGAAAGCATGAAAAGTAGTTAGACAGAAAGACAGAAAGAAAACAGGAAAAAAGAAATAAAGAATGACAGTAAGGACAAAAAGAGAAAGAAAGAAAGAAAGAAAGAAAGAAAGAAAGAAAGAAAGAAAGAAAGAAAGAAAGAAAGAAAGAAAGAAAGAAAGAAAGAAAGAAAGAAAGAAAGAAAGAAAGAAAGAAAGAAAGAAAAAGAAAGAAAAGAAAAGAAAGAAAGAAAGAAAGAAAGAAAGAAAGAAAGAAAGAAAGAAAGAAAGAAAGAAAGAAAGAAAGAAAGAAAGAAAGAAAGAAAGAAAGAAAGAAAGAAAGAAAGAAAAGAAAAACTTATATTGAGGCAAAGAAAATTCATTTTGTAATTTTGTAATATATATTATAATTATTTATAAAGTTTCAAATACATTGCTTGCAATTTCCGTAGCCATCATAAGATTATGAACACAATGTAACACAAGTCTAGTATGTTCAAGAAAACAAGCAATGGCCCAATGATATGGACACCATGGAGACCACGCATCTGTCATATTAAACAAATTCGATTTAGTTTTACCTATCAAAGGTGAGCTATATTTTATAAAGCTATGTTTCATATTTAGCATAGGCGAGTCTAGAACATTGACATTTGGCTTTGAACAAATTGGATTCGTCGTCTCGTTGTGTTTAAAAGCATTGTTATGGTCTACAAAACTATATGAAAGAACATTACATCACATTCTATGAATTTTTTTTTTTTTTTTTTTTTTTTTAAAGATTTACATATGAATCCCTTTCCCCATAAGTGATAGATAAAAAGAGATGAGCGGTCGGTACCTGAAAGTTAATGTTTATGTTTGTAGTCACAGTCTATTATTCTTATCAATATGTACTGTACCCGTCAGAATTATCATGTGTATGACATATGAAAATCTTTTCGGAGACACATCTATGTATCGGACAGAAACCAGGGTTTTTAAGAGTTTATCTGGCGGGTGGAATCCAGGTTTCAAAGGAGTCTTTGTTTCGGTTGAAAACCACGTTTATGAAGAAGAGTAAGTGCATTATTTTAAGAGTTAATGTATCGAGTGCATTCTGGTTCTCAAAAGACTTTATGAATCGATTGAAATTTAGGTTTTTGAAAAGCTTAAGGATCGAATGAACTCATATTTTACAGAGATAATGTATCGAATGAAACGTGGGTTTTAAAAAAGTGTATGTATCTTGTAAAACGTGGGTTTTAAAGAGTTTATGTATCAGTGTTTTTAAACAGTTACGTATCTGATGGAAGCTGGATTTTAAAGAGTTTATGTACTGGATGAAACCCGGATTTAAGAATAGTCTATATACCAGAAAAAATCTTGGTTTAAGAAAACCCCGATTAACGTATTGGATAAAAGCATGGTTCCAAGAAGGGAGAAATCGGTAAAAAATGTTTAATATCCGGCCTTTCCCAATAAGGTGCGATATTTATGTCTTCATAAAATAACCATGTAATTCAATTAAAACTGATAACATCGCAATGAATGTGCCGAAACGTGGCTTTGATAGAGTTGCGAAAATGTTCAACCCCGGGTCATCCCTTAGTTTCTGCTTCAAAGGATATCATCATCTTCACTGACGCTGTTTGTTAATCAAATATTTCAGGCAAAAGTATGTGATTTATTTGTACCCCTATTGTATATAATTATATCATGAAGTGTTCCGCTCTGAATCAGCCTGTGTGGACTACGCCGGCTAATTCAATACGGGCCGGTAAGTTGTTGTTTTACAAGATGCCCATTCCCCTTTCGTGCCAACACTTGGTTTCCGTCCCTTTCACTCATAATATGCTTTGATGTCCACCGCAAATGACATAAATTGCAGTCGTTTATAATAAAAGCATGACACTTAACATCGTTACGGCAGAACCAGTGATGTAATACCGCAGTAATATGGACGTACAATGGGTTTTATGTACGAAGTTTGCAGAGGTGTCCGAAACGCATGAAATTCGCACGCAGTTCGGACACTTCTGCAAACTGCGTTATTGACAGTACGTCCTTTTACATTGGTACCCGAAAAAATCAAGTTCCCTCAGAGATCATCATTTCGATGCCGTCTGTAAAGCTTTCTAAAATTATATGGTGTGTAACCGATTATCTTAGAACGTATTCTTTCAGAACATTGTCACAGGCTAGAAATCTCTACAGCGTTCCATCTTCGAAAAACACATGTGGATCTCAATTTCCGGTATGTCAATCAGTCTGCCTTTAAGACAAGGGGAGACCTGTCTGTGAAACGATGTTAGTACCTTCGTGGGGGCCATAGTAACGGTTACATCCTTCCGGTAAGCGAACTTCCGGTAAGTGAACTTCCGGTATGTTAATCAGGGTTAATTAGGTCAATCCACAGCGTGATATAGAATTATGGCTGGTTAATTGCAAGCGTTCGAACTTTTAAGCAGTGTCATTCAATGGTTTCTTTTATGCTAATGAAGGTTAGATAATTGGATTGAGTTTGATCAGATTTACATGTTACGCCGTTTTTGAGAGTACTTCATTCAGATAACAACAACCAGTGTACCCGTACATGCTCCTGGTATGTCCTTGAAATTGCTGCTCAATAATCTTTCAAAAACCACGGACTACTTTGCAACAGGCTGATTCCCCCAATATTATCTGATTTGATCACTGTCAAATGACGATTGTATGAGGTCGTATTGACTAAATTAAAATCTAATTCCTTTCGTTTCAGACCCAGGAGCCCTGAAATCCAAGTTTGCATTCATTACAGGCCGAACAATCAATGTTTAATTTGAGAAACGAATCTTCCACATCTTTCATAATACTTGATCAAAGCAAAGCTTTGACTATTAGCAACCTTACGCACTTTAAATTCGATTGTTGTCAATGGTAAAGAAATACAGGTAATTTCGAAACGATTTATTATGATCAGATTAAACAAAATCGATGTGTTTTCATTGAATCGAATAAATGATAGATATGAGATATGGGTCAGCAACAATTTATTTGTGTAAACTCCGTTTTGAGTGATTCATCTCTGACTGTAATATTTAACAAAGAATACTAAGAAAAAGAAAGATGAATTATAGCAACTTACAGTGTTGTAATTTCTTCCATAAATGTGCTGATGTTCACCTAGCCAGACATGTTATAAAAGTGATCGTTTTAACGCATCCAGTCGGTAGTCCGTTGGAATAAAATTAGGTTAGGTGCCTATCTTAAAACGGCATACATTTCTTTCTTACTTGTCATCAATGAAACAGTCTCCCTTACACTGTGAATTTCAATTAAAGGGAGGTAATAAATTCAAAAACACTACCGCTCGTAAAAAGAAATAACGTTAATTGACACTGAGTCAAAGGTCAAACCCCATATGACGCAAAGAGCATTATTCACTGAAAGTCACCTTTCGCCTGAAGTAAGAACATTGTTTCAGTGACAAGGTAGCAAACATGCCGGCGTTTTGCAACCGGTATCAAAGTATGTTGATCTAGAGCACTAGACCTAAGCACCAGCATATACAATTACATGAACCTGTCAAAGTGCAGTCACATTGGTATTATACCACATGGTGACGTTGTACTCACTGGGGGTCCGTTTTATTAAACAAGTTACGGAAAATATTTGCGCAAGTCATAACTGATACACATGGATAGTATCTTCATTGAAAGTACAATATTGTAATGTGACACGTCATTGGAAGCGTCTCGGAGAGACGATTCCAATGATGTGTTACTTTGAAATATTGCTTTGCCCAATATGGATAAAAGCGGAATTGTTGTTTTAGACTTATGCAAATCTTAAGCGTAAACTGTTTAGTAAAACGGTACCCGGGTCCAGTTATAACGATTCAATGAAATAACCACAGATCAGTTTTCCCATTCATTTCTGCACCACGGGAGCCGATTATCTGACTTCACATCCAGACCGATTCTGGACAATCTGTCTAGCTCGGGAAAATTGGGTTTCCGGTATAATTTGACCACGATCGTAATTATTTACACAATGTAATCGAGGTTTGCGTCGATATCTACTCGCTTGGGGAGTGTGTCGTAAATATATCGTAGATTGGTTTTAGTGTTTCTAGAATATTCACTGACCTATTCTGTACCTGTTTCGAATTAATAAAACCATAAGACAAGCTTTGGAAATCGATTCTATTGCAGGAAAGCACCATTTACTGACCTATTCTGTACCTGTTTCGAATTGATAAAACCATTAGATGAGCTTTGAAAATCGCGAAAATACAAGAGAGCGCCTATTTTTGAAACATCAGGGATAAACGAAGAAATTGCTCACAAAAAACTCTTTACCTTTGTGACATAAGAACTTAAATCTTTACTATTGTATTGGGACATTAGGTTTAATTCACTAGATACCTCAAATGCAATGACATCATAGGATAGATGAACTTTAAACTAATGTATTGCATTGGAACATACAGTTCATTTCATTACAGACCTTAAATGCAATGGCATCAATAGGTATTAGATCCGATTGACACTGAAGAAAACGAAAGTGGTTTATCGTTACTCAAAACATATCATATGTTAAAAGAGTAAGCCCATTTGAATACCACGTGCTATGCGAACAATTTAAAAAAGAATAAATAGCAACATTGTAACAAAAGCAAACATTGCTTTCCTTAAGCAGTTACCACTGTTTGCCATCACTAGTATGCTTTTCCTTGGTTGTTTCCATTTGTATGATTGGTCCTACTATCGCCCGCGAAAAAATATACACTCAAGCACGGCAAGTGGCTCGTGCGAATCGATAATATTCAGCATTTTGTTCGAAACCTCTCTCATGATGAACCTAGCTTTACCCTTGTGACATAAATATGAAATAGAACCGTATATTCGTATAATTGGATGATAAGTATCGCTTGGTGCGTAATAATTCACACGACCATTTGTCTGGTTTTGCCGAGACAAGTTGTTCTGTTAACCATATTAATGCGAGAGGGTAGAGGGCAGCGCGTTTTATCCAATAAACTATTATGTGTTCAGAGAATTGTTTGTGCAAATTATGCTTAAGGTGACCAACTCTTATGTCGAAAACACTTGAAGCCAGACCTTTTAGTCCTAATCTGTGTTTCTTATAACTCGTTATGAGAAAACTTGCAATAGAAAATGTTTGAAAACGAGTTTATAAATCCGAAATAGGTTTGACAAAAAAGTACCGTTTTCTAATTCTTTGAAATATGCATACAGTGAGTTGGAAGGATTTCAATTTAGAAACGTGTCATCGCTTTTGAGATCTACCACGTATAGGTTGTACCTACCAAGATAAATTGACGCTTCTTGAATAGTCATGCTTTCAATGGGTAATTTTAATTGTATATCAAACAGCAAGCTAAAAAAGTAATGTTCCAACGGTATTTATTTCAACATTGGCGATTGACATAATACAATACCTTTTGGCGGAAGACGACTTTAGACGCCTCAAAACAAATCAACCAACAATGTAAAGTTTCCTTAACCCTTTCCAAAACAATAACGACATTTGACCACTTTATTGCAGACTACTTTAGTAACATTGTAGGAAAAGGAGGAATTGCTCGCAACGAGCAATTTTTTCTGCTCTATCTGAAGAATATTATTCAATTTCATCACATTTTGAAATGTTGTCTGCAAACTCTTTCAATTTGGGACGGTCGAAAATTTGTTGTTTGGGAAAGGTTTAACTCATCGATAACAAGGACAACTGCGTTTAGCTTGTTGGAACAGCTGTAGCTAATGTCTTACCATCAACAATACACTGAGATAAACTAATGAGGTAATACGATAGCTATTGAAGGAAATCATCGAATGACGGTTCGACACAAATAGGCCAACAGGGCCCAGTTGTAAATTGGCGGCTTGCCTGTTATCTAACCTGTTTGCTAGTCTGAGTATCTTTCCTCACCAAAATCAAGCTGATATTTAAGGTTTTGAAAAGAAAACGATACAAAAATCTGTTCTTAAAAAATTACCCAGCATTCTAAGGGTTAAAATATCGCACATAGTCCTGTTCTGTTGGGTGAACTTGTTTCACAGTCACGGTCCTTTCCAATCCAATTCGTTTAACGATGTCCGCGCAGGGTTTGTACCTGCCGTCTTTAAAACAGGAGGCTGGCACTCTTCAAATGATTCCTACCGAAATTGTAATATGATAAGGAATTGAACAACTCAGAGAGAAGGATGTTAGACCCATTAATGGCTTCTCTCTTCTCTACTACTCCCCTGTCCCCCGTTTGTAGGATCTTTGCGCATGCACGCATACCTTTTAGTAATTGCATTTCTATAGGTGAAGCAGAAAACTAAGACTCAAAGCCCAATACACCACTCAGCGCTATATTTGAAGAAGTTACCGAATATTAGCTTAGATTTCTGTTTATGTCAAAAAAAAATTATGCAATCGTCAAATGGATTAGATCACCTATAGTATACAGCCGGAGTGAGACATTGTCAATTCGACAGCCATGTGACCTTTGTATAGTAGAAGTCTTTCCCGTGTCTGCGTGTGGCGGGAAAATTCCCAGAGGAATACCGCGGTAAACAGAATTTGTGGAAATGTTGTCAAGACCCGACTGACAATTTGCTTAATAGAAATTGAGAACAGCCGCTATATGTAAAAGGCATGGACCATTTTGCTCGTCAGCTATATTACTAGACATTGGCTGTTTTCAATCCATTATGAAATGTGTTACCACAAGTGAGAATGTGTGAAATCATGAAATTGACATGGTAAGGTTATACGACAGGATCCTTTAACTTGTGCCTAACATAAACACCTAAAAGTGTGGATTTTAATTAAAAATCGTCTTCGCAATTTGACAGAAATCCTGTTAGGATTTCAACGCTAAACCAAAATCAAACTAAACCACCAACAGAACCCCCATCAGAATAAATAGAGTGAAACAGTTTATATCGTTTATGGGAAATAATTCCACAAGTGAAACATTACTTGCGCATAACAAACGAGTGCGTTTGCACGAATTTGATATACACAAGCAATGTTCACGAGGGGAAAATTGTCCATAATCGAAACAAACTTTTCATTAAATAATATATTACATATACATCATAATTATATATTAAAACATCAAAGCATGCTATTAAAACGTAATTTATGTAAGTGGTCCATCGTAAGTCAATACAGTACATTGACCAATATACCATGCAGCAATCATTGGAATACAAGCTACATACATTCATTTCCATTAGACGGGGAATTCAAAACCTTATGGTCAAACAAGCAGTTCTTAAAAAACATCATTTGATAATCACTCGATAAGGCTCGTTCTACTACGCGTAGGGGCGAACAACTGTCAGGATTGAATTAATTCTTTACTTTCTCAAAGAGATTGGAATTTAAAACAAATTGCGTTTCATTACTCTTTTAAAACATGTATATATCAATATCATTAACTCGTTACAAACTGTGTACTTAATATCATACATTCATTAGAAATTATATATTTACTATCGTTAACTCATTAAAAAAAATATTTTATTTTTCCTTAACCAAATTCATCTTAGCCTGTAAATTATTCAATACAGTGTACATGAATACGTTTATCAACATCATCATAATGTGCGCTAAATGACCTTAGCTGTCGATGTGCTTTAAAACAACAATCATCCATTAAAACTGTATACATCTTGTCAAAAATGTAAAACGATCGCTTAACCTCTTTTGAATGCTCTCAATTAACATGGGTATAATGAAACTGGGAAAGGCCATGAATCTAACTAGACCAATTGGAGGCAACAGCTGACATACGCTAACTGCTTATTGATAATTGATAATGGTCCATTGTCGTAGAGTGACAAAGACGAGCGTTTATCACCATACGCAGGCTCGCCGTGCAAAAACCCGTTTCCATCAGTGACGTCAAAAACGTGAAGCGTCTTCCCGTATTATTTTGTATGCACCAAGACGTCAAAAACGGGAAGCGTCGTTCCGGGATAGCCAGTACGTGACATAAAGACAGTTTGTCATAATGTTAAGCTTCGTCCGGATTAGCCAGTAAGTGGCGTTATGCTTTTTCGTCAAATGACGCGAAGCCTCTTTCCGGAACACCAAAGACAAATTTTCATGTATACTTTATATTGAAGAACTATTGTAATGTATTTGTTTGTGGATTGTCACTCTTGTGCATGTATATTATGTTACTGTATGTTGTACTATGGGCATATGGCCTCTATACTTGAATAAACATGTCTATGTCTATGTTTATATTAATACTTTAAATAATTCCAGATTGTTTACTTTCAAAAGTTTCATCGAACTGGATTACAAACATGCTGGTATACTGTGTTACTCCCATATACCTTTATGGTTCTTGTTTGTATCTATAATTCGAAATTGTTTGCTTTCAATAATCAATTGACACAAGAACTGGAACATATTCCTATTGGAGGTCAGAAAGATATTTCTAGGCAATTCTTCAGAATAGATTCCTTTGGAAGGTCGGAAGTTATTTCCGAGCAAGTTCTGTGATATATTACTATGGAAGGCCGGACGTTATCTTCGAGCAGTTTTTGGAATATTTTCCTTTGAAAAGACGAGATTTATTTCTGAGCAGTTTCCGAGCAATTTTATATTTTCCAACGATATCAATAAGCGTTTATCATATTGAGAGTAATTCAAAAAGAACTATGAAAGCATGATAGTACCATAGTATGTCTATTGTTTAAGAAAAACTACCGGATGACCATCCAGGCCTTATTTACTTTATATAACAGGGACCCATGAAAGGCACCTTCCCAATTGGAACGATCTGTTATCTGTTAGTGATCCGGAACTGTCGAGTTAACTGTACAAGAGGCTGAAGCTGCACCAATGTCACCCACTATGCACCACCTTAATGTGTAGTAAACAAGTGATTGTTTCAGGATGGAGTCTCGGAGCCCAGAGGCTTTATGCATTATATACCATCAAAGGCACCTTCCCAATTGGAAATTTCTTTTAAATCATGCAGTTTTTCACAAAACAAAAAAAATCAAAGTCACACAGGCTTTTTGGTCTTCAAATTCAGCAATTTCATCGATACAAAATTAGAAGTCCTCTCCCCATATTTAATGAGGAAAAGCCCTGTTAACAAGTTGGTTCCCATATTCTCGTGGCGTCAAACGCTATTTGCAGTAGACTCTTCAATCTCAGGTATTGTGTGATGGTGTGTTGAAAAGGTCAATTAAGGTTGTAACAAGTATAAATCGAAGCCTCAATACAAACCGTGAATTGGCATAATACGTGACGATTGTAGTATCATCCTCCCACCTTGTGAGGGTCAAGCTCCGGGCAGAATCTGATAGTACATCTGACCGATTGACCACTACTCGAGAAACACTATTCACATACGTACGTATGAAATACAGAGACAGATAAGCCTGTGGTGACCGCTCCCATATTTGTGGATTTTTTTTCATTTCGTGACAGTCTTGTTGACACCATCCATGGCTGGTATGTTGTAAGAAAAACGTATTTTATGTGTTCATAAAACGATAGAAAAACCTGAATTTAACCACGTAGGTCACATGGTTATATACATTGTATTGTGTTTGAACGGATAAAGTATCGTTCACTGAAGTACGTATTAATTGTGAAATAAGTCATCGACCATTCCAAGCTCTGACGGAAGTATTGGAAGGTTGTACTGATAACACTAATCCTGATTAATTAAAGTTCAGGATAGTGTTAATTAACTGGCACACCTTAATTACTTCCGTATAGAGGTTGACTTAATGTTTGCTAGAGTCACATGGTCAATTTTCATCCAGGGTTTCTGTTAGTTTCACTCATATCTTTGTGTGTGAATGAAAAGGAAGCGGAATCCTGTTTAGAGAATACCACGTATTCATGCAAAAGTTTCAAACACAGAGACAGCCTATTTCAATGATATTGTTTAACCCTTTCTCAACAACAACAAATTTTCGGCTGTCCCAAATTGAAAAAGTTTGCAGACGACATTTCAAAATATGATGAAATTGAACAATATTCTTCAGAAAGAGCAGAAAACCTTGTGGGAAAAGGAAAAATTGCTCGTTACGAGCAATTTGTCCTTTTCCCACAATGTTTTCAAAGTCATCTGCATTAAAGTCGTCAAATGTCGTTATTGTTTGGGAAAGGATTATGGTAAAGGGGCTTTTTGTCATTTCAATTGTATGCTGAAACTAAGATAATTAAAATAAACTGTTTTGGCGAGTAGAGCGTTGGCCCAAGCAAGAGTGTCCCAGGTTCGATTCCTACGAGTAGCGTTTAACAAGCGACTTATCATTAATCCATATTCGGCGTAAGTCCCGGTTGTTTATCCATGAAACAGAGAAGAGAGTGATAAATATAGATTGTAAGGGCTTAGGAGCTATTTCCCGATCGATGAAAAATGATTATGTTCATTGTGTTCTTATGTGTGTAAAACCACTTTTTTTGTTGTCTTATACGTAAAGAAAGTAGAAAGCGACCGCATGCAATTGACATTATTATTCTTTTACTATTTAAAGCCAACGTCCAGCAATATTCGTTTGCGCATGCAATGTATGACCCAACTTTTGTTCAAGCTCATATGAGGCAGAGCGAAGTCGATTGTCACATGTGGTAAAATCGTTTAGGGGTGTAATTACCGCTTTGCCTGGACTATTTTTTTACGAAAAATAATCCCTGTAGAATTGACTGACTTTATAGCTGTTTTAATGGTTTGATATTCCGTGCATGCTATTCTTAAACAGCAATTAAGGCATGCCAAAATAGAATAATGGGGAGAATCTGCATAAAACACAAGTATTTTGACCCAATTTTAGTGTCTGTGTTCAAAACTGGAGACTACGACTCGTGAGATTACCACACGTCTTGACATTGGTACATGCGCACTTAAATGCTAATGAAAGGAGACTAATGCTTTATCAAACTATATTATTTGGTAAACATTTTGTCAGATTCAAATAGCTATCATCAAAAGAAGTCATCAGCACAACTTAAATGTGAAAGCCAACGAGAAATAACCCAGATTAGCCAGATTGATAATTCAGAGTGCCTGATTGTTCACTCCTGACCATAATGCACACGTGATGCACAATTGTTTTTGACCAATCAGAAATCGTTATTATACAAATGTAAACAAACAGATTGTTGATAGATAAACATGATTGAATTGGAGACAACTATATTTCAAGCACAAAATAACTTATGTTAAAATTTATCAAATATGATTTCACATCAATCATACATTAATTTCCATGACGTTTATGGACATAATATAAGAACTTCATACGTTTTTCAGTAATCTATTTGTACTCATATCCTTTCATGTGCCTTTAAAAATGTAATCGTTTGGAGGTAAACTCCTCACAGCGATAACGTCCTTAACGTTACACTAACCATTGCCTTTGGGTAAACTATGAAGCCCACCGAAAAAAAAACGGAGTTTTACCGGACTCGATGTTTTTGTTCTAATTTTGACATATTTGACTATAGGCATTTGTAGACACTTCATCACATAAAAGAAAACATACATACATAATTTACTGTGTCTAATCCGGTTCTTGCAAAGATAATGAATTCCCAGCACTCATTATTTCACCGGCTTTTGTTTTTGTTGGTTTTTTTTCGTCTGCATGCTACTTTTGCATTCGACCTGACAATTTACATATCCCTTTTTAGCGGCATGTGGCATAAACAATGACATTGGTTGTTACAGAGAAACAGGGTCATTTGTGGCTCAGTGGTTAATGTTGTGTTCTTAGAAAACGGGAGTTCCGGGTTCGAGCTCCACTCACACATCTGGTTTCGTGGGAATGACCTTTGGTAAGTCACTTCAGAGCCCTAGCCTAGTACGTATGGATCCAGGGAAGCCATAACAAGACTGAACGACTGTTGATACGGCGTTTAATACCTAACAAACAAAGAAAACTACAGTGAAACGTGTCATTTGAGTCAAAACGAGTAGGAATTTGTTTTGAGGTAGTGTCCATGTTATTGCAAACAACATTTCGGACGAGTATCTGGTAACGAAGCTTCAAGTTCGAATATATGAATAACTTCGATACCAATCATTCGGGGGATGGGGTATAATTTTTATTTTCTATGCGTTTTATCTAAATTATTATTTCATTATATCGAATAATATGTATCATCTTGGTTCCAAAATGACAACACCTATATTTCGGATTTCGATTGTGTGAGCCAGCCAATCCCGTCGCCTTTCAAGCTGAGGATATCAGAATCTTTTAAGGACATGTTCTACAGGTTTATAAAATAAATAATCCTTTCATAGAATTTTCTAAATTCATGATTTGTTATTTAAAATCTTATCGTGAATTCAGAAATGAAAAGAAAAATGCAGGTTAACGAGTTAGATTTTTTGTAAAATAACCGTTTGGGGCAAAAATGTCAAAATGACCATACCATTTTCAAAGGTAATTAAATAATTTCTGGAAGGTTTATTAACACAAAAACATGAATTCATATATTCAATACTTTATAATTCAATGGTATATTTTAAATCATTACAATCTGAACACTTTTTGTAATCCAAATCAGTTTTTCAATTTTTTGTATTTGACAAAAAACAATGAAAATTGATATGCATATTGCAAAAAAATGAAGATATTTCAAAATGCCTTTCATAGATTTTTTATTATTTTTCGGTATGTGAAGTAAAATTTAATCTTGAAATGTAAAATGCAAAAAAAAGGACATGTTGACGAGTTGGTTTTTCTGTAAAATTTCCATGGTAACCGTATTTGGAAAACATTTATAAAAACGACTAAAATAACTTTAAACATTAACAATAGAAGCTGGGGGCTTAGTATGCATGACAAATATATAATAATAATGTTAATAACCTTTCATAGTTTTATGGATAATATGATCATTCTTTGCAAAAAATGCACAAAGTAAATTTCATCCGAATAAAAACGTTTTTCCGACTACTATGCAAGTTCCTCGTCGGTAACAGATTATTATCTCCCTTGGATGCGCAGATGAGGTGCGCAGAAAAAACTACCGAGAACGTCCTTAAAACGTATCTATTTATCATCAAAACAATTGTTTACAACTTGATTCTGCTTCATGAATACACAAATAATCCTCGCGCCAAATATGGATAAATGAAAGGGCGCAAAGAGAACCCCGCTGCTCACGGTATTCGAACTCATGTCCCTCGTATCTGCAGGACGACACTCTACCCCTGGACAATTGTTCTCAGAAACTGTTAAGACAAATGAAGTAATTGCTCGTGACAATATATATCAGATATCACTTAAACGTTGTTCTGTTTACTTTTATACACTGCACAACCCGTTTCCTTTCAAAGTTAAATACGTTTACATGGACCCTCTCCGCAAGGGTTCAGGGTACCGTTTCACTAAACAGTTTACGCTTAAGATTTGCGTAAGTCTAAATCAACGAATCCTCGTATTTCAATATTGGGCAAAGCAATATTGCAAAGTAACACATAATTGGAAGCGTCTCTCCGAGACGCTTCCAATGACGTGTCACATTGCAATATTGTACTCTCACTGAAGATACTATCCGTGTTTATCAGTTTTAAATTACGCAAATATTTTCCTTAAGTTGCTTAGAAAAACGGTACCCAGATCCCCGTGATGGCATTTAGATTTCCACAATAATTAAACTAAGCTATATAACTCAAAGTTTCTTTAACTTATTCTAAAATTATGATGGAATAAATAAAAGCATTTCGACTGCAACCTGGGACACGAACTTCGTTTTAAACATCTACATATCAAGTTCCCTCGAGGTTTGACGTCGGAACGGGGCTATATTGCGCCTAATCCGTATCTACCATGTTTGAAGGAATTATTCAAACACTCGAGACAGGAAGGTGAAATGGTAGACAAAACTGAATGTGTCCTATTCAAATTTCACGACCAAGTGAAGTCTCACGAGGAACTTACAGAGTCGTGTTTGGGTAACATTGGGACACGAGAAAAGTCCCCGAAATGCCTAATCCGAACAAAAGAGACGTAACATGTTTCACTTAATTATGTGTTTAAACCGCCTGTTCACGCATGGTAAAATTTACAAGTCAAAATAAAATGCCATTGAATCAATATAGTTATTGTATTGTTGTATAATAGTATTTGATGAAAAACAGCTTCTAAACGGAAGATTGATTCAAATGCTGTCAATATCTGGATATGTTCAGTCGGTATGTAGTGGGTCTCAAACCCGTTCTTACGCTTTAGGATCTGAAAACACATTTGGGCCACGTCACGGGAAAAGGGGCACTCGGACAAAGCAAACAGTGCAGTTCCAGACCAGCCGCCACGTCACTGGCGTGGTGGCTGGTCTGGGGTTACACTGTTTGCCATCTTAGAGGACATCCAGTTCTACCTTTAAATAAATACAAATGATAACTGTCGCGACTAGATGCTGGAATAATAGCGCTAAGATAGAGCTGAGTCAGCTGTTTTTATTTATGTCCGAGTGCCCCTTTTCGCGTGACGCGGCCCATTTGTTCATTTCATACAGTCTCTGAATACTTTGATACAAACATATTTTACTTCTAATGGCTATTCTTCGATGTGACTCATGTAACAGTAGCTGCCTCTCACAAGATTCGAACTCACAGCCCTCGTATCTAGAGGCTGACACTGTTGCCCCCTGACCGCTGTTCCAAAACTGTTCTGCTTTAGAACACAGCTTGCAACGGTTATGGATATACAACATCAGTAGTAGCCTTGTTTACCGGCTCACTGACTGCGGTTAAGACTAGTGTGGCAGTACAAAGATACAAGGTTACCGTTTAAAATACTTCACACTTAAAGGCACATAAAAGGAGATAAATGCTATATCAAACTATTTTATTTGGTAATTTTTTTTATCACATTCAATTAGTTACCACCAAAAAAAAACATCAGCAAAACTTGAATGTGAAAGTCAACCAGAAATAACCCAGATTAGCATGTTTAATAATTCAGATTGCCTCATTCTTCACCTCTGACCTTGACAGTTGATACACAAATATTTGAACCGACCAATCAGACATTGTTATTTTGAAATAGTAAACAAAGAGGTTGTTGATAAACATGATTGAATTGGAGACAACTATATTTAAAGCACAAAATAGTGTATGTTAAAGGAGTATTTTTAATAGGGTCTAGATGCATTTGTAAATTAATTCTCATGACTTTTATGAACATGATAAAAGAAATCCATATATTTTATCAGTAATTTATTTGTACTTATCTCCTTTTATGTGCCTTTAATATTAAAACTTTGTGTGTAAGTTTAAACCAATATTCCCCTTTTATTTCAATATTGGGCTAAGCAATATTACAAAGTTACACGTCATTGGAATCGTTTCGAGACGTTACCATGTTACCAAAATAAATCATTTTAGGATAAACAACCATTAGTAACTCAGATTTCTAATGATGAAGATTAACAACCGGAATACATTCTTTTATATTTTTATTCAGAATTGTCTTTTTTTCATGGGGAAAACAAGCAAACCTTTCAACAATCAGTGTCAGAAACCAATATCCACCACTTATGTTTGCCTCTCGTCATTCGCGGGTCAAACCCGACTTCCATTCGCCAAAACATGAATCGCAGCAGAAAAAGTGTCGAAAAATTCAAAGATGTACAGTTATTCAGGTACTTTTCGCAAACTTTCCCCTTATTGAACACAGGACTGGATCAAGGTGGGACACGTATATCCTTGACTGCAATACGAGACAGAAATACGTTGGATAATGCTCACGAAATGCACGTTAAACATGCGATAAATAAGCCCGTAGTTCGTCTTGTTTGACACTTACAAATAATTGTATTCAGTCTGTTGTAGTTAACCCTTCCCTCGCAAGGCTGGTTCAATGCTAGAAACATGTTGGTTGATACTCACAAAATACACGTTAAACATGCGATAAATCAGCCCGTAGTGTGTGCAGAATGCAGAGTTCGTCTTTTTAGACGCTTACAAGTACTTTTATTCAGTCTGTTGTGGTTAACTTCTCCTTGTATATGTGTGGGGAGAAAGGCTGTATAAACTGGCATAAGCCCCTGCATGATGCACAAACCTTCAAGACATCAGTCCGTAACATATGTGACTTTGTTATAATGACCGTAACTTATAAGTTCAGGCTCCGTCTAATCTTCAATGTTTGATTTATTCATGGGGACCGAATTAATTTGTCTCGCACCAGTAAATACTTTATTCATGTTAGAAAGCAGTGATTGATTTGGAAGGAATACTGTGAATAGATATATGACTATTTGATGAGAGAATATAAGGAAATATAAACTTATAGTCGTGAAAAAAATGAAGAACTTTTGCAACGACTTTAAACTTAACTCGAACCAACAAATCATCTTACATGTACCTTGTCATTAACCATGGTATATACCAAGCGGCCTCCGTGGCCTAACGGTTATGTAAAACAACACGAAATCACATGGCCACTCTCCGAGTGGGTTCAAATCAACATATGAGTAGATTTGAATTTCACTGTCAGGTAGTAAGTCTTACTGACTTATGGAATACAAGAAGTTCTACCCGGCTTGACCTGGGTACTGTTTTACTAAATAAGTATTTGCATAAGTCGTAACTGATACACATGCATAGTATCTTCAATGAAAGTACAATATTGCAGTGTGCCACGTCATTGGAAGCGTCTCGGAGAGACGATTCCAATGATGTGTTACTTTGCAATATTGCTCCGCCCAATATTGAAATAATAGGAATTGTTGTTTCAGACTTACACAAATCTTAAGCGTAAACTATTTAGTAAAACAGTACCCATGTCCTTATTGATGACTAACTTGGGATATTTCCCCATCTTTAACAAGTCATACAATGAAAAAGAAACTGGCATAATGTTCCTATCTTTTTTCTTTTCGCTCGCTGTACACAGTCAAGCCAGTCTCCTCGATGAACTTGATTGTCTTCTTCATGTCCTCTACGTCTCCGTGTAGCTTGCGGTTCAGTGGGACAGCTGATGGCTACATTGTAGTTTTCTCCTGGTTGTATCTCATGCATTATATGAGGACATGTACTGTAGTCTGCTCCCTTTCACCACATGGACAGAGTGGTGATTGTACCAGCTTGTACTCTCTGTACATATGAGAATTCAGTCTGTTGTATCCTGATCTCAGTCTAACAATTGTAACATGTTCTGGTCTGTCAAGCTGATGATAAGCATCCTTCTCCGGTTTGGGTTTCGTCAGAGCTTTGATAATGGCTACTTTCTCAAAGTAGCGGACACTGAGGTTGGCTTGTTCAGAATGTGTTTCTTGCTTTGCAAATGTGTCTGCCCTTTCGTCGTTACCAGGAACTCGATATTGTTCATATTATTCATCCATATTATGATGTAAACGTTAACAAAAAAAAAATACGAAAGACATTTGTAAGCCATTTGCTTTATCAAAGAGCTTGTTAAAATCTTGTACTTGACCCTCAATATTTTAGTCACCGAAGGAATATAAAAGGCAATTCATGTCTCTCGCCGCAATATAAATGAAATGACAAAATGCATGTATTAAAATGTAATCATTTGAAGCCTGTGAAATATTTGAAGCTGTTGGCATATTCATTTCCACATTTTTTGTATAACTTCTTCATGCCATACAATCTGATTTTGTTTTGTAGTGCTAAAAAGCACAAGATACCTTTGTGACGAACAGACAGTTTGCCGAGCAAGTTCTAATTTCATTTCAATGCTTTTCATAAATAAATTCCGTCTAATTCCAGGGGCTTCGTTTGTAGGTCTTGGATAGTTAATAGATCTTAAGATCTTCATTTTTAGGCATGTATTTGGCATGGTGACCGTGCTATTTGCTATTAAATAAAGATCGAAACCCAATTACAAAAGCGATAAAGTGGTGATACTGATGAGGTTTCCAGCTGACTCATAAAAGAGGTAGCTATTTGCCTTAAAAAAGGACAATTTATCGGGAGACTGAAAAGTTTTTCCAAATTGAGGTTTGGCATAGGCAATGTAATTTAAGATTCTTCTGTGATTCACTGTTTCAATACCATTTCTCTTATTTCAAATGAAAAGAAAACAAATATCACAAAAGATCGGGTTTTTGTCTACAGCTAAAATTGTGAAGCAATGAAGAAAGGAATAAACTTCTTATTGCCAAAGGAAGGAATTACTCGATATAATAGTTTCTATCAAATATCATAAAGTAAATATTAATTTTCCTCACTTTCAATCCGTGTTCTTGGTTACCCTCACTAAAGCACATAATTCTATTTTATGATAAATGGCTCAAACTCGAAATAATTCAGTTCACATCATGCATACAGCGTGGGTGTGACTGGTTTTGGGAAAACCGAATTAAATGTGATGAATTATTCTTGGCAAAGCTTGGTTAGCCACTCAACGAAGATAGATGAGCAGGATTGGTCTGATGCGAGAGGAAATTGGATATTAAAGTGTATGTGAAGTTAAGCGGCATTTTCAACAGTTTCGCGTTATTTTTGCGGCGAATTTATACTGTAGCACTTTTCATGTTGACGTAAACACAAACCTGTAAGAAAAAATAGCCTTGTACACAAGCTCACCGGGTTTATCCAATGAAACACCCATGACATAATATGGAAGCCACCATATTGCCTCTTACAATACCATTGTGTTCGACAGGTGCGCGTTTGCACTAACCCATGTCATTTCGATTACAGGGATTATGGGTAAATACATCTATAAATAGAGACGTGATGTCACGAGTAAGCACTCAGACGGCATTGTGTTCGACAGGTGCGCGTTTGCACAGATATCGTTCTTCTACGTAAAATCTCCTATACATTTTCCTACTTGCCAGCTGGATGTTGGTTCAAATGTTTTGTACTTTTTTACACGTCACAATCAATTCCCATGGTTATACTTAAAAAACTATTTCTTTACGTATGTTTTATTGTGATGCGGTGCGTAGGTACACAAAACGCCATATCGCACTGAGATGCGTGAAAATACGTGGACTGTCGTTTCTGATTACGTAGACCGCTGAACAGGATACTTGCAAGACTCCCTTTACTTTCTTTTTCAAATGAAAATGTCAAATGCAATATCCTTACAGTCAACTATTTCGACTAATGAAACTAAAATGTATCACAACTTATAATTTCAGTATGAATTAACGACCCCAAATAATGATTTTGATATACTCAACACGTCCATAAACATTGAACTACTCAACGTGCACGTTCATAGGAAATGTGTTATAAGCCGGTGACGATTCACCCGAAAATTGTAACCCTACATTTTATATATGCGGTGTATTTCTCAGGTTACGGAAAGTCGTTACTATTGCCTTGGACAACTTGATACTCCGTAATAAGATAACACGCAACAAACGGCATTCAATCCAACAATGATTGGAGTTCGACAACACCTTCCAAAATGTGTCAATATCTTTCATTTGTCTTTGGTGAAACGTATAACAAGGGGCAACAATAATGCAATGCAAGATGTGTACCTTCTATAAACTAGTATGGTGAGAACGAAGATATACAGAGATATGCCCTCTTTTGTGGGGTTTACAAAATGACGGTTTAATTTTCTGAACAGTGTCAAAGCAACAGTGATTTTATGTTTTGCCAATTTAGCTAAATAACAATTATAAAACAGTTCCAGCGTGTTTCCAAAGTGATCAAGTCAAATGATAAAAACTTGTTCCATGTCTTTTATGCGTTTTAATGAATTTAAAAAGTGTTTTATTGAATTGTGATTCAAGTGAATTTCGCTCTCGGGCAAGATTTAATACCATAAGAAACACACTCATCTATATTCAACTGAAAGTTTAATTGCTAAATTCTTGAAATGTGTGAAGGTCTTAATTTAACAAATTGAGAAAGGTTAGGATATGTTTCTGCCAGAGAGTAATTATTGCTTTTAAGATTAAAGGCGCGTTTCGAATAAATGTAGATTTGCACTTTCTCAACGCCATCAGAAAATTGCTTGGGTACTAGAAATTAAATAGGTATAAAAAGACCTGTTTAAAGCCTCATGAAATGAGTCTAATGCTTTATCAAACTGTATTACTTGGTAAAACTTTGGTCAAATTCAAAGAGATTTCACCAAAAAAACATCAGCACAACTTAAACGTGAAAGCGAACGAGAAATAACCCAGATTAGCCAGTTAAAATATTCAGATTGCAAGATTCTTCACCTCTGACCTGGTCACGTGATACACACATTTTCAACTGACCAATCAGAATTTGTTATTTTGAATTTAGAAGCAAACAGAGTCATGATAAACATGATTGAATAAAACTTTATAAAAGACAACTATATTTCAAGCACAAAATAACTTATATTAAAGGAGTTTATTTTAATCGGGTCTCGCAGCATTCATTAATTTTCATGACTGTTAAGAACATCATAAAAGAACTCCATGTATTTGTTCAGTAATATATTTGTACTCATATCCTTTCATGTGTCTTTAACGACGCTGTTTGAACTCAACAAAGATTTTGCTTGCGACAACTTTAGTCTTTAAATGGAATGAGAAAAGATTCCTCTAGAAGATAAAAAAAGGCGCTCACGGAAATAGTGAGGTCCTAAGGAAACCAGCACTATTAATATTTCTACAAACCACAGTTGTAGTAAAACACAAGTTTAGTTCATTATGCTTGTGTACATATTTATGAGTCCGATGCCAGGGGCGTAGCTTCATCAAAATCAATGTGTAGGCACCCTTATTCTAGGGGGTCCGGGGGCATGCCCCCGGAATTTTTTTTAAATCTACATCGCTGGAGAAGCATTCTGGTGCGTAATTGAATCATAAAAAAATGTTCTTTTTTTGCGAAATTTGTAGAGCTAAATACGTATATTTTGTTTTTATGTCCTAATGGAAAAACAATCCGACGAAATGTAGACCTAAAATGAGCCGAAGTGGAATTTTCAAATATTCATTTTAATAAAAATAAAATTCAGTCGACAAGCTAATGTCGACACACATGACTTAAAGAGGGGGGCATATATATGTGCCTTTGTCCGGCTGTCCGTACGTCCGAACTTTCGTCCCGATAACTGTTCTACCGAATGTTTAAATCGTTACTGTGATAAAAAAACACATATGTACTCGTGCCCATAACCCACAATATGGGTAACGGGCACGAGTTCGTATATTTACCACAGTAATGATACGATTTTTAATTCAGAAAAACTCAAGATTTCTGCATTTCCTCGACGCAAAGGTGTTAATCACACCGTCGATCGATATGTCCATGTCTTTGTGTATATGGAGCATGGCCAGGGATGAAAGTCTTTCTGTGTTCATGGTCGATCTTAATTAGTTTTTTATTCGCTTCATGGCACTGAATGACCGTTCACACGTTGCGGATGTCGGCGGCATTGTTAGCAATACTGAGAGGATGCTGTAGATACAGGGGTATAGATCCTTGCTCGTTTGTTTGAGGGTATCCTGGAGTCGTAAAGGCTTGTTTTCTGCAATGTTCCATCGAACTCTCCATCTTGTAACTTCATAGCTAAAAACTTGGAATGAGTTCTCGAGGTCTGGAGTATATGCCGCATATATTGACGGTAGCATGTCGTACCAGGTCTGGCAACCGGTTCGGCTGCAGGTATTGTGCTACGAAACGTTCTTCGTTGCTGACAATGCGCGTTTCCATTTCTTGTATTAGGTGATCAATAACTGTATCGAATAATGTTATTTTCCAATACTCGGAGACGGAATCTACAGCCGGGTTAGCACGATGAATTTGCATGCCAGCTCTACGCGGCCGTGAAGCGGGTATCTCAAACTCAGCAGCGATGTTGGTAGCCTTTTCGTAGAGAGCGTTCCACACTTCATGGTCATTTCTTTCGTCGCTCATTAGCTGAATGACGACCCTGGCTTCACCAACTTCATGCAGCAGATCGTTGTCTTCTTTCTGTAGCAGGTTTGTCAGATTAACTGTAGAGTTAAGCATATGCTTCGCTACTACCAACGTAACAATAAAGTCAACTCGAAGTACACTATGGAGATACTGCCCTGCTTTTCCATCGTGATCCTGTTCCAGGGTCTCCAGCGCATGAACGACAACGGGAAATGCGTTTTCGAATGTGGCCAGGGCATCTGCACTGCTTGACCATCTGGTCTCACATAGCGTTCGCAGTTTCTGTCTTTGATCCATTTGCTCTTTAGTGACAGCATCTCGAGATAACTCATCAGTGAAAGCTGCTAGCCGTTTTGCAGAGTAGCCGAACATGAAACCTATGTCCTGGACTGTAGCCATCATTGTTCGAACGCATGGAATATTGGAAATGTGCACTAACGCGAGGTTCAAGCAGTGTGATTTACAGTGCACATAATTGGCATGAGGAGATCTTTCACGAATAAGTGCTTGTACGCCTCGATATTTTCCTGACATGTTTGACGCTCCATCATAACACTGTGCACGCAGTTTTAACAAATCAAGGTTTGCTTCTTGTAGAAAAGATAATATTTTGGTACAAAGTTCGTTTCCTTTGATAGAAGAACACTCAACGAACCCCAAAAACTCCTCTCGAACGGCACCCGTACCATCAACGAACCGAACACATAGCGATAACTGCTCCTTTGTTGCCTTGTCGGTGGCCTCATCTGCCATAAGGGCAAAAAATGGACAGCTTCTCTCGACCCCCCCCCAACCCCCCGTGTAGGCACGTGCCTTAGTGCCTAATAGGAAGCTACGCCCCTGGATGCTTCGTCGCTAGAAATGCATAATTGCTTTACAACACACTGACTGCTTTGGCTGACTAGTATAAGTATTCAGTGATGAACGTTAAAACCCTTTACCAGACGCAAATTTGTTTGACTGTCCCATATTAAGAGTTTGCAGACGACATTTCAAAATGTGATGAAAAATAATATTTTGATAGGGCAGGAATCATTGTTGGAAAAGGAGAAGTTGCTCATTAAGAGCAATTTTTTCTTCTCCCCGAAATGTTTTCCAAAGCCATCTGCAACAAACTGGTCAAATGTCGTTATTGTTTAGTAATGGGTTAATCCTTTTATACTGAATCTCTACACTGTCAGGATGACCCATTAAGTCCCGCCAATTCTTTCAATTCAATCTCTAAATTGCCTTCTTTGAAGAAAATAAACCAAAGTATACATTTTTTTGACAAACAAGATTGTATTAACACATACACGCACATACAATATTACCCCTGTGCGTATTCACACTCGCAAGTTCATATCTTTCTTGAATTCATTGTCAGAAAAATACCCAATATAATAATTATAAATTAGTATGACATCTGTAATTCTACTCGCATACGATAGAGTAAGATAGACCACGGTAGACTTGGGGGATCCTGCAGCAATGTGATGCCCAACGGACACCAATTGACAATGTCAATCGAAGGGAGATAAGAAATATTATATATAGACACCAATCAGATGTTATTGTTTAGGAACGACAGAAAAGTATCCCTTATAGTGCTGGAACTAACGTCATGGTCATGCAAACAGGTTAGATCAAGGCCATCCGCCAAGTAAATTGGCGACTGGCCTGTGATCCAACCTGTTTGCTACTCTAAGTATCCTCCCTCACCAAAATTGAGCAGATATTTAAGGTTTTGGAAAGCAGATGACACACAAATCTATCTTTAGAAAAATTACCAAGTATTCTAAGGGTTACAAATCGGCCACCACATGAGAGGTATCACATTTACATCGATTTCAACAGAATGTCAATAACATCACATACATTAGTGTTGTTGGATTTGAGTCTGGTCCAATGCATCAATCGGAGATAAGTACATCGTTATCAATAATGAAATAAACCCTTCATTGCCATTCTATACATGTAGTCCCTTAGAAAAAAACAGCGGAAACTTGCCTGATGCATCTCCAACACATGGTGTTGAACATCACAATATGTTCTTATAAGTATGCGGCCTTAAGAAAATAATTGCTTATCCTGAACAGAAAGGTATACACTCAAAATTGAAAGCGAAGAAACCGAAACTGTTAAGGAATATAGATACCTCGGTATCTACTTTACATCAACCAGTAGTTTTCCGAAATGTATTAAAAATAATGTAGCACAAGCAAATAAAGCTCTAGTCTTTAAGTTAAATTGTAAACCTAACCCCCACTGACCTTAAACTTAAACTTTTTGACCACACTACTGGTCTTATGTTTACTAATGGTCGTGAGCTATGGGGTTATGAAAACACTGATCTTATTGAACAAGTCCATTGCAATAACTAATACACGAAAGAGCACTCCAAGATACATGGTCTTCGGCTAATTTGGGAGGTTCCCCATTGACATTATGATAAAAAAAAAAAGCATGATACTATTCTGGCACAAGATTGTTAATTCCAAACCAAGTAAAATTTCTCATTTCTCATTTAATTTACCAGTACATGACCCAACAAACGCAGTAGTATACATAACGTGGCATTTATCAAACATATCTAACAGTCATCATGTGCCAACTATATATTGTTGCATCAAAAACATGGTGTCGAACACAATGCTCACGAATTAATTAAACCCACCTTGTCAGACCAAGTTCACAAAATATGGAACGCACAATATTTAACATATCTCACAAAGGAAAAACGTACTCCAGCATTAAATCAAACACTATCGGATTTGAACAATATTTAAAAAAAAAAGTATCTTACCTGAATCATTGAAAATCTCTCTGATCCACTTTAGAACTGGAAACCATAGATTTCCTGTAGAAGTTGGTAGATGGAGACGATTTAATATCCCTTACAAACGCTGCAAAGGTAATATATCCAGTCTACAATATATAGGCGATGAATGTCACTATTTATTTAAATGTCCATACTTTACAGACATAAGAAAGCAATAAGTACATCCACGTTCTCATATATATCCAAATCTGCTGGAATTCATGGAGCTTATTGGCTCTAAAAACAAAACACAATTGACAAGATTTACACCTTGTGTTTCAAAACATTTGATAAACACTACCTGCTATAATCCAAAGATATGAATCACATTACGATTACACACAAACACAATGATTTCTTTCATTCGGATTTGATAGTGACTTGGCCTCTCCGAAACGGTTTACTATGGTATGCTATACAAACAAGTTGGTGACTACCATAAAATGTATTTATAAATGTTACGTTTCTTTTATTAAACTTTACGGAACCACGTGACATACATGACACAAATAATATTGACAAGGGGAATATTTTCCATAAACAAAACAAACTTTTAATTTAAATTATATTTAACATATACGTAATGTGTGTAAATGTTCCATCACATTTCAATCAAAATACATTGATCATTTTACTCATGCAGCACGCATTGGTATACAAACCGCATGCATTTGTTTTCATAGTACGGGGTATTCCAAACCTTCGGGTCAAGAAAATAGTTCTCTAGGCATGCATATCATTATCTCTTGCTATGGCCCATTCTACTTCGCATAGGGGCGAAAACAGGTAACCATGGACTTTCAGAATTCAAACTGCGAACTGTTTCTCAGTGAAAATTGTGAGATTTATTTGTTCATTAAAACTGTATAAATCCTTGCCAAAAATGCAATATATACCTTTAGAAGACGGCAACTATAGAAACAAATGCAACCCTTATAAGGTCCCTAAGGCTTATGAAATCGATCTCTCCTCTATTCATTCGACCACAAAAAAATGCAAAAAGCTTGCAATTCGACGAAATGGTCAATTGCTTATCTTGACGATTGTACCTTCTTTTCATCCCAATGCTCACAAAAGCCGTCTGTGACAAACGCCATCAAAGTAATATGTGTCAGTACAGGAGTCGGGAATTAATCGAGCAAACAAATGCTAGAGAATAACGATAAGACATTGTGGGTATTTATTAGGGCTGCGCCAATCCTGAGACGTCTGCGATTAATCGAACACTTAAAGTACAGCCGGGAACCTTTTGGTCATGACAACACTTCCGGAATGTGGTTGGATGTGACTTATTTACTTCCGGTTCCTGTTGTTTTGCGATGCAATCAATGGGATTTAATTTTGAAACACGAAATCATGACATCTATTTGGGAACATTATATGATCTGGTTTCTGTCCACCTTCTGTAGATGCGCGTTAATTTTGGATATCGAAACCATGTCAAGGACGCTGCTCGTTGCTATGTACTGGATTTTCTCCCTTGCCACTCTTTGAAGCCCTTTATGTAAGAATCAATTTTCGCTTTCGGTCCCTGTTACTTTTGACACTTTCTTAATTGATTATACTTTGAATAACTACTTTTCATTGTACATCATACTACAATACTAACGGTTTTTTTCCAACGGCATTTTGAACTTCAATTTTCTCTTTAGCAATATCAATTTCTGTTTCATGTTGATTCGCTAAGCCTCAGGGTGTTACGATTTGAATCTCTTAAACAAAACAACATTTCAACAATAGGGAGGTAATATTCCCTTCCGGTTTCGGTCGATCAACGAGTTGCAATTCTGATTCTTGCACAAAACAGCACGCCCGGAAGACATTAAAGATTTACTCCCGGCTCAGGTCGTTTTACTTTCAATTTCTAAAAGGTATTCGATTGGTTCGATTGGTTTTTAAAAGGACGGTTGTTGATGGAAAATGTCACATAACAAATGCTAAAATCTCACCCCGGCTACCTCACTATGCGACAACTGCTGAAGAAGACTGTCACAACCACAGAAAGGGATGAATTGAAATTTTATCCTTTTGACGTAGAGGTTTTCTTCTGGAATGAGAGAATGTGTTGCTGGTTTTAAGCGCTTTATTTGTTCTCTTTCTTGTTCTTGCCCTTTTAAATTGGAAAAAGTGTCACAGGTGTGACACCTTATACAAATGCAATAGATCCAAAGGTTTGTGGATGTGTGATCGCTGACAAAGTTTGAACATGACAATGACCCAACAATCCACTAGCGAAAAATATTTTAAACGAAAAGTTCCTTTTTAAGAGAAATGAAAATCATAAATGAAATGAAAATACTCCCAATATACTAGTCCATTCAGCATAACACTGCTGGATATAAGTTGTCATGGCAATTTTAAGGACAAGGGGCCCGTTTTACTAAACAACTTACGGAAAATGTTTGCGTAAGTCATAATCGATTAACATGGATAATATCTTCAATGAAAGAAGAATATTGCAATGTGACACGTCACTGGAAGCTTCTCGGAGAGACGATTCCAATGATGTGTTACTTTGCAATATTGCTTTGCCAAATATTGAAATAAAAGGACTTGTTGTTTTAGACTTACGCAAATCTTAAGCGTAAACCGTTTAGTAAAACGGGCCCAAGGAATCTAAAAGGAAACCAAAGTTTATTTCATGATTTATATTAACTAGCGAAACCAACTGTCACCCCGAAATAATGAACAGTTTTTGAAAATGACATTAAGCTCATTTAATGAATGAACTCGCCGAACAATAATCAATTAAATCACGTGACCGGAAACGGAACATACTGTCGCCATCCGAGTTTTACTCACTGTACGCATGTCTGCAAGCAGACGGAAATAGTTACACAATCCATCAGCGCCGAGAGACGCTTGGATTAGATTCCCGCGGATATGCATCGCGTGCAGCGATTAGTGTAAGTATGGAATAGAAATGATTGACACAAACAGCATGGTCCAATGAGGGAGTGCTTTGATACCGTGAGGAATAAATCTTCATTTTACGGTCATCCGTTGCCAAGTGGTTAGAGTAGAGAACTTGAAATCACATGTGCCTTCTCTTCGTTGATTCAAATGCCGGTGACGGCATTGTGGTCTTCATGAGATGTAGTCTCCTGACTGATTACAGAATGCCGATGGTCCTACTCGGCTTGACCAGCCATTTATTGGCAGTTGAGTACGGGGTATTCCTCCATCATTAAGAGTAAGGCATTGCTACATAACTGATAAAATGTTGACACTATGGAAAACCCATATAAAAAGGTACACGTTTACCGTTTCGATGGATCAACAAGTCCATAGCAAACTTCATCGAAATCAGATATGATTGATGTAACTTTTGGAATGTCAAGTGCTACGTTCTATGTATAAGGTTGATTAAGATCGAAAAAGAAATTAAGGTGTAAAACTGGACCAGTGTGACGAATTAAGAATTCGTTTGAAAGATTTAGACGATACATTTACATTTACCACTTAAACTAATTGGTTTTGCTCTCTTTTGATTCCGCTTCTTATAGGTCAAAAGGAAATGAAACGTTTTGATTTCTAGGCAGTAGCCTCTTCACTCGAATATTCACCAATAAAAACTCATAACTAGTGATAGAAAGGTTTCAGTGATCAGATATAGAGTATAGATGGTTGGTGTCGTGAATCGGAAATGTTATCGGGCAAGGCTTAGGAATATTATCCGGTGAGCCGAAGGCGAAACGGATAATATTCCGATGCCGAGCCCGATAACTTTTCCTATTCAAAGACACCAATCATCTATTCTATTTATCCTTTTACCTTTATGTGTACTTTTAAAAAACAAAATGAAAATAAAACACGTGAAAAAAGCAGAGAATGACGTCATGTGTCATGGCGTTCTTATGACGTCATGATTCGTCACGTGCATGTGATATATGGTTAGTGCCGGATATCACAAATGTTATACGGCACCTAGTTATCGGTCCCAAAATGACACTAGTCACAGGATAAATAGGGATTATGTATCATAACAAGTTATTTTTATAGTTAAGATAGCATGGAATCATTGAACAGTTTCATGTTGGAAATGTCAAAAACGGTTTTACTCCGGAATCGGTCAACCTTAAGTTTGGTGATATCCCATTTTCTTTTTAAAAAAAAATCTGTTAACCTTTTATAAGTATTGAATATGCTTTACTCGACAGTTTCGTATCGTTTTGAAAATCGCTTCGCCGGTGGTAATTTTACATTTATATAACTGTAAGTTCTGCTTTGCAGGTTATTTCTAACCTCCAACACGCAATTTGTTCGAGCGTTGAACTTTAACAAAACGCCTGACTAATGCATTTGGGTTGTTACTCCTAATTGACTTAAATTAAGCTACGTCTGTAGATATTCATTGGTGTTTGGCATATTTCATTTACCTAATTCTGTAGTAGTAACAGTACAAAACGGTTTTTTTCGTCGTTTATGAAATAGCATTTTAATTACGGTGTGGGGATTATTGTTGTATAGAAAAACCTCATGAAAGACATTGTGAGAATCAAGAGAACATAAATCTAATCTCTGTCGATAAACAGACAAGCATTTAACTGCATTTAAACACATTTATTTATTTATTCATATCGCTTTTATTTGAACATTATTTACCAATGATTGGAGATGGGCGACATTGATGAGCGTACACTTACGCTACATATACATAACGTATCTAAAGATTGATTTCACCAGAAAAGTACCCTGTGTCCCAGTAGGAATTTAACTTGTAAATATAGAACTACAGTCAATATCATTTTAGGTAACCACTTTTAAGCAGTTCATGAAGAAATATAAAGTCTGAGTTTACCTTAGGACAAGACTCTAATCATTCATGAAGGTATCTTTGTATAGAACTTAGGTCATTCAGAAAGTTCCTACTTGTGATTTCGAAATCAGCGTCGTTTACAACACGAGTATGTCCCCTTTTGATATGGGCGTTTAAAACAAGATATGCGGTAATTAACTCGTTATTCGTAACACTCAAGTGTATAACTGATTTATGAGTTATTCTTGTTAACACAAAAAATATCCAACGGGGCACTAAAACCACGATTCGACTAATACATATTTCCAGGAGGAAAGATATCTTACTTCCTTTTGATCTTGTTTAACATGTCGTATGTAAAATCAATTATCATAAAGTTACCCGCTTCCTTCTCACGATGGCTAAAAGGGTAAGAGTGAAAACACTATATGTCTATTTTCTCTGTATATTTCTGGCGAAATTAAACCTGGCGATTTTGACATTGTCGACGACCGTCTTCGATGATACTTTTACCACTTTTCTTATGAACACGACAAAATGTTCGAAGAGCCCTAAAACCACTGTTAATATTTACACAAGGAAAGATGTACAACTTACTTTCAATATTGTAGCACATGTCCGTTTGATCAGATTATCGTAAAGTTACATATACCTATGCGTCGCCACCTAATATACTATCCTGGTCGCTTCCTCCTCACGATTGATGAAAGGGTAGAGTGGAAACACTAATAGATCTCACAATGAGATAGAAACGAGGACGATTTCAGTTGAACTATTCTCTTCAGAATCCACTCGCAATCGATTAACTAAGTTGTTTCTACCAAATGGGCCATAGAATGATTAGAGAAATTTCTTCGTAAGAAATAAACCACAAAAAAAACTTAATTGTCCATTGTCGTCAGTAGCACTGTTCCTTCAAACAACAACCCGTCATAGAGTCGAAGAGAGAGGTATGTAGTAACAGGCTAATTAAAGGGAGATAACTCTTTACAAAATGTTATATAAGCACTCGGAGTTGTGTCTGTTGCTTGACTATATTGACTACAGTGATTTCCCGTTAATCCGAACACGTCCGTTCCCAACAAAATGTCCGGATAACCGATTCATCCGGACTAATGAAGTAGCGCATGTTCTTATACACATTAAGACATAAACGGTCTGTATGCACGTGTATACTTATAACACTTTAGCAAACGCCAAATTGTCGACCGTCCCAAAAATAATCCTCTGATATGGCAGAAAACATTGTGGGAAAAGGAGAAATTGCTCGTCACGAGCAATTTCTACTTTTCCCACAATGTTTTCAAAAGTTGTCTGCAACAAACTGGTGAAATAATTCCTTTCCCATACAATTTCGTTCGGATTGCGAGACATTCGGATAATCGGGGTCCGGATAAACGAAGCTTCACTGTATATTACACAAACGACAATTTGATTGGACGATATGCTAGATAGATAGCAGTAGGGAATGATAAAACCAGTATTTTTCATTTCATCCAACAAGTTGTATCTTTTTCATTATCTTCATTTGATTCACAACTAGAAGTACAGAAACATTTTGTACCGTTACTGTTTTTGTTTTGTGCGTGATGCATCAAAACCTAAACTGTGTCCTATCCATTTCACAAGAACTTCTTCATCTAAGGCTGCTGACAGTCTCCCCCAGTCATGCCTAATGGTACTGATCAAACCATTGACACCTACGGATGGGGACGAATTCGACATGATAAAACCAGAAAAGTAAAAAGGCCAAATTCCAGGACGACCCACGTCGCCAAGATCCAAAATAAAAGTTTCGTAAGACGTACTCTTATTTCCAGCCATGATTTGTTTAAAGTTCATCTGATCCTCATAGACAACATTTCTTAACCATAACAAAGCCATGCACTGTTTGATAGATGGAATACTGTTTACAGAAGGTAGAGCCCAAATATAACTAATTTATTGCACACTGTAAAGACGACATGGTCTTGGCAAGTTAGCTAGCCACTTATATCACATGGAGTTATTGAAGGGATTTATTACTTTATCATTAGGCGTTTTACATCTCGTCAGCACTTTTTCAGTTATGCTGCAATGCCCGTTTCTTAGCGATGGAGGAAGATACCATATTAAACTGTCCATAACAGCTGGTCAAGCCGGGTAGAACCATTGAAATTTCGTCGGTCAGTCGAGAATGCCTCTCATGCAAGTACATATCCCTTTACGGGATTTAAACCCCCACATAGAGGGCCCTGTAAGGCCACGGAAGCCCTTGTAAACGGAGGGAAGCCTAAATATATTCAGTAGAAGGGATGAACAACATATATTGCTTTCACAATTACCTGATGTCAATACTCAAATTCCAAATACGGTGCATCGGAATAAACAGTACCTCTTTGAAATGATTCAGATGGGTCTATATACAAATGTCTGGGTGTCGGTCTATTTTCAACAGGAAACGGGTCGCAAGGAACGCTTTTAAACATAACAAGAGGGTACAACCTCAATTTAAAATTTATTTCATTATAAAAACATAGCACACATACCAATTCTTATTGGACAAATCTTAAAAACTCGTAACAAACTAAAACAATCCATTTAAGTTCATGTATCACCAAGGTCGCCATGGTTTCTCTTCCGACAAAATGTTACCAAGGATACTAGAATCACTTCCGGTTGAACTCTCCTCTCCGCTACTGAAGGAGTTTAACGAATGTGACATGAAGCTGAAGGATGTCAACGGGGTCGCTGCTATGGATACGTCACCGTGGTACGCAGGAACAACATCCGGCTGTGGGATGGAACAAAATCTGTGGTATTTTGGTGTAGGGTGTACTATTTTCGTATGGATCGGAACAGCCGTCTGATTGGTCGTCTGGTTCCCGCCCACCTTCTGTAGATGAAGGTCGAGTCTTGATATCGAGGCTGGGTCAAGGACACCGCTCGTTGCTAGGTACAGGATTGTTTCCCTTGCACATTCATCGAAGCCCTTTGTGTAAGAGTCATAGGTTCGTTGTGTGTAGTGCATAGGAATATGGTTGGTGCTCGTTCGCTTTTGGCTGGTTGTAAGATTAATAACTGTAAGTTCTAGAATCTCGGCTTTGTCGAGCTTCGTGTCAAAGCCAAGCTGAAATGGATGAGAAAACAGTTTGTCAGTTTGAATATCTCTCAAAATCAATTAACATTGTTGAAGCAACACATACAATTATCCACGATTCGTTTTTAAGAAATTTAATAGAGATCATTGTTTTTCTGTTGTATCAAAAAGGTGCAGATTGGTCTTCATTTTTTTTAGTAATCAAGCAATTATGCTGATTGCTAAGATTTAAACAATTATGAGGTAATCAATTTTGTTTGTCGCACAACCAATTAGCCAATCAGTCAAACAAATGTGTGATAAATTGAAGACAAATTTAGATATGAATGCACTCCATTAATTACATTCTTTATCGTTAACACATGCAAAAGTATTCAAACTGTAGAAATCTAATGTTTCCCTTCATTCCCGTTCGTCTATTTCTACTTTCTGTTTGGTTCATTATAAATCACAAGCGGCGAATGCTTTTTTCCAATGCGATCTGATACATGACATTATTTATCACGATTACATAGTCATAACATAGATAGTATCAAATAACAAAGATCTAAAAATTGTTTTGTAGGTCTTAACATAAAGCAATCTGATTTAGTATCCTATATAGATGTATATATTTTGCAAGCTGTAAACATAATTCAAAAAAATAATTTTAATATAAAGCTGAATAATATTTATTATCATTAGCATACATACCTCCGGTCTCGACTGGTTTAATATTTTATTCAACTGTTCGATGCTGTTGTTAATGCGTTCCCGACGCCGCTTTTCTATCATTGGTTTGCGAAGCTGAAATAATAACAGATGAAAATGAGTTTTATTTGGTTACGGAAACTCATACAATAACAAACATGCTCTATACTAATACAATGCTAGTTCTCTTTTAAATAAAGTTTCATGATAGAATCTATCCCATTTGGTGCAATGAAGTTTTTTCATGTGTTGCATTAAGTTGTGTTAACCTTGAGAAAGATCGGGTATAAGGTTGGAGCACAGAAAATACCCCGAAACAACTGTGCTGACTAAAGCCATACTCTCGCTGTGCATAACGTGACGATATGGTTTGATATTGGATAATGTTGCTTCACAAATTCATATAAATTCATGTACGTAGCCTAGTAAATTTCTAGGGCAAACTCACTGTGGAAATTGAAGATTTGTAAATGGACACAAATAACGTTGCTTCACATATAACTTCATATATAGCACAGTAAATACTTTAGGCTTATTCAATGCGAAAATTGTAGATATGTTAAACGTGATTACAGAGAAGAAACAAATTTTTTCGGGCATCTATTCCAACAATGAATGACTAGAATGCTGTTTTCATATTCGTTGTCTTGAAAGCCCTAGTTAAAAGTGCATATCTGTATGGTAAAACGATCTTTTCGCGAAACCATTTATAAGGATCAATTACCTTTCTCAGATAAGATCCGTCGTCCACTGGCGTTGCTTTCGTATATCCAACCATCATTGCTGATGATAAACTTGTGTTTTGAATCTATGAGCGATTACTCTCAACTATTTGATAGGTATGATCAGTAACATCTTTCCATTCCCTATATATACCTCCTTAAAACATATAACACCTTGATTGGAGTAATTGTTAGCATCCGTTCGCTTTAAAGAGTACTCTATACAAACACGTGGGACTCGCGTCTACAACTCAGCTCGTGTCGTCTGGGTTAATTAGCGACGTGATTTACATAATTGGTGTCTCGTGATTAGGAGGTACTTATTATTCACTAGTACCACCCTTTACCACGCAAACTCCGGATCTCCGAATTTATCTGAAGAAGAGTTCTGAAAACATTTGTTAAGAAAGAGGGGTTGCTCTGTTTACAATATCTTCTTATTATTTGGGACTGAGAAACAAAACTGTTGGGTCTAACCATGTCAGGTTTCATCAGACGAATTCATATGATGAAAATATGTCTTTGACAAAATGCAAATAACTTCTATACCGAAAAGGGTATTTAATTTTGAAACAACACATTTAGTGTGAAACGGGTTGGGATACATAACGGCCCAAACGTCTCTCCCTTCGTCATCTTGACTTTGAGATAAGTCTTGATAATACAATAGTGATTTTTTTTACAGATAACTGACCACTTATTTGGAAAAGGAAAATGAATTAAGTTTTTTGTACGTTATAGATATTTTCTTAAATAATCTTTATTGAGAATATGGAGGAAAATGATCGAAAACATAAATCTATTCAATATTCTCTTTTTTTAAAATATGTTGTTTCTCAAGAGAAACGAAATGCCAAAGATTGGATGTGGGCGACATTGATGAGCGTACACTTACGCTACAAATACATAACGTATCTAAAATTCGATTCCACCAGAAAAATACCCTGTGTCTCAGTAGGAATTTAACTTGTGAATATAGAACTACAGCCAATATCATTTAAGGCAACCACTCTTAAGCAGTTCATGAAGAAATATAAAGTCTGAGTTTACCTGAGGACAAGAACTCTAATCATTCATGAAGGTATCTTTGTATAGGGCTCATGTCATTCAGAAGGTTCCTACTTGTGATTTCGAAATGACCGGCGTCTTATATACCACAATTATGCACCCTTTGCATATGATCGTTTAAAACAAGAAATGGGGTATTTAATTCGTTATTGGTAACACTCTAGTGTATAACTGATTTATGAGTTATTCTTGTGAACACGAAGAATATTCAACGGGCACTAAAACCACTATTTGATTGATACATATTTCCAGGAGGAGAGATATGTAACGTACGTCTCATTTCAAAAAGATCATAAAGTACCCGCTTCCTACTCAAAATGACTTAAAGGATAAGAGTGGAAACATTATAATTTCTATGTGTATTTCTGGCGAAATGATAAAGTCGTCCACCTTTAACACCACAATTATGTCCCCTTCTGATATGATCGTTTTAAAAAGTATCGATAACTTACTCGTTATTTGTAGCACTCTAGAGGGTTTACAACTTTTCTTATGAACACGAAAAAAACTGTTCGGAGAGCAGTTTTAACCAATGTACGTTTGGTTTAATGCATATTTACACGAGGAAATAAGTGTAATTTACTTTAAATCCTGTAGTGCATGTCCGTTCGAACAAATTATCATAAAGTTACACAAACATATTTGTCGTCACCGACTATTGACCGCTTCCTACTTAGATGGCTAAAAAGATAGAGTGGAAACACTGTACTTGCATGTTTTTCTAATCAAATGAACGTTACACATACCCATTTATCGTAAACTTCTTATATCCACTTCCTACTGACGATGGCTAAGAAGATAGATTGGTAACACTATGTTTTTTATGTTTATATTCTTAATTAGACTAGATGGTTTGAAATCGTTAACCTTATGAGCACTGTTCTTGCAAGACCTTTCAGTAAAATACTTCACGATGAAATAGAAACGAGGACGATTTCAGTCGAACTATTCTCTTTAGAATTCGCTCGCAATCGTTGATTAACTAAGTTGTTTCTATCAAATGGTCCATAGCTTGATAAAAGAAAGTCATCAAAAGAAATATATGACAGAAACATGATTGTCCACTGTCGCTAGTAATAGTGTTCTTTAAGTAACAATCAATCATAGAGTCGAAGACAGAGGTATGTAGTAACAGGCTAATGAAAGGGAGGTAAATCCTAACAGAACATTCTATAAGCACACGGAGTTGTGTCTGTTGTTTGACTATATTGCACAAATACCAATTTGATTGGACGAACATGCTTGATAGTAAGCAGTAGGGAATGATGAAACCAGTTTTTTTCATATCATCCGACAACGTGTATCACTTTTACCATCGTCATTTAATACACATGAAGAAGTACACAACATGTGTTTCGTATCATTACTGTTGGTGTTTCTGTTTTATGTGTGTTTCATCAAAACCCAAAATGTGTTCTATCCACTTCACCAGCACTCCCCCATCTAAAGCCGCTGACAGTCTTCCCCATCCATGCCAAATGGTACTGATCAACCATTAAAACATACGAATGGGGACGAATAAATACGACATCGATAAAAAAAGAAACGAAAATAAAGCCGAACCAGCCCAGCCCATGTCGCCCAGATCTCAAATCTAAGTATCATGAGACGTACTCGTTTCCGTCCAACTACCAGAATGTTTCCAGCTTCGACTGATCCGTAGACAACATTCCTCAACCATTATATACACTGTTTGATAGATGGAATACTGTTTACGGAAGGTAGAGCCCAAGTAAAACTAACCTATTGCACACTGTAAAGACAACATGGACTTGCCAAGTCCTGTAAATTACTCACTCATATTGCTCATATTGAAGGGAGTAACAAATAAATCGTATGCTGGTTTACATCTCGTCAGCATTATTCCAGTTATGCTTCGATGCCAGTTATATAGCGATGGAGGAAGACACCATGTCAAACTGACCATAACGGCTGATCAGACCAGGTAGAACCGTCGACATTTCGTAGAGTGGAGTACGTGGGGAATGAAATTCAACATCCCTTACCGGTATTTGAATCCACGCGGAGAGGGTCCTATCAAGTTCTGTACTCAAACCACAAGGCTACGGAAGTTGTTGTAAACGAAGGGAAGCCTAAATATATTCAGTTGAACAACCATAGCACATATTGCTTTCAAAATTAACGGATGACAAGCCTACATATTTCAAATACTGCATAAATAATGCCTTTTTGATAATTCAGATGGCTCTATATACGAATGTTTAGGTGTCGGTCCAGTTTTCAAGAGGAAACGAATCGCAAGGAACGCATTTAAACATAACAAAATGACAACCTCAATTTAAAATTTATTTCATTATGAAAAATTAGCACACATACAATTTCTCATTGGACAAAGCTTAAAAACTCATAACAAACTAAAACAACCAATTTCAGTTCATGTATCACCACGGTCGCCATGGTTTCTCTTCCGACATAATGTTACCAAGGAGACTAGAATCACTTTCAGTTGAACTATCCCCTGCACTACTGTAGGAGTTATAAGAATGTGACATGAAGCTGAGAGATGTCGAAGGGGTCGTTGCTATGGAGACGTCACCATGATACGCAGGAGCACCATTCGGCTGTGGGGTGGAACAAAATCTGTGGTATTGTTGTATAGGGCAAACTATTTTCGTGGGGATCGGAGCGGCCGTCTGATTAGTCGTCTGGTTTCCGCCTACCTTCTGCAGGTGAGCGTCGAGTCTGGATATCGAGGCTGGGTCAAGGACACCGCTCGTTGCTAGGTACTGGATTGTCTCCCTTGCACAATCATCGAAACCCTTTGTGTAAGAGTCATAGGTCCGTTGTGTGTAGTGCATAGGAATATCGCTGTTCCTCGTTCGCTTATGGCCGGTTGTAAGATTACTAACTGTAAGTTCCAGAATCTCAGCTTTGTCGAGCTTCGTGTCACAGCCAATCTGAAATGGACGAATGAACGGTTTTGTCAGTTTGAATACCTCTCAAAATCAATTAACATTGTTGAAGCAACACATACAATTACCCACGATTAATTTTGAAGGAATTCAATAGAGATAATTGTTTTCTGCTTAATCAAAACGGGACAAAATTGGTCTTGATTTATCAATTAACATTTATTCTATTTCAAGAGATTTAAATAATTATGAGGTAATCGGTTTTGTTTGTCACACAACCAGTAAGCAAATCAGTCAAACAAGTGTTCGATAAATTAAAGACAAATTAAGATATGAATACACTTCATTAATTATATTCATAATCGTAAACACATGTAGAAAAGTATTCAAATTGTAGGAATTGAATATTTCCCTTAATTCGCAATTGTCCACTGCTACTTTCTGTATGGTTCTATTTAATTAACAAGAGTTTTTTTTCCAAATGCTCACAAACACATAACATCATAGATGCCGATTACATAGTGATAAGGTAGTTGGTGCCATATACTTAAGACATATTTAACATGTTTTTCAGAACATGAAATCAACGGATTTAGTATCCTGTACAGATATATTTGGCAAGCTATAAACATTGTTTTTTATTGTTGAAGCTGAATAAAATTTTGTTGTGTTATAATGTGTGTAGTAGCATACATACCTCTGGTCTCGACTGGTTCAATATTTTCTTCAGCTGTTCGATGCTGTTGTTTATACGTTCTCGACGCTTCTTTTCTATTATTGGTTTGCGTAGCTGAAACAATTAGATCAACATTAGTATTATGTGGTAAAAACTCATAGAACAATGAACTGGCTCTTTATTAAACCAATGCAAGTTCTCTTTCCAATATAATCTACCCCATTTGATACAAGGAAGTTTTATTATATGTTACGTTTTGTTGTGTTAATCTTGAGAGAGATAGGGTATCCCGTTTGAGCATAGGAAATATTTCAAGAATGTATTATATAGCAGATGGTTTTCAAATATACGCGGTCTTGAAAGCCATCATTAGAATTTAATATCTATATGAAAGACCGACCCTTGCAAAAAATCATTATTGAAGATCACTTACCTTTCTCAGATAAGATCCGTCGTCCACTGGCGATGTTTTCGTATATCCAACCATGATTGCTGATGATAAACTGTGTTATTGAATCAATGACCGATCAATTTCAAAATACTTGATAGGTATGATAACTAACATCTGTTCGGTCTCTATATATACCTCCTTAAAACATATAACACCTTAATTGGAGTAATTGTTAGCATCCGTTCGCTTTAAAGAGTACTCTATACAAACACGTGGGACTCGCGTCTCCAACTCAGCTCGTGTCGTCTGGGTTAATTAGCGACGTGATTTACATAATTGGTTTCTCGTGATTAGGAGGTACTTACTATTCACTAGTACCGCCCTTTACCACATAATCTCCGAATTTAATTACAGAAGAGTTCTGAAAACATTTGTGAAGAAAGGGGGGTTGCTCCCATTACAATTTCTTCTTTTTATTTGGAACTGAGAAACAAAAATGTTCGGTCTAACCATGTCGGGTTTCATCAGACGAATTCATATAATGGAAATATGTCTTTGACCAAATGCAAATAACTTCTATACCGAAAAGGGTATTTCATTTTGAAACAACACGTTTAGTGTGAAACGGGTTGGGATACATAACGGCCCCAACGTTTCTCCCTTCGTCATCTTGACTTTGAGATAAGTCTTGAAAATACAATAGTGATTTTTTTACAGATAACTGACCACTTATTTGGAAAAGGAAAATGAATCAAGTTTTTTGTACGTTATAGACATTTTCTTAAATACTCTTTATTGATCTAACCTTTAAATTTCTAATACTTCACAAGAATATGGAGAAAAATAATCGAAAACGTAAATCTATTCAATATTCTCTTTTTTTAAAATATGTTGTTTCTCAAGAGAAACGAAATGCCAATGATTGGATGTGGGCGACATTGATGAGCGCACACTTACGCTACAAATACATAACGTATCTAAAATTCGATTCCACCAGAAAAGTACCCTGTGTCCCAGTAGGAATTTAACTTGTAAATATAGAACTACAGCCAATATCATTCAAGGCAACCACTCTTAAGCAGTTCATGAAGAAACATAAAGTCTGAGTTTACCTGAGGACAAGAACTCTAATCATTCATGAAGGTATCTTTGTATAGGGCTCATGTCATATGTAACGTACGTCTCATCTCAAAAAGATCATAAAGTACCCGCTTCCTACTCAAAATGTCTTAAAGGATAAGAGTGGAAACATTATAATTTCTATGTATATTTCTGGCGAAATGATAAAGTCGTCCACCTTTTACACCACAATCATGTCCCCTTCTGATATGATCGTTTTAAAAAGTATCGATAACTTACTCGTTATTTGTAGCACTCGAGAGGGTTTACAACTTTTCTCATGAACACGAAAAAAAAACTGTTCGAAGAGCAGTTTTAACCAATGTACGTTTAGTTTAATGCATATTTACACGAGGAAATATGTGTAATTTTCTTTAAATCTTGTAGTGCATGTCCGTTCGAACAAATTATCATAAAGTTACTGTAGTATCTAGTATTTCTTACGATACGGGAATTATTATGACACATCCCACGAGGTCGGGAAAACAATGGAACTCTGTACAATCGGCTAATAAATGTTTAAAGCACACGAGCTGTGTTGTTATTTAGACCTATACAGAACATCTGGCGACGAGAACGAACACCACCCACCACGATGGCAATGCAGCTGCCCTCATTTCCGAGTTTTTCGTTCATACCGACGAACAATCGGCGGGGACCCGATGGAAAAAGTGGTTGGACAAATTTCAGAACATGATTTGTGCTCTTAATGTTGAAACCGACAAACAAAAGAAAGCGATGCTGCTTCATTACGTCGGGGAGGAAACGTATGACATCTATGACAGCTTCCCGGACGATAAGAAAGGTGTTGGAGCAACAAAAACGGAAGGTGAAGGTGAGCACATAGTGACAGTGGGAAACGAGTATGAAGTCCTCAAACAGAGTTTGACAGAGTACTTTACACCAAAGCAGAACACTTCTTATGAAGTCTTTAAATTCCGTCAGTCAACTCAAAATAATGGCGAGTCCATTGATTCATTTTATACACGTTTTCGAACACTTTCTTCCACATGCAATTTCCATGACGTGGATAGGGAAATCCTGTCACAAATTATTCAAGGATGCACATCAACACGCATCAGAAGAAGAGCACTCAGAGACAATTATACGTTAGATAAAGTGCTGGACGAAGCCAGATCACTAGAACTCTCTGAATCGCGTGCCACAGAAATAGAGACTGGTACCAGCCAGGCCGTCAATCATCTGCACAGACCAGGACCAGGCAGAACTGAAATGCGAGACGTTAAGCCGGATCGTGCCTCCAATCAACACGGTGGTGGCAGAGGACGATTTCGAGGCCGTGGCAGGGGACGCAACTCCAACCAACAGCGACAGACAGACAAGAAGTGCCAAAACTGTGGGGGAAGCCTCTCCCATAAAGTGTGCCCAGCGTTGGGTAAGAACTGTAACTATTGCAAAAAACGCAATCACTTTGCAGTAGTTTGCAGAACAAAACATGTGAATTACACTTCACACATGGTGCCAAAGCAAGACTGTGACAGTTCAAGTGAAGAATCAGTGTTTAGTATACAATCCAAAAAATTGAATGTTCCAACATTGAATGCATACATACATGATACTAGTGTTGAATTTCTCATAGACACTGGGGCAAGTGTGAACATTATTAGTAACCATGTTTACAATAGGATGTCAAACAAACCAAAGTTACAGAATCAAACTCCCCTCATATTTGCATATGGTCAAGAAAAGCCATTAGATGTAAAGGGTTTCATAAGAACTAAAATTAAACATAAGGGTAATGAAGTAGAGGCAACATTTTATGTAGTCAAAGACACAAATGGCAGGCATTCGAGGTGTTTGCTAGGGGCTGCAAGTGCTCAGGCTCTGAACGTTGTTCACTTTGCTTTCTCTGTCCCACTTCCCTCTATCCCTTTACCCTCAAAGTCAATTGAGTCCATTCCAGGTCAGTTCCCATCCCTATTCGATGGCCAAATGGGGAAAATCAAGAATGTAAAGGTAAGGCTTCACATTAACCAGAACATGCCCCCTGTAGCCCAACGACACAGGCGCATTCCATTCCATGTCCGAAAAGACGTTGAAGCTGAACTCAAGCGTCTGGAAGACCTTGATGTTATAGAGCCCGTGACCGGTCCGACACCCTGGATCAGTCCAGTCGTGATTGTTCCCAAAAAGAAGTCTGGGGTAAGGCTTTGTATAGACATGCGCATGGCAAATAAGGCCATAAGTCGAGAAAAGCACCCAATGCCGACTGCTGATGAGCTGATGACAGATCTGAATTCGTCAACTGTATTCAGTAAGCTTGACCTGTCTAACGCTTATCACCAGCTCGAACTTGATGAGGCAAGCAGATACATCACAACATTCACAACACATGTTGGTCTGCGACGATACAAGAGACTTTTGTTTGGTGTCAATGCGGCATCTGAAATCTTTCAAAAAGCCATATCTGACTTGTTAGCAGATATTCCAGGTGCAAAGAACCTGTCGGATGACATAATCATTCATGGTAAGACACAGTCCGACCATGATGAGGCTCTCAGACAAACACTTGAAAGGCTAAGTGCCAAGGGCGCCAGACTTAACAAAGACAAATGCATTTTCTCGGTGAGCAAAATCACTTTCTTTGGTCATGTTTTCAGCAACCTGGGTGTGTCAGCTGATCCCGAGAAGATTGCTGCAATCATCGGTAAGACTCCCCCGAAGAACTCGGGTGAAGTGAGATCGTTTCTTGGTATGACGCAGTATGTTGCGAGGTACATCCCTCAGTACGCAACAATTACTGAACCTCTCCGGCGACTCACTCGGAAAGACATCTCTTGGTCATGGACTGGAAAAGAGCAAGCCTCTTTTGAAAATCTGAAAACTGCTCTCTCTAGTGCACAAGTTATGGTGTACTTTGACCCAAAGAAGAAAACAGAAGTACTGGTAGATGCTTCTCCAGTGGGCCTAGGAGCTATGCTGACTCAAGAAGGTAAGGTTGTTTGCTATGCTAGCAGAGCTCTCACAGACGTGGAACAGAGGTATTCGCAGACTGACCGAGAAATGTTGGCTGTAGTGTATGGTGTAGAACATTTTCATTTGTATCTTTTTGCATCTGAATTTAAAGTGTTGACGGATCACAAACCTCTGCTTGGTATTGTTCAGAGTCAAAAACCTGCTTCTGCGCGCATGGAGCGTTGGCGATTGCGACTAATGCCGTATCAGTTTACCCTTGAATACAGGCCAGGCAAGGATGACCAAAATCCTGCAGACTACATGAGTAGACACCCGTTTGAACAGCCAATGCGAGACAATGCTGCTGAAGCATATGTTGCTTTCATAAGCCAGCATGCTGTCCCAAAAGCAATGTCATTTGACGAAGTACAAAATGCAACCAGGGTAGATAAGACTCTTCAGAAGGTCATGACTGCCATACAGGCTGGCAGATGGTGGGACGATCCAGATTTATCCCCATATTCTCGTTTTCAGGATGAGCTTTCAGTCTATGACGGTGTGGTTTTACGGGAACACAGACTTGTTATTCCTGTATCCCTCAGAAACAAAGTTGTTGAGATTGCACACAACACTCACCAAAGCATTGTAAAAACAAAACAGTTGATCAGGGAAAAAGTCTGGTTTCCTGGTATTGACAAGGTAGTTGAGGACACGGTAAAGTCTTGTATCCCGTGCCAGGCCTCCTACCCAGGGTCCACTAAACGTGAACCAATCTGTCCAACTCCGCTTCAAATTGAACCTTGGTCTGAAATAGCAATCGATTTTGCAGGACCTTTCCCGTCAGGCCAGTATGCTCTTGTTGTTCTAGACGAACATAGCAGATACCCAGAAGTTGAAATAGTGTCTTCAACCTCTGCTCAGGCTATAATTCCACGACTCAGTTCAATCTTTGCACGCCAAGGATTTCTGTTGTGAAAACAGACAATGGTCCACCTTTTCAAGGTCAGGACTTTGCAAACTTTGCTGAAGTATGCGGCTTCAGGCATAGAAGAATCACTCCTCTCTGGCCAGAATCAAATGGCACTGTTGAAAGGTTCATGGGAACTTTGAACAAATTTGTTAGAGCTTCTGTTGCAGACAATCGAGACTGGAAAGCTGAACTTCATAGCTTTCTCATGCATTACATGGCGACTCCCCACAGTGCAACTCAGATTTCTCCTTTTGAGGCCCTTACAGGGAGGAAGATGAACATGGGAATTCCTCATATTCCCAAAACTGACTCATCTCCTGTTTCAGTTCGCATGCGTGTGAACGACACGGCGAGTAAGAATCACATGAAAGAGTATGGTGATAAGAAGAGGCGTACATTGTCATCCTCTCTCTCCCCAGGTTCCTGTGTGTTGCTAAAGCAGCGCAAGGTTAACAAACTCACCCCTCCTTATTCTCCAAACCCTTACATGGTTGTTGAAAAGAAGGGAAGCATGGTCACTGTAGAGCGAAATGGTCACTGCGTTACTCGCAACTCCTCCTTTTTCAAACCTGTCAACATTGACCCATCAGTCGAGGATGAAGAAAAGGATCCAGGGCCAGAAAAGGAACCAGATCCTGTTTCTGTACCAATACCTTCAAATGACCCTGTTTCTGTACCTGTCTCTTCTGGTCCGAGCCCAACTATTGCAGCTCCTCGAAGAAACCCAGTCAGAAATGCTGGAATACCCAATAAGTACAGTGACTACATTGTAAATAGTAAATACTGAGTAGTTTCTTGTTTTGTTATGTGTTTTTAGTTGATTGAATAATCTGAAACTCCAAAAGCTGTTTAATCAGGTCTTTTCATTAATCATAGCTAGTCATGAATCATATCTAGTCATTAATAATGTCTAGTCATTTAATTAGATTTTTGTTCTGATTTATGTTGGTTACATAAACTGTTTGACAACTATTGTAAGGCTGTAAGACACCTGCCTTTGAATTGGATATTGTTAAGTTCTAAAATGTGTTTGAATTGGATATTCTTATGTTTTTGAAATATGCTTTGAATTTGATATGTTAATGTTCTCAAGCATTTAAAACACGCTTGATTTGTAGTCTTGTTTTAATACATTTAGGTTTAATTTGATAAATTCAAGTCGTTTTAGTTTGCTTAAATATACTGACAAATTCAGTTCATGTGTTGTATTAATCTTTAAACTTTGAACATATTCTAGTATAAGTATTAATGGCAATTTAACATTCTTTTTGCACAAAAGTAATATTGTAGAATGTTCAATCTTGAAAATGTGTAAGTTTATTCAAGTCAGGGAGGAATGTAGTATCTAGTATTTCTTACGATACGGGAATTATTATGACACATCCCACGAGGTCGGGAAAACAATGGAACTCTGTACAATCGGCTAATAAATGTTTAAAGCACACGAGCTGTGTTGTTATTTAGACCTATACAGAACAGTTACACAAACATATTTGTCGTCATCGACTACTGAACGCTTCCTACTTAGATGGCTAAAAAGATAGAGTGGAAACACTGTACTTGCATGTTTTTCTAATCAAATGAACGTTACACATACCCATTTATCGTAACCTTCTTATATCCACTTCCTACTGACGATGGCTAAGAAGATAGATTGGTAACACTATGTTTTCCATGTTTATATTCTTAATTAGACTAGATGGTTTGAAATCGTTAACCTTATGTAGACTGTTCTTGCAAGACCTTTCAGTAAAATACGTCACAATGAAATAGAAACGAGGACGATTTCAGTCGAACTATTCTCTTTAGAATTCACTCGCAATCGTTGATTAACTAAGTTGTTTCTATTAAATGGTCCATAGCTTGATAAAAGAAAGTCATCAAAAGAAATATAATACAGAAACATTATTGTCCACTGTCGCTAGTAATAGTGTTCCTTAAGTAACAATCAATCATAGAGTCGAAGACAGAGGTATGTAGTAACAGGCTAATGAAAGGGTGGTAAATCCTAACATTCTATAAGCACACGGAGTTGTGTCTGTTGTTTGACTATATTGACTTTATTGCACAAATGACAATTTGATTGGACGATCATGCTTGATAGTAAGCAGTAGGGAATGATGAAACCAGTTTTTTCCATACCATTCGACAACGTGTATCACTTTTACCATCGTCTTTTAATACACACGAAGAAGTACACAACCTGTGTTTTGTATCATTACTGTTGGTGTTTCTGTTTTGTGCGTGTTTCATCAAAACCCAAAATGTGATCTATCCACTTCACCAGCACTCCTCCATCTAAAGCTGCTGACAGTCTTTCCCATCCATGCCAAATGGTACTGATCAACCATTGAAACATACGAATGGGGACGAATAAATACGACATCGATAAAAAAAGAAACGAAAAAAAGGCCGAACCAGCCCGGCCCATGTCGCCCAGACCTCAAATCTAAGTATCATGAGACGTACTCGTTTCTGGCCAACTACCAAGATGTTTCCAGCTTCGACTGATCCGTAGACAACATTCCTCAACCATTATATACACTGTTTGATAGATGGAATACTGTTTACGGAAGGTAGAGCCCAAGTAAAACTAACCTATTGCACACTGTAAAGACAACATGGACTTGCCAAGTCCTGTAAATTACTCACTCATATTGCTCATATTGAAGGGAGTAACAAATAAATCGTATGGTGGTTTACATCTCGTCAGCATTATTTCAGTTATGCTTTGATGCCAGTTATATAGCGATGGAGGAAGACACCATGTCAAACTGACCATAACGGCTGATCAGACCAGGTAGAACCGTCGACATTCCGTAGAGTGGAGTAAGTGGAGAATGAAATTCAACATCCCTTAACGGTATTTGAACCCACGCGGAGAGGGTCCTATCAAGTTCTGTACTCTAACCACAAGGCCACGGAAGTTGTTGTAAACGAAGGGAAGCCTAAATATATTCAGTTGAACAACAATAGCATATATTGCTTTCAAAATTAACGGATGACAATTCTACATATTTCAAATACTGCATAAATAATGCCTTTTTGATAATTCAGATGGCTCTATATACGAATGTTTAGCTGTCGGTCCAGTTTTCAAGCGGAATCGCAAGGAACGCTTTTACACATAACAAGAGGGTACAACCTCAATTCAAAATTTATTTCATTATAAAAACAAAGCACACATACAATTTCTCATTGGACAAAGCTTAAAAACTCATAACAAACTAAAACAACCAATTTCAGTTCATGTATCACCACGGTCGCCATGGTTTCTCTTCCGACAAAATGTTCCCAAGGAGACTAGAATCACTTTCAGTTGAACTATCCCCTGCACTACTGAAAGAGTTATAAGAATGTGACATGAAGCTGAGAGATGTCGAAGGGGTCGTTGCTATGGAGACGTCATCATGATACGCAGGTGCAACATTCGGCTGTGGGGTGGAACAAAATCTGTGGTATTGTTGTATAGGGCAAACTATTTTCGTGGGGATCGGAACGGCCGTCTGATTAGTCGTCTGGTTTCCGCCTACCTTCTGCAGGTGAGCGTCGAGTCTGGATATCGAGGCTGGGTCAAGGACATCGCTCGTTGCTAGGTACTGAATTGTCTCCCTTGCACAATCATCGAAACCCTTTGTGTAAGAGTCATATGTTCGTTGTGTGTAGTGCATAGGAATATGGCTGGTCCTCGTTCGCTTATGGCCGGTTGTAAGATGACTTACTGTAAGTTCTAGAATCTCAGCTTTGTCGAGCTTCGTGTCACAGCCAATCTGAAATGGACGAATGAACGGTTTTGTCAGTTTGAATACCTCTCAAAATCAATTTACATTGTTGAAGCAACACATACAATTACCCACGATTAATTTTGAAGGAATTCAATAGAGATAATTGTTTTCTGCTTAATCAAAACGGGACAAAATTGGTCTTGATTTATCAATTAACATTTATTCTGTTTGAAGATATTTAAATAATTATGAGGTAATCAGATTTGTTTGTCACGCAACCAGTAAGCAAATCAGTCAAACAAGTGTTCGATAAATTAAAGACAAATTAAGATATGAATACACTTCATTAATTATATTCATAATCGTAAACACATGTAGAAAAGTATTCAAATTTTAGAAATTGAATATTTCCCTTAATTCGCAATCATCCACTGCTACTTTCTGTATGGTTCTTTTTAATTCACAAGAGGTTTTTTTCCAAATGCTCACAGACACATAACATCATAGATGCCGATTACATAGTGATAAGATAGTTGGTGCCATATACTTAAGACATATTTAACATGTTTTTCAGAACATGAAATTAACTGATTTAGTATCCTGTACAGATATATTTGGCAAGCTATAAACATTGTTTTTTATTGTTGAAGCTGAATAAAATTATGTTGTGTTATAATGTGTGTAGTAGCATACATACCTCCGGTCTCGACTGGTTCAATATTTTTTTCAGCTGTTCGATGCTGTTGTTTATACGTTCTCGACGCTTCTTTTCTATCATTGGTTTGCGTAGCTGAAACAATTAGATCAACATTAGTATTATGTGGTAAAAACTCATATAACAATGAACTGGCTCTTTATTAAACCAATGCAAGTTTTCTTTCCAATATAATCTACACCATTTGCTACAAGGAAGTTTTATTATATGTTACGTTTTGTTGTGTTAATCTTGAGAAAGGTAGGGTATCCCGTTTGAGCATAGGAAATATTTCAAGAATGTATTATATAGCAGATGGTTTTCAAATATACGCGGTCTTGAAAGCCATCATCAAAATTTAATATCTATATGAAAAACCGACCCTTGCCAAAAAACATTAATAAAGATCACTTACCTTTCTCAGATAAGATCCGTCGTCCACTGGCGATGTTTTAGTATATCCAACCATGATTGCTGATGATAAACTGTGTTATTGAATCTATGATCGATCAATTTCAAAATACTTGATAGGTATGATAACTAACATCTGTTCGGTCTCTATATATACCTCCTTAAAACATATAACACCTTAATTGGAGTAATTGTTAGCATCCGTTCGCTTTAAAGAGTACTCTATACAATCACGTTGGACTCGCGTCTCCAACTCAGCTCGTGTCGTCTGGGTTAATTAGCGACGTGATTTACATAATTGGTTTCTCGTGATTAGGAGGTACTTACTATTCACTAGTACCGCCCTTTACCACATAATCTCCGAATTTAATTACAGAAGAGTTATGAAAACATTTGTGAAGAAAGAGGGGTTGCTCCCTTTACAATTTCTTCTTTTTATTTGGAACTGAGAAACAAAAATGTTCGGTCTAACCATGTCGGGTTTCATCAGACGAATTCATATAATGGAAATATGTCGTTGACAAAATGCAAATAACTTCTATACCGAAAAGGGTATTTCATTTTGAAACAACACATTTAGTGTGAAACGGGTTGGGATACATAACGGCCCCAACGTCTCTCCCTTCGTCATCTTGACTTTGAGATAAGTCTTGAAAATACAATAGTGATTTTTTCTACAGATAACTGACCACTTATTTGGAAAAGGAAAATGAATTAAGTTTTTTGTACGTTATAGATATTTTCTTAAATAATCTTTATTGATCTAACCTTTAAATTTCAAATACTTCACAAGAATATGGAGGAAAATGATCGAAAACGTAAATCTATTCAATATTCTCTCTTTTTTTTTTAAATATGTTGTTACTCAAGAGAAACGAAATGCTAGTAAAGCTTTGTAGATATCAATTGGCTATCTCTTAATTAATTGGCTTTGTTTACGGATAATTTGTCACGTGTCCCTTAGAAAGGACAGACGCGTGGATGAATGGCGCCTTTTTGCAGGGTAAGCAGAGTCCTGCTGGTTATGGGAGATCGGTATAAATAACTTCCTCAACCAGATATCCTATTGACATACAGCCAAAACGATTCGTATAAATGTCATTGAAGATGCCCAATGAAGACGTGGCGGCTGGTCTGGGGTTACACCGGTTGCCATCTTAGAGGACATCAAGTTCTACCTTTGGATAAATACAAATGATTACTGTCGTGACTAGATGCTGGAATAATTGCGCTAAAAAAGAGCTGAGTCAGCGGTTTTTATTTATGTCCGAGTGCCCCTTTTCGCGTGACGCGGCCCAAATGGTTCAAGTTGTTGAAAGTTATAGACATCCTGTTTATGGTTCAACTTCTTCATGGTACTGAGGCGGAAAATAGTCCTGTATAGTCATTCTCTGCTTTTACATGTATGTATAATTTTTGTAATGGCTATAAGTGTGCTTTGTGTTATTTTTATGCTGAATAAAATAGAATTGAATTGTACATTGGGTTAGGTGCCTGAAGGAAATTAAGTTAAGGAATCGGGCAGACATTTTTCCTCGAAGTAAGAATAGAACAGAATTTATTTAAACCCAAGAAAAAACATGTATGCAATAAGGGTAATACAAAATCAATATAAATAATGTGAAAGTCGTGATCCGAGAGAGCAACTGCCCCTAATCCGACAATAAGGGGCCAATCATCCGCCTATCTAACTAAAGAAGTATGTGACACGTGATCATTTACGTGTAATCACAACCAATCAATTGAGAGATTGCTTAATCGATTGCCAATTTATATTTCTTAACATGCAATACACACTCTTGTTTCCTTTTTTAGCATAACATAAATTTTATTGGCATTAAACATTACACATTTATAGCCATACACTTTTACATACAATTGGTGAAACATAAGAAAAGGAAAATAATTTACAAAGAGGAACAGTCCAAATATAAATAAGGAAATGTATAGATCGATAAATATAGTAAATAACTCAACATGTAATCTGTATTTGAAATATTTCTTTATTTAAAGGCACTTACGATATATTTGGCGACACTAAGGATAGTGCGTTGAGATGTCGAACTCATGATATTTTGTAAAGACTTAGTTGGCCATCTTTAACAATATGGTTTAAGATGGCGACATTTTAGTTCGCGATAATGCGGACAAACTAACAAGAATTGACATGAATCGAAACTGGAAGATATCAATACCAAGATCGCAATAATCGCCTATTTACACAGTGTAATATGGGAACAAATTCCGAACAGTTCTGAGAATGAAAATGGTAGAGGATCAAGGGTATGAATCTGATCACGAGAAATCAATTGAGTAAATCACGTCGATGACCAATTAATAGTATGTTTTTAACATGGAATGCAAACATTAAGTTCCTTGTAAAAGAATCAAGTTAAAAAAAAAGTTGTTCAAAATACGAGAATTTTGTGTTTTATTTTACAAAACCGAGTTGAAATATGAATGGTAGAGGGGCCTAAGGTATGATCCAGATCACGAGAAATTAATTGAGTAAAACACGTCACTAATTGACCTAGACGACACGAGCTGAGTTCGAGACGCGAGCCCCACGTGTTTGTATAGAGTACTCTTTAAAGTGGACGGATGCTAACAATTACTCCAATTAAGGTGTTATATGTTTTTAGGAGGTATATATAGGGACCGAAACGATGTGACAGATCATTCAGTAAAGTAATTCGAAAGTGAACGATCATAGGTTCAAGACATAGTTTATCATCAGCAATCATGGTTGGATATACGAAAATCTCACCAGTGGACGACGGATCTTATCTGAGAAAGGTTTGTTATAAGAACTGCCTTTTTAAGAATATAAAAAAAAATGAGTGGGTTGGTCCCGAAACATTTTCAATTGAAAGATAAAAAGACGATTGAAAGCTATATACTGTAATTCCCACTTGTTACTTTGATTTCAAATCAACGAGAAAAGAAATAGACGATATATAGGAACTTACTATTTCTATCCACATGATAGCTTAATTCCTAATAAAGCTTTTACACAATTGATAAAGTGTTTAATAAGGTTAACAACTAGAGAAGGTCTCTTCGGTTACTTCATTTCTACACATTGAAGAAAGCACAAACATAAAAGACGCCGATGTCGAAATGACGTCTTGAAACATGAAAAGCGGTGTGTACTTACGTACAAAAATAGAAAGGAAATAGCTAAAAAAAAAAAAGGTTCCCACGTGATATCTCGATTCCTAATAATGATGCTGTATATTTATTCAAAAGTTTTACTGCAAGAGGAGGAATCATTTCTATACTCACTGTGATACGTCATATAGGTCAAATAGCTTAGTTTCCTTAGTCTTTAGTTTTGTTGTCCATTGTTGATGATCTTATGATAAAATCAAAGGACATCGTGAACAAAAGACCACTTTGACAGAAGTAAAATCTTAATATACACAATTATAAACATTCAAAAGCATTTCAAAACAGCACGTGCTTCATCAATTGCAGGGGATAAGACGCACATCAGCACATCAGCTAAAATAAGATTGTGACATAAATTCTGTCTTAATCATATAGAGTCTACTTAAAGCATTCAATATCAAAGTATCTCGTTAATTTGAATTCCATTTCACTGTTTCAGTTACGCAAACCGATGATAGAAAAGCGACGTCGGGAACGAATCAACACGAGCATAGAGCAGCTCAAGAAAATATTGACCCGTTCTACACCGGAGGTATGTATGGTAGTTGACAAAAATACAAGGTTTTACGTCATTGCATTAACATGAATGTGTCGAACAGCTTATACGTAGAATGTTGGTACTATCCTATTACAAAGATATAAATGGAAGTTTCATTTATTTCTTTATGGCAAAGTATGCGTCGTTCTATTTATCATTTGATCAAGATCTGTCGCTTCATTTGCTGCATGAATGTACTAGGATATCCGATTTAGATAATAATACCTTCACTTTAAAAGATTGTTAAAGTTTTGTCTGATTGGTTGTCACGTAAGACGATATGATAGAATACTCTGAAAAAATATATATGCTGACATGAAGAATAGTATAGCAAAGTAGCAAAGTAATCAAGTGAATGCTGTGCGTCAGTTGTACAGAGTCTCTTGCCTCTCTATGATATATTTATAATTTGCTCGTTTCAGATCGACTGCGATACCAAACTCGATAAAGCCGAGATTTTAGAACTCACGGTTAATCATCTTGCAACCAGCCAAAACCAAACGAGAACCATCGGTAGTCCTAAAGACTATTCGTCGGGAACCAGTGAATCCTACTCAAAAGGCTTCGGTGATTGTGCAAGGGAGGCAATCCAGTACCTAGCAACGAGTGGTGTCCTTGACCCAGCCTCGATATCCAGACTTGACCTTCACCTACAGAAGTTTGGCGTAAACCAGACCACCGATCGGATGGGCGTTCCGATCCCCACCAAAATAGTCCGCCCCACACCGCAATATCACAGATTTTGTTCCACCCCACAGCCGAATGGTGTTCCTTCGTATCATGGTGACGTCTCCATAGCAACGACCCCGTCGACGTCCCTCAACTACATGTCCCATTCGTTCACCTCCTTTAGTAGCGGGGAGGAGAGTTCAAACGGGTGTGATTCTAGTATCCTTGGTAACATTTTGTCGGAAGAGAAACCATGGCGTCCGTGGTGAAACATGAACTGAAATAGAGTGTTTTATTTTGTTATGACTTTTTAAGCTTTGTAAACACGTGTGATTATATGTGCTATATTTTAATAAATTTTAAACCGAAACTGTTTAGTTTATTGTATTATAACATCCCATGAGTATAGATTCACAAATGGTACTTGTTTCTTTTCAATGTTTTATAAATCATAAAACCTCGAAAACCTAGATAGCTTTTAAATTGCCAATTTTTACCTCATTTAGGATCATCTCTTTTTCTTTGTCATAATGTACTCTATATGTCAATCACAAATTCCGTATCAGAGTCGGATCTGAGATATGTAGGCCTATCTAGTGAATGTCTCTTCACCAATCAGTCCAACATTGCTTACTAACTTTCCTTTGAAAATTCAACATGTCTAACAACTCAAGCAAATCACATAGTGCGAGATCACCACACAAATACAGTTGTGTAAAAAGTATATATCGATTATATTATGCCACCGTTCAGTAAGTCCTAATTAGGTATTTAAACTATTTTGAAAACAAACAATTCTAGAGATCTTGTAGGGAGAAGCATTCCCCGCTCCATATAAACTAGGCTCCATATAAACTAGTTTGCACCGTCAACACATTTTGCTTCACATGCGCATGTATAACGACAATTTTGAGTACAATTTTTTCATAAATAATGATGATGAATAACTAAATAACACCCACTAAATAACTATGATTTGTTTAATGTTACCTATGTATGTTATACATTCTTGGTTATTTAGTACTTTTCCAACTGTGACTTAACTAAAAACAGAGACACAGATTAACATTATCTATGTTTGGTGACTGGCAAAATTCTAGCAAGGGGAGTAACTTTTGTTACCAAGCACATGGCTGAATAGAGAGTTATTTCGCTTGGTCATGGCGGCAAAAAAGTAGTGAAAATGTGAGGTAATAAAAATGGTGTTTTTGTAATGGTTTGGATGTGAAAACTTGGTGCAGTTAAAAGTAATTTAACATGAATCGACATGGTGTAATTTGTTTGTGTTTAAGAGTGCATTTTATTCAATTCATAAAGAAAAAAACGATTTTGTTATGTCTTTCCACTGAGAATATTGTGGGTGGGGTATGAAATTGCGGCGAACAATCTGTCAATGTTTATTATATGTGTAGTTATTCGTTCCAGGGTGACAACATACACAATGCACTGAATAATTTTCGTAAATCAAATATAAATTCATTTATGTATTTTGGAAAACAATGACATGTCGACTTTGTCCTTTTTTTGTGTGTTTTATTTCGGACCCGTTTTATTTTGCTTTCTCTTCTATCTCTGAAACTTTTACCAATGATAGTCTTCTTTCTAATAATGTACAGCACTAATTTTTGAATTATTATAGTACATATTCTTTGGAAGACCTTCAAGTACAATGCTAGTAAATGTGTCTTGCCCAAGGACACTCCACAGTACTAAGTGATCACTTTTGGGGAACAAACCTGTGTTGGCCAGTCTCTAGTCCCTGCAGACCTGGATAGTCATCACTCTGGCTTCAGATTATTAATGTTTGGATGGCGTGTTCTATTATCATTCCAATTCCACAAAAGGATTCAAGGCCAATATCAAATCACAATCAAGGTTAATTCCTGTTGTAGTATAGTAAACATGAAAGAGGTTCAAACCCACAACCACTTCAGCAAAGTTAAAAAGTGGAAGTTTTATCCTCAGGTACTTCTCCATGATATGAAAAAAGTAGAAAGTGTTTAAAGGCACAACTTCTCATCTGCCACTTGTAAATCTAATTGGTCATCTATCCCTATAATTCTAAAAGCAAACTGCTGCTGATCTATTTACTCCTGTGTTTGTTTGGTTAACCCTCTACCAAACGCCAACTTTTCTACTATCCCAACTTGAAACGACATTTCAAAATGTGATGAAGTTGAAAAATAATCTCTGATAGGGCAGAAAACATAGTGGGAAAAAAGAGTATTTACTCGTCAAGAGCAATTTCTCCTTTTCCCACAATGTTTTCCATAGTTGTCTGCAAGGAATTGGTCAAACGTCGTTAGTGTTTGGTATTGGGTTAAAGGATACTTGGTAAATACCTAGAGGTCGAGTATTACAAGCTGTAGACAGAGAAACTTAAGGTACTGTTCATAAATGCAGTATTTCAAAATTATTTACAGGAATGAATCCTGTTATGCAGGTTGCGGTATGCATTAGTTTTTCTTGACAACTTAAACTACAAGTCCACATTGTTAAGTTCAAGAAGTTATGTGAAGAACTAAACCTCCTTCTCCGACTATAAATCCTGCTAATGTGAAGCCTGAGTTTAATTTTTATCTACATTATTGTAATGGTGAAATCAGAATCAGAGAGCATATACCTCTGTGTGTCTCGGAAAACAATTTGTATGAGCAAGCATAGATCTACCATTCTACAGAATATTGGAAAATTAGATAACATGTAGGTTTGTACATATTTCGTCATCTATGTAATTTGATAATTGGCAAGAGGCACATTTCCCTTGCTCATTTTTTTTCTTTTTGCTTCACAAAACTTTATTTTTTGTGATCACTCACTGAGATTGTAACATAGGTAATATTTCCAAGAGAACTCACTAAAAAGGAGTTATTGGTAAGGTTTGAATACTGAATATTGAGAACGTTTATATACTGGAAATTGAGAAGGTTTAAATGCTGAATATTGAATGACTTATCAGCCATATACCAGTAAAGACCCTATGCATACTTCCATTGATATCTATATGATATTTCGAAACATTGAACAAAAATTGCAGATGAAGAAGTTAAAGAAAATCAAAAGAAGGTTCTAATGAGTGCTGAAAAATGTAGAGTACATTTGTAAAGATTTAAATTCTGCATGTGTATTAATTGGATAGCCCTTTTTCCTAGAACTCTGCAAAGGTTCTAGTTCATTTATAAACCCTAACATCTGTTTTTCAGACTGATGTATTTTACAGTGGAAGAGATAGACTATGGTGTGTTAATCGGTTGATGTGAAGTTTGTATTAGTCACCCTCCATCCATACACCCAATCACTGCAAAACATTGATTCCAGAGTCTTCAGTGTGTTATAACTTCCATGGATAAAATTACCAACAAGTGAGGTAAGAAATTTCTTTAGCTTTAAACTGAGAATAAACCTTTGGGATAATAAATCCAATGTTTTTCTCACATTGGATTGTGTTTCTGGTCCAAATTGAGAGAAACAGCTTATGACAATTATGTAATGTAAGCATTTGCATTTTCTTTATCATATTGATTAAAAATTATCATGACAAAATGGAAAAGATGCTTGTTAAAAATCAGTTTTTCCTTTTGTCACAAATGCAAAATAAAGGATTCACATGTAGGCCTACAAACTACCTTTGGTTCAAGAGAACAAGTGCATCTGTTTGACAAAAAATTAAAATTATAAGTTTATATTTGCTGCTTCAGTATTTAAAACTCAAAATAATAGATATACCTTATTTTTCGATCATTTGCACATTATAAACAGTTCTGTTCTGTAAACATTTCCTCTCTGGATTGTCTTCCCATGTAATGAGAAGTGAAGGGGTTGGTGTAACAATGGAATGCATTCAAAACAAATTGGGGTACATTTACTCTCCCTACAGCTGTATTGTTGGAAACCTTTTTTGCACATCTGCAAAAAACACCTGTTAACCCATCACTCCATTAGAAGCACTTGTAATGGACACACACACATCAAGCATCAGCTAATTGTTCATAATGACCAACTTAAGACGTTCACAAATGTTCATAGGGCTTTTTTCGCACTATATATAAGGATGTGTGATGGCGTTATGGTTATCGTCAGGGACTAGAGATTGGTCAAACAGGGTTTGATCCTCGAATACGGACATCTATTTAACCTTGGCATGTCCAAGGGCAAGAGACATTTACTAGCCTAGTACTGGTAGGTCGCCCAGGGATCATGTATAATACCACTCAAGACTGGGTCCAGAACATTTATGGAAAAACAAAACAGAGTCCTATAAAAGGCTCCTTTTTTTCATAAATTCATGCATTTTATATGCTAGTCAAGGAACATCCCTCAACTTGAAATTCTCTACAGGGTCTTGGGAGCGAATGGCACAGCTTGAAACAACATTCACTGGTGGTTGCTGGAAATTGATTGTCGGAACATGGCATTTATAGTTGAAAACAAAAGTAATCTGATGAAAAAATGCATAAATTCCTGCTCTTGCTTGGACACCGCTGTTTGCAATCTGTTTTATATCGTAAACATTATGGTGTGACCACTAGGCCTGTTACAAGTGACCAGCAATCTGTCAATGTTTTCTGCTCAATTTTGGAATTTAAAATGAGGACCAATTGATAATTGTTTGTTGAGTGATCTAGATATAAGGATGGTAGCAAGCTGTTCCTTATAAAACAAGCACTTAGAAAAAGTATTATTTCATATTTGCAAAATGTTTTTTTTTCTCTTTAGAGTTAGAATTTTGACCTTTGGGAAACTCCAACTTATGCCAATGGTATACTTATTCAATCATTTGTATATGGTCGAGCCTCGTTTATCCAAACATTCGTTCCCAGGAGTAACGTTCGTATCAACGAATAATCTGGAATAAACAATCTGCGAGCTTCCAGTGAAATGTTTACCTTAAATTTACACCTTTTTTCATAATAATTACTATGAATTAAAAAAAAAAACGTAATAGTTGAAAATGATTGCCAGACATTGTCTCCTGATCGCTGTCTAATTACAAACAATAAACACCTTTCATTACACAACACTTGGTGACATTTTATGATCAAGCATACATGTGAATTTGTCAAAGGTGTGAATGTCGGATTACCATATCGTCAATTAACGTAAGTTACCACAAAAAAAAAAAATTTATGCTAGCGCCGGATTAGTCGTGCGCATATACTATTAGAAGTTAGGCTTAGTTCCCGACTTTTATTGTCCGGAGCCGGAATGCGGATTTTCGGGATTAAACAGTGGAATTAATGAAGGTAAGGACCGTTCCCTACATATTCTGTTTGGATGGCGAATAATACGGATTAACGCCGTTCGGACTATTGAGGCTCGACTGTATATCTTGCTCTGTACTTAATGACATTTAAAAACATTGCTGACTAAAGGGGGAAAAGCTCGTCATTTGCATATCTTCTCCTTTAGTCATGAATATGATTAGTTACTACATGTATATAAATGAATGCTGCTGCTTTTCTCATTTTCTTTTTGACTTTGATCAGCAGGTTTGATTTACTACTGTGCTAATTGCTTTGTGCAAAGAAAGGGACATGTTCATTTTAAAAGCACCAATAGACAACCAAAAATGACCTAAAAATGGTATGTTTTCTTATTTATATTGAGGGGTTCTGTGTGGACCAGTGGTTCATTTGGCAGACTTAGAACTCTGGGGTACCCTGTTCAAACCCAACCCACACCTCTGGTTTCATGGGAGTGACCTTTGGCAAGTCACTTTAGAGGCCTAGCCTTGTGAGTACTGATGCAGGAAAGCCATTATGTAACTGAAAAATTGTTGATACGCATTTAACAGCATACAAACAAAACAAACTTATAGAATTAGGTAGAAAACATTGTGACAAATGATCAACTGCCCATTATGAGTGGTAGCAGACTTATCAAAGTGAGGTTTTCTAGATTATGAAAACAACCACATATATGATGAATTATGGTACCTCTCTGTTTAGATTAATTCTTTCCAGAACTACATGATTGTTGCATTGAATATTCATTAATATGATGAATATGCATGCTAGTTGATTAAGGGCTAGGTGCAAAACTATAACAAGTACTTCATCGTTCAGAAGTAGGTTTTATTAAATCCACTTGCCCTTTGTTCCCCTTTTGTTAAAAAGTTATTCCTATATTCAAGAAATATTTTATTAGCTACATATTCTGTGCCTTTGTGTCAGTGATGCAGCCTTTAGCAAGGGCTTAAAGTGCTGGTTTTAATGTAAGACTTTTTTTTAAAAACTTGCTTTAGTTTTGCAGTGACTGTAAGCTATCATTATGTTATCTAATCCGAAGGTGTGTGGTGACAGCATTTGGATTATCATAAATTGCCATCTCCGGACTGACTTTTGAAATGCTGATGGTTTTACCTGTCTACCCTGCCTTATTGGCATTTGAGCATGGGCTCTTCTTCCATAATCAATTTGGCATTAAAAGATAACTGAAATATGTTGGACAGGATGTAAAACCCATACAAATGAATGGTTTAAAAAGAATCTGCTTCTGACAGTGAGCAACTATAATAAGTTTAAAATGAAAAAAAAAAAAATACAAATAAAAAAGTTTATTGAGAATGGAACAGCTGATGTAAACCTCAAGGCAAATGAAGGAATGTCTATAACATCAAGTTCTGTCTGTTGAAAAAGTAATGAATGAGATAAGATCAATTGGCAAACATTTTGACAGTGTAGCCATTTTTCTTTTCCTTTTTTCTATCTGTTTTTCTAGATATTTAGACTGTGTACCCCATTGTACCATCATGTATGCATTATAATGAATGCACTTACAATGAACAATTTCAGACGCCATTGTGTAAATAGGAAAATGGCTTGCTGAGCCAGAAGAGCATAGAAAGTCTGAAGACATTCTTACTTGGATATTCTAGAAATGACTTCTGCCCAGATCTCACCTGTTACAACCTTCATCAGACAAAATATATGTTTTCATTGTCTACAAAATGACAGTGGTTTAAAGGTTTCATTCTTTTGTGATGTGTTAACACAACTGTAACAGAAGACTTCGGAAAGCATTAAACCTCAGACTGCTGGGTAATTTTCTTAAAACAGATTTTTGTGTCTTCTACTTTCTAAAACCTTAATAATTTGCTTAATTTTGATGAGGAAAGATACACAGAGTAGCAAACAGTTTAGATCTCAGGCCAGCCACCAATTTACGTGACGGTTGGCCTGTCTCCATAAGCATAAAGTCGGTTCCAGCACTATAAGGGTTAATATTATTGCCGATATTGCCTAGAATGAATTAATTCCATAATTGGTCACAATTCAAGGGTTTAATGCAAGACTATAGTAAATGCTTCTTAAACATTACTGTAGTCTTGCACTGAATCCTCAAATTGTTTCTTGTCATTAATATAAGTAAATATTATTTTTCACATTTTACATTGTCGGCTGCTGGTGTTTTCAATTTGGACCAATTATATAATCCTACATTAGGGATTGTCTAAGGTGTACAGTATGCGTGAGAGAAAAGTAATTATTGACAGCTGTTTCTAGTTGCGTGAAGGAATTACAGAAGTCTCTGGGCGGTCTATAGACAAAGAGGGGTAAACTTATATTTCATCTATTTCATGAAGTTGAAGATCAGGTTGTATTTTTTTAACCCAATAAAAACCTTAGTTGTACCTATTTTTATTTGTTGTCTGTATGAATCAAATGAGTACCCACAACAAATGCTTTAATTAATGTAAGAAAAAAAATCTGTTGAGTGTTAAATGTCTTCTTAATCATCAGGAGCCACTTTACACCATACTTTGAAAAAAAAAATGGTCTAATCTATTCCTTCATTTTGGATTTTGCTGTTGGTTTGAAACCAATGCATTAGTAGTTAAAAACCAAAACGTTTTAAAAACTACATCTTTTATTCTTGTGTACAAGTGGTAAAGGGCAGAAACTGTTCCAATATAATGTGAATTTTACCTTTATATAGAACTTTTTTCATGTTGCAACAGTGAACTCCCAAGTCTTTTGCTGCATGTGCCACAGTGGGATCTCATTAAGTACAGGGGATAAACCGTATTTCCTGTATGCTGTCATGAACCCAAAGTTCTTTGTGATGCCTGTTTTATGGAGAGTTAACTGCCTTAGGTGCAAACAAAATATGTTTATTATATAGCATGGTGTTTTAATAGTACATTTCATTTAACCAGAGTTAACTAGGATGCTTGATGTCTTGTTGTTATAGTCGGGTTATGCATTTGATTTGGCTTTGACATTGTAAAAATGTCATGAAAGATAGGTGTTTTTGTGATAAAGACCATTAATTGTGATAAAAGGTGTGTCTGCTTGCTAGAATTTTCTGCTTCTACGTAACAGATGTGTTATAATATATTAACCTACAGGGCTTTTTTCCTTGAATTGTGAAGAGGTCTAGGTCTATTAATTTTGGGGAGTTTTAATGCTAAAACCAAAAAGCTGGTTTGACTGAATTTTTAGTAAAACTGCATGTTTTCAAAGAAATTTCCACTTTGGAATGTGCTTTTTGTGGGCCCCTGTTAATAATGTGAAGAAGCCCTGAAATAGCATTGCATGTGAATAAGTTAGATTTCATTGTAAAGCTGAAGAATCTGAAATAAAAGATAAAGTCTGTGTTCATATACTAGTTGATGTGATATACAATTAGCATAAAATACTTTGATTTCTAGATGTTACACATGTTTATGTCTTCATGCCTTTGAAACAATATTTTCAAAGCTTTTTTATAACATGTTGTCTCAGGTCAAAATATCATGATGCATAAAGGTAAAAAAGAACCTTCTTTAAAAGGACTATCTCACATATTGAGGTTTAATAAGAGTTAAATGTCAAAGCACTGAAATGCATATACAGTCAAACTTGTGCTTACGGCCACTTGTGATCAGCGGTCTTTTCCGTTCAACGGCCATTTTAAAGTCCTCCCAAACAATTAGACTCTTTAAAATTCCTTGATAAGCGGTCTTCTCTCTGATGCGGTCAGCGGCCAGGCTAATTAATCCCAATCAACTTTAAATCAATTGTCATAAGCGGTCAATTAATTGTGTAACTACCGCCGGCGATCACCGGCAGTTTTACCACTAAGTGTGTTGTTTATGTAAAAGATAAAACCTTCCCGTGTAATTGGGAGGTGTAAACTGAGACGCATGCAACTATCGATTTTGTCACGTACACAAACTGGCTAGTTACCCTTTCTTTTATTTGCCGCAGATAAAACTCGCAATTATTTTACTCCCTAAATATGTTTAAACAAAGGAATCTGTCAAACCCAAAAAATAGGTCTTTCAAAGGAAGCAAAATCCCCTTCTCTGTCTCATGTATCAAATATCCTTGAACGAAACCACTAAATGTATCAAGATGTAAAGTCCGTTATGTAACATCAAAAGACTACAGGACAAAATTGTGCCCTTTGATGTTTGTTTTGAAGCAACTCTTGTCCCAAGTTTGGGAAATTCCTTTCATGAAGAAATTGCAAGAAGAATGAAAGCGGGATGGGTTTTCTTTCATCTTGCGTTTGTGGAAGATGAAAAAGGACAAGCAGCAAGTTTGTGTAAGAGAAAAACTGACCGATATTTCACACATTTCCCGTGAAGATGTACATGTATATAAATGCTAGTTTGGTGGTGGTGATTTATTACCGCATGGGGTTCTTAGGTAATAATGGACTGCTAGGTTTTTATTTAAGTTGAGCAGACCAAAATGTCATTTGATTTTTCAACATGTTTTTTTCATCAAAATATTTCAATCATTTTGGGAATTTTTCATCGGAAATTGGGATGATTGGCCACTTAATTTGATTGTGAATTGGTTAGGTTTACAGTACCAAACATATAAGGAAAAGAAATCTCTGTATGGTCCATATACATGTCCAATGTTGAAGGTGAATTCCTAGGGTCACACCAAAATTTTGATAGGATGATTTTTGCGATAAGCAGCCACCTCTGTTAAGCAGCCAATTTCACCCTGTCCCTTGGGTGGCTGCTTATCGCAAGTTTGACTGTAGTAGTGTCTTGGAATTTTCTTATTGAAAACACAGGTGTTCAGCAATGTAAGGATAAGTTTTATTTGGGATAAGGAGTGTTTGAATCACCATTTTAACAATAGTAATACAGAAATCACAATCTGTGTCTAGTCCCTTTAAGTGTTACAGCAACATTTATACAATGTCATTTCCAGTGACTCAGTTTTGGATAATCTATCCTGATTACTTAATTATGTAGTCACACCCACTAATTGCATTGTGTAACATTACAACCTAGATATGCAACTACATGGTAGCATATGTTATTTTATCATCAAGCCAATTACTTCATTGTAACCCTTTGTTGTTGTTACAAAAAGGCAGTATGTGCAATGAACTCTTTTCCAATACAAAAACATAGAACAGTATTCGATAAGGTTACTTTTGAACTTGATCTTCTGAATCTAACCAAAAAATGCTTATAAATAACAATTTTTTCCTCTGTCATAATTATTCCATATTTCATTGATCAATCAAACAATGTGTCATTAGTTCTTTAACCCATTACCAAACACCTAATTTTCAACAGCCCCAAATTGCAAGAGTTGCAACATTTCAAAGTGTGATGAAATTGAAAAATAATCTTCTAAAGGGTGGAAAACATTGTGGGAAAAAGAGAAATTGCTCGTTAAGAGTCGTCTGCAACAAACAGGTCAAATGTTTTAATTTTTTGGTGATGGGTTAAGTCACTTTGCTAATTGATTTAGATATCAACTGCAACACATAACTCTGAACAGGAAATCAGTTTTGGAATTGCAAGGCATTGAAGATTGAAGAAATCATGGGGGTCACATGCAATGAAAAAGATATCCAAAGATATCCACATAAACATGATAAGTCCATCTGGGTTGATTTTATGTTATCAGCCATTTAGCTGATAAGCCTTGAGATGGCATGCAACTGTCCTGTAAACCATTTCAAGTATGGAAGGAAAAAAAAGATGCTTTCCATGCAAAATCATGCCCTTTTTTAACCTGTTGGTGGAAGATTGCTCTGTGTTAACCCTTATAGTGCTGGAACAAACTAAATGCTTATACAAACAGGTAAGATCCAGACCAGCTGTCAAGTAAATTGGCGACTGCCCTTTGATCCAACCTGTTTGTTACTCTAATGATCTTTCTTCATCAAACTAAAGCAGATATTAAAGGTTTTGGAAAGCAGACGACAAGTCTCTTTTTAAAAAAGTACTTAGCATTCTAAGGGTTTACCTATACATATTTAGTTCTTTGACCTTGTACACCTGAAAAATAACTTTGACACATTCGCTGCAAAAGACTTCAGTGTGACAAAAGGATAAATTTCTCATAATGATAAGCTCTTCTTTGAAGGAATCAAGAACTGTGTTCATGAACTTTATGAAGAGACATGAATGAAAGATGGCCAAGTTTGCTTTTTTTCCCAATTATTGTTATATAATTTCTTCATTTTATTGTTGAATATGTAGGAACAGTTTAAATTCAAATATATTTCTTTGTCTACCGGATATATAAGAGACAATCTTTATAAGCTTAGCTTTCGATCGAATCCTTTTCATCTGATTATTTATTAATGTATATTTATGTACAAATATATATGAAATGATGATTAAAATATGTTTAAACTAAAGATGGCCAAAATGTTATTGAACATGTTTATGAATGTCAAGAATATGTTCATGAACATATTCAAAGCAAGTTCATGTCCATGAGTACATTCATGAACATGTTCTTGACATTAATCAACATTTGTGTTTATGACTTGCCATTTGATGTTCATGTCTGTTCATGAAGTTCTTGAACCCATCTCTTGAATCTTTCAAAGGCTGCAGGCAGATTTGACTGCCTCAAATCCTTTTTTTGACAGGCTCAAATTTGCCAAATGGTTAAAAAAAGATATATTTTTGGTAGTGTACCTGAAAAGAGGTGAAACTCATTTTCGGTGTACTGGCCTCCAGACACCTTTGCCTCCTAAAGAGGTCTTCTGGCCTTCTACTCCAATCCTTAAGGAAAACCCTGCTTGAATCTTTCACAGGGGTTGCATGACTTTGAACATCATGTTTTACTGTTTCCTGTTTGAACTTTGTATAGCCTCATGAGCTTAGGAATAAAAACTGTTATTGGCACAGATTCAATATTATGCTAGCATCTGTTTTAACGATACTGATGGACCATTGGTCGAGACTTCAGAAAATCATAGCAGATTTGGCTTTGTTTGCTTACAAATTGCTGAACCTTTTGCCTTATGTAAGGATGATATTGATAATGTTTTGCAAACCTTTAGTTAATGTCTCAAGAAACTGTTTGTTTCATAGGAAATGTCTCAAGAATAAGTTAGAGACAGTATGAGTGTTTATTTCATTGACGAGAAATTTTTGATAAACCGTCTCGATTTAAACAACTTTGATTTGCTTGTTTGCCATTTGGAATGAAAACAAGTGTTTGATACCCTAGTTTTGTTGATTTTGCATTTGACCCGCCATAAAAATGGTATCAGAAAATCTTTTTTGCATTTTGAACATCTTATTTCTTTGTAAAGAGATGAACTTTTTTTTATAGCAAAACTTGTTTATTACTGGTGTATAATGGGTCCTGCGTGGCCCAGTGGTTAAGAGGGTGCACTATGAAATCAGGGGTCCGAGGTTTGAGCCCTTCTCATACCTATGGTTTTGTAGGAGTGGCTTTTGGCAAGTCACTTCAGAGCTGTAGTGTACTTGTGGATCCAGGAAAGCCATAACATATCTGAAAAATTGTTGACACGGGGTTAAACACCATATACACACTGGTGAATAAGGGTTGAAAATACTTAGGAATGAATATTATCAACAGATAAATATTTTTGTTTGAATACCTGCCCATCTGTTTTGATCATATTACTGTAAGGAAAACAAGACAAATAAATAACACCCTTTCTCTTATAAATGAAGCAAATCAGACTTGAGCTCAGGCAAAGTGGTTGCCATGACTGTATATATTGCTTAAGATTTCACAATTCAATTTATTTATTTTAATTGCTCTTGTTGAGTCAATACTAATTTTAAATAGCAACTTGATTCGCTTTTACTGCTATATGGGTTACCCGATACTCCATACTATCTTTTTTAACACCATCTTTTTTGAAATCTTAAGAAACCAATGTGATAACAGGAGAAATTGCTTGTCATAAGCAATTCCTCCTTTTTGTCACAATGGTTTTTTACGTAGTATCATAAAGGAAATTTACTTTTTCCTTTTTTTTTTTTCATTTGCTATATATTTTGACCAATCACAGATAGAGTTGGAGGAATGGGGTGATATGCTTATAGACTTACTCATTCTCTAATGCAAAAAAAAGGCTGGCATGTTGATGTGGTAAACTCATTTGTTTGAAAAGGTTAATAGTTCTTGTAGATCAAGCCCTCTACCTTGTTCTCAAAGTTTGAGACAGAGCTCGTGGAATATTTTTTTTTACTTGATGTATTTATCTCTCACAGCAGTTTGATTAAGGCCAAAAGGTTAAGCAGTCTGAGACGTTGAAAGAATATCAGGTAGGATTTGTGGAAAAACAAGGAGCATGGATAGGTGAACTGACTACCATGAAATGTCTGGACAACCATTCAGCTTGACCTGCTTCAATTGGGAAGAGGCCCAGACCTGCTCATTCTTAGGCCTGCTAATTCTTAGGGCTGGTCCTGATTTCAGGCTTTTGAGTTTAAATTTGCCTGCTTTAATGTGCATTTTGACGATATTTTAATTCAGGCTTTAACTTCAAGTAATGATTTTAAGGCTTGAGCATTCATTAGCAGGCCCGATTTGGGGAATTTGTATTGATGAAATTGCTGAATTGGGAAACCAAAAAGCTGATGTGACTTTGAAATTTTGGGAAAACTGCATGATTTTAAAGAAATATCCAACTGGGAAGTATCCTTTAATCGGCCCCTGTTATATTAAAGGAAAAGCCATGTATTGAAAAAACCTTATCTAAGAATGCAATCCAATTTAATCCTTTTCAGAGACTTGCCTGTGGTACACATTTTGATCCATATAGATTTATCCTAGGTAAGAGGTTTATCAGTCTCTGTACATGTAATCTGCGTGATCCAAATTCCTTTGAAAATTTGGCAAGGTAAAAACATCGTTATCAGGGAACAGGCATGCATTTTGTCTGCACAGAAATTCAACTATGCACCTTTGTAAACTGCTATCTGATAAACACAACTCTGCACATTTCTTTGTTGATGTTTCTTTAATCTTGCGTGTCAAGGTTTTGATTAACAGGCAGAGGTTTGGATGAGAGGTTGCTAACTTCTTTATTGGTTCTCTAAACCCCATATTGTGGTTACTCATGACATAACCCATTACCAAACAGTAACGACATTTAACCACTTTGTTGCAGACGCCTCTGGAAAACATGGTGGGAAAAGGAGAAATTGCTCGTAACGAGCAATTTCTCCTTTTCCCACAATGTTTTCTAACTTTATCAGAAGATTACTTCTTATTAGAGTAATCCCACAGCAAAGGTGTACTCTTAATTCTAGCTGAGTTCTTTATTGTTTGTCCAAACTCTATATTGTGGGTAGTTTTGACAAATTATCATTAATCAATTCATAAACCCATACAAGCCCGATACCAGTTTTACCCTGTGTTTACAAACAAATTGTACATTTAACACATCAATAAGTGAGGGGAGTCGAGGGTCCATTTATACCATTATCAACTGTTAATTACCATACTAATTAAATGAGCTCTGGCGTTGTTACACATTGCTCCCTAAAATGACATACATGTATGTCCAAATTGAAAACTAGGCTAATTGTATATAGTCTTGGGTCAGATTGTCGAGTCAACATGGGCCACATGGAGGGCAGCGGTCGACGGGTTAGGGCGTTGGCTTCTGGACAGGAGGGTCCTGGGTTGAAATCCTGTGAGAAGAGGGGCCCTTTTTTTATTAGTTCTTCATTAGTCTACATTCGATGGGAACTGGTGTGTACTGATGGTTATCTATCTAGGAAGCTGAATTGACAGTGTTCCATAAAAGTTGTAAGCACTTGTGTTCAATCACTGGTGCCAGAGATTGTTCAACTACTGGTACCCGTGAGGTGAAAATATCATGACTTACAGCAAAACAATGGAAGTACTCGGAAGTTTTTTTACCAAATATAATGGTAACCTTATTTATTTCAATATTACATCTTTGTCTGCATATGCTTTATCCCTTTCCCTAACAATAATGACATTTGACCACTTTGTTGCAGACAACTTTAGAAAACAGTGTAGGAAAAGGAGAAATTGCTCGTTGCGAGCAATTTCTCCTTTTTCCACAATGTTTTCTCCCTTATCAGAAGATCATTTTCCAATTTTATCGCATTTTAAAATGTTTTTTGGGAAAGGGTTAATTTACGTTTTATATAAAACAAATTGGGGAAAAGGGTCGTTTGGGACTTAGATGCCAATAAATCTGTTCCCAATCAGTATTGATGAATGTTGACCTGTAATGTCTGGTCATTACAGATACACTGAGCTGTCTAATTAACTTTTATCTCTCAATAGTAGAACCCCATAACTCCATAACACTTCATTTTATCTAGTCCAAATGATTCAGACATCGATATTTAATTCTACATCTGGATGCCTTTGATATCAAAACCTTCAGAGCGAATATCGATTATTTGTGATCATTTTGTTTTTGATTGGTCCTCATTCTTAATTCTTGACGCTGCTTGGTTCTCTCTGGCCAAGAAAGGGAATACTGGCGCATTTTGTTCTTATCGCACAGTGCATCCAAGCTGTAACAGATTTACAGCTTGGATCATTCGCGTTGCATATGATCCTGTAAGCTTTAGAAAATTTGAGGAACCATTGTGACAAAAGGATAAATTGCTCCTGATGAGCAATTTATCCTTTTGTTTCAATGGTTTCTTCTCAATAGCATGTAGATCATGTAATTAATTTGATGTGTTTTGTAGCCTGCTGTTGCCTACAATTTAGAGAAATCACAATTTCTCATATAATGGAATAACCCTTTTTTCAAATGGGCATATTGTGTTTTTACGAATTAGAAAGGCGACAGAAGGCATCATTTTTAACCCATAAACAATAATTTTTTCTTTGTAATATTGGATGAAAACCATTTTGACAGAAAGAGAGCTTACATACTTGCCTTGATTCAGTATGGAATAAGAAATTTTGTAAATATGGAAAAGTAAATATTGTAGATAAAATAATTCTTTTTATGAAAGAATCTGTGAAAATGATCATTTTGTGTTTGTTATGTAGCAGTTTATTCGTATATTATCATCATATTGAGTGTTCTGCTAAAGTAATGTAGAAAGCCCGTTGTTGAGGCTAAATTAAAGGGTTAAGAGATGGATTAAGTGAATGACAAATTTGAAATGTCACCTGGAGGGCCATTGGGAGTATCAATTTCTGAATGAAGGACATGTTTGTGATACCTTGAGGTTGTCACGCATATTGCACTGACCATTGCCAGCAATGGGTCTTCCCCTTTTCTTTCTTAAGTAAAGATAGGTCTATACTTTCGGAAACCTTTAATATCTGCTTAATTTTGTTGAGGAACAATACTCAGAGAAGCAAACAGGTTAGATCACAGGTCAGTAAATGATCAACTTACGTGGCGGCTTGCCTGGATATGACCTGTTTGCATTAGCATGAAGTCTGTTCCAGCACTGTCAAGGTTAAGGAAAATTGCTAATAATGATAATAGTGGTTTCTCCGGAATATCAAGAATAAGATGTATTTTTACCTTGTCATGTTTAACCATTCACCATTGTTTTCAATTTGGATCTCTCACAAACTTCCATATTTGGAAATGGGTAAAAGTGAAATACAAGGTCTTAATCACCTTAAAGCTTTTTTGAAATGATTTGAAGAACTTCTCCTTTTGTTTGAAGAGTTTATATTAGCAGACTTTTTCATTTATGTCAGACATCTACTTTGTACTTGTAGAAATGATGTCTGGTTTTCTTCAGTTATGACTATCATTAACTATTGCCCAACTTATGCCGTTCATATTTGATGATATGCCCGCTGAGAACTTGAAGAAAAGGCGGATATCAAATATCAAGGGAATTATGGAATGCAGAAAAACAGATCAATAATGGCTGTAAAGTTGTCTTCACATATAACTTCTTGTATAGGACCTCTAACAAACAGCCTTTCAGTTAGCAGTATTGTTCATTAAGCAAGGTCTCCAGAAACCACTGTGATAAAAGGAAAGGTTCCTCCCCATGAGCAATTTATCCTTTTGTCACAATGGTTTCTTCTCTCAACTTGGACGATTTACATTTAGAATCCCGTATTAGGAATATGTTATTCCATTACCAAACAATAAAGACATTTAACCACTTTGTTTGCAGTCCACTCTGGAAAGCATTGTGGGAAAAGGAAAAATTGCTCGTGAAGAGCAATTTTTCCTTTTCCCACAATCTTTTCCGCCCTATAAGAAAATTATTTTCCAATATCATAAAATCTTAAAATGTCGTCTGCAAATGCTTTCAATTTGGGACATTCCAAAATTTGAGTTTGGTAAAGGGTAAAAGGAAATCTGATCAATAGTCTAGCTTGACATCCCAATGCTTGGTCCTACTACACATTGTCTCTCTCTGTCTGTTTCTCTCTCTCTTACCCCAATGATATCCACAGTGAAAATATTGGAAATTGAAAAGCATGAGTCATTGTGTACGGCTTGGGTTTCTGGTTTTGATCCCATTGAAGGGATAATATTGTTTTAAATGGGTACCTTCATTTCAGGGTGATGTAAACTTTCCTTGTTTAACCTGTATGGGTAATGGATGGTGAAACGTATTAAGTGGTTAAGGTTTTATCGCTGAGGGGATTATGCAAGGGAACTTTGTTGTATGGTTTGTTGTGACTAGTATTACTTTGGATGTTTTATAAGTGTTTGGGCTTTCCTAGGATGGATTTATGATATTCGGAGGTGAGTAACAGTGTGATATTTCAAATTAGGAAGCTGAAATTGGCTACTTTTATTATATTTTATTATACTTGCTGGAAAGTGGTTAGCTATAAAGTGGTTAGGTGCATTATTGGTCATTGATACTTGAATATATTAAATATTGTGTTAGAAAACCCATGTTTTTTGTCATACATTTATTGATTTGTCCGGGGCCTCCGTGGCCTAGTGGTTAGAGTACAGAACTTGAAATCACATGGCCCCTCTCCGCGTGGGTTCAAATCCTGAGAGGGATATGGATTTTCATGAGAGGCAGTCTCCCGACTGACTTACGGAATGCCGATGGTTCTACCCACCTTGACCAGCCCTTATGGGCAGTTGAGTATGGGGTCTTCTTCCATCATTAAGAGTCGGGCATCGCTACATAACTGAAATAATGTTGATGTGATGTAAAACCCATATATACATATATATATATTGATTTGTCTATTTTGGGTGAATTACTCAAAGCTACTATTCTGATAAATAGAACAAATTATCTTTATTTAAAACAAAGTTAAGATTCAAGTTTTATCTAGTTAGTCTTTTGCCTAATGAGAAAAGGAGAATTATCCAGCCATTAAATGACTTAGAACTGGATCAGACTCATACCAGAAATATCTCATTTTGTCACAATGTTTTCCAAAGCATGTCTTTCTTTGACTCTCTAAACAGAATCCATGGAGTTTTGTTCAGTCTAAACCCTGAGAATGCTGGGTAATTTTCTAAAAATAGATTTTTGTTTTGTCTGCCTTCGAAATCCTTAAACATCTGCTTAATGTTGATGAGGAAAGATACTCAGAGTAGCTCTCAAGTTAGATCACAGGCCAGCCGCCAATTTACTTGGGCGCTGGCCTGGACCTAACCTGTTTGCATAAGCATGAAGTCGGTTCCGGCACTATAAGGGTTAAGATAGACAGTCTACATTTCTACTATGCATACAATGACATCACGCTACATTTGCGGTTTTAAGTGTTATATTTCAAGTAAAATTAGATAAGAACTTTGAATTGCAATAATAAGTCAATGCTCTTATCTGTATTGATAGGGGAGAGGTTAAGGTAAATGATTAACCCTTTCCCAAACAATAACGACATTTGACGACTTTGTAGCAGACGACTTTAGAAAACATTGAGGGAAAAGGAGAAATTGCTCGTGATGAGCAATTTCTCCTTTTCCCACAATGTTTTCTGCTCTTTCTGAAGAATATTGTTCAATTTCATCACATCTTGAAATGTCGTCTGCAAACTTTCAATTTGGGACAGTCGAATATTTGTTGTTTGGGAAAGGGTTAATTGAATAACCTTGTAACTTGAGACATAGATCTATCTCTTTCGCTTGAAAGGAAGGTTTAAACTTTAGAAGCAGTTATAACAAATTCCGATTATGATTTTTGTAGATTAAAGTTTGGCAGATATTAGCTTGAAATAAATTGTCCCTTTTCAGGAGAGAAGATTTGTCTGCAACAGATGATTTTTGAGAAAAAATTACATGATTACTTAGATCTAACACTCAATTTGTTTGATGTAGAGCTAATTGGTCTTTTACCAAACAATTCAACCATTTAAAGGTGCTTGTTCACCAAAGAAAAATACAGTCAAGCCTCGATAGTCCGAACGTCATCAATCCATATTATTCGCCACCCGAACAGAATTTGTAGGGAATGGTCCTTACCTTCCTTAATTCCACTGTTTAATCCGGAAAATCCGCGTTCCGGCTCCGGACAATAAAAGTCGGGAACCAAGCCTAACTTCTAATAGTATATGCGCATGACTAATCAGGAAACCAACATAATGATTATCTTACGTTTATTGACGATATGGTAATCCAACATTCACACCTTTGGCAAATTCGCATGTATGCTTGATCATAAAATGTCACCAAGTGTATTGTAATTAATTCGAAGGTGTTGATTGTTTGTAAATCAGTCATTTATTCAATTAACTGGTATAACCTAATGTTAATTATCGTCGCGTGCAGAAAGTTGAGTTTGTAAAAGGTGTTAACTCTCTGCATTGACTGCAATGTCCGGCAATCATTTTCAACTATTACGGTATTTTTTACTTCATAGTAATTATTATGAAAAAATGGTGTATAGGTAAACATTTCAATGGAAACTCGCTGATTGTTTATTCCGGATTATTCGTTATTACGAACATTACTCCTGGAAACGAAAGTGTTCGGATAAACGGACTGTATTGAAATTCTAAATAATATGTCGTTGAAACAATACAGTTTCTTAGTTGTTGTTTGATATACAATTAAAAGAAGCTATTGAAAGCACAATTGATTCAGGATTCATTTTATAAAGTATGTATGATTATATGCTATAGATCTTAAAAGCAACATTACACTTTTGTATTAAAGTACATGTAATGTCATGTTAAATCACTGTATACATGCTTTAACGAATTGAACATGGTCTTATTTAGACTAGTCAGTGGGTATCATTTAAAAGTTCAGCTGCAGATTTAAAGGAATTAATCAGTTACTGCCAAATTTATTTACATCTGTGAACAAGACTTTAACATGTATGGATCAGACCTTAAAATGTCTGTTTATTTTTTCAAATTGTATTGATTTCATGAGCAAATTCACCTTTTACCTCAATGTTTTCAAAATTTTGCCTGTTGTTTATTTGAATTGCTGAATACCTGTGTTTTCATTTCAAAAAGTGAAACAAGCTCCTATGCCTTTCAGTGCTTTGATTGCATTTCGGGGATTTCACAGGACAGATATAACATATTCGTGGAAACTGTCAATTCAAGGTTTGTTAGACCTACGTGTTAAAAGTGTATGGATCAACAATCTAGTTTTAGATAACTATAGATCTGTAATATCATTTTATCTGTATTAAGCAGACATTTTATTTAAAAAAAGGTTAAATCCTCTATCTGTGAGATAGTCCTTTAAGGTTGATTATGTGAAGGGTTATTATTTCTAGGTCCTATCACATCATGTAAAGCTAAAGTGGAGATAATAAGTGACTCATTATATTGATAATATTTGCATTATAAGGTAACATAAGGTGCACCAATTGGCAAACAAAACCCTTCAGTGCTTCAATAATTGCCTGCTACTCACATAATGACCCCGTTTGAACCCTTTACTAAATGCCGAATTTTAGACTGTCCCAAATTGAAAGAGTTTGCAGATGACATTTCAAAATGTGATCAAAATTGAAAAATAATCTTCAGATAGGGCAGAAAACATTGTGGGAAAATGAGATATTGCTTGTTAAGACACAATTTGAAAAAATGAAATGCTTAAAGACTGTTAGATGGTTTGCTCATTTCTTTTATCAAATAATCCTTCAGATGCAAGGTTTTCAATAAACAATCTTATTTTAGTTTCCAGACACCATTTGATGATGGAAGAGAGTTTAAGTCTGAGAAACAGACCCAGTTTCACTTGATTGCAGCAGACAAAATGTCTCAAAATTGAAGTAGGCATTTACCTAACTCCTTATAATACTTGTTCAAAATGTTGCATTATTGTCCTTTTGGCAGACTCGCAATACTTTAAAAAATTTACCGCAAATATGTTGGAAGTTCATATTTGCTGTTGGGATTTAGTTGTCAATGACCTGTTTATTAATTTGAAATACTCTTTTATTTTGCAATGTTTTGTAAGAATCATTTGCATGTTCTCTCATTTTGAGCTTACCATTTAGTTTGGGATCTACCCATTATCACATTTCTAGCCAAGCCTCATGTATTTTTATTGCAAAAAAGCAGGGAAATTTGGTTACAGTGTCCCATAAAAAGACGTTTGCGCCTTGTCCCCAGCATCATTTTCAAAACTATCTGTGTTTGTATGGGAACTACCAGACTTAAGCAGGAAACTGGCTATTTATTAGATTTGTATTGATCTCTGTTTTGGGATAAGATATGCATTTTTTAGGGAGGACTGATTCTGTACAATTGCCCTGTGCTCTAACCCGGCTTGCCCCCAAATGGACCGGTTTGTTGTATATTTGTTTGTAGAAACTGATGTTATAGTGCTGGGTACCGTTTTACTAAACAGTTTACGCTTAAGATTTCCGTAAGTCTAAAACAATAATTCCTCTTTTATCAATATTTGGCTAAGCAATATTGCTCTCCGAGACGCTTCCAATGACGTGTCACATTGCAATATTGTACTTTCATTAAAAGATACTATCCATGTTTAACAATTATGGCTTACGCAAATATTTTCCGTAAGTTGTTTAGTAAAACGGTACCCTGGAGCGGACTTTATGCTTTATGGGAACAGGTTAGATCAAGGAAATTACCCAGCATTCTAAGGGATAAAGTCTAATGCAGCTCAAATATATCATAGTGTTGTATTAGGGAGGAGCTCAAAAGTCTTTCCCTGCTAAAAATTTAAGAACTTATTCATCAACTTTATGCACCTGTTATGAACATTTAATTACAGTTCATGAAGTTAAAACACAAAGCTGTTCTACACATGTTCATGAACATCAAGAAAAGAGTCATAAATCTATTCAAATTCCTGTACACAGTACTTGTTGTTCACGATCCTGTTTTTGAATTTCTTGAAAGTTCTGTTTTCATGGCTGTTAAAAGTTTATGAAGTTATTATCTATGCTTCAAAACTGCGGTCTGCTTTCACAGTCTCAAAATTTAATTTGCAAGGATAGGTTGGCACCTTCAGCTTTCCAAAAGATTCACCTTGGTTTTGCATAAAGCCTTCACATTGTTTACTTGATTTAGAGTTGCGACTGGGAGATGTTTACATTAACCCATTACAAAACAATTACAACATTTGACCACTTTGTTTCATACGACTCTTGAAAGCATTGTGGGAACAGGAGAAATTGCTTAACGACCCACAATGTTTTCTGCCCACCAGAAGAGTATCTTCCAATTTCATCACATTTTGAAATGTTGTCTGCAAACTCTTTCAGTTTGGTACAGTCGAGAATTTGGCGTTTGGTAAAGGGTTATACTGTTTGGATACCCAATGTGAAGCATAACAAAACACATCTTTATGATCTTTTACACAGGCTAATTAAAGAAGAATTGTATTTACGTTTTTCATCATTGTCTCACATAACATTTATTGCTTGATTATCCATGTTGGTGTTTTAATCCCTGCACAGACTTGAACAAAAAAATGTCTGTTCATTAACACACAAATTCAAGAATGTCAAGGACCTGTTCATGAACATCAAGCATGTTCATGATTGTATTTCATGGACTTGTTCAAGTCCATGAATATGTTAATGAGCATGTTCTTGATGTTCATGAACAAGTTGTTAAGATATTTAAATTGTTTCATGCTATCTTTTGTTAACTGTTGTTGCTTTCAAATAGTTGGACTACTCACAAATGTGCAAAAAGATGGATGGGTAGAGGAAATCTCAATGAAATTCAGACCTAATTAATTTTGTTGTAAGAGTTTTTTATTTTGTGTTAACTGTTGTGACAAATGAAGAAATAGATTGTTGTTATCCAACTATATTTTTATCACAGTGAACCATTAGGTTTTATGTTACATTTGTGGTAAACATTAATGTGAATATTATGGGTGAGATGGTTCAAGTATAAAACTTGCTTGACATAATGCTTGTATGGGACATGTTTATGCATATTGATTTGTTAATTTGGCTATGCCATACCTTTACATCAGCTAAGCAGTCTTTTGAGAGGAATTTTGGATAATTAAAAGTTTCATATAATAGTAAAATGTAGAAAACATGCTTCTTTTCTAATGCAAGCTGAAATCCTTCTCCCTCATATTTAAGATAAGTGTATGCATCGATTTTTTTTTAAATTTTCGGAATGGGTCCGGTACCTGACAAATTGGGAATAATCACTTTGTTTTTCTCTAGAATTGGGAATTTTTCATTAATAACTAAATTCAAATATAACCTTTATTGGGAAAAATAGTCAGTTAATTTGATTGGGAATCCGGCTGTTTTAAAGTACCAACCATATAAGGAAACAAATCACTGGTATATTTATTATGTCCCCTTTTGGAAGAGAAGGTTGTGGTGTAATTATCTGATGTATTCTCTGACATACCCAAAGGTTATCAGGTGTTACATTTGTTTGGGTGTCTAGGTACAGTCTGGGCTCTTTTTGGGAGAAAGTAAGAACAAGTCATTGCATTTTAAATAGGCTGATATACCTTTCTCTTTCTGCATTGAATGTATGTTGTGAATACAAGAAGAATGCAATTGCTTTTACAACTTACTTGGAGGGAGCAAAGGAAACATTAATGCATTTACATTTTTTTGGCATTATATATCAGAGGCCCATTAAAGTAAGGCATCAAAAAGTTCTTAATGAAGCAGTTTTCCCAAATATGCTATCAATTTACAACTAACTTGGAGAGAGCAAAGGCACACATTCATGTATTTTCAGATTTTTATCCCAGTTATATCCCATTAAAGTCATTGGAAAATTCGTAATGATGCAGTTGTCCCAAATATTCAGTCACACCAGCTTTTTGGTTTCCCAATTCAGCAATTTCATCAATACAATTTCCAAAAATGAGCAAGCACTATATAAGGCCATTTCCGTAGAGGCTGGTCCATATTATAAACAATTTAATCATGATAACTTCAATGAAGGAGACGACTTAAAACTTGGGGGTCCTGGGTTTGAGCCCTTTCCATACTTCTGGTTTCATTTGAAGTGTCCTGGCAATGCACTTCAGAGCCCTGGCTTAGTACTAGTGCATCCAGGAAAGTTGTGACCATAACATATCTGAAAAATTGTTGACGCAGTGTTAAACAGCATACTAACAAATTGTTGAAGGAATAACTGTTGGGGTCAATATAGCTGTGTTGATTAGCATTGAAGAGGTTGATTAATACCAGGCTGGCCAGGGTTTGGTTTCTGTTGGCAGCTAAACCTTTAAATGCCCTAAGGCATGGCAAGGCACTTTTTTGTCTTTGTGATGATAGGGACCAGAGCAAGATTCATGAACTGATAATTTCAAGTGGACAGTCGATTATTAAATCTTTCTATGTTACTTTTTCTCTCTGTACAATTATACAGATCAAACCCTTATTGGTTACAAGTTCAACTTGGGATGAAAACGGCAAAATTCACTATGTTTCTGGTTGATTTTAGTATAGAAACAGAACATTTTCATAGTTAATATTTATTGATAGCGTATTAATTTAGTTTGCTGACCTTTCAACTTTTATCAGTTACTAGATTCCCTGTATGGTTAGGTAGGGAGCTTCCCTGTTGGGTAGGAGATAAACTCATCACCAGTTACTCGTATGGGAATTAGTGACTGGTCCAAGTAGGGCAAAATCAAACGAGAAAGATAACAAACATTAAGTATAGATATTTAATTGTTAGAAGGATATGATTCGAAAAAAAAAAATCTTATAGTGCTGGAACCAACTTCATGCTTATGTAAACAGGTTGGATCCAGGCCAGTCTCCAAGTAAGTTAGTTAACATCTAACCTGTTTGCTACTCCAAATATCACTCTTCATCAAAATTAAGCAGATATGTAAGGTTTTTGAAAGCAGAGAACACAAAGTCTATGTTTTAGAAAATTACCTGGCATTCTGAGGGTTAAGAAATTATTCATTAAATGTTGGTTTAACCGTCAAAGGGCTTTCACATTGTTTTCTTCAGCAGACTGCACCAGATGTACCCAAGTAAAGTATTATGGTGTCAGGGGTAATTTTTGGCTTATCAGTTAACTCCTGGGGTAAATACATTATAGATGTTACGATTTGATAAGGAGGGATTGGTTTTGGAAGATAGGAATACATGAATTGGTTTTTTTATGAACCTGAGTTGATCTTTTTTGTATGGATAAGGTTGTACTTGTTGCTTTGAATTTGTTCTTTTATCACCAATCTCAAGGGGTTGTCGTAAGAAGCGTTTGTAGAAGAGACAGATCAAATTAAACCCTTGACCTTACAACAGAAAATAATTTTGGGTGAATAAGCTAAAGATTTTCTTCTTTTCTACAATAGGAATATCTTCAGAGTTTTTAGGCAGCTGCGATAAAATCAAAATGGCCACTAACGGTTTGATTTTCGTTACAGTTCAAAAAAATTAGAGAATACAACTTAATTAAGAAATTTTAGTTTCTATCAAGCTGTTTGATTTTAAGTGTTACCTAATCTATTGTGCGATTGTTGAAATTGATTTTGCTCCAACTAGTGATGAACGTGGAATCTTAAGGTCGGTGGCCAACCAGATATCAACCACAAGATGTTACGACATTTTTCTCCACCATTAAAAGTTGGGCATTGCAACATGACTAAAATGCTGTTGATGTGATTTTAAACCAATACACTCAATACATAAGGGGGATGTGTTAGTGTAGCAGTAAGGGATTAATCCATTACCAAACAATAATGACATTTGACCTGTTTGTTGCAGACAACTCTGGAAAAGATTGTGGGAAAAGGAAAAATTGCTCGTAACAAGCAATTTTCCTTTTTTCCACAATATTTTCTGCCCTATCAGATGGTTATTTTTTCAATGTTATCACATTTTGAAATTATCACATTTTGAAATGTTGTTTGCAAACTCTTTCAATTTGGGACAGTTGAAAATTTGGCGTTTGGTAAAGGGTTAAACAGGTCCCGTGTGCAACAGGAAAAAAGGGTCAATATGCAGTGTGTAAGATGCTTCTCCAATTTCTGAATGGAGCTCTCAGCGGGAAACCTTTTGGCAACTGGTGAATCTATTAGTGCTATTTTAAGACGTAGCCTCAAAGAAAGAGCTATCCCAATGGAAGGAAGGGTTTCCCTCCTCAGTATCTGATGTGTTGTATTGAATGGCAGTCATGGTGTTATGTTAGATCTGGATAATACTCATAGTTTGTACCAGGAATATTTCTCTCAGTGGCTTAACTTTGTGTGTCTGGTAAATATTTTAGGTTTTTACTGCTTGTTTCTTTTGTGTGAATTTGAGGACTTTTTAGTGTCTGGTTTAGATTAAATTTTTCGAAATTGTCGGGATCTAAAGATGGATTATGGGTAATCACTGAATATTCTATGTTGAATTTCAGAGGCAGTAGCTGCATGTTTTGTAACCATGTATCTAAGAGTTCTAAATGCCATTGCTTCATGGTATCCTTTTAGTATACCTGTCTTATAAGAATAAGAAGCAACCTTTATGAAATAGGAAATTGCTGACATTTTTAGAAGCATTAGCATATAAAGTGATATAAAGTGATTAAATAAACAACTGTGATAAAAGAAGAAATTACTCATGTTAACCCCTTCCCAAACAACAAATTTTCGACTGTTGAAAGAGTTTGCAGACGACATTTCAAAGTGTGATGAAATTGAATAATATTCTTCGGAAAGAGCAGGAAACCTTTATAAGTGGAGAAAAAAGAAAAATTGCTCGTCACAAGCAATTTCTCCTTTTCCCACAATGTTTTCTAATGTCGTCATTATTTGGGAAAGGGTTAAATGATTTCTCTTTTTTACACAGAAGTTTCTTCACATCGCCATAGCGTCACATATTTTTAATCTGTTAATGCTATCTTCTGTTGTTGTTGTTTTTTGTTTTTTTTCAATCTAGAGCAATCTTAAAATTCCAAATAAGGAAGAACATGTATTAGCTATATATAGGGATAAAGTTTTGGCAAGTGCTTGGTTAGATGAACTTTGGGGCACTTCTCTATAGGCACGTTGAATTCGAAATGCCAGATTATGCAGTATTAATATAATGAGTGTATATATAGTGAGATAATCTTATATTTATAAAGGATATTGAATCTTTTATCCATTCTTGGTTTGTGGGTACAAAGGTTTCTTTCTTTCTTGATTTTTTAATAAATCAAATATTGCTCTTTTATTGTTATTGAAAGAGTTTTACATATATATTTTGAATGGTATTGTATGAATGAAGTAGAAAGGAGATTGTTTATAGAATATTTAGATGTTTGTGTTTACTTTTTTATTTGGACTTTTTGTATTAGATATTACATACATGATTTCCCTTGGTAATTATTCATAGACTTACAACAATATTTCAATGGGAGATGTCTAGAACATTTTGACATGACAAAAGCAGAATTTGCTCCTCATGAACAAATGCTTATTTCTTTCGTCAAACTGATGTGATTGTTTGCAACATAAGGAAGCATTTTGTGGTTGGATAAATTCAGTCACAGAAAAAATAGTTTTATGTGCTGGCTCCTATACAAATCAGTTAGGACACATGGAAGGGCGCTGGAAAGAGTTACCAGAGGGGTCATCACTGGCACATCTGGCCTGGGTTTCACAAAACATCTCAACTTGAGTACGTCCTCAAATATTGAGGATCCTCAGATATTCCCTCAAATTCTGTTTCACAAACGTTTTCCTCAAGTAAAATCTGAGATTTTTCCTCAAATATTTGAGGGAGGTAGGTACCTACCTCAAATCGATCCTCAACTACGTAATGTCAGCTTGATTGTTTGCAACCTTCGCGTTTGTGCGGTCTCTACACTATTTTATAGGAAAAATCTAGCTTTCCAAGTTAAAGACAGTTAGAAAATACAGTTTGGAGGACCAATGAAGAAGACCAACAAAATTACAAGCACATAAATGATAACATTGCGAGTCGAAACTGATTGGAATTGAACTGATACTTAGCTACTCGTCACACTTTGTTTTGGTTGCATTTTTCTTTGAAGTTGTGAATGGCACAGAGAAAGCTTTAATTTCTGTTCCTGCATAAAGCATAATGTCAAGTCAAAGTGGGTATTTGATTGATTTTAAGGTTTCTTTCAATAAGAAAGTGATGCCGTTAAGAACGAGTTTTGATGCAAACTTCTTAGAATTTATTTGAAGTGATCTCCCTTTAAAATTACGCAATTTTGAATATGAAATTTTTATCAATAATCTAAAATTATGCACATAGTGCAACATGTCACATTAACGCAGTGGTCATGTTGGTCGACCCTGAGGCCAGAGCCCCGAGTTCGCTTCTTTGCTTAGGCGATCTTTTTGCATTCATTTCATCAAGTGAGTTTACTTACATCCGAATATTGATATTTATAGAAACATACAACCAATACACTGTTCTATGTTCATTTGTGTATGCATATTTAAAGTGCATACATTTTATAGCCGGGTGGAACGATTTTTTTGAGAAAGCAACATCATTATCAGTAAAAACTACTTGATTATAATATACAGTCAAATCTGTGTACAGCAGCCAGTGAAGGGAAATACCAAAAGTGGCTGCTGTGCACAGACTGGCTGCTGTTCACAATATTTGATATTGACCATCCATTTTGCATCTCTCTTACAGAGTAGGAATGAATATGCATACCTAAATGATGTTTCAACCAACTATTCAGTAGATGTTTATGTAAAATCACAAATAAAGAGTAAATATATTTTTATTTTGTTTTTATTCAGTATTTACAAAGTACATGTATCAAATTCATACAACAGTTGTAATATTTATAAGAGATGGTTAAATGCATGATCTAAAGTTTCATCAAAAAAGAATATGATTTAAGTGCATAACTAACAAAAACCATGGTAACCAAATGTGCTAGGACAGAGCAGTGCAGCATTTGCTTACTTTGGTTTTTGAAAGAAGTCAGTGATGGATGTTTGCTTGGAAGTCTTTGCAACCATTATCTCAACCAACTGTTCCTCAACATCCATGATGCTTTCAAGAATGGACCCATTCCCAATTTGGAGAGCAAATTCCCTTAACTTTTCCAAGTAATCAGTGGCATCATTCAAAGAAACACATGTCTGGCTATTCTCTACACTCAATTGTTCACCCTCATCATCATCATCATCAACACACTGATCACTTTGGAGAATATCCATAGCATTAGAATCCCATTGGCTCATGTCTGTGTCACATGTCCTAAATGTGCTGTCAATATTGATAAGGTCTTGCACTTCACACCCAAACAGTTCATTAGAAATTTTCACAAGTGAAAGAGGAAAATCATCCTCATCTAATCCACCCAACCCATGTTCACCCATCTTCACTACTTATCACGCTATCACTGCTTGTCACGCTAGCCGAAGACTCAGCTTCTATTGGTGGCACACTGTTTGTCTGTTGACCAAAACCTGCTTTCTTGAAACATTTTTCGATAGTGGAAGGCTCAGTTTCACACCAGGCCCTATTCACCCAATTTATTGCCTGTAACACATTGATCTCTTTCAGAATTTGAGGGCCTGTTTTAACACTGTCATGGCCGACATGATAACGAAATATGGGAGAAAACAGTAAATCTGCATCCTTTTAAAGGAGTCATTTTCACAGTTTTCTGTGAAATATGCTTTGTTTGGGAAGCACGTAGATAGCAAAGCAATTTCCTGATCGAATTAATGCAGTTGCTCTCCTTGATTAAAAAACACCGCGCGCATTAAAGTAAATTATCTCCGCAAACATCCAATTTTTTAGACCATCAAAAACGCTCTATTGATTTTCTCTGTTTACACACGCCTTTGTTTCACTTGTGAAATTTTCCTGTCGGGTTTAGATTGGCCGTTACGCGGGTGTGATATACAGTACAAATAAACCAATTAGTGTGGCCGTTGGCTGCATTGCACAGACTCCCGTTATGTGCAGTGTATTTAAAGAAGGAAAATGCACGGGCGGGCCTGAGCTGGCCGTTGTTGACATATCGGCCGTTGTTCAGGTATGACCGCTCCCTCAGATTTGACTGTACTAGCAATTTTCATTCACTTATCTTAAAATCAACAATCATAAAAAAATACACACCGGTATATGGGTAAGAGATTTGAAAACAAAGGAGTTGGTCCTCATCCCTCATAAGAAATTGCTAGTTTGGGCCGCTTAAGCACCGTACAATCCTACTCAAAAAGATCCTCAGCTGAGGAGCCTCAAATTGAGGTTGAGATTTTACGTGAAACGCACAAGTTGAGAAATCTCAGCTGAGTGAAAATCTGAGGTTGAGGACGTACTCAAGTTGTGATGTTTCGTGAAACCCAGGCCTGTTTTTGTATGAGTGACCTCTGGCAAGTCACTTCAGAGCCCCAACCTAGTTCTGATCACCTGTGAGAGCTTTAAGAGCATATTCACGAACTTCATGATGAATGTTGAATGGCTGTTCATGAACACAAAGCTTTTCCTAACTTGTTCATGAATTTCATGAACATGTTCATGAACATGTTCATGAACATGTTCATGAACATCTAGAACAGGTTCATGAATGCATTCATGAACCCGTTCTTGATGTTCATGAACCTATTTTTGAATTTCTTTTGAAAAGTTCTGAACTCAATTGAATGTTGATGAAGTTCATGAATAAGTTTTTGAGTCTTGCGCAGTGGATGGATAGAGGAAAGCTGATATTTAACCCTTTACCAAACGCCACATTTTCAACTGTCCCAAATTAAAAGAGTTTGCGCACAACATTTCAAAATGTAATGAAATTGAAAAAGTATCTTCTGATTGGGTAGAATACATTGTGGGAACAGGAGATATTGCTTGTCATGAGCAATTTCTCCTTTTTCCACAATTTGTTCCAGACTTGTCAGCAACAAAGTGGTTAAACGTCCTTATTGCTTGGTAATGGGTTAACTGAAACAAATTGTTGAGATAAAGAAGAGAAAAAAATGAAGGGTTTAAGACAGGAAGGAGGTGAGGTAAATGTAAAACTCATGCTTGACTTCTAACCTTCTCAGAGTTCTCATTTATTCTTACTTCCTGTAAACCATTACTCCACATTGTTGACTCTCTTAACCCTTAGAGTGTTGGGTAATTTTCTAAAAATGTATTTTTGTGTTGTCTGCTTTCTGAAACCTTAAATATCTGGTTAAATTTTGATGAGGAAAGATATTCAGAGTAGCAAAAAGGTGAAATAACTGGCCAGCTGCCAATTTACTTGGTGGCCTGCCTGGATCTGATCTGTATACATTTAAGCATGAAGTTGGTTCCAGCAGTATAAGTGTTAAATGCATATGCATCAGAAAACTTTAAGAAGCACTGTGACAAAAAGGAGATATTGTTCATAATGAACAATTTTTCCTTTGTTCAAATTGGTTTAATCAATGTCTCTAATAAAATGTTTTTTCGTGCTTTTGTAAGGAATACATACTGTTTCAAAGTTATCTCCCATCCTGAAGACTCAATACAGGACTATGGTAAGTCTGTTACAAATGGATGCACTTACTGTAGGCTTGCATTGAACCCTCGTTATAACTGAAGAAATCAATCAATGTTCTTTAATAATACCTATTTTCTTGAATGTTGCCAAGATAAACAAAAGAACAGTCTAACTTGTGTTAAGCAGCCACCCTTTTAAGCAGCCAACCTGCCTTAGACAGCCACTACAGAAAGTCCCATTGTTAGATTTATAGTGTAAATCAATTTGTGTTAAGCAGCCAACCTGTCTTAACGGCCAATTTACTCTGTCCCATAGGCTGGCCTCTTAACACAAGTTTGACTGTAATATTGATCTGCTAAGGTTTTTGTAAGAATTCATTTCTTCTTGATTGATATAATGATAACTGTTAAAAGTGGTATAGATGAATTGCTATTTATTTAGAGGGAAATGCTTAAATGATGAATGCTTAATTGTCCATCACGTCAACCTTTTGCATTGGCATGCTCACTTAGTGAAGGATGAATAACACCATGGCCTTTAACCCTTATAGTGCTGGAACTGACTTTATGCTTATGCAAGCATTTAAGATCCAGGCCAGCCGCCAATTAAATTGGCGGTAGGCCTGTGATCTAATCTGTTTGTTACTATGGGCACCTTAACTCAACAAAATGAAACAGATATTTAAGGTTTTGGGAAGCAGACGACACAAAAAATCTATTTTAAGGATATTACCCAGCATTCTAAGGGTTAAGTGAAGTATTAAAAACCAGCGGAGTGTTTATGTTAGTTTTACTACTAAATAAGAAAATAATAAATGTCGGGGACATATTTGGAATAGTTTGTAGACAGCATATGGGGAGAGATTTGTGGGTTTGTTGTTATTAGATATTGCGTTCAGGAGATGTTTTACATATAACCACTTAACAACACAGTTGTGTGTCTTGCAGCAGAAGACTTTCAAAAAGCAATGTGACAAAAGGAGAAATTGCTTGTCACAAGCAATTTCTCCTTTTGCCACAATGCTTTTTCAACCTTTTCACATATTACATCAACAGAACTGAAAGGTTTTTAACATGTGTATGAACCCATTCAAAAGTCGTCTGCTTCAAGTAAAAAAGTCGTCTGCAGGTGGTAGAGAGTTAATACCATACTAGGACTCAGGAATGTGAGTGACAGCTGCATATAGTTTAGGCAGGAATAGAAATTACAAGGTACTTTTGAGACATAGACTCATCTTGTACTAATTTGTGTTTATTCAAAAATGGAAATTTGCAACAGTAGAATAGGAAACGTAATGTTTTCACTTTCACATTTTGTGTAAAGATTGACAAAGGATGATTCAAGAATTATTTGTTTTGAGCAGTTTTTACTTTTGTCACAATGGTCTCTTGGTATTTTGTTACAAGCATATTGAAATTTTTATATATAATGGAAGGGTTGTTAAAATTTTAATCCAGTATAAAAGAAAAGTTATTAAAATTTGAAAAAAAATGAGAATATACAATGTATCTGAATGAAAACACAAACCAACAGATATAAGTTTGGTTTAACCCATTACCAAACAATGACGACATTTAACCACTTTGTTGCAGGTGACTCTGGAAAACATTGTGGGAAAAGGAGAAATTGCTCATAATGAGCAATTTCTCCTTTTCCCTTAATGTTTTCTGCCCTATCAGAAGATTATTTTTCAATTTCATCACATCTTGAAATGTCATCTGCTTACTCTTTCAATTTGGGACAGTCGAAAATTTGCCATTTGGTAAAGGGTTAATACAAATGAATGGGTTTAGTGCATGACTGATGCAGCTACATGGCAGTGGTGAACCATGACAATGTAGACTTGCTATTACTATAGTCTTGCAATGAGCCCTCGATTTGCCTGCTGACCCATTTTCAGCTGACCTTTTTTATCTGTACATATTACGCAACAGCAATACATGAAAAGCTCATTAATTGGCTATTATGTATAAGGTTAATGAACATTGCCTCTGGCTTGAGTTGACCTTTGACTTTATAACTAATAATCATTAATGAACAGGGGCCATGTTTTGTTTAAATGAAGTTGTTTATATTTGATTCTTAATAGACTGATCTATAGATTATTTGACAGCCATTCTGATTCATACAATTTTTTTACCATTAGGAAGTGAAGTGTGGATTTGAAAGAGGATGTGAAGTGTACATTTGAAATACTTCCAATTTTTTCTTTTTGTTGGGAACAAATCTGAAAAGGAAGTTTCACTTTCTCAGGGCTTAGTGATTTGTGAATTTTCGTCCTTTCCCTTTACATGTTTGCTATCAGAAATTATTGAGACATAAAGGACAACTTGCTATTGGTAAGCAAATATTCCATTTGTCTTGGTGATTTCAATGGCCATTAGGTATTCTAGTTTTCTAGTTGTGATTCTTGCATATTCTTTTTATCTTTTGTACATCATAATATGCCATCTGCTTCAGATAGCTCATGTGCAGTGAAAAGGATAAAAAGAGGGAAATCAAACTTGTTTTTTAACCTGTATAGACTTCATGCTTATGCACACAGGTCAGATTCAGTCCAGCCGCCAAGTAAATTGGCGGCTGGCCTATGATCTAACCAGTTTGTTACTCTGAGTATCTCTCCTCAACAAAATTAAGCAGATATTTAAGGCTTTTGAAAGCAGACAACGCAAACCTTACTTTTTTAGAAAATTACCCAGCATTCGAAGGGTGAAAGGGACAACTTGCTTTTTCTATTGGTAAGCAAATCTTCTGTATAATACATGTGTTTGGACTGTTAAGGCTGTCAGTCCTGGTTTTGATAATTGCACAATCTTAATTTTTTTATCTTTTTTGCATCATAACATGCCACCTGCTTCAAATGAATTTTGTAAAATGAAAAGGATAAAAAAGGGAAATCAAACATGTTCTTTAATTGTCTTTCTCTTCGTTACAGGTTACCTGAGGTATAGACTATCAAAGAGAACCAGCCTTCGATGAAAGAGGAGACCAACCCTGGGTAATTTGCTGATCATTCTGGGATTATAGACTAGGCCTGGACTGGATCGGATTATTGTGTGTGGATTAAGACGGTGGTTAAAAACAGTGGTTTTAGTGTGTGTATGTGAGAGTGGTGTACCTTTCACCTGGGAGTTTTCACCGTTTTAAGGATTAACTAAGGATATGTTTATACAATCAGGGGAGTCTGCCTGGTGTTAAATATCAGGTGAGTTGTTTACATTGTTTGTATTGTTTACTTATTTCTGTATAGCTTGAGTTTTGTGCTAATTGATATTGATTGATTATAAAGACGGATGGTATTGATAGATGCTAAAAACGGATATTAGATGCTGATGGTTGTAATATTTTGGGAAGTAAGGTGTCAGATTTTCGTTTTTGCTTGAGGTGCTTTAGATAATGTGCATTTATGATATGAGTTACAGAGAATATTCAGAATATCCATAGATAGTACATCATTGACAAACTGAAGGTAGTATGACTATAGTATGTGTTATGTGTTTTAAAAGAAGCACTTACTACACAGTCTTGCATTTGATTCTCAAAAGAAGAGACTGTTCATCGATATCAAATTTCCCTTTCTGTTTCAAATGTCAATTGCTACAATGATGCTTAAAGTTGTTTTAAGTAGAAAAGAGGTTTTTCATAGAATTATTGATGCTCAGAATTCAATATGTTTGCTGTTTTGCTGCATGTTTTCCCTATTTGATAGTTGACATCATGTCCAGAAATTGCTGACCAATTAATAAATTAACAGGGCTTTTTCACATTAATTAAAAGGCACCTTCCCTTTTTGGATTTTTTTTAAATTGATCATGCAGTTTTCCCAAAAAATTAACCAGCTTTAACATACCTGCTTTTTGGCTTCCTAATTCAGCAATTTCAGCAATAAAATTTCAGGCTTGGGCCTCTTCCCCATTCCAGGAAAAAAAAAAAGCCCTGATTTACAATTACTTTTAAAAGCTTACTTCTGAAAGAGTATTTGCTTAGACTTGGATTCAAATTTGGATCACACTTTCAGGCTTAGCAATTAAATTAGGATATATTGAAACTGTAAGTACCAACACATTTTGGGTTTAACAATATTGCTTGCCACAGACTGATATGCTGCATAATGCAACATAAATTCCCATTACTTTCATTATGTCTGAATCACTTATAAGTTTATTTCAAACTGGGTAGATGGGATAAGGGTTAATTAAAATGAAAACTACTGAATAATTTATTTCGTAGGCTATGATGAAGTGGCTGTTGGTCTACTTTAGATAATCTCATTACTTATATTGTACATACATTACAATAACCCTCTACCGTTCGTTGACCAAACACTTAGTTAAGAGTGTAGACCTGGGGCCCGTTTTACTAAACAACTTACGAAAAATGTTTGCGTAAGTCATAATTGATTAACATGGATAATATCTTCTATGAAAGTACAATATTGCAAAGTGACACGTCATTGGAAGCGTCTCTTTTACTAAACAACTTACGGAAAATGTTTGCGTAAGTCATAATTGATTAACATGGATAATATCTTCAATGAAAGTACAATATTGCAAAGTGACACATCATTGGAAGCGTCTCGGAGAGACGATTCCAATGATGTGTTACTTTGCAATATTGCTTCGCCAAATATTGAAATAAAAGGACTTGTTGTTTTAGACTTGCGCAAATCTTAAGCGTAAACTGTTTAGTAAAACGGTACCCTGTTCATTTTATCATCTTATAACCGGTCACACGATTTAACCGAAATACCGTCATACCACTGAAACACCGGAATACCCGTTATAATCATAGTAACACCAAAACACCCTTTGGTAGTACAGGAATACCCTTTGTTTTGACTTTCTCCGATAACAATGACATGTTTAAGCTGATGTAATTGTGAAAAAAGACCTCATTACGTAAATTCATTGAAGCTTTACAAGCGATTTCTTTTTCTCGTTGATTCAACTCGACCTTGATGATGTTAGCCAAATCTTTAATAAGAAAGAAAATATTGTCTATCTAATAAAAGCTGCATTGGCTTTTGTCGTACAGAATTCAATATAAAACGAAATACGGTAATACGTTAGTAAAGGCAAGTTGTATAAACTTTAATTTTTTGTACTCAGTAATATCATTTAATTCGTTAATGATTTCGAAAAAGAAATCACTCAGCTTGATATACCTCTTGCATCCTTTTATTTACACTATAAAGGTAAAAGGTATTATGATAAAATTTGATAACTCTCGTTAGCCTATATCTCAGGGGTATTCCGGTGTTTAGGTGGTATTACGGTATTTCAGTGATTTGAGTAACCCTTTTATAACCTCTTACTTTATGTTGACTCACATTGGTTGATGCTCCCTCCTTTGTATACAGTATTGCATTTGAGAAATCATTGTAATAATAGAATAAATGGTTAACCCTTGTAGTGCTGGAACCCACTTCATGCTTATGCAACCAGGTTAGATCCAGGCCAGTTCCCAATGTTATTGGCGGCTGGCCTTTGATCTTAACTGTTTGCTTTTATGAGTATCTTTCCTAAACAAAATTGAGCAGATATTTAAGGTTTCGGAAAGCAGACAACACCAAAAATGTATTTTTGGAAAATTACCCAGCATTCTAAGGGTTAAAGCACACATTTTGCACACATTTATTTGCTCATTATCAAAATGCAGTTTATTGGGTACTGTAAGCGTTGCCTGTCTTCACTTTCAAACTTTGATCATTTACAAAATGCCACATAGGGAAGGGTATAAGAAACATATGGACCATCTGCAAACAAAAGGAGAAAGTGCTCATGTTATAAGCAATACTTCTTTTCATCATAAAGGTTTTTCAAATTTTCTGCTGCAGGTTCAAATGATTACGTTTCAATGAAGTAACTCATTTTAAAAACTCATTAGCTGGAGTTTTAAAATGAGTCTTGAATAAAGGACAACTTGGTGGGGGAATAGGTAGTATTTTGGCTCTTGACCCATGGATTAATTTCTAAAATTTTGATAAATGGGCAATTTAGCACCGTGATACAAAGGTTTCTACCAATAATCATAAAAAAATTCAATCTTGACTCAAATTCCCATATATGGCCCATTGGGGAAAGGGCAATGTCTATTGTTTACAAACAAAGTCCTCATCAACCTTACAAGATGACCACCTGTTCCGGATTGCATCTAGATAACACCAAGTTTTCGACTGTCCCAAATTGAAAGAGTTTGCAGATGACATTTCAAAATGTGATGAAACTGGAACATAACCTTCTGATAGGGAAGAAAACATTGTGAGAAAAAGGAGAAATTGCTCATTATGAGCAATTTTTCCTTTTCCCACAATGTTTTTCAGAGTCGTCTGCAACAAAGTGGTTAAATGTCTTTTACTGTTTGCTAAGCCTAATGGGATATATTTCGTAGAACAGGGTAAGGATAGATTTTAAAGCAAACATCCAATATTTGCTGTAAGTGGGATTATCAACAAGTGGTAGTTATCATTTAATTAAATGTGAAATCGTAAACCTTACACTAGCCTCTGAAGTAGCCACCTCTCAATGGATGAGTTGGGGTCATTGACTCAATGCTTTTGACATACTGCTGCCCCGAAATGGTTTGAAAGAGATGGATGTTGACTCTGGGTATTGAATATAAAGTCATTCCCCACCTATGGAAATTTTAGACTGATATTAATTCAATGCAAATATGAAGACAAAAATGGCAAAAGCATTTGGGTATACACCATTGTGACAAAAGTTCAGATTGAACCCCGCATGAGTTGACCATCTAACACTCAGCAGAAAAATTGCAGTTGAAGATTGAGAGTTTTGGACATGTGCGCCTGTCAACTGCCATTTCTCTGCCGAGTGTTAGAAGTAAGGCTTTTAAAGCATTGGTTATGATCACATACCACCAGAACCGGAGAATTGATGGTAAGCTCATTCGGGGTGCATAATGTGGCTATCATTGGCAAAAGTATGTGTAATAAGCAAAAGTACCGGCGGTGAAGCCATCTTGTTCGAACATAAGATTGTACACATTGGTCATGTGTTTCCCCCGCTTAGGAAACTTAAGCTAGGCAAAACGGACATTTAATTTTGCCACCCCTGACAGCATTCTCAATAATGAACAGGTCCCAGGCCAAAATGACCACTTCAAATTATGTTTTGGTCGGTTCAAATTCATAGAGATGTTAATTAAGAACTCCCATGGACCTCCCTTCAATTGCACACTTCACGAAACTTAGTAGACCCTAGGCCCTTGATTGACTGAAATCCCTGGGGTCTGACAAAGACACTCTTTGGTCTGACAGATTTTTACATAGACAAAGAGGAAAGTGTTCAGTTCGGTCCTACAGGGGCTCTTAGAGTATCGGGAAGTCTGCAAGTGGCCTGTTCTGATTCTGTTTTGGCATGTGCAACCAATTCCTATTAAGAACACTGCCTGTTAAGCTAATCTGAATGTGAAAGTATGATGTTTTATTGTCGTCAGAGGTATATCTCACTCAGGCCTCTGCTTAGCTAAACTGAACGTGCAAGTATGGATGTTTTATTGCATTCAGAGGTATATCTCATTCAGATCTCTGCTTAGCTAATCTGAATGTGCAAGTATGGCTGTTTTATTGACTTCAGAGGTATATCTCACTCAGACCTCTGCTTAGCTAATCTGAATGTGCAAGTATGGATGTTTTATTGACTTCAGAGGTATATCTCACTCAGACCTCTGCTTAGCTAATCTGAATGTGCAAGTATGGCTGTTTTATTGACTTCCGAGGTATATCTCACTCAGACCTGCTTAGCTAATCTGAATGTGCAAGTCGAGGGTTCATTGCAATACTATAGTAAGTGCTCCATGTTTATGAAGCACTTACTTTAGTCTTGCATTGAACCATGGAAGTATGGCTGTTTTATTGACTTCAGAGGTATATCTCATTCAGATCTCTGCTTAGTTAATCTGAATGTGCAAGTCGAGGGTTCAGTGCAATACTATAGTAAGTGCTCCATGTTTATGAAGCACTTAGTATAGTCTTGCATTGAACCATGGAAGTATGGATGTTTTTTTGACTTCAGAGGTATATCTCACTCAGATCTCTGCTTAGCTTATCTGAATGTGCAAGTATGGCTGTTTTATTGACTTCAGAGGTATATCTCACGCAGATCTCTGCTTAGCTAATCTGAATGTGCAAGTATGGATGTTTTATTGAGACAGACATGACCTTATCCAGTGATATTTAGTTATTGGATATTTCTATCCGGCCATGTGATTGATTACAATTTGGTCATCATGGGCCATTTGTGCAGGCTGTGTAATAACGGGAATATCAATTACAGGGAAATGTGAGTTCTCTGGTTTATCTCTGCCAGGAAATTAGACTGTTCGCTTTATTGGTTAAAAAGAGATGCAGTGATTTTTTTCCTTATATGTTTGATACGGTAAAACAGGCCCATTCCTAATCAAATTAACTGACTATATTTCACAATAAAACTTTTTCTTTAATTATTTGATCATGAAAGATTTCTAATTTTAAAGGAAATGAAAATTTTCCAATTTTAAAGGAACGCGCGGTGATTTTCCCCAATTTGTCCAGTACCGGACACTAAGATGGCACTGGTGTGTTTTCCCTTCTTTTCTTCTTGATATAGAATTATCATCGATAGCATTATTGGAATATGATACGCTGAAGGTTCTTTAGTCTTTATATATAAGTTGAATAAAAAGAAGAAAAAGATACAAAAAGAATATGTAATGTTTTCCAGCCACACTGTTGTCTGCTAGCTGTTACTTTCAATTTTAACCATTCACATGATTCTTTTTGATGGGAATAAGGTTAATATCAGTATAGACACAGTCTAGACTGAGTTCATAAGTTTTCTTATTGGATTATGAATAGGTGAATGTCTTTCTATTGGCACTCCACTTTATTTTTGTTTTTTCACCGGATTACATATGTTATTTGTAACTTCGCTTGGAAGGACATGTTTATGAAATACCATTTAACCTTTTCCCAAACAATAACGACATTTGACCTATTTGTTGCAGACGACTTTAGAAAATCTTGTGGGAAAAGGAGATATTTCTCGTAACAAGCAATTACTCCTTTTCCCACAAGGTTTTCTGCTCTTTCTGAAGAATATTTTCAATTTCATCACATTTGGTAATGCCATCTGCAAACCCTTTCAAATTGGGACAGCAGAAAATGTGTTGTTTGGGAAAAGGTTAATTTTCGGCACTTGTCTATGCCATCATCCCTGTGCCCCTTGATACATCACTTTGTATATATGCTTCAGGAGACATTAGAAGCCAGTGTGATACAGTCAAACTTGTGTCAAGAGGCCAGCCTATGGGACAGGGTAAATTGGCTATTTAAGACAGGTTGGCTGCTTAACACAAATTCATGTACACTATAAATTTAACAATGAGTCTTTCTGTAGTGGTTGTTTAAGGCAGGTTGGCTGCTTGAAAGGGTGGTTGCTTAACACAAGTTTGACTGTATATTGAAATAATTGTATGGAGTAAAAGATTGAATAACTATAATTATAATGCACTGATGATAAAAGTAAATATCTTTAAGTGTAAAACCTTTTAGTGTAGATAGATGTACAGACAGATAGGGATTAATGTAAACACTATTTACGGTAGCCTACTAAAACAAGTTCACTTCAAATTGTCAGGGCTGCAAGAATAATAATACGGCAATATGGTTAATACTTTTCTTCCCACAGACTGATTAATTTATTATATTATAAACTTAAAAAAAACATTTTCTCTTATGCATTTCTATCTTTTTAAAAGCACCAACTGCGAAACATTCAAAAACTCATTTATGAATGTTCATGGATGTCAAATGGCCGTTAATGAACACAAAGCTATTAGTATTTTGTTCATGAATTTCAAGAAAATATTCATGAACATCAAGAACATGTTCATGATGCCAGATAGAACCATTGGCATTCCGTAAGTCAGTCATGAGACTACCTCTGTAGTCTCATGAAAATCCATATCCCTCACTGGGATTTGAACCCACACAGAGAGGGTCAGAGATTCCTAGTTCTGTACTAGGCCATGGAGTCCCTCAACCCTTTACCAAATGCCAAATTTTCGACTGTCTTAATTTGAAAAAAGTTTGCAGACGACATTTCAAAATGTGATGAAATTGTACAGTAATCTTCTGATAGGGCAGAAAACATTGTGGAAAAGGGGAAATTGCTCGGTAAGAGCAATTTCTCCTTTTCCTACAATGTTTTCCTGAGTCCTCTGCAACAAACTGGTTAGATGTCGTTATTGTCTGGTAATGGGTAAACCATCATTAGTCTATGGGCTGTAAACATGGAGTAACAATGTAAAATGCACTTGTATAAAGCAACAAACATGCAGCTGGCATGTTGCAATCATGTATCTGATACCTATCAAAGGTAGAGAATAGATTGGTTGTGAAGGGGTACCGGTTGTGAAGCGATCCTTTTTGTCCTTATGTTCAATAGGGAGTTTGCAATACAGGTCCCAGCATACCAGAATCACCATCTGTTGATTGACTCCAGGTGAATTGTGAAAGATGTTTTCTTGTTCTTTACCCTTAGAATCCTTGGTAATTTGATAAAAAAAAAGATTTTTGTGTCATCCGATCTCCGAGTTGCAAACAGGTAAGATCACAGGCAGTTAGCCACCAATTTACTTGGCAGCTGGCCTGGATCTAACCTGTTTGCATAAGCATGAAGTTGGTTCCAGTACTATAAGGGCTAATTTTCATGCATCTGCAGTAAGTGGACAATTGTAATAAAAGGATAAACTTTTATTTTTATTTTTATTTTTATTTGTCCCAAACCTACAAGATTATTGCTATTTTCCAAACTTTATGTTTGTTGTTTGCTTTTGCTTTTGCTTTCATTTTTGCAAAAGCAGCAAAATCCAATATGGGGGAAATGGAATGATTTCATCCTTTCTCTAATGGTCCTTTTTTGCACTTATCCATAATATATGTCCACATCTGCATTGTGGTGCTGGTTGGAAATTAATATATCTCATTTATAAGAACCTATTGAATGAAATAGAATCTAGCAAATAATCCAATATCCCCCATGAAATATGTAAGTTACATTTTATAATGATCTGCGACAGTTGACATTAGAAAACACTTTGGAAGAAAAGAGATAATGACCAATTTTGATTGTTTCACTATAATGGATTCTTAGGTAGAATTTAAATGTTGTGAAAAAATATGGGTTTTTTTTTTCATGTCTTTTATTATAGCTTTGAACTGTTGCTTTGAACTTTGCTTTGAAATTCTGATTTTAGGATATGGGTTAACCCTTTCCCAAACAATAACGACATTTGACCACTTTGTTACAGACAACTTTAGAAAACATTGAGGGAAAATGAGAAATTGCTCGTGACGAGCAATTTTTCCTTTTCCCACAATGTTTTCTAGCCTATGAGAAGATTAATTTCCAATTTCATCACATTTTGAAATGTCGTCTGCAAACTCTTTCAATTTGGGACAGTCGAAAATGTGTTGTTTGGGAAAGGGTAATATTCAGATCAATGTGTCTGCAGATTCACACATTTATACATTACAGTTATCATAAAATACAAATCACGATCGTAGAAGCGTCCCTGGTGAAAAAGTGATAGTGTGGTATTTAGAGCATGTCTTAGCATAAACATTATGTATCTAGATAGGTATATGTATATATACATTTGTTGTCCCAACTTCTTTCACACATATATACTCTACCTAATTGGAATTTATAATGCAAGGTATTATCAATATCTCAGGTATGTGGGATGAGTTTTGTGATTGAATTCTCTGGATGCATGGAATCTTCTTTGAGGTGTTAATTTCACTCCGAGGACAACGTTTGAAAATATAATACATTGTCAAGGAAGGAGAAAAGTGCTCATCATGAGTGTTTTTTTAATGTTGCGATGTTGATCAAATTATAAAGTATCTTTTATACATGTATCATTTTTTCCTTGTGCCATGTTGGATTCTATTCATATGATATTAATTTGTACAGATTTTTAAATCCTTTTCTTTGTAAATTTTTTTTACATAACCCATTTTCCAATTTCATCTTACTTTGATGCACATGTTTCAGAAATCCTTACTCTTTTGTGTTTACAAGACATATCCCCTGCAAAAGATTCAAGAACTTATTCATGAACTTAATGGAGGTTCATGAACATTAAGTGGAGGTTCATGAACATTAAATGGATTATAAATACTGTATATTTTTCTTGATTCAAGTACTCCTTGTGCTTTTCTTAGAGCCAATGAATCAACATAAGACATCTTATAATGCATACATCATCTTCTGCGTACACAACTCCTTAATATTTAAACCACATTTTTCTAAATTAGTGAAGAAAAAGAATGAAAGAAATCTGAAAAGATTGTGACAAAATGAAATATATGCACGTTCAGTCTGAGTATTCCTTTTTTATTTCAATTTATTTTACTGTATAATTATTTGTAAATGTCCAATTTTCATTGATTGATTGCTGAAATGTTTATGAAAGGATTTTTAGATCTGAAGTTATTAAAATATTGATTGACATATGGGCCACGTCACGCGAAAAGGGGCACTCAGACATAGAAAACAGTGTAGCCCCAGACCAGCCGCCACGTCACTGACGTGGCGGCTGGTCTGGGGCTACACTGTTTGCCATCTTAGAGGACATCCAGTTATACCTGTAGCTATACCTATAGTAGCGCTAAGATAGAGCTGAGTTAGCGTTTTTTTTATATATCCGAGTGCCCCTTTTCGCGTGACGCGGCCCATATATTAAAGTATGCAAGCCTGACTTTTACATAATGAATGATGTTAATTTTTAATGCAGACTCCAGGTTTTGCCTTTCAATATTTGATTGGACACATTTTTGCTTGAGTACTCTCTCAATTTGCTGGGTTCTTATTGGATAGCTTGACAACATTTTGAGATTTGAGATGATAATATAGACTATTCAGGGTCCAGTGTGGTGCAGTGATTAAAGTTAGGATTATTTACAAAGAAGAGGGTATCCCCTTCCCTTGTTGATTTATTTCTATGTGTGCATCTTTTAATTGTGAATATCTAGGAATATTTATGGAACTAAAGGACAAATAGAAACTGTTTTTAAACCAAATCAAATGGAACAAACAATTTTACATGCAAGTTAACTGGCTGTGGGACAAATTTAAAGCGCTGTTGTCAAATGTTTAGCACATTGGAATCAATTCAGTCGCTGGGGGGTTAGATAATATTTTGAAATTCAGGCTCTGGGGTACCACAGCGCTTAACCCTTTCCCAAACAAGAATGACATTTGACGACTTTGTTGCAGACAACTTTAGAAAACCTTGTGGGAAAAGGAGAAATTGCTCGTGACGAGCAATTTTTCCTTTTCCCACAAGGTTTTCTGCTCTTTCTGAAGAATATTGTTCAATTTCATCACATTTTGAAATGTCGTCTGCAAACTCTTTCAATTTGGGACAGTCGGAAATTTGTTTTTTGGGAAAGTGTTAAAAGGCCAGGGGAAGACCCTGATGGTTCCTAGAATCATTTGTCAGTGAATTTTGTGTGCCAAAATGAATCAATATGAAGACATGGGTAAAACATTACACTTTTGACCAGCTGGACAGCTGACTAATAATTTATGATTATTTTATTAATCTGACCCATATCTTACAATCTAACAGGATACATGTCCCATTTTAACCCTTATAGGGCTGGAAACGACTTCATGCTTTTAATGCAAACAAGTTAGATTCAGGCCAGCTAGTCTGAGCCAAGTTGATTGGCAGCTGGCCTGTGATCTAACCTGTTTGCTACTCTGAGTATCTTTTCTCAACAAAATTAAGCAGATGTTTAAGGTTTAGAATTTTAGCAGACGATACAGAAATATTTTTTCAGAAAATAACTCAGTTGTTATTGGTATACATTGGTCAGGGAATGGACTATTTGCAATAAATGGAATAGTTCCGGCCCAGACCAATGTACCCCGAGAATGACCGAAATTAACCGATGACAGAATGAGTTTCAAAATGGCCAATTATGGGTATTTTGCCTTTAAAAGAATATAGAGTTGAGTCTTAGCTAATATTTTTCCTCTTTTTTTCCAGAATAACAGTGATATACGAGAATACAAATCCAGATGAAGGGAAATCGGATGTGACACAGCTTGGTTTGCGATAGATACTAAATATTGTGAGGTAAGTTGATTTGACACCTATCGAGTACTGTTTTTGTCCATTTTAAAAGATCCTACTTTAATGCAAGGGGAATCTGTGGCGTAGTGGTTGGGTTAGAGAACATAACTTGAAATCATATCGAAGCATGGGTTCAAATCCTGGTGGCAGCATGAGAGGTAGTCTTCTGGCTGACTTAACCCTTGGAAGACTTGGTAATTGGCTAAATAAAGGTGTTTGTGTCCTCTGCTTTCCAAAACCTTAAATATCTACCTAACTCCATTGAGGAAAGATATTCAGAGAAGCAAACAGGTTAGATCACAGGCCATCCGCCAATTTACTTTGCGGCTGGCCTGGATCTAACCTGTTTGCATTAGCATGAAGTGGCTACCAGCACTATAAGGGTTAAGAATGCTGAATTCTGGCTTACATATGATTGCTGATGGTATTGGGCACTCAAGTGTTGGACCTTCGCGCATCATTATGTGCCAGGCATCATAACATGATTGAAATAATGTTATCATGACGTTAAACCTACCTTTATTTTTTGTTCGATTTTCTTCTCCGAGAACAAGAACTTTTAAAGGGGTAAGTGTTGTCCATTGGCTGAGCAGCAATTTGGATGTAATGTGATGACATATCAGTCTCCATAATGATAGGCCCAAAACCCATCAATGGGTAATGTAGACTTGAAACCTCTACCCCTGTCACCAGGTGTCGTGTAGAGCTGTCATTTAGGGAAGTTGATACTTGATCATACAACTGTTAAAGGAGTTTGAGTATTGGTGAAACTCAAGAATATTTTTAGAATAACCAGTGTTCTCAATAAGAAAAGGCCCTGGCCAAAATTGTCACTTGTCACTTCAAATCACAGGCTTATTAACTTGGCGGCTGGCCTGTGATCTAACCTGTTTGCATAAGCATGCAGTTGGTTCCAGCACTATAAGGGTTAAATATTTTCTGTAGAGCCTAATTTAAGGTTGGTTATTTCTCTTATGAAAATGATGGAGAACTTGTTACCTTGTGGTTTTACAGCAAAATCATTTTTGTAATGTACAGCCTGCAGGTGAGATATCGAGGGTTCAATGCAAGACTATAGTAAGTGCTTCACAAACACGAAGCACTTACTTTAGTCTTACATTGAACCCTCGATATAAGGTTTTTAGTGATGCGCTTTATTGAAAAGGCTATACATTGAGCTGCGAAAAGATGCACTTGAATTGATATGTTTAAATGGATCTATACCTTTTACATTGGTTTATGAGAAATATACACCATATGTCACTTTTTAGCTCACCTGAGCACGTAGTGCTCAAGGTGAGCTTTTGTGATACCAAGATGTCCGTCGTCCGTGCGTCTGTGCGTCCGTGCGTCCGTGCGTGTGTCAACAATTGCTTGTGAACACTCTAGAGGCTACATTTATGATCCAATTTTTATCAAAATTGGTCAGAATGATTGTCTCAAAAAAGTTCGAAACTGGGTCATGTGGGGTCAAAAACTAGGTCACTAGGTCAAATAATTTAAAAAGTTTGTGAACACTCTAGAGGCCACATTTTTGGTCCAATTTTGATGAAAGTTGGTCAGAATGATTGTCTCAATAAAATCTTGGCCAAGTTCGAAACTGGGTCATTTGGGGTCAAAAACTAGGTCACTAGGTCAAATAATTTAAGAAGTTTGTGAACACTCTAGAGGCCACATTTATGGTCCAATTTTGATGAAAGTTGGTCAGAATGATTGTCTCAATAAAATCTTGGCCAAGTTCGAAACTGGGTCATGTCGGGTCAATAACTAGGTCACTAGGTCAAATAATTTAAAAAGCTTGTGAACACTCTAGAGACCACAATTATGGTCCAATTTTTATCAAAATTGGTCAGAATGATTGTCTCAATAAAATCTTAGCCAAGTTCGAAACTGGGTCATGTGGGGTCAAAAACTAGGTCACTAGGTCAAATAATTTAAAAAGTTTGTGAACACTCTAGAGGCCACATTTATGTTCCAATTTTGATGAAATTTCATCAGAATGATGGTCTTAATGAAATCTTGGCCAAGTTTGAAACTGGTTCACGTGGGGTCAAAAACTAGGTCACTAGGTCAAATAATTTTAAAAGCTTGTGAACACTCTAGAGGCCACATTTATGGTCCAATTTTGATGAAAGTTGGTCAGAATGATTGTCTCAATAAAAATGTTAGCCAAGTTTGAAACTGGGTCATGTGGGGTCAATAACTAGGTCACTAGGTCATATAATTTAAAAAGCTTGTGAACACTCTAGAGACCACAATTATGGTCCAATTTTTATCAAAAGTGGTCAGAATGATTGTCTCAATGAAATCTTGGCCAAGTTCAAGACTCGGTCATGTGGGGTAAAAAACTAGGTCACTAGGTCAAATAATTTAAAAGCTTGTGAACACTCTAGAGGCCACATTTATGGTCCAAATTTGATGAAAGTTGGTCAGAATGATTGTCTCAATTGAAATCTTGGCCAAGTTTGAAAACGGGTCATGTGAGGTCAAAAACTAGGTCACTAGGTCAAATATTTGAAAAACCTTGTGAACACTCTAGCAGCTATATTTATGGTCCAATTTTGATAAAAGTTGGTCAGAAGGATTGCCAAAATGAAATCTTGGCCATGTTTGAAAGTGGGTCATGTGGGGTCCAAAACTAGGTCACTAGGTCAAATAATTTAAAAAGCTTGTGAACACTCTAGAGGCCACATTTATGGTCCAATTTTGATGAAAGTTGGCCAGAATGATTGGATTATTTACCATAAGCTTGACTGTCTTAAAATTTTCCAAATTTATTTACTGTTGAAAACCAATAAACGACTTTGAGATACATTTTCCAATTGTTATTATTTTAATTTGCCCAACCAATTGTTACTGTCCCTGCTTTCACAAACCTAAATTTCCTTCATCTTAATTCTCTTTGTCTTGGTGAACATTAACTCAAGAAGACAAAATACAATACACATAAAAAAATGTTAACAAGCAAGAGCATTGGCTTAGAGTATTCAATGCAATTAGCACTTAGAAGAGTTTGAAACATACCAACCACTCTGTCTTAAATATACCTCTTTTTCAAACAGAACTCAGGTGAGCGATAAAGGGCCATTATGGCCCTCTTGTTTTCATTAACAGTTTTTAAGTATTATATACAGTGAACCCTCGTTTATCCGAACACGTCCGTTCCCAACAAAATGTCCGGTTTACCGAATAATCCGGACTAATAAAGCAGAGCATGTTCTTATTCACATTAAGACATAAACGGTCTGTATGAGCGGTGTATAGTTATAACCCTTTAGCAAACGCCAAATTGTCGACCGTCCCAAATTGAAAGAGTTTGCAGAAGACATATCAAAACGTGATGACATTCAAAGATAATCTTCTGATATGGCAGAAAACATTGTGGGAAAAGGAGAAATTGCTCGTCACGAGCAATTTCTCCTTTACCCACAATGTTTTCAAAAGTCGTCTGCAATAAACTGGTCCAATAATTCCGTTCCCTTATAATTTTGTCCGGATTGCGAGACATCCGGATAATCGGGGTCCGGATAAACGAGGGTTCACTGTATTATATAGTCCATTATCCCATAGATGATCAAGTAGCTGATCCAAATTGAAAGCAACATGTCTGCAGACGACACTGTTTATTTGGTACATGATTTATGTGACTTTAACCCTTTCCCAAACAATACATTTTTGACTGTCCTAAATTGAAAGAGTTTGCAGACGACATTTCAAAATGTGATGAAATTGGAAAAAAATCCTCTGATAGGGCAGAAAACATTGTGGGAAAAGGAAAAATTGCACGTTATGAGCAATTTCTCCTTTTCCCACAATGATTTCTAAAGTCATCTGTAACAAAGTGGTCAAATGACGTTATTGTTTGGGAAAGGGATAAGAAAAAGTTAACATTTTATTGCAATTTTGTCACAATGGTTCAATGAATAATTATTGTTTGTGTAAAATGCATTGATATGAGATAATAAGGGTTAACCAAAAGGCTTACATCAAATGTCAATCTCAGCTGGCTGTCCAGATTGGAAGAAATTGCAGAAATTGACAAAAATAGGACTGAAATCTTTTGGAAAAAAGACAACTTGTTCATCATTACAAAGTCTGTTAGTGTTCATTAATCAATTTTTATACTATGTATCTTTGTCATAGCACATTCCGTTTTTTGGGGTTTTTTTTTTTTTTTTCAAAATTTTGCAGTATAATTTTAAATCCAAGTAAGAGGGATAATTTCCACCAGAAACTGTACCAAACCAGATGTTGAATTTTATGCTGGAAACAAGCTTAGATGATTTATATTCCAAGGCACATGTTTGATTTACTTTGGGATAATTTATCACTGGCCATTTACTCCATTACTTGGTTTAAAGCAGTCCTTATTTGTTTGGAGTTTTGATGTAGATTTTTGGAGGAGTTAAGAAATTGCTTACAAACAGCAACTTTAGTTATAGTCATAATGGTTTGAACCTTATATTGCAATGAATTGTTATATTTCATGCTCTTTGTTTGTTTTCTGTTGTACCTTTCAGTTTGGACCTATCATAAAATGGGTTGGTCAGTAGGAGAGCAGATAAAAACAAACCTATTATTGAGAGTAAATTAAATAAGCTTCAGGCTTCCATCAAAATCATTGTAAAATAAATAAGTTTAAACTTAAACCTATTACCATGTATACAATAATGACATTTGACCAGTTCGTTGCAGACAATGTTGGAAAACATTGTGGGAAAAGCAGTAAATGCTTTTAATGTACAACTTCTCCTTTTTCCACAATGTTATCTGCCCTATCAGAAGGTTTTTCTCTATTTTCATCACATTTTGAAATGTATTCTGCAAACTCTTATCAATTTGGAACGGTTGATATTTTGTTGCTTGGTAAAGGCTTAATGTCTAAATGGACATTAGCCACCTTGTTGGCATGAAAGATTGCTGGAGATGTCTTGCAAAATTTCATATTTGCAATTCTCCTTTTTCAACACAGCTTTTTTTTTGCAAATTATTTTTGAAGTACAATTATTGCTATATAGTCTTTCAATTTGACATCATGAAAAGATTAATTTCTGTCTATAAATATATGCCAATAGGTGTTCTGGAATTTGAAGAATGTACAAAGTCATCTAGTTTTATTAATTGAAGGGACCAGACCCCAACACTGAGACGTTTGGCTGACTGAGTTTATTGGTCGTTTAAATACTATTAAATTAGATAGGCTTTTGTCAGTTTACTATGTCAAATTTTCAAAGTGTCTATTGCATATCTAGTTTCGAGTCAAGTTTGAACATCAACACTCTAGCAGAGAACGAGAAAGAAAGGTGTATTCCCCTGCCTTACTCCTTTATTCCCTTTTAACCCATTACCAAACAATAACGACATTTGATCAGTTTGTTGAAGACGACTCTGGAAAACATTGTGGGAAAAAGGGGAAATTGCTTTTTATGAGCAATTTCTCCTTTTCCCACAATGTTTTATGCCCTATCAGAAGATTGTTTTTCAATTTCATCACATTTTGTAATGTCATCTGCAAACTCTTTCAATTTGGGACAGTCGAGAATTTGGCGTTAAAGATTTTAAGGGTTAAAATCTTATAAATGGGGTGCTCATTAGATTGATCTTGACGAGACATTTCTAATGAATGCACATAAAATTGGACTCATAATTAAAGTTTTGAACTTAAAATTTTGTGTAAAAACTTCAATGTTGTCTCTTTGAACTGAGTTTAAAGTAGAATACCCAAGTTCCACCATTTTGAAACTCGTTCTTTCGTCAGACTACTTTGTTTGTTCTCGTTATACACTGGCTGGGGCCATAATTATATTCGCATTAACTGGTGTTAACTGAGAATGACTGATGTAATATAACGAAAGACTGAGTTTCAAAATGGGGGGATAATTGGTTTTCTACCTTAAGGTCTTCATTTTAGCTCACACTATTCCAATAGAAGGGTTTAACAGCTTAAATTATTTCACAGATTGCACTGTAAATGCTCAATTTAATCCTAGTACAGCTTAACCATGAGGACAACGCAATTGTGACAAAATATTTAGAAACAGCAAATTATTCTTGTGGTTTTTATGGGTGTGCGAGTGAAAGTATTTTATGGCAAATGTCAATATTTTGAGGTTAATATTGGGGGTCGTGGGTTAATGGAATTCACAAATTGCAGGTTAAAATGGAAATTGAGCAATTTTGATTTGAGTCAATGCAACCCTTGTATATGTTGACTGCCTTTAACCCTTTCCCAAACAATAACAACATTTGACCACTTTGTTGCAGACGACTTTAGAAAACATTGTGGGAAAAGGAGAAATTGCTTGTGACAAGCAATTTTTTCCTTTTCTCACAATGTTTTCTTGCCTATCAGAAGATTATTTTACAATTTTGTCACATTTTGAAATGTCGTCTGCAAACTCTTTCAATTTGGGATAGTCGGAAATTTGTTGTTTGGGAAAGGGTTAAGGGGGATTCAGTGCAATACTGTAGCAGGCTCTTGATTCATTTCTATTTTTGTCACAATGATTTCTTAATGCTGTTGGATTAATTGGTTCATTGAAGAATGTGCCTTTAAAGTAATGGGTTAAATTGGTGTATCAAGTTATTGTTTTGCCTATGTTACATACCTTTTTTTTTGTGATTTTTGCAGACTGCCATTGTTTATAGTATTATTTAATTGTCAATATTTTGACTTGAGATTAACAACTCTATGAATAGTCATTTTAACTCTTATCAATCACAAAACACTTTTTTTGATAATCCCTTTTTCATAGAGTTTGCAATTGACAGATCAAAATTGTAGATGTTTTGGTTTTTGGACAATATTGTCGGATAGTCTGAATAAGTTGGAAAAGGAAAAAAATACCAATTAAGTTATTTTCAATGTGCATCAACTGGAGTAGAAGAAGAAAAGGGGGCAATTATCAGTGCCTTATGTCTGAAGCTTTTTTGAAAATAAATAAAATGGTGAAAACCCCTATAGAAAGAATGAACTCATTATATTCTATTCAGAATCGGCTCAAAACGTTCTGTTGGCACACTTAGTGTTACGAGGATAGAGAAGTTAGGAAAGGAAATACCTCTCTTAAAATATTATCACACAACACCACATTTTTGTATCTTGCAGCAGACGGCTTTCAAAAAGCATTGTGGCAAAAGGAGAAATTGCTTGTCACAAGCAATTTCTCCTTTTGCCACAATGCTTTTTCAATCTATTCACATATCACAACAGCAGAACTTGTACTGAAAGGTTTTTCACATGTTTGCAAAGTTCTTCTCTAAAGTTGTCTGCGTAAGTTAACAAAATGTCGCCTGCAGGTGGTAAAGAGTTAAAATGAACCCAGTCAACTATATCAGGGAGAAGGAATGGGGCGCGTATATATAATTTGCAGTTGTATTAGTTTCATGGATTTTTCTGACATTTGGCCTTTTTTGTAATAGATATGCATTTATCACACATAAAGCCTTTTCGAAATTGCAGATATAGGGCAACAATTTATGGTTATCAATTTCACCTAAATGCAATTACTGCATTTAACCCTTATTGTGCTGGAACCTACTTCATGGTTATGCAAACAAGTTAGATCACAGGCCAGCCATCAAGTAAATTGGCGACTGGCCTGTGATCTAACCTGTTTGCTACTCTGGATATCTTTCCTCTTCCAAATTAAGCAGATATTTAAGGCTTTGAAAAGCAGACGACACAAACATCTATTTTTAAAAAATTACCCAGCGTTTTAAGGGTTAAACCTTTTTAAGTGTGAACAGGAATTGAGCTTAATATAAACCCAATAAAAAACTGCCTTGTCCAATTGAAAATCAATGAGGAAGTTCAGATTTTTTATTGATTCAACCAATTTTATGAACAACTTACTACAATAGTGTACTATTGTCTCTAAAGAATTTCTCTAAGATGACTTTGAATGTCAATTACAAGGCAAACTATGTAATTTCCTAGGAGATAGATAAGCTAGTTTAATTAACCCTTTCCCAAACAATAACTTCATTTGACCCCTTTGTTGCAGAAGACTATAGAAAACATTGTGGGAAAAGGAGAATTTGCTCGTAATGAGCAATTTTTTCCTTTCCCACAATGATTTCTGCCCTATTAGAAGATTATTTTCAAATTTCATCACATTTTGAAATGTCGTCTGCAAACTCTTTCAATTTGGGACAGTCGAAAATTTATTGTCATGGAAAGGGTTAAGTATAATGGTCCAAATTGAAAATAACTGCAGATGACAGTTATAAAGTATGAAAGATTGTCTCATTCGGAGCAAGTTTTGTCTTTTGTCATAGTGCCTTATTAACTCCCAGATGCTTATGCCTTTTATAAAAAGCCTGCATTTATAAAGATAAGAAACAAAACCAATGCTTTCATGTTTGGTCTATTTTGGAAAGCAAACTTTAGAAGATGATGAAATATATGAAACATTACATTTTCATACTTTTGGCAACACTCCTGGTTTAACCTTAATGTCTTTTATTTGGACAACACTGCATTATGTTGTATTTGTGTAATGGGATAATTTGTACTGTCTACGGTCATTCAGGGGAGCATTATATGCCATTATCTGTTATTTTGTGACTGAATTTCAAAACAGGGTAATCTGATCAACCTTTCTAAAACCAAAAACTATAGTTGGCAGATATATGTATGTTTACCTTCCTTAACTGATAGGAGGGGAGGTTGACCCATTAATCTATTTATGAAAGTTTTTACCCATTACCAAACAATAACGACATTTGACCGGTTTGTTGCAGATGACTCTTAACGAGCAATTTCTCCTTTTTCCACAGTATTTTCTGCCCTATCAGAAGATTATTTTTCCATTTCCTCAAATTGGGTTTTTTGGCTGATTCAGTTGGAGAGCCTGAACAACTGACATCATTTATTAAAGCATTCGGCCCCTGTGACAGATTTAAGAACTTATCCTTGAAGGTTCATGATGAATGATGAATAGCCATTCATAAACACAAAGCTGCTCTTAACTTGATCATGAATATCAAGAACAGGTTCGTGAATATCAAGAAAAGGTTCATGAGTGTATACATGAACATGTACTTGATGTTCATGAACCTGTTTTTGAATTTCATGCAGAAGTTCAGTGTTCGGGAACTGACATTTAAGGTTCATGAATGAGTTCACGAATCTTTCACAGTGGAGACTATACCAATTTCTTCCTGTGACATTGGTTTGTTAGATCTCCTGCTGCAGGTGTGTTGTTTAAATCTTGGGCTGGTCTGATAAATATGTTTATCCAAATCGTCATATTGGGTAACAGGTAGAGCGTCAACCTCTTGAAACGAGGGTCCTGGGTTCGGTCCACATCAGGCGGGGTGAAATTTGCAGGGACAAGCCCTCAAATCAGTGTGATAATACGGGTTTAGTATCATCGAGAGTGAATTTAATAAGCTTCAAGCTTCCTTCACAATCAACGTAAAATAAATAAGTTTGCTTTTGATTATCATAATGTGTGCTAAACGACCCTAGCTGGTGCTGTGCCTTAAAACACCATTCAATCATTCATTGGTCTTATAAAGCTCAATGAACATGAACAGTCAACCAAATCTGTCAAAAAAAGTTATTTGTTGTGTATAAGCAGGGTTTTACATGGGCACGGCGCACATGTTTTATGGCATCAACCCATTAATGATTCAGATGAAATATTTGTCCAGACTTGGTATTTATAGACCCACAATATACATAATAACTCTTAACTTTTTGGTCCATCGACTCTCTCTGTAACACACCTTTACAATGAGAGACTTTAAACATTCCCATGTCAAACTATAATCAGGGGTTGTCCTGTGTAGCTCGGTGGTTAAGATGGTGAAATTGTAACCAAGAGGTCCGGGGTTCAATCTCCACTGGCAGCATCAGTTCAGTGGAAGTACCCTTCAGCAAGGGGCTTTAGAAACCTAGCGTAGTATAAATGAACCCAATGAGAGCCTAAACGTAACTTAAGGTGCTTTAGAGCCCCAGTGTAGTATTAATGAGCCTAAGAAAAACTGTAGTGTAACTAAAGGATTGTTGATCCAGCATTAAACCTCATACATCTCATACAGACAATTTTCGTATCCGAGTCTTTATCCACTTCCCCTTACATGGGAATTTTAGAGTGAGATGTATCGGTTGACTTATTTTCAGAAACCATGTTAGTGCATTCATTATTATGCATTTATTGGCTAAATCTTAAACTATAGCTGGGGGTCCTTTGTCAGTGACTGAGTGGTCAAGGTGGCAGACTGAGAACTCCAGGGTCCCAGGTTCAAGTCCCTCTGGTTTTGTTGGGGTGTCCTTTGGCAAGTCATTTCAGAGCCCTAGGCTGCAGTAGCCTAGTACTGGTGGATCCTGGAAAGCAGTAACATGACTGAAACATTATTGAAACAACGCTTAACACTATAACTTAAACTATAGCTCCTTTCCAAACTCTGCTTGTAATTGTATTATTTTTATCGTCTTGTGGCTATTTAATGTCTTTTTCCTGAATACCTCACTTTTTACCTTGCTTGATGTAAAAACCTAAAAGAATCTCTGTGAATAAATGATAGATTTCTCTTAGTGAGCAGTTTATACTTTCATCACACTGATTTCTAACCAATAATATCATTATGGATAATGTTTCTTTTCTCGTTGTATTTAGCCATTTGCTGATGCTTTTAATTCAACTCCTCATAAATTCCCATATAGGTAAAATTATTAAGTATGAATTCTAGAAAAGCGTAACACGACTAAGGGTTAATGTAATATGTATTTTATGTAGATCACATCTACTGATTTTGAGTAATTCGATTTGAAATTATTTGAACCAAACTAGCATAACACAAGAGGGATGCAAAAAAGTTCATTGTTTTCATAACGAGGCCTTTATGTATTTATGTCGGGAGGACATATTTTAATGCTGTAGTGTATAAACCGTGATCTTCATTGATTATGTTCTGTTCAGTGCGTCTAATTGAATTTATTCTTTAAAGATCTTCGATCGTCCGACAGCTGTGTAATGGAATTGCTTTGATCGATGGTTTGTGTTAAATGGTTTCGGATTTGGCTATTATGTGATCATAGTTAATGGTGGTGGAGTTTTCGGCTTGATCCTATTTTCAACCAAGTTTTTTGTGTGGAATTTTGTAACAGTTCATAATTAAACCCTAATTGCATATAGCTTGTTTGAAGTATGAACTTAAGCTTTTCTCTGGGATATGATAACACAATGACTTTAGATAATAAGTATCTAAGAAATGGGATACAGCATTGTAACAAATTAGGAACAATAATTGCTTTTCGAGAGCAATTCCTCCTTTTGTCAGTATGGTTTTATTTCTGAAATGAGGGATGTACATATGATTTAAGAAAAGCTTATTGAAGAGGTGACACTGAAAAATGTTAAAGGTATGCTGAAGTTGAACTTTAGCATCATAAAATGGATATCAAGTGTGGTTTATCACAGCTTTTTAAAGGATGAACTGTGATCTTATGGACAAATTTAATCTATGACAGAATTTTCAGTTTGCTTTTTGATCAGTACACAAAAATGATAGTTGCTGCAAAAAATTGATTTATGTTTTTATTTGCCGTTTTATAGTTTGTCATGACACAAAATAAATGGTTGCTACAGAAACGAAGCTATTGTGTTTAACATGCAGAAATATTTGTAACTATGTTTTTGAAGGCACTGCCTTAGAGCTGTTGTGACATTTACATGTTGAGAAGATGTGAAGTGATTTCTCAAACAAGGGGTTCTCACATGAATGGATTCATTAAAGCATCTATTGTGAACGAGTGTAAAATGAAATCATTATACTAAGAGAAATTATCAGAGACAGGCATTATATTTTGTTTGTTCTGTACCGTGATGAACTGCAGTGTAAATGGTGTTTCTTAATCTGCCAAAGATTCATGAACTTATAAATGTACATTCATGAAAATTAAATGAACACAAAGCTGCTCTTAACTTGTTCATTATCATCAAGAACAGGTTCACGAACATCAAGAACAGGGTCATGAATGTTTTTATGAAACCAATACTTGATGTTCATGGAGCTGTTCATGAACTTCTTGAAAAAGTTCTGCATTCATGAAGGATTATTTAATGTTCATGAATGTTCATGAATAAGTTCTTATATCATTGGGAGGGGTTATGTTGACTAAATTATGGTGTACTGATGCTTTTTTTTAATTAGTTAGGATACCCAACATTTGTTACTTTATGGGTTTAAAAAGAAAAAACAATCAATTTAGTAACCGACACCTGACTAACGAGATGCGACTTGTTCATTAGGATTGGAAGTTCATTATTGATTAATTGATCTGTAGGCATGACTAAGTGAAATTGTATATGAGTGAGTGCATGCTGCTGTTGGTATGCTATTGAGAGGTGGATATTATTGCGCAACACCATGCTTTGTGGGGGAGGATCTAAGAAGGGAAAGTCAGAGGATCGATATATCCTTACAGGTCAGTCTGAAGCTGTGTTGATACGTTGTCAGCATGGATGGAAAAGTAGCTTAACCCTTTACCAAACGCCAAATTTTCAATTGTTCCAAATTTATAGAGTTTGCAGACGACATTTTAAACAAAATGTGTTGAAATTGGAAAATAATCTTCTGATAGGGCAGAAAACATTGTGAGTAAGGAGAAATTGCTCTTAACGAGCAACAAAGTGGTTAAATGTTGTTATTATTTGGCTTAAAACTCTTAAGAAATGTGATTGATTGCTGATATTTGATTAACGAGCAATTTCTCCTTTTCCCACAATGTTTTCCAGAGTCGTCTGCAACAAAGTGGTTAAATGTTGTTATTATTTGGCCTAAAACTCTTAAGAAATGTGATTGATTGCTGATATTTGATTAATCGTTTGATATTGCGTGATCAATGTTACCCTATTTCATAAACAACATTCACCCGAAGAGGTTTCTTCTCTAAAATATTAAGAATAAGAATCATTCACAAAATCAAGACAGGGGTGGCAAAGTCAATTGTTGCATTGCCCAGCTGGTTATGGGTGAATTGATCATTAGGAGCAATTTAACCTTTTGTCACAGTGGTGTCTTAACCCATTACCAAATAATAACAACATATGACCAGTTTATTGTAGACAACGCTGGAAAACATGGTGGGAAAAGGAGAAATTGTTCTTACAAAGCAATTTTTCCTTTTCCCACAGTAATTTCTACTCTATCAGAAGATTACTTTCCAATTTCAACACATTTTGAAATTGTGTCTGCAAATTCTTTCAATTTGGGACAGTCGAAAATTTGGTGTTTGGTAAAGGGTTAAAACATCTGAAGTCAGCCGATGTGATGAAGCAAGTTTCTATTGAAATAAGGGGGTTAGATACAGACACGTCAAGCCATAGGGGTTGACATAAACTGTTTTCATGCTTTTGAACAATACACATCATAAACAATCATTATTTCCCCATTTGTTACCAGTTAAGCTGTCATGTGGTACACAACAATGTCACCATTTATGTCTTTTTGCTATAAAGCAAATTAATAATAGGCTACAGTGGTAGGAGAATAGGAGAGACCTTATCCTAACCTTTATCCAAACTATTTCTCCAATTTAACGCTTACAGTGCTGGAACCGACTTCATGCTTATGCAAACAGGTTAGATCCTAGCCAGCTTCCAAGTAAATTGGTGGCTGACCTGTGATCTAGCCTGTTTGCTTCTCTGAGTATCTTTCCTCATCAAAATTAAGCAGATATTTAAGGTTTTGAAAAGCAGACGACACAAAAATCTTTTTTAGAAAATTACCCAGCATTCTAAGGGTTAAGACTGTCTATCTATGTTTGTTATAACCTATCATCAAACATAGATTCATCTATTCATTTGCTGAGTTTGTTTGGAACAGCAAAGTTCGAGTTTGAATTCCCAGGGCAATATTTTATCATTCCCAGGGCAATATTTTATCTCTAGTTGAATTTCCCACAATGTTTCTTGCCCTATCAGAAGTTCATGTTTCAATTTCAACACATTTCCAAATGTCTTCTGCAAACTTTCAATTTTGTACAGTCGAAAATTTGGTGTTTGGTTAAGGAATGCAGATGGTTCTACCCACCTTCAGTATGGGGTCTTCCCCCATCATGAAGAGTCTGGCATGGCAGCATAACTGAAATAATGTTGACACGATGTAAAATTCATATAAGTAAATGAATGAATAGAATACAGTAGTATAACTAATACTTATATATGTACAGTGAAGCCTCGTTTATCCGGACCCCGATAATGGGATGTCTCGCAATCCGAACGAAATTGTAAGGGAACGGAATTATTTGACCAGTGTGTTGCAGAAGACTTTTGAAAACATTGTGGGTAAAGGAGAAATTCCCACAATGTTTTCTGCCTTATCAAAAGATTATTTTTGAATTTCATCATGTTTTGAAATGTCGTCTGCAAACTCTTTCAATTTGGGACGGTCAACAATTTGCCATTTGCGAAAGGGTTATAAGTATACATGTGCATACAGACCGTTTATGTCTTAATGTATATAAGAACATGCTCTGCTTCATCAGTCCGGATGATTTGGTAATCCGGACATTTTGTTGGGAACGGACGTGTTCGGATTAACGAGACATCACTGTAGTTGGTTTTTGGAAAACACCTCTGATCTTAGTCTGCGTAAGTTGCTTTGAAATGATATTTTGTAGAACTGGTAAGGGACATCCCGATGAATGGATATGTTCATAGGTTGTAGTGATATAAATGAAATACTATTGAAAACTTCATAAAACTTCAACCCTATCAACCTTACTTTGGGAGTGTATTTGACCTATTTCAAGTACCTATCCAAGTGATTTGTGAATAATAGTTTTTGTACGGTGGTATACGAGAGAAAAATGAACTTCAATTTGAGGCACTTGTAGCAAAAGATTGAGAAACCATTGCGTATAAATGATGATGATTTTTTCTCAATTTGAACTCCATTTCAAACATGGCACATAGAGAAAAGGGTTAATTATTGAGATTTATTCATGGTTCATCTCTATGTGAGTTCAAAGCCCGGTGATGGTATTTGGATTTTCATGAGAGGTAGTCTCCCGACTGACAAATGGAGTGCTGATTGTTTTTCCTGGCTTTCTCAGCTTGTATGGGCAGTTAAGTTTGGGATCTTCCTCCATCATAATGAGGTTTATGCATTGCAAGATAACTGAACCTATACTCAACTACCTATAAGGGCTGGTGAAGCTAGTTAGAACCATCACTATTCTGTAAGTCAGTCAGGAAGACTGCCTCTCGTGAAAATCTGAAGTGTTGCCATTGGGATTTGAAATCAATGCTGTGGCAAAAGGTGTTTCGTTATATCAGGGCTTGCCTTTGACTGTCCATGACTAGGCTAGGTCGCTATTGATAATTTTTGGCCCAAAAGCGCTCATATAACTTCCCTAAAACTCATTACTTTCATCCCTTTTTATCATTTCTTTATAGAAAAACACATTTTTTTTTAACTTTTGGTAAAAAAATATAATTAAGAAAAAAGATCACTGGGTCTCTGAAGAGTCATCCTAAAAAGCACTACCATTAAAAATAAGAGCGCTGATAGCGCTTAAGGACTAAGGTGCGTTTAAAGCAAGATGATTAAGGATACATTTGAAAATTTCTTTGAGCAACATCTCGAGGAAAACAGCTGCTCCTTTGACCACCATTACTATAATTAATATTTCTGTGAACAGAGACTGAACGATAGTCTGGACATTTTACGATGTCCCATAAGGCAACAGTTATAATAATAAAGAGCAAAACAAAGTGGGTAAATCCGGACTACATTCCTAGTTCCAAGAAGGTCAGAATCTGCCTTGTTTTGGCCCTTCTTTATTCTATACAAAAACGGTCATTTTGGCATGTTCACAGTACCTTCCATGAAAAAGTTCAGAGTTAATCCTTGTTGTTTCACTATTCTACACTCCGTTCCCAATCAGAATTTTACGAACAAATATAACGAAGATCAGCTACTATTTTCACTACCGGCCATTACTTTTTACCTACCACTTAAATCGCACTCCAAAATGGGTGGGTCAGTGAAGGACGAATCCCTCAGCGCTTCCCCTTCCGCGAGAAGTAGTTCTGGAAAAAACAACAAACCAGGGTTTAAAACATGGTCAACACCCACAAAATATCAAAAACACTCAAAAATACCCCCTCTTATGTCCTAAAAGCATAAAATTAACACTCAAAGTAACATTCTAAATTTTCAAGAACTACTTTTTACTGTACAATGACCTCCGGAAGTAATTCTTCAGTGTACTCTGACCAGAAGGTATTAGTCCGCACAGTGAAGGCGGATGTTTAATGAGTAATTGGGGTCAGACTGCTGTTTGTGTATCAATAAAGTATGTCCCTCAAATAGTGGTATGATAATTCAATGGACTAAGGTGCTGACACACCCTTAGTCCAAAAAGCAGTTCCTTGTTGAATCAGAACAAAGAGTTACCTGGATGTCCACCACCTATATGACATGAAGTAAAACACATACATTGAGGGTTCAGTGCAATGCTATAAGTATGTGCTTCATGTGTATGAAGCACTTTCTATAGTCTTGCACTGAACCCTCGAATTACACAACTTCATGTAACAATTATTATATTTCAGGTACAAGTCCCGAAGACGTCACGATGGGAACCGTCCGGGAACTTCACGAGTTCCTCATGGAGGCGGAGCTAGATCATTATTACCCAGCATTCAAGAATGAGCTGAAGATCGCCAGCGTCCCACAGCTCAAATACGTCGCCGAGGAGGACCTACTGGGGGTGGGCATGACAAAGCCTGAGATGAGACGGCTCAAGAAGTACTACAAGAAAGAATGTCCGCAAGGAAAACTGGAGAAATTTAAGAGAGTAAGATTTCTAAATATCATAATTAAGGGTTCAGTGCAAGACTAAAGTAAGTTCTTCACAATTGTGCAGAAATTTAAGATAGTAAGACTTCTAAATATTATAATAAAGGGTTCAGTTCAAGACTACAGTAAGTGCTTTACATTTGTGAAGCACTTAATATAGTATTGCAATGAACCTTTGCTTTGGTGCTATTTACCAGTATTAAATATTTGTCCAAAGAAAACCATGTTGAGATAAATCGAGGCACCGGTAGTGATATACCCAGGGTTGTCATTAATATTTTGAGAAAGAGGCCGACTTTCGATTTAAAGAGCCCAATGAAGCAAACACTAATCAAACATTAACAGGCAATTTCTCCTTTTCCCACAATGTTTTATGCCCTACCAGACAAAGTGTTTTCAATTTCATCTCATTTGGAAATGGTGTCTGCAAACTCCTTCAATTTGGAACTGTTGAAAATTTGGCATTTGGTAACGGGTTAATTGGAATGTGATCAGATTTTTTGTTTTCAACTCATCTTCTGAGTGAACCAGAGAGCGCATGCAGTTCTTAAGCATACACAGAGTGTATTTGCGTTATGTTACATAATGCTGATTTATCTCAGGGAGATGTCAAGAAAGATAGATAGGCATGATAAAAATGATGTATTGTTAATTACGGATTCGTGTTCCATGATAAGCTATAGGCCTTCATTCACATCTGTACCAGTTCTTGGCATTGCCTATCATTGCTTATCTTTGAAAGATGATTATATTTTTTTCTGTAGATTATCCCTTTCCTTTTTATGAATAATTTGCTTTTTACAAAATGAAACCCTGGGTCCTGGTTGGCCCTGTGGTTAAGATTGCAGTCTTAGGGGGTCGCAGGTCTGAGCCCAACAAGTAAGCCTGGTTTCATGGGAGTGTCCTTTATCGAGACATTTAAGACCCCTAACCTAATCCTTGTGAATCCAGGAAGGCCGTAACATAACCGAAAAATTGTTGACACAGCGATAAATCTCATATAAACAAAACAGTCGCCTATTATGAACTACATAATAGTATGTGATGGAACAAATGCCGATGTTGCAATACTTTCAAATTCCATTTCATGCTTAATCAAAAGTGAATAAACATTTCTTAACATTGGTCCATAGTGATAGATTCAGTCAAAACACTTAATTTATAACACTTGAATGATTAATTGATGAAAGATTTGAAAGCAGTGCAGATCGTTAACATTGAAATACATTTTGATTCACTGTAATTGACTGTCATTCTACATTTAGATTATTGCATGGAACAAAGATTTTTAATATGGTTGAGTCAAAAGAGTGTAAATAGACCACACAGGTAGTGTGAATAAGTGAACTATCATTGAAAGGTCATAAAGCACAAATGTGAAATAAATAAATATTTGGACTGTTAACCATTGCCAGCTCTGTGTCATACTCATTTATAAATGACCACAAATGGAGTTTTGATTATTATTAATAATTATCCCTCTTACTTTTGAAGAACGAATGATGTTGTGAAAGATATTCTTAAAGAAGCGACAGCAGCATTAGATATTATAGATTACAATTCTGGTTCTAAAGCTTGGTCATTGCTCTTGTTGAACAATATTTATTCTTTTTGTATATTTGGTATAATTTTTACCGGGGTTTTGCTTGGCCAAGAGTTTATCCCTTTACCGAACACCAATTTGACTGTCCAAAGGGGAAAGAGTTTGCAGACGATATTTGTATCACTAATGCTTTTACAATTTCAATTTCATCAACATTTTACATATGCAAAATATTAAGAAAACCAACAGTTCTCTTATTTTATATTTTTTTATGTTTCCTTGTTATGCCCCTGCAGTTCTAAATAACATAATCACAATAATCATATTTTTCAATTTCATCACATTTTGAAATGTCATCTGAAAACTTTCAATTTGGGACAGTCAAGAATTTGGCGTTTGGTAAAGCCTTAAATGTGTAATTTCAAGACTGTATTTTGCAACTTTGTAAGATTTTCACTATTCTTCAGGCTTTCTTGGACAAGGCCAATATAAACAATAGTGGCGGTTCTCGCACTTTGAGCCCATCTCCCCCACACAACAGAATATCACGCCCAATCTCCTACATACGACCCACGGGCAAACAAATTATCTCCTCGGACTCGTTAGAGATCACCAAGAGTCTTGGGGAGGGAGAGTTTGGCGTGGTGCAACAAGGAGTTTGGCAGACAGAGGAGGGAGAAAAGGTAAGAATGTTTGACCACTTAGTTTAGTTTAGTTTACCCCATTTTTAGCTCACCTGAGCACAAAGTGCTTAAGGTGAGCTTTTGTGATCGCCCAATGTCTGTCGTCCGTCGTGCATCGTCCATCATGCGCCGTCAACAATTTCTTTAAACATCTCCTCCTAAACCATTGGGCCAATCTTAACCAAACTTCACAGGAATGTCCGTTGGGTGATGCTCTTGTTCAAAGTTGTTGAAAGAAATTGATTCCATGCAGAACTTTGGTTGCCATGGCATGAAAAAAGGGGAATTTCTGCAATTTTTAGCTCACCTGAGCACAAAGTGCTCAAGGTGAGCTTTTGTAATTTCACAATGTCCGTCGTCCGTCGAACTTGTAAAATGGGAATAATGCATAGAAGCACAAGAAACTCTGTGTAAAAGTTAAAAGCAATGTTTCTAACTATTCTTCAAATAGGTGGTAATCTCAGGTGAGCGGTTCTAGGGCCATTATGGCCCTCTTGTTTGTACATCGATCGTGAAGGAAGTTTAAAGCTTGCTAAAAGCCACTCTCAATGACTGCTTCCTGGATTCCAAAACCAGTTTTTGCAAGTAAATTGGTGGCTGGCCTGTGATCTAACGTGTTTGCTACTCTGAGTATCTTTGTCAAAATCATGCAGATATAAAAGGGAAACCAGCTTGTAGCTTTTGAAATAAACAGACACTTTATTGAATGTTGGTGTATTAAACCCTGATTGCCATGATATAGTTTAAGTATTGTTGAAAATAGAATAGAACTGCATCCAATTCTTACGCTTCTGCTCTATCTGCTCTCATTCATTCATTACAAATTCTTATTTATTTCTATCAACCAGATCCTTTTTTAGCATGTAAATAATTTAACATACATACATCCACATCATCATAATGCGCGCTCAATGACCTTAGATGTTGATGCGCCTTAAAACTCCATTTATTCATTCATTAAGCTTCTGCTGCATGTAATTTGAAATATAGATTATGTTATTTATTATCCTATTGTCATTAACTACTGCATGTTTGTAAGTATTATATACAATAATTGTTTAACCTTTTATAATTTATTACAGATTCAAGTTGCTATTAAGTGCCTTAGCCGTGAGCGATTAGAGAACGGAACTCAGGAGTTTTTAAAAGAAGCGGGATTAATGCAGACGATAGACCATGAGAACATTGTGCGGATGTACGGGGTCGTGCTCGATAAGGACAACTCTCTCATGCTTGTAAGTACTCAGGACGTTTTTCCTTGAATTGGGAAGAGGCCCAAGCCTGTTGAATTAGGGAAATGTTTTCGCTGAAATTCCTAAATTGGGAAGCCAAAAAGCTAGTATGAGTATGAATTTTTGGGAAACTGCATGATTTTAAAGAAATTTTCAATTACGAAGCTGTTATATAATGTAAAAAATCCCTGTCACTACTACGCCTTACAGAGGTCACAAGAACGCGTGGACTCAGTCTTCCTGATAAGGAAAGCCCCTGAGTATAATCCTCCCAACTCATCTTTGCATTATGATTTGGGGCGTTCTTGGCCCAGTGGTTAGAGTGCAGAACTTGTTATTACATGGCTCCTTGCTGTCAGGGTTCAAATCCCTATGATTGCATTTGGATTTTCATCAGAGGCAGTCCCCAACTGACTTTTTGGAATGTTTGTGGTTTTACCGGGCTTGACCAGGCCTTATGGACAGTGGAGTATGCGGTCTTCCACTGTCTTAAAGAGTTGGGCCTTGCAAAATAACTACTGAAATATTGTGAAACCCTGACAATGATCATATATAATTATAAAGAATTGGAAGGAAAAGATTATTTATGTTAATACATATAATATTTTACCTATTATCCGGTTAAAGGAAGATTTGGTAATAGTGGTTGAGATCCATGGAAGATGGGAACTTAAACTGTCATTGTAGTGTAACTGTAAAACATTCCAAAAAATGGGTCAAATCCAAATAAAACAAATTGGTTAATAAAGTTTTCCCACACCATGGTTAAGGTGGTGGACTTAAAACTTTGGGATCCCTTATTCAAGTCCCGTTGACAATTCTTGTTTCGTGAGAGTGGCTAATTGCCCTAGCCTAGTACTGGTGTATCCAGGAAAGCTGTTACTTAACTGAAAAATTGTTGGTACGGCGTTAAATACCATAAAAAGAGAATAAAAAAATCCTCACCTTTAAAGTTTGGCCTCATAGTACAGCTCAAAAGATGTTTAGGTGATATAAAGTCTTTTGCTAAACAAGGATGAAAACATAAGATATTTAAGTGTTAAATAGCTTATACTTTTGTTTTGTTCCAGGTGACAGAGCTTGCCCCATTACGTTCATTACTTGAAGTGTTGAAAGATAAAACAAACCGGGCAGACTTTCATCTGCCCAGATTGTGTGACTTTGCTCAGCAAATCTGTGATGGTATGAGTTATTTGGAGAGTAAACGACTCATTCACAGAGATCTTGCCGCCAGAAATATACTTGTGTTCAGCAAATCAAAGGTCAGTGCGGCACTTGTCAATTTAAACTTGTATCATGATTTCTATGATAATGGAAGTAACATCTTCCTGTTCTTTTTAAATTTAATCAATCTACTGCAAACGATTTCAGTTTGAGAAAGCAATGAAAGAAATTATAGTCCAGTAAAGAATAGAATTAAGAATCCTTTAGGTTAATGAGTAAATAAATAAGAAAAGAAATATTCCTGGTATTATGTTCATTAGTTACATATAGAAATGAAAAATTCTTTGCAATTATTTGTATTAACACACAAAAAAAGAGAAATTAAGATTAATCAATTTTTGCTACATAGAAAAGTCAATTTCAGAGTTTGCTATCGATGTTTGCTAATGCTATATTTCTGTTTCATATCAAAAATCAAACTATATATGTTTTATTTATGCTATTCCAAAATTAATAATCTTTACTATGACATGAGTTGTAAAACAGGAGCAGGGGTAATTGCAAAAATTTAAGAATAAATTTTCTATTAAATGTTGGTTGATAATAGGACAATTTCTCCTTTTATCACTTTCTATTCTACACACCTTCCTTCAGGTATATAAATGGACGTATTCTCTGTATTAAAAACTCTCAATGGGCATTTCTAGACTTTAACCCTTAGAGTGCTGGAAACAACTTTATGTTCATGCAAACAGGTTAGATCCAGGCCAACCGGCTGGCCTGTGATGTTACCCTTTTGTTACTCTAATTATCATTCCTCATTAATGTTAAGCAGATATTTAAGGTTTTGGGAAGCAGAAGTCTTTAAAATCTGTTTTTAGAAAATTACCCAGCATTCTAAGAGTTAAACCAACCTCACATTCTCTTTTGTTTCAGGTGAAGATAAGTGACTTTGGTTTGTCTCGTGCCCTTGGTCGAGGGAAGGATTACTACCAGAGTAACTTCAGTATCAACCTCAAGCTTCCTATTGCATGGTGGGTATGGAGCAATATGGCTATAAACCTTAGCTAAGCATGCTTGAAATTGGAACAAACTCAACATTTTTGTAATCTGATAAGCCGTATTTAACAGAGACAAATGGGTATTGCGATACCTTTTGGTTTAAGTAGTGGTGTTAGAATTCAGGGGACCCGAGTTCAAGTCCCACTGGTACATCTGGTTATGTGGGAGTGCCCTTTGGCAAGGCATCAGAGCCCTAGCCTTGTACAGGGGAATCCAGGAAAGCCATAACTTAACTGGAAAATTGTTGATACAGTGTTTTTAACCCTTATGAACCATGACAAACAGTGGGACAACACTGATTATTGACCTATCATAACACTGAAATATTTGAGGGTTCAATGCAAGACTATAGTAAGTGCTTCATGTTACTATAGTCTTGCAATGAACCCTCATATTGTCCTAAACAGAAACCAATAGTATTCATTCATCTTGCATTTAATTGAATAAGTGCCTTATCAACTGATCATATGTCACATTTAGTCTCAGTTAAGTTTATGCCACCTCTAACCTTGATCATTCGTCAGTACAATATATGCTTGTCCTGAGGCATTTACAACTTCTATCTAGTTTGTGATTTCATTCCTTTTAATGACTGTTCAATAGAAATCAAGAGTGATTACAAGAATATTTTAAAATGTTCACCTTTTTTTAGTTTTACATTATCTTTCTCAGATCATGAGAGATAATCACCTGTTACAGAATGGTCATGGTTCTACCCAAATTGACCAGTGCTTAACTGCAGTCAAGTTTGAGGGTCTTCCTCCATCACTATTTATCATATATTGCAACTTAACTGAAACACTCTTGATGTGATTTACCAGATAAGTTTACATTTCTCAGACATTTTGAATTCCTGTTACAAGGAACTGCCTTGGGGCATCCATCACTGCCAGAAATATCTTCTGTATAATATTATTAATAACTATGGATTAGTAATGAAACAAGAAGAAAAAGAGTGTTACAGCGCTCTGGGTAGAAAAGAAACATCGAAGAAAGAATAATGGCTTTACTTTTTTCCCAGACTTCCTGATACTCTGAGAGCCCCAGTAGGATCGAACTGAACACTTTCTTCTTTTTCTATGCAAAAATATGTCAGACCAAAGAGGGTCTCTGTCAGACCTCAGCGATTTCAGTCCGTCAAAGGCCTAGGGCCTACGAAGTTTCGTGAAGTCTGAGAATTGGTTAAACAGACCAAAGAGGGTCTCTGTCAGACCTCAAGGATTTCAGTCAGTCAAAGGCCTAGGGCCTATGAAGATGTTAAGTCTGTTTTCCCATCAAATTGTGTTGGTATATTATTGTAACAGTGTCATGTGATCCATAACAGGTGTGCCCCGGAGTGTATCAATTACCTGAAGTTTACCTCCGCCAGTGACTGTTGGGCGTTTGGGGTGGTGATGTGGGAGCTGTTTACCTACGGAGCCCAGCCCTGGGCCGGCATGAATGGACAACAGGTGAGCAATGAACCTGAAACTTCTGGTATATTTTGTTTATATCACCCGCCCCCAAAATTATCATTAAGAATGAAGGATTCTGTGCAGCCCAGTGGTCAAAGTGTAAGATTTTTGACACTTCCATGGTTCAATGCAAGACTATAGTAAGTGCTTTATAAACATGAAGCACTTACGACAGTATTACACTAAACCCTCAACATTTTCTCATGATTAAACCTCACCAGAGGCACAGGAATATTTGAATAGAGTGTCCTTGGGCAAGACACTGGAGAGCCCTGCCTATTTCTGCTGAAATCCAGGCAAGCTTTAAGAAAACTGAATTTCTTTCGATATGGGGTTAAACTCTATACAGAAAGGACATGGTTGGTTAATAAATAGAGTTTTTGAAGAAGAAGTCTTAGTTTTGGTACACATGGGTTGTGGGTTTGATTCCCATTAGTAGACAGGTTAGCCTTGGGACCTTTCATCAATCGACAATCGGTAGAAGTGCTCTTTATCTGTCTAGGAATTCATATTATGAGTAAGTTGTGTTATCCTCTTTCACAGTCATTGTAAGATTAGATAAGTTTATCAAATGTTAGTCAAAAGCAAGGTCTCCCTCTAAATTTTCTAGCGAACACTCTTGTTATTGAACTTTCCTATTTCAGAGGCTGACTTCTTACCAATTTAAGATACAAATCCAAGAATATACAATGTTTATAAGCCAAAACTTCTTTCTTATTTTGGACTCACCACTGGACTCTTTGTTGTGTGGGATGAACATTTAAAATAAGGAAAATAAAACTATTTTTTGTCCTTATTTGCACTGGTACTCATATGATTAAACAAATGGCAGCAGAAACGAAGGAAAGCATCTCATCGAAAGATTAAATAACTTGTATGGAACAATTTCTTCTATAGTTCTTACCACATTTTGCTTTAAAAATGTCACTTGGCAAACTTTTTTAGTGATATCTGCAGATCTTTTTAATTTGGAAAAGTATTAAATTCCATATGAGGAACTGTATTGAATAATTGTAATGAATTGCACTAATGGCAGTGTTCCAAGGCAAACCTTAAAAACATATGATGATTTGATAAACAGAACCATCAAAATTTTTATTTCAAGTTTTATTTTATGCTGCAAGTTAGCAGATCTGGTTTAACCCTTTACCAAATGCCAAATTTTCGACTGTTCCAAATTGAAAGAGTTTGTAGGTGACATTTCAAAATGTGATGAAATTGTAAATGGTCTTCTGATGGGGTAGAAAACCTTGTGGGAAAAGGATTAATTGCTTGTTACAAGCAATTAATCCTTTTCTCACAATGATTTCCAGAGTCGTCTGCAAAAAAGTGGTTAAATGTTGTTATTGTTTGGTTATGGGTTAACTCCTTATAGTGCTGGAACCGACTTAATGCTTATGCAAACAGGTTAGATCCAGGCCATCTGCCAAGAAAATTGGCAACTGGCCTGTGATTTAACCTGTTTACTACTCTGGGTATCTTTCCTCATCAAAATTAAGCAGATATTAAAGGTTTTGGAAAGCAGACTACACAAAAATATATATTTTTAGAAACTGCTATATATATGTTATACTTGTAGCACTACAAGGGTTAATTTAGCTGTTACCCTAATGTAAATATAAAAATCTTCTTTGGATCTAGAGCTAGTTTGATGAACTGTTCTATATGGTGAGTCTGCGAGCAAAGGGGAACATCTGCAAAATGTTAAAAAAATAAGTGTACTGCCCTGTAAGATTTATATCATGAGATATAAAAGATTACCTCATGTATAGGAGTTGAGTACAGTTTACAATTAAAAAGGGGGTTTTAACTCTCGGGACTAAATATGCCCTTGACGAGCTTGTGTTTTTTTACGAGCTAGTCCATTTCATCTTTGAATATTCATCTCACTCACAGTTACAAGTAATTTTACTCTTGCGGTAAAGTTTGTCATTTCTGGAACCTAACCCTTTTTGTGCTGGAACCCAGCTCATGCTTATGCGATCAGGTAAGATCCAGGCCAGCCGCCAAGTAAATTGGCGACTGGCTTGTGATCTAACCTGTTTGCTTCTCTGAGTGTTTTTCCTCAATAAGATTAAGTAGATATCTAAGGTTATGGATAGCAGACAAGGCAAACATCTATTTTAAGAAGATTACCCAGCATTCTAAGGGTTAAATTTGCTGCTGGCTCAGCTTTTTATTCAGAAATTCATACTTCCAATTTTTTAAATCTCTAAATTCATTGAAAGGGGATTCGTTTTTTGTTATATATGTATATTTATTTCTATACAGGGTAGGCTGCAAAGTTTGATTTAGGACATTTTTCATTTCGTAAATATCTTTGCAAGTACAGGAAGTCTCCTATGTAATAGACTCGGCGTTTATCATTGTAATTGAAAAAGAGGAATAGTTTCCAAAATTTACTGAGAAATTGGCAGTTACTTTGATACTCCACATACCCTTGATTTCCTGTTACAAAATTTTGACTCTTACACCAAAAATCATTTTAATTTATTTTTATTCGAGGGATGTTTCGGAAGAAAAAAATAAAAAAAAAAACATTCTGGGAGAATGCATGCTCTGAATATGAGTAAATTTCACCTGTTGTCAGTTTTTCATGGATTTAGTCTTTTTGATTGAGGGTTGTCTACTTGTCTACTGTAAAATCAATGGGAGTTGTAAAAGAATCTAAAGATAAATTGAATTGGAAAGTTTTTAAATAGTTTCTGCTCAATTTGAATAAAATGGGGAATTTGCATTTTTATTTTGCCAAGTTGTTAAAAACATTCTCTTTTCTTTCAAGTAATTTGGCAAAAAAGAAGAGAGAATTTTAACTTTTATGTCAAATTAAGGTAGATTATCCATTTTCCATAATGTTTTGTTTCAAAGTGGCAGATTATGGGTATTCTACCATAAATGAGTTTAAAGCTTAGCCTTTGGTCTTGACAAGAAGAGAAAATTGCCCATTGCAAACAATGAACACACTATCACATTGATGTCCTTTACTTGTCAAATTGTTTAAGAAAATTTAACACCTTTTATTACGAATAGAAATTCTTCAAACAAATAATTGAAGGGCTAGTTTTGTCTTAAGAGATGTGTGAACAATTCTAAGAGCTAAGGCTATCTTAACAAAGTATGCAAGTCATTCATGAAGCTTAAACTGACTCAGTATAAAGCACTTTGTTGTCTTTTTACACCACAATTCTGTCTCCTTTTACTCTGGTGTTTAAAAGCAAGATTGATTTTTTTGTTAAAAAATGGTTTGTCTCAAATACACATTAAATTTTTTTATGTCGGAAAATGTCCGCTGTTCCTAATTCCTTTGTGGGATTACTTCGGTCTTTCTCGGTATGGATGTCAGACCTATTTGGTGAAAAGTTTATAGTTCTGGCACCAATACTTCGGTCTTTCTCGGTGGGATGTCAGACCTTTTTGGTGAAAAGTTTATAGTTCTGGCACCAATACTTCGGTCTTTCTCGGTGGGATGTCAGACCTTTTTGGTGAAAAGTTTATAGTTCTGGCACCAACCCACCATGTATACTGAGAATGACATGATATGGCGAAAGAAAGAGTTTCTAAAGGTTTATGACAGACTATGGGTATTCTATCTAAAGATGGTTTGCTTAGGTACAGGTTAAATACCTGGTTTATTCAATCAGACAATAAACATTCCTCAACTCAATCCAACAGAGAAGTCAAAGTCCGACTGATTTGGACATGCGCGCCTGTTGACTGTGCTTTTTCTGCCGATTGTTAGAAGTAACACTGTTAGAAAGCATGGCTTATCATATACCACCAGAACCGGAAAGTTGATGGTCAACCCATGCGAGGTACACAATGAGCCTATCATTGGTAAAAGGAGGTGATAAAAGCAACAATACCTGTGACCCAGCCATCTTGATCAGACATAAGATCGGAAACATTGGTCACGTGATTCCCCCTCCTGTAATGTTGAGACCATTATGATAAAAGGAGAAATTGCTCATTTTGAGCAATTTCTACTTTTGTCAATGGTTCCTCTCAAATCTTCTGTAATGTTGGGACCATTATGACAAAAGGAGAAATTGCTCATCTTGAGCAATTTCTACCTTTCTCATAATGGTTCCTCTCAAATCTTCTGTTGCGGAAGCATTAAAGTAAATACAGGTATATACATGTATGAAGTTCAGTGTAGAATATACAGTTTGCGAAGAATAGATTGTTTGAAGTAGAATATCAGTCAAGCAAAACCCATGCCCAGACCCCATCATTACTCTTCTTGTACCTGTAAAATTATTTTACATTTTTCCCCCTAATAATCCCAAATTGGATTAATTTGCAGACGAAAAATTAAGAAAGAAAGGAAAGTCATTCGATTAATTTCCTAGTAAACAACTATTGTAAGATAATCAAGAAAATGGCTTCTTTTTCAACAAATAATTTAAGATCTGTCGACGCCTTACTTGTAAGATTCTGTGAGTTTTCTGTCTAGGGTTAATTTGTTAGAAGGATTCCTTTTAACTATCTCCTTCATAGAGGATTTTGTGTCTGGTCCAAATTGGAAGAAACAGCAGACGACAATTATGATGAAGAAAACAAACAAATTTTTTGATAGATTTGGTAGAAAGCATTAGGATAAAAGAAGAACGTTGCTCATTTGGAGCACATTTCTTCGTTTATCACAATGATTTTTAGAGGTGGTTGCTGCAGATGTGTTGTAATGTTCATATATGAGGAAAACAGTAAACATGAAGAAGATAAATGATTGATCGGAAACTGTCTGACCACTTGCTGTCTGCTTATCAAAGACTGATAAGCGATTATAGGCTTTTAATCCTTTCCAAAATATGGTTCAAGTCTATGGCAGATAGACGTGTAAAATTTGTTGGTAGCATTAACTTATGTTGTGTTTTTTAAGCAGCCCCATTTGTGAAAGTCAACATTCTTCATTCACCACTATGCTTTTGTCAGACAATCTTTTAATTATGTCTTCAATCTGTCCTTGTTGAACTTTTTTTTTTCTTTTTTTGAAAATCTAGCAACCCAAGTTAGATAAAGTGGATGGTGCACTCATTTAAGAATCCAATAATTATGAGTTTGTGTCTGTTGTCCAAAATCATTGTTAGAAATGAAGAAGAGTTCTTATGACTAGATAGGAGAAATTGTTTGTTTCAAACTTGTTTCCTTCTTTCTTATACTTTGAAAGAAAATGTTTTCTGTACACTGAAATGTTTTCAGAAAAATGCTCATCATTCATACAGTAAAGATAAGTTACTATGCCCAGAACAGAGATATATAATGTTAATTAACCTTTAGAATGCTTCGTAATTTTCTAAAACTAGATGTTTGATTTAGATGAGGAAAGATACTCAGAGTAGCAAACATGTTACATCACAGGTCAGGCGCCAATTTACTTGGAGGCTGGCCTGTCATCTAACCAGAACCTGTTTGCATAAGCATGAAGCCGGTTCCAGTTCTATAAGGGTTATAAGCTTTTATCAATAATATAGGAACAAAGCTTTTGAAATCTGTGGAATTTTACTCATATCAAGATGTATGAAGCCTGATAAGCGCTCATAGGCTTTTTGGCAATCAAACCTGCATGAAACTAAGATATGAAAGATTCGGCATGTGTTTGAAGATCTAGAGTAATGGTTTGATTAACCCTTTGCCAAACAACCCCTCTTTATTTATCTGCCTTTTGGACAGAGCTTGAAATAAATGTGGAAGAAAGAAGAAATTAATGAAAAGCATGCATGAATTTTCTTTTTCTCTCAAAACACACATTCTAACTTACAGGAGAAATATAATGCAATTTTATTTTGATTTTTGCTATTCATTTTAAACCTGTTTATTTTATATTGATTATGAAACAAGTTTGTAAAACTTGGATCAATCACTCTTCATTCTGTTGTTTTGGATGCACAACCAGTACCTGTGTTGAATGTGGACTAATGAGCCCTGCTACTTAAGGGATTCGATCCCATGGCCCTTGAGTTCTGAGGCTAATCCTTCTACCAAAGGACCACAGTGCTGTCGTCCAAGGCTACTACTGACTTCATATAATTTTAACTTTGAAAACTTTTTGAATGATGAAAACCTTGGTACAGAGAAAGAGCAATCTAGCATATATAATACAAATAGCCAATTACTTCTCATAGGATATTGTTACCAATTTGAAAGCTTAAATTGAACTTAACTACTAAGAAGTTTCAAAAATAATGTTTTTTCTTTTTGTCATTGTGGTGAAGCCATTTCATAATCTTTGCATATATTTTTTCTTCTGTTTTTTTTCCACACCACTTTGTTATTAAAGAATTAATTTGTATAATTGAATTCTTCGAACTGGGAATGTAAAAAAAAAAGTGGTTAAAATGGGTCAACTTTAGTTACAGCCTATTATAACACTATTTTTGTTGTAAAAAATGTCATGTTTGTATAACAAATAGAGGAGTAATTGAAACTCATTGACTTGTTGAGAAGAGGGGGCCTTTATCGCTTTATAATGACTGTTTTATTACAAGAGGGGAGGGGGTGGGGACCTCTGACCCGAGTCCATGTGAAGCCAAGAAATTATGGGTAGATTACTGATTCTATATTAAGAGTTATTTCATGGTCCTTAACCCTTTACCAAACAATAACGACATGTAACCACATGGAAAACATTGTGGGAAAAGGAGAAATTGCTCGTGACGAGCAATTTCTCCTTTTTCCCACAATGTTTTCTGCCCTATCGGAGGATTACTTTCCAATATAATCACATTTTGAAATGTCGTCTGCTGTGTCTTTCAATTTGGGACAGTTGAAAATGTGGCGTTTGGTTAAGGGATTATGGGTATTCTACCTTAAGATATAGCTGCAGGTGAATTTTCCTTGTTTTTTATGGGGAAATTGTTTAAATCTTTACCTATATATATATCAAAGAGAGTTCCACTCCTTTGTTGCATACACATTATGAAAACTTGTTGACAAAAGGAATATTAATTATTTTATGAAGTAGTTTTCCTCCACATTTTATCATCTGATCATTCATTTGGATTAATGTTTTGAATTTTTCATTTCTACTTTTCGCAACTTTTGTTATTTTTTTATGATGTCTTCTGCTAGGTACCTATACAGGGAAAGGATTAAAAGTTCTGAAACCCCAGTGCTTGTTTATGTTATCTCAAGAACTGTGTTTATGGAAGAGAGATATTTTTGGGGAATTTAGCTCATTGCCCACACTGATTTATTTACAGGTCTCTACATGATTTCTAGACAAATTGCAAGGGTTAGATGCAGGACTCTGGTAGCTCCCTCTCTCTGTTATAGAGTAAATCGAGGGTTCAACGCAAGACTATAGCAAGTGCTTCACAAACGTGAAGCACTAACTATAGTATTGCGCTGACTCCTCGAAATTAAGTCTTTCACTAGACCTGCTTTTTGGAAGATTATTTGTTGGCCGAGATTTCGCAGGTTATAGTTGGTGTGGGGTCCTGCATGGCCCAGTGGTTAAGGTGCAGAACTCAGGGATTCTCTGTTTGAGCCCAACTGACACTTCTGGTTTTGTGGGAAGTGTCCTTTGGCAAGTCACTTCAGGACCTTAACCTAATACTGGTTAATCTAGAAAAGCCGTTACATAACTGAAAAATTGTTGATACGGTGTAACCCTACAAAAGAAAATTGAACCTTTTTGGAAGATCGTGTCTTGGCTGAGGTCCTGAAGGTTGCAGTTGGTGCTAACTTCAAGTTCATCCATCTTTTTTCACTTACCAAATTTTACAAATCAGTTTAGTCAATTGTTATAAGTGATTAATTTCTTCATTGCCAGTGCTTCTGCAAAAAAAAGCTGTGCAAATATTTTGCCTTTACCTCAAAAATATCGTTATAAAACAAAAAAGGCACCTCTTGTACTTTTTTATCCCATGTCTAACAAACAAAGCATCATTTTAGATTTTCAAAAACTACAACTTTCTTGTATATAATGTCTTTTGGAAATTATTCCAACAGTTACTTACTGTTGTGTGGCACCAGTTTGTCTGTGTGCACTTAGTTGTAAAAGAGATTGCAATTGGTCTCTAGCAAGTTTGCATTTGTTTAAAATGTAATTGAAATGTTCTGTAGAAATACTGAAGCTGCATTGTTGTATTGTAAAAGCGTTTTATTAGTTATGAAAGAAATAGATGGAGGAAGTCATTTTCTTTAAATAAAACATTCTTTTGATGAGAATTGTGAGGAGTTCCTCGTTGCCATTCTGTAAAAACTCAACACATTGCTATTAAAAAAATATTTTTTATGAAATGTTTGCCGTCCTTCAAGCTAAGGTGGTGGTTTAACCCATTACCAAACAATAACGACTTTTAACCACTTTGTTGCAGACGACTCTGGAAAGCATAGCTGGAAAAGGAGGAATTGCTTGTCACGATCAATTTCTCCATTTCCCCACAATGTTTTCTGCCCTGTCAGAAGATTATTTTTCAATTTCATAACATTTTGAAATGTCTTCTTCCATCTCTTTCAATTTGGGACAAGACAAAAATTTGCCATTTGGTAAAGAGTTGAAGGTAGCGTTAATCAGTAGTGGGTTTATTAATGTTATCAATATTTAAACATTCCACAGATTCCATAAAAATAACCTCCCGCCTGATATCTGATCTCTTCAGTATGTTGTACATATGTTTTACCTCAGATATTTAATGAGTTGCTGATTAATGGCCCAAAACACAGCTCTCATCCCTGATCAATTACACTCATGTGGAAAAGAAGCCAGTGGCTTGCAGGGCTCCAGGTTTACAGATTTACTTGGGACCCTGCAACTACAAGATAATGGTGCCCTGCTTTCTGCAGATTTGGGCTGTAGGTGGGTCACTTTGTTTAACCCTTAGAATGCTTGGTGATTTTCTAAAAAAAGATTTTGGTGTCATCTGCTTTCCAAAAACCTTTAATATCTGCTTAATTTTGATGAAGAAATATACTCAGAGTAGCAAACAGGTTAGATCACAGGCCAGCCGCCAATTTACTTGGAGGCTGGCCTGGATCTAACGTGTTTGCATAAGCATGGAGTAGGTTCAAGCAGTATAAGGGTTCAGAATATTGCTTATGGTATCTGGTTTTACCCATCATTCCAGTAATTGACCCACCACCATTTATTTGCACCATGGGGCAATTTGGCCTGCCTTTTCTGGGAAGAATATAAAGATAATAGGTTGTTGGATAATTACTGATTTTAAACCACCTCCAATAAAAGCTATGGAGAAATATTTTTGACTTAAGGACAAATAAATTGCTTTCTACAAGCAGTTTCTCCTTTTGCCACGCATGTTTAAACCTATTTTAGCAACAGCAGTGATTTGTTTTGTACTTCATTATGTACACCTGCTTTTATGTTCGGATGGCTTACCAACTTCCATAAAGTAGCGGGATCTGCCTTGCAAACTTTCATTAATACACATTTATACGGTGTGACTACTGATTATGTATACAGGAATCAGAATCAAGAGTGTTTATCTAAGTTGTAAGAACTTGTTTCACAATCGATGTAAAATGAATAAGTTTAAACAAAATTTCAATATGAAGATTGGGGTTAAAATACCAAATGCCTCACCAAGGCCAGTAGTTTTGATGTTACTACAACCAAGGGAGAGATTGAATCTACTGGTAAAGTGTAAATACTTGTAGAACATTATTTACAGAATGTTGAAAGATCTGTCATGAATTGAGGTTGGCTTTTGCATCTGTATCTGAATCTTTCATCAGTAGTATTAACCCTTTGCCTTATGCAGGAAACCTGTTCTTCCTGCTGCAGTTGGCATCCAACTCAGTTTTTTTTCAACGACTTTTGAATACAATGTAACAATAGGAAAATATACTTTTACAGAGAAATTTCTACTTGTGTTACATATTTGATTTTTTTCTGCAGTGTTTGAGTATCTCTTAACCTTTTAACGAACCCCAAATTTTCGACAGTCCCAAATTGAAAGAGTTTGGAGATAACATCTCAAAATGTGATGAAATTGAAAATGATCTTCTGATAGGGCAGCAAACATGGTGGGAAAAGGAGAAATTTATGTTTTCCTGAGTCGTCTGCAACAAAGTGGTTCAAAGTGGTTATTGTTTGGTGATGGGTTAAAAGAGAAACCGGTTAAATGTGGATGAGATTGGAAACAGGAGAACCAGTATTATGTTTTCTGATGATCTGTGTGTGTAAGGGAAGTAACTCTTAACAAAATGCCAAGGAAAAGAATGACAGAGTTATTACTGATTGAGAACCTAGTCAATGCATTAAGGGAAGAGCATAGTAAGAAGGAAAGAAACATCCATTTTATTGCATATTTGATAGACTTATACAGACAGTTTCTTTTTGATAAGAGTTTGACTTATCTTCTCTTTATCTTGGCAATTGTTTTTTAAATTCAACTGACACTGATAATAGTGAAGGTTGATTTCTGCATTAATCATTTTCAATACTTGATTATTTATTTCTTGTGTGTTCCATAGAGATTTACATACTTTTCCTTCAAATTCTTGTAAAACTCATTAAGAGTCCTGCATGGACCAGGGGTTAAGGTGTAGGACTTGTGACAAAGAGCCCATGGGTTCAATCCTTACCAATGGCACTAGGTTTGTTGTTGGAATGTCCTTGAGCTAGATACTGCAGAGTCCTGCCTAGCAATGGCTAAGTCAACAAAATCCGTAAAATTTCTGAAATGCTGTTTTTATATCATTAAACGCCATATAAACTATAACCTTTAGAAGTCATCTAATGTATGTTTGGTTTAGTTTCTAATTAATGTCAAACAATTTCCGTAGGGTCCTGCGTGGCTCAGTGGTTAAGGTGGCAGACTGAGAACTGGAGTGTCCCTGGTTCGAGCCACACCCACACCTTTGGTTTTGTGGGATTGACTTTTGGCAATGTACTTGTGGATCCAAAAAAGCTGTTAACCCTTTCCCAAACAATAACGACATTTGACGACTTTGTTGCAGACGTCTTTAGAAAACATTGTGGGAAAAGGAGAAATTGCTCGTAACAAGCAATTTTGCTTTTCCCATAAGGTTTTCTGCTCTTTCTGGACAATATTGTTTAATTTTATCACATTTTGAAATTTCATCTTGAAACTCTTTCAATTTGGGACAGTCAAAAATTTGTTGTTTGGGAAAGCGTTGAATAACTAACAAATTGTTGATACACCATACAAACAAACAAAAACAATTTCCTTATTTTGACTTGTTTCAGATTCTGGATGCCATTGATGAGCCGAACAATGCCCGACTAAGCCAGCCTGACCTTTGCCCGAAGAACTACTACGATCTGATGCTGCAGTGTTGGAATGCGGAGCCCGAGCAGAGACCCATGTTCAGTGAGATGTTCATCACTCTACCCCAGGTATGTTACACCTTGGGTGTGTCTCTCAAGCATGGGAATCTTGGCTTAACCCTTTACCAAATGGTAAATCTTCGACTGTCCCAAATTGAAAAGGTTTGCAGATGACATTTCGAAATATGATGAAATTTTGAAAAAAATCTTAGTGGAGGAAATATTGTGGGAAAAGGAAAAATTGCTTGTTATGAGCAATTTCTCCTTTTCTCACAATACTTTCCAGAGTCGTATTCAACAAAGTCGTCAAATGTCGTTTTTGTTTGGGAAATTGTTAAGATAATTTTTAGCTCACCTGAGCACGTAGTGCTCAAGGTGAGCTTTTGTGATACCGAGATGTCCGTCGTCCGTGCGTCCGTGCGTGTGTCAACAATTGCTTGTGAACACTCTAGAGGCTACATTTATGATCCAATTTTTATCAAAATTGGTCAGAATGATTGTCTCAATAAAATCTTGGCCAAGTTCGAAACTGGGTCATGTGGGGTCAAAAACTAGGTCACTAGGTCAAATAATTTAAAAAGTTTGTGAACACTCTAGAGGCCACATTTTTGGTCCAATTTTGATGAAAGTTGGTCAGAATGATTGTCTCAATAAAATCTTGGCCAAGTTCGAAACTGGGTCATTTGGGGTCAAACACTAGGTCACTAGGTCAAATAATTTAAGAAGTTTGTGAACACTCTAGAGGCCACATTTATGGTCCAATTTTGATGAAAGTTGGTCAGAATGATTGTCTCAATAAAAATGTTGGCCAAGTTTGAAACTGGGTCATGTGGGGTCAATAACTAGGTCACTAGGTCATATAATTTAAAAAGCTTGTGAACACTCTAGAGACCACAATTATGGTCCAATTTTTATCAAAGTTGGTCAGAATGATTGTCTCAATAAAATCTTGGCCAAGTTCGAAACTGGGTCATGTGGGGTCAAAAACTAGGTCACTAGGTCAAATAATTTAAAAAGTTTGTGAACACTCTAGAGGCCACATTTATGTTCCAATTTTGATGAAAGTTCATCAGAATGATGGTCTTAATGAAATCTTGGCCAAGTTTGAAACTGGTTCACGTGGGGTCAAAAACTAGGTCACTAGGTCAAATAATTTAAAAAGCTTGTGAACACTCTAGAGGCCACATTTATGGTCCAATTTTGATGAAAGTTGGTCAGAATGATTGTCTCAATAAAAATGTTGGCCAAGTTTGAAACTGGGTCATGTGGGGTCAATAACTAGGTCACTAGGTCATATAATTTAAAAAGCTTGTGAACACTCTAGAGACCACAATTATGGTCCAATTTTTATCAAAGTTGGTCAGAATGATTGTCTCAATGAAATCTTGGCCAAGTTCAAGACTCGGTCATGTGGGGTAAAAAAACTAGGTCACTAGGTCAAATAATTTAAAAAGCTTGTGAACACTCTAGAGGCCACATTTATGGTCCAAATTTGATGAAAGTTGGTCAGAATGATTGTCTCAATTGAAATCTTGGCCAAGTTTGAAACCGGGTCATGTGAGGTCAAAAACTAGGTCACTAGGTCAAATATTTGAAAAACCTTGTGAACACTCTAGCAGCTATATTTATGGTCCAATTTTGATGAAAGTTGGTCAGAAGGATTGCCAAAATGAAATCTTGGCCATGTTTGAAAGTGGGTCATGTGGGGTCAAAAACTAGGTCACTAGGTCAAATAATTTAAAAAGCTTGTGAACACTCTAGAGGCCACATTTATGGTCCAATTTTGATGAAAGTTGGCCAGAATGATTGGATTATTTACCATAAGCTTGACTGTCTTAAAATTTTCCAAATTTATTAACTGTTGAAAACCAATAAACGACTTTGAGATACATTTTCCAATTGTTATTATTTTAATTTGCCCAACCAATTGTTACTGTCCCTGCTTTCACAAACCTAAATTTCCTTCATCTTAATTCTCTTTGTCTTGGTGAACATTAACTCAAGAAGACAAATACAATACACATAAAAAAATGTTAACAAGCAAGAGCATTGGCTTAGAGTATTCAATGCAATTAGCACTTAGAAGAGTTTGAAACATACCAACCACTCTGTCTTAAATATACCTCTTTTTCAAACAGAACTCAGGTGAGCGATAAAGGGCCATTATGGCCCTCTTGTTTCCTTTTCCCTCAATTATTTCCAGAGTTGTCTGCAAAAAAAATTGGTCAAATGTCTTTGTTGTTTGGTAATGGGGGTAATGGGTTAACAACTTTCTTCGTACATGCTGTAGAATCTCCATACATTGTTAAAGGAGTCTTATTAGAATGTTTGACATAGAGAGACTTTTGACATATAGATGTCTGGAATATTAAGACATAGAAATAAAGTTCTAGCAATTCGTTACTCCATAAAGGAATAATAACGCTTCACACAATTTTTGCTTTTGTTATAATAAATTGTATAATAAATTGTATCATCAGTTGTTTGCTACAAGTACCTAAGATTGTTTATGGATGATTGAAAGGGTTATAAATGTAGATTAACCCTTAACTAAATGCCGATTTTTTTACTGTTCCAAATTGAAACAGTTTTCAGATGGCAATTCAAAATATGATGAAATTGAAAAAAAAATCTTCTGATTGTGGAGAAAACATTGTAGGAAAAGGAGAAATTGCTCATTATGAGCAATTTCTCCTTTTCTCACATTGTTTTCCAGAGTCGTCTGCAACAACGTGGTTAAATGTTGTTATTGTTTGGTATTGGTTAAGGGCAGATAGATATTTTGGGCAGGTGTGAGGTGTGACAAAGGTCATATGAGGTGACAATGTGTGTTATTGATTGGGACTGATTGACAGACCACCGTCCCTTCTGGGCAACTTGACCCCTGTTGACCTACAGGACAGCTTGTCCACTGTCCATCCAACATTCTATGTGACATCAATTTGGTTCGATTTACTGTGTCCACTGTCCAAGATTCTGACATTGTGATGTAATTTGGGATTCGTTTTACTATGCAATAAGGTGCTTTGTATCTGTAGTTGTTTTTGAAATGGTCTTTCGACAAAAGATGAATTACATTTCTATCAGCATTTTTCCCCTCGGAATGCTTTCTAAACCCTTAGGATGCTGGGTAATTTTCTAAAAATGGATTCTGCTTTTCAAAACCTTAAATATCTGCTTTCAGATTCAGATCTGAATCAGATGAGGAAAGATACTCAGAGTAGCAAACAGGTTAGATCCAGGCCAGCCGCCAAGTAAATTGGCTGCTGGCCTTGATCTTACCTGTTGGCATAAGCATGAAGTTGGTTCCAGTACTATAAGGGTTAAGACTTGTTTAACTATTTTGATGCAAATTAATGTCATGTTCTTCTTTATGGACTATTGTGTTTAAAGAATGGAAATTGAATGCTTGTTACATGAAACTTTCCTGGGTCCAGCATGGCTGAGTGGTTAAGCCACTTAGGTTGCAGTCTAAGAACGCATGGGTCCTGGAATTGAGTCCCACCAATACCTCTGGTTTCATGGGAGTGTCCTTTTGCAAGTCACTTCAGAGCCCTAGCCTAGACCTAGTGAATTCAGGAAAGCTGTAAAATACATGAAAAACTGTTGACATTGTGTTTAATTCTACATTATGTGTAAACAAAAACTTTGCCAATGTCATATTGGTAGCATGAGTTTTTTTCTGAAGCTACATCAAAGTTAATCATTATGAAGTAACAAGTTAACATCAGGTTTAATTTGATTTTGTCAAGAAGTCCAAATGAGCAGTTTATTTTTGTCACTTTACTCTATATTGCCTCCCTTAATGGTTGATAGATGTTTAATGAAAGCCATAAATATTAAAGGCCCATTAAAGGAGATTAATGCTATATCAAACTATATTATTTGGTAAACCTTTAGACAGATTTAAATAGTTATTACCAGAAAATGCCATCGGCACAACTTAAATGTGAAAGTAAACCAGAAATAACCCAGTTTTATAATTTAGATTTCCTGATTCTTCACCTCTGACCTTGACAGTTAATACATTTTTTAACCGACCAATCAGAATTCGTTATATGAATATGTAAACAAACAAGTTGTTGATAAACATGACTGAATTGGAGACAACTATATTTCAAGCACAAATTAATTTATTTTAAATGAGTCTATTTAATAGGGTCTCAATGCATTCCTAAACTAATTCTCATGACTTTTATGAACATAGTAATAGAACTCCATATATTTTTTCAGTAATTTATGTGTACTCCTCTCCTTTGATGTGCCTTTAAGAAAGCAATCTAAAATCAACCCACTCTATGTTTTTTGTGACTTGGGTCGAAAATTGAATGTTACAGCAGATGACATTAATAATAAGCTGGAATAAATAGTATCGCTTTGATTTTTGGTAGAGAGCATTTTGACAAAAAGATGAATCGCTCATTTTGAGCAATTTTTCATTTTGTAAAAGTGGTTTCTTGAGCAGATGTGTCAAAGTGAGGTATTATTGATTAAGAGGTTAATTTAAATTTGATTGTTGTGGTTACTGTTTAATGTTACCATCCCTAAATTGGTTAACAGTCTAAAACCTTTCCTTTGTACAGCATTTTTAACCCTTATGGTGCTGGAACCGACATCTTGCCTATGCAAACAGGTTAGATCACAGGCCAGCCGCCAAGTAAATTGGCGGCTGGCCTGTGATCTAACCTGTTTGCTTCTCTAAGTATCTTTTTCCTTCCGACTGACTTACGGAATGCCGATGGTTCTACCCGCCTTGACCAGCCCTTATGGGCAGTTGAGTATGGGGTCTTCCTCCATCATTAATAGTCAGACATCGCTACATAACTGAAATAGTGTTGATGTGATGTAAAAACACATATTAAAAAAAAATGTCCTCATCAAAATTAAGCAGATATTTAAGGTTTTGAAATACAGACAACACACAATTTTATTTTAGAAAATTACCCAGCATTCAAAGGGTTAAGCCACCTTTGAAGCAGGACTGGTGGCGGTTTAAAGGTCATATTTCCCGATAAACAAAATTTTCTTTAATTATGGTTTTTGAATTAGGTTATTGTTTCGTTATGACGGAGGTAATGATTTTTTTCTCATGCAGAAGCGAAAAATGTTGTTTTTGCCTACTTTTATTCACCTTTATCGATTTTTGTGAATGACTTATCTCCCTTGTTGTGACGTCATTTGTGCTTCAAAGTCATATGAACTATCAGTAAGAAGAATCTAGTTCTCAGTAACAACGGTGTTTTTGCACAAATTTCGGACATTTTAAGTGTTGAATTGTGTTTTGGGAAACGTAAATTGGATATTGAATATGGTATTTTGACAGGTCTTCTGGTGTTATTCTGCATTTGGTCGCAGGGATGCGAGTTTCTCCCGTTTTCCGACGAACATAAAAGCTGCAAAAAGTTTCGATAAGTAAACTGGGCCGTGTTTACTTTACAAATAAGCAAAAGATATATTCCCCAAACAAGAACAGTAGGCTGTGTTACTTTCACTTCGAAGATGGCAAGTTTACGTATTGTTAGGCGTTTCCAGAGAATTGAATTATTGATCTTAAAATGATCGGACTCAATTCAAAGTAATTTATACAGGTGAAGACGCTTCAAATTCATTCTACTTATTGAGTAACCGTTATATTTCCCTTATTTGAAACACACCAACAACATTCACTTTACCTTGATGTATTGGTTTCAAGACTGTCAATGCAAACCAGACAAAGCTAATCTCACTTTCAAACACCAATCAAGCGATAAAGCATACAATCATGTGTCAAGACATTGGTGTGACGCGCGAATGTGTACATTGTATTTCGGAATGACCCCAAATATCTATCAAAAGTCGTTGTTTTATTACCCAATGTACCAAGTTGCTAATGATAATTTAAGCCTGAAGTCCTTTTGTTACGCTGTTTCCCACATGATCTCAGGTAAAGGAAAATATTTTTCAAGATTATCGTTGTGGTGAACTGATGTTCGTGATTAAAACAATTCCTGACTGTTAGTTTGGGGTGTTAGAGCCTCGTGTAGTCTTGCTAGATCTTTATATAGAATTTGCACTGTGTAAATGTAGATAAATTCAAGAAAAGGATAAATCACGTTGATTACACCTTTTTTGAAAGTTAATTTCCTTGAATGACTCTCTTTCTCGCCAAGCTAGTTTTGTTTGGAACAGATTAACTATGCTACATACTTAGTTAGGAATACTTAATTAGGCTGCATTACCATTATATTACGTAAGAATTCAAAGGGTTGCAAGAATATGTTAATTTCATCAAACATCATAAGTTATAGTATTGCCATGTCTTTGGGTTTTAAACGCGCATCTTGTTCTTATTTGCAAAACTTGTTTTATGTTTTAACATAATCGTAGAAACGTTGCCATTGTACATAAATGAGACAAAATAAAAAATGTACGTTGATTGCTATGATAACAAACCGATTAAAACAAGCAAGTTTCTTTTATCTGCCGTTGTCTTTGAATGAAAATCAAAAAAAATGAATATTTGATATCCGAAAACTGTCTCTTAACTCATCAACGCAAATGATAATGGGTTCGATCTTAACTTAAGCGTCTGCTTTTCGGAATTTAAATACCATTTAAATCACACACCTCATTTTTTTGCCATTGGTAATATTGGTTTAAATGACGTCACTGAAATGCAGGTGTTCAAAATTGATTATTACAAATTTATATTGATAATTTAGTAATAAGATCACTAAATATATAAGTTACACATTTGAACATAATCTCTTTGTTTACAATTTAATTGGTTATTGTCAGTTTACCTCACATACAAAGGGTCAATCAACAAACATCGGACATTACAAGGATTAAGGGTCGTGATGCAAATTAACACCAATCTGCCACATTTGCACAGTATGTTTCAAGTCTCAAGTCTTTTATTGTTTAGGCGAAAGATAGCCTCTGGCGTTAATCTCTTAAATATCTCTGTTGTTAATTAACAGGTCTGACACGTTCTGCTATTCGAGACATGAAATAACAAGCGGCAAATCACACTTTCAATGCCCGGCAATTAAATTTATCTAAAAGATCCATTGTTAAGATATAACCAATTAAGACCAAACTCTCACAGGATGTTTGGATTGATTAAGTGTCAGGACATATTTATCTCTCAATGTGACTTACGTCTAATACTTTGTGTTTATGATATTCAAAGAAGTGAACATGTTGTCTTTTCTATTAGAATAGTTTGACAATTCAATAAGTATATGATAATCAGTATTCATCAAAACGGTATTAACTCTATTTTTTGAACAAAAAACGTTTTAGCATCAAAATCAAGTTTTGTCAAATTGATATTTAAATTCCAAAATCATAAAAAATAAATTCAAATATGTTTATTTAAGATTGTTAGTAAAATGAACTATGACGCTTTTTTTTGTTTTAGCTTTTAATTATTAAACCTGTCCGAAAATTAAATGCTCAATATGTCAAGGCTACTTGCACGAAAGAAAACGAACATAAATGTAAACTGAATATGAAGAACAATTCTTAAGTCAAAACAGTTGATCTAGAAAGAGGACATCGGAATCAAGTTCGGAATCATAGACCTCTTACTGGGGATGGAGTTACTGGAAAGTTGCCGGATGATTTTAACAAATACTCTTGAATGTGCCAGTGTTTCGTTTTGAAATTTGGATGTGTGGTGAAAATGTGAGTTAAAGGATGACCTTCGTATCACAAGTAAGTTGGGTTATAATACGGTTTGTTTGTTCGCAATTTATGATCTTCTCCCGTTTCATTTTCATGTATTGATAAGACAATGCAGGGTGAATTTGACAATTAATAGTTATACGATGTACGGTTTTAAGACAGTTCGTTTATTCAGATCTATGTCTTTGTTTACTACTCAATTAAAACCTTAATGCTAATACACGATCATTGACGAAAAAGTACTCATGGGTTTTCTTCAACAAATATTAATCAAAATAGCTGTTTTCACAAATATCGTCAAAATTTCAAGCCGAATCTTACATATGAAAACATTTACAAATCCTTTCAAATCTACGTGTTACGTCACTTACTTTTTTTTTCAGAAGAATATTCTTATAATATGAAACATATTCAATAAAGATAATGCACTGTCAATCCAAATATTGACTTAAGGATTGCTATTTCGAGGAAAATCGTCCCAATTTCAAGCAGTTCCTTTCATATGAACACATTGATATATTCTTGTAAATTCACGCGTTAAGTCACTAATTTATTTTTTTCAAATGGATATTCTTATAATATGAAAGATATCCGGTATAGAAAATTCACTGTCAATCCAAACAAATACTTAAGAATCATTTATTTTAAGGAAAATCGTCCAAATTTCAAGCTGTTCCTTTCATATGAACAGGTTTACACAATGACAAATTCATGCAAATTCACGGGTTAAGTTAATAATTTATCTTTTTTCAAATTGATATTCTTATAAAATGAATCATATTCAATAAAGAAAATGCGCTGTCAATCCAAACAATGACTTAAGGATCGTTTATTTGAAGAAAAACAAAAATTTTAACCAGCGATCGCTCTTCACGCCCTTTACATGGCGCATCCAGTGGATCACGAGTGACGTCACAGCAAAGGGAAGTAAGTCATACAAACTTTTATAAATTGGTGCGCTATGACGGTGATTTATGACGTAATGCGTTATGCTAAAATGTTGCAAATAATTTCAATGTGATTCTTTTACTTCATATTTTAATTTTATGAAATAAACCCAACCTGTACATATGACCTTTAAGTTAGCATGAGCAAAATTTATTTGCTGCAGTGATTTCTTTGTTGAAATAGTGCAATTAATTTGAAGGATAAATTGTGTATCTCTTGATATTTCTGTTGATGCTTTGAATTTAGACCTAGTCATATGGTCTGGGGTGAAATGACTTACTTGCCTTTTGCTGTATTTAGCAAAAACGGTAGTTTACATGCTGTACAGAGTTAACCCTTTCCCAAACAATAACGACATTTGACTAGTTTGTTGCAGACGAGTATGGAAAACATTGTGGGAAAAGGAGAAATTGCTCTTAACAAACAATTTTTCCTTTTCCCACAATGTTTTCTGGCCTGTTAGAAGATTATTTTCCAATTTCATCACGCTTTGAAATGTCGTCTGCAAACTCTTTCAATTTGGGACAGTCGAAAATTTGTTATTTGGGAAAGGGTTAAAAAAAGGTTCATTGCTGGACTAAAGTAAAACCCTTCAATTATGTGAAGGAGTTAGTGTAGTCTTGTAGTGAACCATTAACCACCGTTATATTCTTTGCCAGGGCTTATTATTTATTCATCTTTATTTACCATCAATATTTACCCAAGTGTGTGCTTTACAGATAACGAAGGGGATATTGGGAAAGGATTGACTCAGTGAGTCATACCTGTCTTACGTTTTAATGTTTGTCCTAGAGTGAACCCTTATCTCATTACCAAACAAAAATGACAATTGACCAGTTTGTTGCAGACGACTCTGGATAACATTGTGGGAAAAGGGGAAATTGCTCCTGATGAGCAATTTCTCCTTTTCCCCACAATGTTTTCTGTCCTATCGGAGGATTATTTTTCAATTTCATCACATTTTGATATGTCATCTGCAAACTCTTTTGGGACAGTTGAACATTTGGTTTTTGGTGAAGGGTGGCATTTGGTTAAGGGTTAAATGCCTTTTTACGTCTGCTGTTGCTTTCAATTTGGATCAGAACAGGTTGAGAACCCTAAGGAAGCCCTGTTTGATATGTACCGGTATACATGACGGGGCGTGGTTAGAGTACAGAACTTGAAATCACATGGCTCCTCTCCGCGTGGGTTCAAATGCTGAGAGGGATATGGATTTTCATGAGTCCTGACTGACTTATGGAATACCGATGGTTGTACCCGCCTTGACCAGCCCTTATGGGCAGTTGAGTATGGGGTCTTCCCTTCCATCATTAAGAGTCGAGCAGCGCTACATAACAGAAATAATGTTGATGTGATGTAAAACCCATATAAAAAAAAACATAACCAGGTGTATGAAATGAGTTATTCATCTCAAATCTTTAAATGATTGGCTAACAAATGCGCTGAATTGTAGGTAGAAAGGACAAGGAAACAGAGAACATCCTGAGTAGCTTAAACAATGTTATATGTTATGTAATATTTATCCATGATAATCCCTGAGACTTGGACTTTAAACCATATGCTGCAGAAGTCTTTTGAAACCATTGCTACTTAACCCTAAGAATATTGGGTAATTTTCTAAAAAAAGATTTTTGTGTCCTCTTCTTTCAGAACCCCCAAATATCTGCTTAATTTTGATGAGGAAAGATACTCAGAGTAGCAAGGCCATCTGCCAATTTACTTAGGAGATTGCAAGGATCTAACCTGTTTACATAAGCATGAAGTTTATTCCAGCACTTTAAGTGTTAAACAAGCTCCAAATTCTGTTTTGAACAAATTTTATATGAATGGCAGATGGACCAATGCAAGACTATATATAGTTAGTCATTCACTATGGTCAGTATACTTTGTTTTAGGAAAACATAACTGAAACATTGTTGATACTGTTGTAACATCCTTGCAGTTGGTGTGGGTTGCTCACATTCATACAAATGCACGGACTTAAATAATATTGAAGAATTAACGAAGCAGTGTTTCTAATTTAATGATTACTAGCAAGTGATATATGAAGAGCCGCACAGCTATTTTTATGTACAATAATTATGTCAAGCAGTTATAGTCTATTTCTACAAAAATATACACAACAGATTTGGCATTAAACATGATACAATACTTTGCCTTATTTCCCTTCTATGGAGTAAAGGGTTAAGATAAGGGATGGGTGTCGAGTAGTGTCAGCTATGGGAAGTGTGCATGTCGGTACAAAGAAGGATTGTCGGAGGACAACAGAGACACTTCATCGCTTTAGTATTATACATAGCTTTTTACATAACTGTTCAAAAACCCCAGCGGTGGTGTTGCTCTGCATATGAATAATATTATGGTGTACTTATGTTAATTGTTTTGTCGACCGTTTGGAATACCTGGGATTTTTCGTTCAACGATGTTCTTCAAAAAACCAAAAGTGAGTCTTGGTTTAATTATTGCTTTTGGCTTAATTTTGTGTTCAGTGGAATTGTTTGGGTTTGTTGAAGTTTGAATCTTAAACTCTTAATTTAAAGTCGCTATATATGTTCCTTCAAAGGAGGTAGTTCTGTTTCCACTTTATGTTAAAAATTCAAAACAAGGTTTTACCATTTGAATTCTTCTTACGATATGTAAAAATGTGATTGGAAGATACTACTTTACCAACCTCATTCTATCCATATTGAGTACCAGTATTCAAATTGTGTCACAGTGGTTTTGGAAAATAAAATTGGTATGAAACAGGTAATTGGTTTACCTTTGAATCCTAATGAGTAATTCATCCTCGTGTAACAACTGTTTCTACCCAAAATTGTATTTTAATTGTATTGTTTTTGTATGTTAGCTTTTGTCATCTTTTGTTGTCTGCTGCTGCTGCTCAATTTGGATCGGTCACCTAAATGCCAATATGGGAGAATGTTTTAACCCTTAGAATGCTGGGTAATTTTCTAAAAATAGATTTTTGTGTCATCTGCTTTCCATAACTTTAAATATCAGCCTAACTTTGTTGAGGAAAGATACTCAGACTAGCAAAAGGGTTATATCACAGGCCAGCCACCTATTTACTTGGCGGCTGGCCTGGATCTAACCTGTTTGCATAAGCATGAAGGCTGTTCCATCACTATAAGGGTTAAGCTGATACTATGTTGAAGGTAAGCAAATGGATAAACAAGACGGGGTATCCCATACCCCGAAGAAAATGGAGCCCATTATTAAGGAAGTAGCTTACATGCACACAGCAACCCCCAAAATAACATCTTTTAGAAAAATTGTTTTTCATTTTTTGTAAGACCTTTTCTTCGTTAACCACTTAAAATTATTCTGTTCATCTATATTGCTTGATAAAGATCGGTTATTAGTTGTCAGTTACCAGTATTCAGTGTCTCAATAAGACTGGCTGTAGGCCAAAATGACAGCTTCAAATTATTATTTGGCCAGTTAAAATTCACGAAGATGTGTTCTCCACTTGGCCTGGTTGGCCCCACAGCCCCTTCAAGTGGGCTTTTCAGATTTCATTTTGGCCTGTTCGACCAATCCTGATTGAGAACACTGAGAATTACAAAATAGAGAGGCAAAATCATTGCAAGCTACCTCTTATTTAATGTCACTTGAGTTTCTCAAATCTTCTTTCTATATAATCCATTTATACAAGATGGTTTGAGGGAATGGATTTACAGCTAGCACAATGAATGGATGTGTATGCAAGACTTTTGTATGGGTGTTTGAGGAGGAAAATATTTAGCTTCATGTGGTAAATGTGCAGATACTCTTTTTTTTAATCCTAAAATTTCGCCTTTTCCCACAATGTTTTTCAAAGCTGTCTGCAACAAAGTGGTCAAATGTCGCTATTGTTTGGGAAAGGGTTAAGTAAACACTGAAATTATTACGTCTTCTTGTAGAGGAATAAGAAATTGTTTGTTGTATATAGGGAATAAAGCAGTGATGCAGGTGCGATAGAGAAAAAACTGTTGGATATTTATTTCCTGTTTCAGAAAGTCATTATTATTATCCTCCTTTCACACTAAGGGAGTCTCTTAACATTCATACTGCTGAAACTGCTTCATGCTTATGCAGAAAGGTTAGATTCAGGCCAGCCACAAAAAAAATTGGCGGTTGGCCTGTGATCTAACCTGTTTGCTACATCAGTATCTTTCCCCCATCTAAATTAAGCAGATATTTAAGGTTTTTGAAAGCAGACGACACAAAAGTCTATTTTTAGAAAGCTACCAAGCATTCTAAGGGTTAAAGATTTCTTTCGTGAGAGTTTTAATGTGGGTTTCTGGAGAAATTGTTTATCATCTTCCTGGTTCCAGTTTGTTGTTGTTGTATGGTAATTTGAGACTTGTTTAAATTTGAAACAATGACAGAGGTATTTGAGACTTGTTTAAATGTGAAACAGTGTTAGACAACAAGAAGTGTCAGGAAAAGTTTTGATTTACAATATTTGTTTGAAACCAGATGATGAATGGCTCATTAGGAGCAATTAATCTTTGGTCTTGGGGGATTATGAAATCTTCTGCATCAGATGTCTCAAAAAGGATTGAGGTACCAGGGGTTTATTTAGGCTTTATACTGCTATAGAATATAGTGGTGCAAAGGTAGAATGGGGGTCCTGCTTGGCTGAGTGGTCAAGTTAGCAGACTAAGAACCCGGGGTGTCCAGGGTTTGAGCCCCACCAACACCTCTTGCTTCATGGGAGTGACCTTTAGCAAGCCATAGACTAGTACTGGTGGGTCCAGAAAAGCTGTTACATAACTGAACCTGAACAATTGTAAATAAGGTGTTGAACACCACACAAAGAGTGAGACCGTCGGCCTAGACTAGTACTGGTGGGTAAGCTGTTACATATCTGAACCTGAACAATTGTTGATAAGGTGTTGAACACCACACAAAGAGTGAGACCGTCAGTCGCTTGTACGGAGGATCCCAGGTTGGTTCCCTGTTAGGAGAGGTGAAATTGCAAGGACTAGCCCCAAAATCGTTGTGTGTACTGGTTTAGTATCCAGGAAGCAGTCATCAAGATTGAATTTGATATGCTTTCAGGCTTCCATCACAATCGTAAAATAAATAAGTTAAACTAAACTAGATAAAGAAGATTTGGCAAATTCAGAGCAATCATTCATTTTCCTGATGTTTCAGCTAAAAGAATTGTCTTTCTGACAATTGGTTTATAGGGTTTACCAAAGTTTTTCCTGAAAATGAAAATGACAGGGTGGAACTAAGCCCCCTTAGATATTTTACTAGCGTGGAACGAATCTGCTTCACTATTTTACAAGTGAGGAATAAAATTCCTTTTCAATTTTACTTGCCCAAAATGAATCCCCTTCACTATTTTACAAGTGTGGACTAAAGTCCCTTTCCAATTTCACAAGTTGCCCCATGTTTGCTGCGTATCAAACCAAATTAGGGAAAAGGGGGAAACATGAAGAAAACATTATTTGCCCCGAGGGAGGAGGCTATTTAGAGAGACACCTCCGAGACAATGGATTGTGTAACCCAGATGATGTATCAGTTTGATATGCGACAGTAATTAACAATGTACAGGACATTGTTATTTGTTTCATAGAGAGAATGTAACTTAACCCTCAGGATGCTGAGTAATTTTCAAAACTTTAAATGTCTGCTTAATTTTTTGAGGAAAGATTAGCAAATAGGGTATATCACAGGCCAGTCGCAAATTTACTTGGTGGCTGGCCTGGATCTAACCTGTTTGCATAAGCATGAAGTTGGTTCCAGCACTATAAGGGTTAGGAATGTAATCTAGTTAAAAGTTTTGAAAATCATCATGATCAACTTTTGACCCATTCCCCTATCCCTTTACCAAATGCCAAATTTTCGAAGTCCAAATTTAAAGAGTTTGCAAAGAGACGACTTTTAAAAATTGACAAAAATTGAAAAATAATCTTCTGATAGCGAAGAAAACATTGTGGGAAAAGGAGTCGTCTGCAAAGTATTAGTCAAATGTTGTTATTGTTTGGTATGGGTTAACAATGTACGGACATTGTTATTTTTTACATAGAGAGAATGTAACTTGAGAAAGTAATGTAGTTAAAAGTTTTGAATACATCATGATCAACTTTTGACCCAATTCCTTTTAAAGTATTTTGTAAGCAGATGATGGCTGCAACAGCAAAGGACACCTGTTTGAAAAACGTTTTTTTTCTTCTTCTTTTTTTTTGAGGGGGGGTGTGTGGGGGGGGTGCTTTGAAAATGTTGTGGCTAACAGAGAAAACACTTGATATACCTGTTTCATTTCTTTCCATAACATTTTGAGCAATGTCACAACTCATCACAATGGTTTTGATATATTTGATACTTTTAGAATTGATTTTTTTTTTTCATACTTTATATTTTCATCTGCGAATACTTTGAAAAAGTCAGGGCTGGTGAAATTATTTATCCTTTTGCCCAGCTTGTCCAAAAAGCCTTAATGGACAAATGACTTTTTACTGAAACTTACTATGTATCCATTATACGTATGAGCGCAGGAAAAAAATTTGGATTTTGTGACAAGTAGATTATAACAGAACAGAACAAAAATAGTTTTTATTAAAGGCACATCAAAGGAGAGGAGTACAAATAAATTACTGGAAAAAATATATGGAGTTCTTTCATTATGTTCAGAAAAGTCATGAGAATAAGTTTAGGAATGCATTTAGACGCTATTAAATAGACTCATTTAAGATAAGTTATTTTGTGCTTGAAATATAGTTGTCTCCAATTCAAGCATGTTTATCAACAACCTATTTGTTTACATATTCAAGATAACGAATTCTGATTGGTCGATTCAAAAATGTGTGTATCAACTGTCAAGGTCAGTCAGGTGAAGAATCAGGAAATCTGAATTATAAAACTTGCTAATCTGGGTTATTTCTGGTTTACTTTCACATTTAAGTTGTGCTGATGGTGTTTTCTGGTGATAACTATTTGAATCTGTCCAAAAGTTTACCAAATAATATAGTTTGATATAGCATTAATCTCCTTTAATGGCCCTTTAACACAAACATTACAGTTTATGGTCAGTTTATAACCAGATTTTCCAACCCTGCACATGTGTAGGTGTACAATCTTGTGTGATATAAGTGACATAGTGTTGAAAACTTTAAAACCACGTCTCATCTCTTTGTAATATAGGCAAATTTACAGGCCAAAGAAGTAGTAGATGCGTTTGAAACTATTGAGACTAAAACTTTTAACCATGAACAAATAAAATGAGCTTGATTTCATCTGGAAAGGAAGTTTAAACTAAAACACTTCTACATTGAAAGGACGAAAGATAACGTAAACACAAGTTTGATGGATAATAAAGGATAATGTAGAAGAAATTATTGAGGGGAGATAACCCAAAAATCCTGCTTCTGTAAGTCAGAATTGATTCCCTTTATTCTGTGTAGGTGGGGCTTTATAATTTTAAATTGTTTTAGTCATGATGATGTCATACTGACACCATTTTTTGTCTGATTAATTTGGTATCACTTCCCTGTTATTCTTCTCACCGTAACACTGTTGAGGCGCCATAACACTGTCGAGACATTTCTGTTTACTCCAGTGTATTGTAAGGAGATATATTATTTGTATATCCATGAATTTCAAAGTTATGGCCCTTGAATTTTTTTTGGGAAATTAAGGGGCAAGTCTCTGTCCTCTTGCAAAAATTCTAATCTGAGAAGAAATTCTTTTTGTACATTGGTTTCTTTTGTAATAACAGTTGCAATAGTAATCCTTAATGAATGTAGTCCTCTGAGGAGTTGTACAAAAGGTAATGGATAGGAGTGGTAATACGCAAACACTATACACTTTGTAGACCGGAGACAGGAATGTAAGAAATTTTGATTGGGAATGATTGTATGGAGGGCACTTGTCAACAGCTTAACACTTTCTATTTTTGCTGATTTTTCGACTGTCCCAAATTGAAAGAGTTTGCAGACAACATTTCAAAATGTGATGAAATTGAAAAATAATTTCATGAAGGGACTGAAAACATTGTGGAAAAAAGGAGAAATTGCTCTTAACGAGCAATTTCTTCTTTTCCAACAAGGTTTTCCAGGGTTGTTTGCAACAAACTGATCAAATGTCGTTATTGTTTGGTAATGGGTTAACTGATTTATGGTTGCGGTCTTTACAAACAATGATTCAGTGATCTCTTAACGAGCAATTACTACTTTTTCAACAAAGTTTTCCAGGGTTGTCTGCAACAAACTGATCAAATGTCGTTATTGTTTGGTAATGGGTTAACTGATTTATGGTTGCGGTCTTTACAAACAATGATTCAGTGATCTCTTAACGATCAATTACTACTTTTTCAACAAAGTTTTGCAGAGTTGTCTGCAACAAACAGGTCAAATGTCGTTATTGTAATGGGTTAACACTTTCTATTTATGCAGATTGAAGTTTGGAGCTTGGCCCTTTTTGTGTGTTCATGATTATGGTTTAATACGAAATATGCATGGTTCAGTGCAAGACTATAGTAAGTGCTTCATGTTTATGTCTTGCATTGAACCCTCCATATGCTTATTGAAAACAAGTTGTATATTTGATGCAGAGTTATGAACCAATATCTCAAGAAAACTTCAGTTCAGAAGACTGGCAATAAATACATGAACAACATTATGTACATTAACCAAAATAGACAGTGGTCTAGGGCTAGAGGGTTGGTTTCGTTTTAAATCCTGTGATTAGCAAGATCAACCTTGTGATCTTTCATTAATAATCCACATTCGGCACAAGTACTGCTAATATGTATCAAGGAAGCAGAATCGAGAGAGATTAATCTAAGTTGTAAGAACTCGTTTTACAATTGATGTCAAAATAACAGCAAAAGAAAGGGGCCTCTGTGGCCTAGTGGTTAGAGTACAGAACTTGAAATCACATGGCCCCTCTCTGCGTTGGTTCAAATCCTGAGAGGGATATATGGATTTCATGAGAGGCAGTCTCCCGACTGACTTACAGAATGCTGATGCTTCTACCCGCCTTGACCAGCCCTTATGGGCAGTTGAGTATGGGGTCTTCCTCCATCATTAATAGTCGGGCATCGCTATACATAACTGAAATATTGTTGATGTGATGTAAAACCCATATAGAAAAAAAAAAAAGCAAAAGATGTTATTACGATGCATTGAAAATAGCATCATCTTTGTGAATGAGGGTAGAAACCATTGGGAGTGAAAGGAGAAATATTGTCATGAGCACTTATTTCTCTTGCCACAAGTGTTCTTTAAATTCTGATGCAGTTGTGTTGAAATGCATTTATCTGAGGGACAGGGACAGGTAACATGTTCACAACCCCTTAAACTAATTAAGGTAGCCATCAAAAGTACCTTTCTCTTAGTCAAGACAATCTATTAGATGAGAGATGAGAAATACACTTGAAGAAAAATTCTCTTTAAAACAAGCAGCAGCATTCAGAATCAATATCACAAAAGGAAACTTTCTCACTTGACTACAGTGAATTCATGTGTTTTTTTCTTCATTATTTTTTATTACAGACCTCTTTAGCCACTTGAAATTTGTTAAGTGTTCAATCTTGCCATAGAATACTCAGAAAACTGAAAGGTGGTGATTTTGCATTCTTGTGAAAATTAATATTTTTATTTATGAACAAATCCTCTCAATTTGTATGGCATGATTTACTCATGGTTAGAGAACAGATATATGCAATGATTTTTATTTTAATTATCGGATTTATAAAAAGAAATGCTGAGGTGAATTTCTCAAACTTGGTGGTTATTTTTGCAATGTTGAAGGGACTAAAGGGATACATGTCTTCAGGCTCATATGAGATGTTAACCCTTTACCAAACGCCGAATTTTCGACTCCTAAATTGAAAGAGTTTGCAGATGACATTTAAAAATGTGATGAAATTGAAAAATAACCTTCAGATAGGGCTGTAAAAAAATTGTGGGAAAAAGAGAAATTGCTCGTTACGAGCAATTTCTCCTTTTCCCACAATGTTTTCCAGAGTCGTCTGCATCAAAATGGTTAAATGTTTGGTAATGGGTTATCTGATGTATGGTTGCGGTCTTTACAAACAATGATTCAGTGATCATTGGGTTTTGTTCTGTAGGATGGACTGAGTGCAAAAGAATGTTACAGTTGTGTATGTGTGGAGGGGTGGCCATGTAATTGAGTCAATTAATGTCTTTAATTGGTGGCTATTCAGTGTATTGGACTTAATATTAATTTTATGGGATGATGTACATGTTGTGACAGATAAAAATTGAAATATTTGTGTGTTTTTCTCAACTCATTCCCTCTTATTGGATTTATTAACTTGTTCTGATTCAAATTAAAAGCACTCGATAGTTCCTTAGTATGAAAGAAACATAATTTGTGTAAAATTTAGTTCTATAGCACGTTAGAAACGTAATTTGTGTAAAATTTAGTTCTATGGTATGAAAGAAACATAATTTGTGTAAAATTTAGTTTTGCATAATGCAAGAAACATAATTTGTGTAAAATTTAGTTCTATAGTATGAAAGAAACATAATTTGTGTAAAATTTAGTTGTATGGTATGAATGAAACATAATTTGTGTAAAATTTAGTTCTATAGTATGAAAAAACATGATTTGTGTAAAATTTAGTTCTATAGTATGAAAAGACATAATTTGTGTAAAATTTAGTTCTATAGTATGCAAGGAATGTAATTTGTGTAAAATTTAGTTCTATAGTATGAAAGAAACATAATTTATGTAAAATTTAGTTCTATTGTATGAAAGAAACATAATTTGTGTAAAATTTAGTTCTATTGTATGAAAGAAACATAATTTGTGTAAAATTTAGTTCTAAAATATGAAAGAAAGATAATTTGTGTAAAATTTAGTTCTAAAGTATGAAAGAAACATAATTTGTGTAAAATTTAGTTTTAAAGTATGAAAGAAACATAATTTGTGAAATATTTAGTAGAAACTATCATGACAAACCATCAATTGCATTTAATGAGGATTGTTTTCCTTTTTGTCATGTCTGTTTATGATTCGTCTTTTGCAGCATGTGTATGAGTGTTTACATGATGATAAGTGTTATTTATTAATAAAGGGGTTGGCTCATATTAAGCTGATTCACCTAATTCTCCATTATATTCAATTGGCAGACGCAGTGCTTATTCAGTTAAGAAAACTAAATAGTTATGTACAATGCTATGTTAGTCATTCCAAAAAGAGAAAAAATTTACAAGTGTCAATCTTGCACAAAATCTTATGTTATTTGTAGATAACATTTGAGTAAGGTTTCCATGCCAATCTTACACAATGTAGCATTTTGTTACATACAATTCATTACAAATTCTTATTTATTTTTTCATGAACCAAATACATTCTAACCTGTAAATAATTCAATATGCATTTATCCACATCGTCATAATGTATGCTAAATGACCTTAGCTGTCGATGCACCTTAAAACACCATTCGTTCATTCATTTTATACAATTCAATTGGTTTTAATCCATTTAGGTATTCAATTCTTGTAATTTATTCTCTAGGGAAGGTCTGGTTCCTATTCATGGACAGGTTATTGATGTCTATTGGTTTTTTGGGCCTGAAGCTCTCTTGTATATTGTTTTGGAGAGAGTCCTATCAAAATGTCTTTTGGTTTAATAAAAAATGAAAATCACCAAAAAATGCTAAGCCATAAGCCTCACCTAATCAGAAGCCAATATGTTAACCCTTTCCCAAACGCCAAATATTTTACTGTCCCAAATTGAAAGAGTTTGCAGACGACATTTCAAAATGGGATGAAATTGGAAAATGATTTTCTGATAGGGCAGAAAGCATTGTGGGAAAAGGAAAAATTGCTCGTTACCAGCAATTCCTCCGTTCCCACAATGTTTTCTAAAGTTGTCTGCAACAAAGTGGTCAAATGTCGTTATTGTTTGGGAAAGGGTTAAACACCTATTCAAGTAGCTGAACTTAAGATGAGAGTGGACAAGGTTTAACCGATTACCCAACAATAACGTATTTTTACCACCTTGTTGCAGATTACTCTGGAAAACACTGTGGGAAATGGAGAAATTGCTTATAACGAGTAATGTATCCTTTCCCACAATGTTTTCTACCCTATCAGAAGATAACTTTCCAATTTCATCACATTTTGAAATGTCGTCTGCAAACTCTTTCAATTTGGGACAGTCAAAAATGTGGCATTTGGTAAAGCATAAATGGTTGGAAATCATCTCTTTTAAATAGGATATTTCAAATTGGAGCATTTGAAGCTGAAAATATTCATGTCTGCCCATTTCGTACACATATTCAAACATGTGCAGTTTTAAATTAATTAACAAAAGTGGAATTTCAGTCTATAATGTCATTAAATGAGTCTTGACCTGCCTGTTCATTTCACAATTCATTTGACATAATGCTTTACTAACTTTTTGTCTACCTGGCTGGGTGGCAAGTTTAAAGCTCTGTGGACAAATTTTAAGCACAGTGAGATCAATGAAGGTGCCGGGGAAATGCTTATTTTTAAATTGGGTGCTGGGACCCACACTGATACGAAATAAAACAGGCCAAGGGAGTGACATAGCTTAACATCTGAGGAAACTTACCCAATTCACAAACAGATAGATAAGACAGAGAAGTGGTTCAACATTGAAGGGAATTAACCCTTTACCAAACACCAAATTGTCGACTTTTCCAAATTGAAAGAGTTTGCAGAAGACATTTCAAAATGTGGCGGACAAATTTAATGCTCTGTGGACCAATTTTAAGCACAGTGATATCAATTAAAGTGCCAGTGAAATGCTTATTTAGAAATTGGGCCAGTGTTTTCCAGAGCGGTCTGCAACAAACTCGTCAAATGTCGTTATTGTTTGGTAATAGGTTAAGCCCAGTTTGAAACGTTAAAGCCATTCTGATAAGTCTGTTGAAACAGCTTTCGTAAGCCAACTATGAGACAGGTGTGAATGATAAGCAAGGGGTTGTTGAGTAGAGATATGGATGAATACATGTAATGTGCAGGGGAAGAGACATCTAACTTTCTAACAGGTCCACTTCATACATGGAAGCTTTTGTTTGTAGTTATGGTTGGAAAACAATAGAATGCTTATTAACCCCTTTACCAATCGGAACTCTTCGGGTATTTCCGTGAGCTGTGAAATACACCTCGGATATAAGTGTAGGGTTACAATTTTTCGGGTAAATCGGCATCCGCCGATGAACACCTTTTCTAAGCGTGCATGTTAAGTAGTTCAATGTGTATGGAAGTGTTGGAAATCCTTTTTAATCACTTTGATCAGTAACTCATACCAAATGGCTAACTTGTTGTTGTGACATGTATACTTATTTCCCTTATCAAATTTAACGACTCTTTGGATTTTACATTCAAGATCTATTTTTAGAAACGAAAGAAAGTGACGTCATTCTCGCGGGAAACAATATGGCGTCATCCCTATTATTTCAGAGGTGTTTTCTATTGGATAAACCCGATGTGCTCAGATTGCCCCTTTACCAAACGCCAAATTTTCAACTCTCCAAAATTGAAAGAGTTTGCAGATGACATATCAAAATGTTATGAAATTTGAAAGTAATCTTCTGATAGAGCAGAATACATTGTGGGTAAAGGAGAAATTGTTTATTAAGAGCAATTTCTCCTTTTCCTACAGGGTTTTCCAGAGTGGTCTGCATCAAGTGCCCAGTGTGTGATAGAAGAGATACTGTACTGTTTTAGACAGATGGCGCTGCAAGGCAGGTGTAAAAGCATGTGAAATTTGAATAGGCAGTTATATCCATTTCTCAATCTGCAAGTTCTCTCATATGTCAGATAAACACACTTTTACCTGTTGCATGGGTGATAGTGTTCAGGATTATTCCTGGATATCAGGTTTTTGTGTCTTTTTGTCCCTATATATAATGCTATAGCAAAATGCCATTTCTGGATCAAGAACTACAGATTTCAGGTTTTTGAAATTCTTCAACTTTTATCCATGCCACTGCTGCCAAAGTTCTATAAAACCATTGTAACAAAAGAAGGCATTTCTGTTTGATAAATCATTGAAGGGGCCTCCATGGCCTAGTGGTTAGAGTACAGAACTTGAAATCACATGGCCCCTCTCCGTGTGGGTTCAAATCCTGAGAGGGATATGGATTTTCATGAGAGGCAGTCTCCCGACTGACTTACGGAATGCCAATGGTTCTACCCGCCTGAGTATGGGGTCTTCCTCCATCATTAAGAGTCAGGCATCGCTACATAACTGAAATAATGTTGATGTGATGTAAAACCCATATAATCATTGAATATTTCCAAAAAGGATTCTTTGAACTTATGAGCACTGTCGTCATTTACAGGTTGGGCCTTTCATGCTCTAGTGGTTAGAGTAAAGATCTTGAAATCACATGGTCCTTCTATGTATGGGTTCAAATCCTAGTGATGGCATATCAATTTTCATGGAAGGTAGTCTCCTGACTGGCTTATCGAATGGAAATGGTTCTACTGGCGTGATTTACCATTAATGCCAATGGTTCTACTGGCGTGATTTACCATTAATGCCAATGGTTCTACTGGCATGATTTACCATTAATGCCAATGGTTCTACTGGCATGATTTACCATTAATGCCAATGGTTCTACTGGCGTGATTTACCATTAATGCCAATGGTTCTACTGGCGTGATTTACCATTAATGCCAATGGTTTTACTGGCTTGACTTACGGAATGCCAATAGTTATTTTGGTTTAACTTTCAAAATGTCAGTGGTTCTACTGGCTAAACTTATGAAATGGCAATGGTTTTACTGGCTTGAGGGTTGTCATTAAGAGCGGGCTGCCGGCCAATTCGACCACTTCTAATGACTTTTTGGTCAACTAAAATAACAAAATATGATAGGTGCTCATAAGAAACACCCTGTTTTTGTGTGTGTTTTGCTTCATTGGCCTCCTCAAACAGAAAATTGGTCTCTTACTGCAGAAATTAATAACAACCCTGACTTAAGGATCAGCTGGGCATCACAATATAACTGAAATAATATTGATGCGATGTTAAAAACATAAGTGAAAAAATAAAATAATAATGCTGGTCATCCTGCCACAATGTATTCCTTTTAATCTAATCATCCAAAGTACAGGCCTGTAGTTAAGGTTCAGAGATGTCTATGATGTTGAGAGGGAAAAGGCCAGGCTTGACTGTGATCTGTCAGGTTTTATCAAGGATGATATAGATATAACATAACCCTTACAATGCTGGGTAATTTTCTAAAAATAGATTGTTGTGTTGTCTGCTTTCCAAAACCATAAGTGTCTGCTTAATTCTGGTGAAGGAAGATACTCAGAGCAGCAAACAGGTTAGATCACAGGCCAGCCACCAATTTCCTTGGGGGCTGGCCTGGATCTAACCTGTTTGCATAAGCATGAGGTTGGTTCCAGCACCATAAGGGTTAAACAGATTATATTGTTACTCTAGGTGGTTGTATCAAGGTGTTGTACTTTGCCTTTTTACCTGGATGTTGTTTTCAGTGGTGACTGAAATGATCACCAATTCTTCTAAATGACTGACAAATAACTTTGTAGGATGTTTGTTTTATTTGATATGTTAAAGGTTGATTCTAAATGAGAGTTTGCATATAACATGGGTGAAAGTGTTATTCCTGACTTTCAGGGTTTTGAGATTTTTTGTCCCTTTATAATGCTATAGCAAACATGCCCTTTCAGGATAATGAACTGCAGATTTCAGATTTTTGAAATTTTTGAAGTTTTTGAAGTTTCACCCATGTTTTCATGAGCATATCCACCTTTAGTTAAATCCCTTTCAGATTTTCTTTCTATCTCAAATACTGAATATCTGTGTAAGTTGGGGCAAAGGTAAGCCTATTAACAATGGGTTCTGTATTATAGTAAAGTAATTATTTATGCCGGGACATAATGCTAATTCAGAGACATAACAAAGTTGGAACAATATTTTGACAGATCTTTTGAAGCAGTTGTGGATATTTGTGTGGCATTCACAATGGATTTACACCTACAACCTCTTAATGTTGTGTGACCTGTTGGCCTTGTTAACTATAATGACTGAAGGAATTACAATAGCTTTGTGAAGAAATATCTAATTGCAATTGTATCTAATTAGTGATAAGATCTCTGTTTAGATACAATGTTATTGCTCATCATAGAGGATTTTGTGATCTGTCCATATTTACAACAGTTATTAAGTATGGTAAATAACACTTTCTTTGTGATATTGGTTAGAAAAAATTGTGAAAAAAGGAAGAATTGCTCAGTATGCTACAGTTGAATTTCTTTTGCTGCACCTGTAAGAAGCAGGTTGATATGATAAAATATATGAAGTTAGGTAGGTAGGCAACTATTCTGTGGCAGTAATTGATGAGGATTTTAAACATTATTATAGTTCAATACAAGACTATGGAAAGTGCTTTACATTTGTAAAGAACTTACTACAGCCTCGCATTGAACCCAGGATTTGTAAAAGAAAATATGATGAAGGGTCCTGCATGGCCCAGTGGTTAAGGTGGCGGACGTAGTACTCGGGTTGAGCCCCAAATACACCTGGTGTCGTGGTTGAGCCCTTTGGCAAGTCACTTCAGAGCCCTAGCCTAGTACTTGTGAATCCAGGAAAGCCTTAACATAACAGAACAATTGTTGACATGGCGTTACGCACCATACAAAAACAAAGAGAGAATAATTATGATGAGCAATTATTCTCAGGTAAATCACAAGATAAGCTAAACTGCAATTTATTTTGTTTGCCTTTCTGGCTTCAGGAATGTGCCTCTCTCAGCCCTACCTAACTATTCAGTATAGATAAAAAAGTGAAATTGAATAAACAATGGACTGTGTATTATAATGCTGAACCTATTCAGTGTGTGAACCAAGGAAACCTCAGAGAGAGATTGTGGAGTATGGAGTGAAATGTTGTGAGGATTTTTTTTTGTCAGACTATGGAATGGGGATTCATAGAAAACTGTGTCTTGTAAGGTGTTGGAATTTAGCTGTGTAAGCTAATTATAGTGAGCAAAGAAAATGAAAGGTGTTTTGTGGGAGTCCTTTGAGTTTAAATTGGTAAGTTTTCAGTAAATTTGATGTCAAATTCATGAACTTATCCCAATCAGCAGCATTTGTACTTTCCCTCATATGAAATTTAGTTACTGGTCCAAATTGAAAGTAGAAACAGATGACAAGTATAAAGTGTGCATAGTTTAACCCTTAAAATGCTGAGTAATTTTCTAAAAATAGATTGTTGTGTTGTCTGCTTTCCAACACCTTAAATGTCTGCTTAATTTTGGTGAGGAAAGATACTCAGAGAAGCGAACAGGTTATATCACAGGCCAGCCGCCAATATACTTGGCGGTTAGCCTGGATCTAACCTGTTTGCATGAGCATGAAGTCTCTTCCAGCACTTTTAAGGGTTGAATATTTGTGAAATTAGCCTGAAACAGTTGTGACAAAAGGGGAATGTGGTTGTGAAGGAGCAAGTTGATCTGCTTTAACCCTTATAGTGCTGGAACTGACTTCATGCTCAAGCAAACTGGTTAGATCCAGGCCAGCCACCAAGTAAATAAACAGCTGACCTTTGATCTAACCTGTTTGCTACTCTGTGTATCTTTCTTCATCAAAATTAAGCAGTTATTTAAGGTTTTGGAAAGCAGATGACATAAAAAATACATTTGTAGAAAATCACCCAGCATTCTGGAGGTTAACAATAGTTAAGCTAAAGTGACACTGCATTATAGCTGTGGAATATAAAAAGTCCTAGAAAACATTGGTTTCAGAAAAATGTGGCCAATTTCTGAGTAGATTTGTTCTGAGACCATTTTATTCTGTACGGTGCTCTTGTTTGCAGTGGACTGAGATATACTGATGAATGGGGAAATGGATAATTTTATTGACTTATTAACTCCAATCATTTTATCATATAAACTGATAAGTATCATACATCTATCATGAATTGAGGGTTCTATGCAATACTATAGTAAGTGCTTCATAATCATGAAGCACTTACTATAGTATTGCATTGAACCCTCGGAATGTACTTCTGTATGACACACCACTCAAACGCATACACATGCATGTATACACCAAAAAATATACATTCATTTACAATTTTTATCAAGAATTTATCTACTTCACAAAACATGGCCTGTGGTAGATGAAAAAGACATAAGAACATGGGTTTAGGTGATTGTTGTCTTAGAACCGGGGGTGTTGGTTCCTGGTTTGAGTCCTTACAGAACCTCTGGTTTTAGGGAGTGTTTGTCAGAGATACCTCAGAGCTCTAGGTTAATAGCACTGGAGGGTCCTGCGTGGCCCAGTGGTAAAGGTGGCGGACTTAGAACTCAGGGTCCTGTGGTTGCGCCTCACCGACACCTCTACTTTTGTGGGAGCGTCCTTTGGCAAGTCACTTCAGAGTCTAAGCCTAGTACTGGTGGATCGAGGAAACTTGCTACATATCTAAAAAATTGTTGACACCGCATTAAACACCATACAAACAAAAAGCAGTGTGGTGAATGCAGGAAAGCTGTAACGTATCTGAAAAATTGTTGACATGACTTTAACTGCCATATAATAAAAGCCTAGACCAAATTAATTGGTGTTGTGGATATTATAAGTGCTGATTAAAAAGAATTCCCTGAATGATATCACTGCCACACCATGACTGGTTTGAACCAATGAATACCCTTAAAAGCGTGTATTTCTTTGTTTAAACCATTACCAAACAATAACGACATTTGACCAGGTTGTTGCAGACGACTTTGGAAAACATTGTTGGAAAAGGAGAAATTGCTCTTTAAGAGCAATTTCTCTTTTTCCGCAATGTTTTCTATCCTATCAGAAGATTATTTTCCAATAACATCACATTTTGAAATGTTGTCTGCAAACTCTTTCAATTTGGGACAGTCAAAAATTTGTCGCTCGGTAAAGCGTTAACTTTATCTTAACATTTCAAAAGGGAATATGGATTGAATATGACTTGCAATGCTATTGTTTGATTTGATTGATTAGCCTTTGATTACATATTATCAATAACCAGACTATAATCAAACATTGGGTTATATGATTTGTGTTTCTTAATTAAACTCATTCTTTACTTTGGGAATTGTGAGCCATTCAAATTGAAAGCAGCAGTAGAATGATGACTAATTAATTGGAAAGAAAAAAAATCTCTTTTCAGTGGAAATTACTGTGGAAAGGAGAAATTACTTATAAAAAATAGTTTTTCTTTTATCACATTGTTTTGTCGAGTCTTCCAACTAAGCTTAGAATGAGTCAATATGAGATAAAGGGATAACTTCATCACTTTGTAAACCTCCAGCGAACCATCCCCCCATTATGATAATTTGTGAAACGGTCTAAATTGAAAGTAATACCCTCAACTGTAGATTTATAGAAGTGAGGTAGGGGCATTTGAGTAGAGAACTTGATATCATTTTGCCTTTCTCCATGTGGGTTCAATTCCTGGTGACAGCGTTTGGATTTTCATGAGAGGCAGTCTTTAGACTGACTTACAGAGTGCTGATGGTTCTACCCGGCTTGAGCAGCCTTTACGGGCAGTTCAGAATCAGATCCTCCTTCATTATTGAGGGTCGGGCATTGTAACATAACTGAAATAATGTTGATATGATGTAAAGCCCCATATGAATAAATAGAAGTGAGGTATTATGGAGTAAAGGATAAAACCCTTTACCAAATGCCAAATTTGTGCCTGTCCCAAATTGAAAGAGTTTGCAGACGACATTTTAAAATGTGATGAAATTTGGAAAACAATCTTCTGATAGGGCAGAAAGCATTGTGAGAAAAGGAATAATTGCTCGTCTTGAGCAATTTCTCCTTTTCCCACAATGTTTTGAGAGTCGTCTGCAACAAAGTGGTTATATGTCATTTTTGTTAGGTGAAGGGTTAAAGCATGCTAATGGTGTGTCAGGGGAAGGGTTGATGACGATTGGATGGCTTATCAGCCCCAATACAGATGCTACTTACATGACTCTGACCCATATACAATGTACAGTCTGATGCATTAAATCCTTGACATTTTTTTATAACGACTTGAAATGTAAACTTATTTAACCCCAAGAATGCTGGGTAATTTTCTAAAAATAGATTTTTTATCGTCTGCTTTCCAAAACCTTAATTATCTGCTGAATTTTGTTAAGGAAAGATACTCAGAGTAGCAAAAAGGTTAGATCACAGACCAGCAACCAATTTACTTGGTGGCTGGTCTGGATCTAACCTGTTTGCATAAGCATGAAGTCGGTTCCAGCACTATAAGGGTTAATGGCATGTATTGGGCATGGTTTTACCAAACAATTTAAGGAAAATATTTGCGTAGTAAAAACTGATAAACATGAATAGTGTCTTTAAAACAAACACACTATTGTTGTGTGACATGTCATTGGAAGGGTCGGAGAGATGCTTCTAAATGTGTTACTTTGCAATATTGCTTAGCCAAAGTTTGAAATAAAAGGGAATGTTATTTTGAACTTGCACAAATTTATAGCATAAAATATTAAGTAAAACGGTAACCTTGAGACTAAATATAAGCAATGAAACAAAGATGGAATTAGCTTGTAACAAGCAAATTTTTTTTTGTAGCAATTTTTATCCCCTCAATATTGATAAAAGTTAGTGAGATTAAGCATCCCAAAACATTACGAACAACTTAAAATGGATAAATTGCTCATGATAAGCGATACAAATGATTGACACAGTGACGCCTTTCAAATATCACAAAAAATGAATGTCTTTCTTGCTTTATTTTACATCTGCTGTTAATTTCAATTTGGGTTTCATTTTATTGCATTGTTTTCAAATGCAATCTGGTTTCAATTTCAATGTATGAGAAAAAATGGTAATTATTATTGGAAGAATGTAAATAACAGTTCCAACTTCTGATAATAAACACTGTCCTAAGTTTGACAATGTAGTCCAAATGAACTCAAGTATCAATAATTAATAACTGATTACATGGTTCTATTTGCAGATGAGACCAACACAGGTCAAGGCCGTGAAGGACTTTCCTGAAATAACTGTCCCCAATGGTTACATTTACTACAGGGCTTATGATGTAATTGTGGTTTTAGATAAATCGTAAGTACCTGTTACATCAATAACTGTCCCCAATGGTTTCATCTACTACAGGACTTATGATGTAATTGTGGTTTTAGATAAATCATAAGTACTTACTACATCAATAACTGTCCCCAATGGTTTCATCTACTACAGGACTTATAATGTAATTGTGGTTTTAGATAAATCGTAAGTACTTGTTACATCAATAACTGTCCCCAATGGTTACATCTACTAGAGGACTTATGATGTAATTGTGGTTCTTGATAAATCGTAAGTACCTGTTACATCAATAACTGTCCCCAATGGTTACATCTACTAGAGGACTTATGATGCAATTGTGGTTCTAGATAAATTGTAAGTACTTATTACATCAATAACTGTCCCCAATGGTTACATCTACTAAAGGACTTATGATGTAATTGTGGTTCTTGATAAATCGTAAGTACCTGTTACATCAATAACTGTCCCCAATGGTTACATCTACTTGAGGACTTATGATGCAATTGTGGTTTTAGATAAATCGTAAGTACTTGTTACATCAATAACTGTCCCCAATGGTTACATCTACTACAGGTCTTATGATGTAATTGTTGTTCTAGATAAATCGTAAGTACTTGTTACATCAATAACTGTCCCCAATGGTTACATCTACTAGAGGACTTATGATGTAATTGTGGTTTTAGATAAATCGTAAGTACTTGCTACATCAATAAATGTCCCCAATGGTTACATCTACTAAAGGACTTATGATGTAATTGTGGTTCTTGATAAATCGTAAGTACCTGTTACATCAATAACTGTCCCCAATGGTTACATCTACTAGAGGACTTATGATGTAATTGTGGTTCTAGATGAATCGTAAGTACTTGCTACATCAATAACTGTCCCCAATGGTTTCATCTACTACAGGACTTATGATGTAATTGTGGTTCTAGATAAATCGTAAGTACTTGTTACATCAATAACTGTCCCCAATGGTTACATCTACTAAAGGACTTATGATGTAATTGTGGTTCTAGATGAATCGTAAGTACTTGTTACATCAATAACTGTCCCCAATGGTTACATCTACTAGAGGACTTATGATGTAATTGTGGTTCTAGATGAATCGTAAGTACTTGTTACATCAATAACTGTCCCCAATGGTTACATCTACTAGAGGACTTATGATGTAATTGTGGTTCTAGATGAATCGTAAGTACTTGTTACATCAATAACTGTCCCCAATGGTTACATCTACTACAGGGCATATGAACGATGTAATTGTTGTTCTAGATAAATTGTAAGTACTTATTACATCAATAACTGTCCCCAATGGTTACTTTTACTACAGGGGATGTGATGTAATTGTTGTTCTAGATAAGTCTTAAGTACTTGTTACATCAATAATCTACTTCATGTACCCAAAGGAAAGAACATGAAGTTATGGGGCTCATAGTTATATCTGGGTACTGTGGTCAAGGTCGGCTTTGTGATCAGAGGGTTTCGGGTTCGTATCCTGGCTGGAACATCAGAATTTTCCTGAGCCAAAAAAAATGCTTGCTACATTGCTCCTCTCCACCCTGGTGTATAAATGGGAACCTGTGAGGGAATAAACCAATGTGCAATGGCTGCATTTGCGCCATATGTTAACGGCCGGTTTATCACCCAGTGATCAGGGAGGTAATTCTTAGAGTCGCCTGAATATGCCCAGCATAGATATGACACTATAAAACCTACCTTTACCTTGCTATTTTACTGAATGAAAATGAAGAAAGAATCTTGACTTTAAAAGCTTGTACCTATGATAGACGATTACTTTTTCAGGCCCCAAGATGCCCCAGTCAAGGGTCTATGGAAGGGGGTTCTGATGAGCGGTCAAACAGGGTTTTTTGACCCCATGAACACAGTACCCTTTATTGAGCCCAAAAGTAGCCCGGACACCCCGACGGCAAAGAAAGGCATCACTAGAAAAGGTGAGGAGAACGTTTGAATAAATTTTGTTTTGTTGGTATTTCGTTTACACCTCATGTGGTCAAAATACAGTAGTAGAAGATTTGGATTTTTATGAAAAGTGGAATTATTTATATATTTATATGGGTTTTACATTGCATCAACATTATTTCAGTTATGTTGCGATGCCTGACTCTAATTGATGGAGGAAGACCCCATTTTTAACTGCTCATAAGGGCTGGTTAAGCTGGGGAGAACCTTAGGCATTCTGTAAGACAGTTGGGAGATTCTCTGTCATGAAAATCCAAATGCCGTCACAGGGATATTAACCCATGCAGAGGTTGGCCCCGTGTGATTTCAAGTTCTGTAATCTAACAACGTGACCACAGAGGACTCACATGAAAAGTAATGGTTTGGGGAATGTTGAAGGTGTCAACCAGCTTGACCAGCCTTATAGCGTTTAAGCCTAGAGTCCTCCTCTAATTATTACTCAAGCATTGCAATATGTCAGAAATATTGTTCATATGATGTAAAAGCCTCATAAACCATCGAATTTCTTTTACCTCAGCTCATTTTTACATGAGTAAGACAACCTACAGGAAAACTGTAAGAAGTTGCATATTTGATTCCTGTCTTTAAAAACTGACGCCATGTTCAATTTGAACATGAAGTGCATTAGATAGCATTCTATTTGTGATAGTGGGAGGGGTCCTATATGGCCCAGTTTATGTGGGGGATTTAAAAATAAGGGGTTCTGGGTTCGATCCCCACCAACACCTCTGGTTTTGTGGGAGTGTCCTTTTGCAAGTTTATTCTGAGCCCTAGCCTAGTGCTGGTGGATCCAGGAAAGTTGTAACATAACTGAAAAATTGTTGATACACTGTTGAACCCCAAACAATGTGATATTGGGATGAAATTGATATGACAATAGAAGAATTTACTCATGAAGAGCAATGTTTACCTTTGTCACAGTGGTATTTTGATATAGCAGATATACATAAGCCACTCTATCATAAAGAATGTTGTAACTTATCCAGATTATCAGCACAATAAGAGGTTTTTAATAACAAAAAGGGCGGGGCCTCCGTGGCCTAGTGGTTAGAGTACAGAACTTGAAATCACATGGCCCCTCTCCGCGTGGGTTCAAATCCTGAGAGGGATATGGATTTTCATGAGAGGCAGTCTCCCGACTGACTTACGGAATGCCGATGGTTCTACCCGCCTTGACCAGCCCTTATGGGCAGTTGAGTATGGGGGTCTTCCTCCATCATTAATAGTCGGGCATCGCTACATAACTGAAATAATGTTGATGTGATGTAAAACCCATATATAAAAAAAAAATAATAACAAAAAGGACACTTTTTTTGGAAAATAAGACTTACAACCGGAGGAAGATTTAATTTGTTTCTCCTTTTTTCCCAACAATAATTACTTATGCTGTCTTCTGCAATTGTGATTTGCTTCTATGAATAAGAGAAGAAAACATAATCTTTGCTTGATCAACAGCTATGGTGACCTTTGGTAAGTCACTATAGAGCCCTAGCCTAGAACTTGTGGATCCAGGAAACCCATAACATAACTGAAAAACTATTAACATGGCGTTAAACACCATACAAACGATATTGTCTCAAGGTAACCACTTGGTTATAATGTTCGTTACACTTTGGAAAGATATGACACTTTGATTTTCTTTATGATAAAGTTTCCTCAGTTGTACAACATGAGTTAAGTTGTAACCTTATTCATTTTAAGTGTTGTTGAAACGGCGATTACCACCATACAAATCATAAAGATAATCTTTTAGAAGATGAATTCTAATGCTTGTTTTATTTCCAGACTCCAAGAGATCTGCGTCCAAGAAGCTACGAACCGACATGATCAGTCGACCCCAGAACGACCTTCGACACACTGGACATATTGGATACGATGGTGCTATATTTGGTGATGTTGGCTTTATCGGAGACAACTACGACAAACTCCCACTTAAAACGGCTTCCATAGGTAAACCATGATTTAAACGAACATGTTAGGTTTTTTAGACAAGAAGACTAATTCTACTCTCCCTTGCATGGTGAATAATGCAGGAAGCGGGGAGGGGCCTTCATGGGGTATTGTTTAGAGTACAGAACTTGAAAACACATGGGCCCCTCCAGGGATCAGGAAATCTCAGAATCCCAATCGGTCCGAATAGGCCAAAACCCCTTGAATACCTCTTATCGGCCGCAGCATTGTTTGACATGGGGATAACAATTAACGGTAGTTATTCTGAAGACAATGTAAGGTGTATAGAATGTCAAATCAGTCTAATATCCGGACAGTTTTTTTTCATCAAATTTCAACTTGCAATCAGTCAAGCACAAACGAAATCGGTCCAAAAACTGGCATTTTACTGATCCCTGGGCCCCTCTCCCTGTAAGTTCAAATTCCTTTCATGGCATTTGGATTGACTTATGGAGTTTGCAGACAACCTTTCATAATGTGATGAAATTGAAAAACAATCTTCTGATAGGGCAGAAAAAATTGTGAGAAAAGGAAAATTTGCTCATCATGAGCAATTTCTCCTTTTCCCACAATGTTTTCCAATGTGGTTAAATGTGGTTATTGTTTGGTAATGGGTTAAACATATACACACTGTTTCGCTTTTATTGCAGGAAAACTCGATGACAGCAGCAGAAACTCTGTCAACCTCTCGCGGATGTCGAGAATGTCGGACAGTCCAGATAGAAATGTTCCTCTAAGTTTGTCCGATTCCTCATTAAATGGTGGACCGAAGTCAAACGGATACGGGAAGTCTTGGTGAGTAAAGCATGGGTGAAAGTGTTCAGGATTATTCCTGATTTACAGGATTTCGAGACTATTTTGTCCCTATATAAAGATATAGCAAACATGCCTTTTCAGGATAAAGAACTAGAGGTTTCAGGTTTTTTGAAAATTTCTAACTTTCACCAATGGTATAAACTCAAGAGATCAGGGATGATTCCAATGATGTGTTACTTTGCAATATTACTAAGCCCAAAATTAAAATAAAAGGGAATGTTTTGAACTTTAACTTATGCAAATTTTTAGGTTACAAAACAAGATAAAAAATGAAACCCAAAAAAGGGGGACAAAACAGAAAACCAATATTAGCCAAAAAACAGGGAAGGAATATTGGTTGAATGAGTGGTTAGAGGACAGAATGTGAAATCACATGGCCCTTCTCTGCGTTGGTCCAAATCCAGGTGACAGCAGTTGGTCTTTCATGAGATTCAGATTTGCGATATGATCCTTGTCTCTACCTTGTTTTTCTTTGTCTTGCAGGATAAGTATTGAATCACTGGAATCACAAGGAACCTTCCATAAAGACGACCATGATGATTCAAATGACACCGGTTATCATGATATCGATGATGACTCCCTTTTAGCCGACTTCAAAATGCCTGACCTATCAGTAAGATTATTAGAGCTTCTTGGGTGGGGGTGGATTTAACACATATTATAAGGAAAGTGTTTGAAATCATGTAATTTTAAGTTGGAGCCATTTTATTGGCCTAGAATTTGGCTCCTACTTCTTAAATTTGGCTCCTTTTATTGTCATTTCACGAATGTGCTGGTGCAGACTTTTTATTCAGTTTTTTCTTTTACCACTGCACCGCCTGTAACAGATGCTCAAATGATGTCGCAGATTCATAAAATCGATATCAAGTTTCACAGTACACTATATACCAACCTTCTGTTCTCTAATGTGTACATAGTGCTTCTAAGCATAGTACGCCATTTATTAACAGCGGATATGGTAGAAAAGGTGCTTAAAGTGTGACAGATATATCTGGCGCTATGGGTAGTACAAAGGTTAAAAAACATGTGAAGATCTAAAGAGACATTTGTAAGGAAATGATACAATGTTATTTATGAAGGTTTTAGAGAACTAAAAACTTGCACAGTATCTGTAAAGATATCCTCTATACAACTATATGTAGTTTGCAGTGACAAGACATGGCATAATGATCTATAAATGATTAATTATTTCCCTGCTTTTACAAATTGGCAGTATACTACATGATATACACACTATATTTTCCCAAGTTTATTGATGTGCAAATGACTGACTGAAATAGACTTTGAAATTATTCTTTTGGTAGGACAGAAAGTTTTTATATGAACAAAAGACAGTTTGCACACATGAGCTATACCTCCTTTTTCCATTAAGAAAATATAATATTGCAATATTGTAAAATTTTAGATTTTTTTGTGAAGGAAATGATTTGGATCTCCAGACTGACTAACAGAATGCCGATGGTTCCTCATGGCTTTATGAGGATATGGTCTTCCTCCATCATTAAGATTTTGTAAGGGGCCTCCTCGGCCTAGTTGTTAGAGTACAGAACTTGAAGTCACAGGGGCCCTCTCCGCGTGGGTTCAAATCCTGAGAGGATACGGTTTTACATGAGAGGCAGTCTCCCGACTGACTAACGGAATGCCGATGGTTCTACCCGCCTTGACCAGCCCTTATGGGCAGTTGAGTATGGGGTCTTTCTCCATCTTTAAGAGTCGGGCATCGCTACATAACTGAAATAATGTTGATGTGATGTAAAACCCATATTAAAGAAAAATAAGATTTTGTAACCGCAACATAACTGAAAAACCGTTGACGTAATGTTAAATCAATTTAAACATAAACATTATTTGTCCTAAAATCTAGCAGGGGCCCGTTTTACTAAACAACTTCCGGAAAATGTTTGCGTAAGTCATAATTGATTAACATGGATAATATCTTCAATGAAAGTACAATATTGCAATGTGACACGTCATTTGAAGCGTCTCGGAGAGACGATTCCAATGATGTGTTACTTTGCAATATTGCTTTGCCAAATATTGAAATAAAAGGACTTGTTGTTTTAGATTTACGCAAATTTTAAGCGTAAACTGTTTAGTAAAACGGGCCCCAGATCTTTAGTATGTTAAGTTATTATCTGAATAGACGACCATATATGTAATGGCAAATTTCATCTCCTTGCAGAGCTCATTTGACTTTGGGAGCTCATTTATGGATGAAGTCTTACGGGCGCTGAATGAGAAAGAAGCCCAGATAGGGACCTCGGACAAAGTGTCCAACGGCTCGCCCGAAGAGCAGATCACATCGCCAAGTTCCGACCGAAGTCGATCAATGTCCCCGCCGAAGGAAGTTAAATCTGCGCCACCTCCACTTCCGTCACAGCCGCCACGGGTTGTTAGTATTGCATTTTAATTTCTGCTTTTCCTATATGGTATTGAACCATTAGTCCTCTTATTCCTTTTTGCGGCTGGACCAATTTTAAAGTGTCACATGGCCCCTCTCCGCGTGGGTTCAAATCCTGAGAGGGATAGGGACTTTCATGAGAGGCAGTCTCCCGACTGACTTACGGAATGCCGATGGTTCTACCCGCCTCGACCAGCCCCTATGGGCAGTTGAGTATGGGGTCTTCCTCCATCATTAAGAGTCGGGCATCGCTACATAACTGAAATAATGTTGATGTGATGTAAAACCCATATAAAAAAAAAAAAAAATTCATTGACTCCTCACACATATGCTGGTAGGGTAACTTGTTAATATGTTGATTATTTGGCCTTCCCGTTACTGCTCTTATAAAATGTAGTCACATGTATGTACTTATGTATCATCAGCAATACATACATTAGATTTATATTTTCTAATTTAGCTGAAATAATTGAAATATACATAATTCATAGAAACGATAAGTACAAATTGAAAATTTGTTTATATTTAGCAAATTCTTCCAAGAAAAAGTGTATTGCTGTACAATGCAAAGTTGTTTGAAGGTAGTTTGTTCTATGACAATGACTGTTTTAAAGTCGGTTCATCATTGGAATATAAAATTTAGTATTTCAAATGTGCAATTGGTCTGTACAAATTTTGGAACATAAGCAAGTTTTATTAATTCTTTATAAAGAGTATGAAAGTAAGATTAATTCTTTATAAAGCGTATGGTTGAAAAAATGCATGATGCAATCCTTGGCATGGTAAAATTTACTGACTAAGTTGGCTACTAAAATATTGAAATGAAGAAAGGGAGGAAAATGGAAACTTGGAATCACCTTGAATGAAGACATATATGTAAGCAAGGCATGGGGTTATCTAAGATTTTCTATTTAAGCAATTTTCTTATGATAGCACTTAGCCATATTTCCATACTTTGGCACATTGTTGCATTCTTATTTACAATTTTGACAAATAGATGAATTGCTCAAATAAGGGAATTTCCTTTTTATCACAGTGGTTTCTATCATTCTACCAAGTGTCATAAAGAAATCTTTAAAAAAAAAAAAAAGATTTTCATGCCTTTTCTGCCATCTGCTGTTGCTTTGAATTTGGGCCAGTCACACATTCCCATATGGAGGAATGTGTTTCAGAATTAATGCAAGCTTGGGAAAAACTAGATGTTTCATACTGATGGAGGCGCCTAAGTTTCTTAAGGATAATTGTTTGCCTGATTGATAAACTCAACCAGCTTGTTTTCCCTTTGGTCGAAACTTAATTTTTGACCACATACAAAAGAGAGTTACCTGAGGTACTCCAAATACACCTACTACTTTTATTCCCTAGTCATTGATTTAATTTTTTTGCAAACTCAGGGGCATAAATAGATTTGGGGCTGATTGCGTTGTAAATGATGCATGTCCCATTTCAAAGCAGTTCCATCCCATCTAATATTTCATCAACACTTTTAACATATTTCAAACCCTTCAGAATCAAACAATTTATTGTTTGTTGATCCTTTGTGTCATGTACTATATTATCTCATGCCAAATAATGTTATGACTCTTGTAAAATGAAATGCACAACCAGATAAAATCAGGACTTTCAAGTGAGTAAATGTAAAAAATTGATTAGAAGGAAATGACTTTCCGTCTTTCCATCATTCATGGGGTAGTTATGCATAATAAATCATCTGTTAGGTTTTTGTTTTATTTACCTTTTCCCTATGTAGAGACAAGCCACAGATGAATGTGATTTTTAACATTAAAGGTCTACTGGGAGTCCTTGGGCCCGTTTTACTAAACAAATTACGGAAAATGTTTGCGTAAGTCATAATTGATTAACGTGGATAATATCTGCATTGAAAGTACAATATTGCAATGTGACACGTCATTGGAAGCGTTTCGGAGAGACGATTCCAATGATGTGTCACTTTGCAATATTGCTTTGCCAAATATTGAAATAAAAGGACTTGTTGTTTTAGACTTACGCAAATCTTAAGCGTAAACTGTTTAGTAAAACGGGCCCCTTAAGCTTATATGTAAATATTGTCACAGCAATACAAGTAATAATATTGAAATAGGATTAAAGTTTTGAATAATATATCATCTTTTAGGTTTTTTTTTAACCTTTTACCTTGTAGAGACAGGCCACAGATTAATGCAATGATGTTACTGTGAATACTCATTACTGGTACAGTCATAATTTTAGGCCCAAAAAAATCTTATAAAATTTCCCCAAAACTCATTACTTTCACTCATTTTAATTCTTCTTATTTTTCTATAGAAAAACCCATTGATTTTAAAGTTTTGTTAAAGAAAAAAAAAGGCTGTTGATTTAATTAACAAAAAAAATCACTTCTGTCCTTACTGAAATCAAGATAAAAAGGGCATATCGATGGTTCAGTGCAATACTATAGTAAGTGCTTAATGTTAATGAAGCACTTACTATAGTCTTGCATTGAACCCACGATATACCAGTTTTTGAATGCAACATTTCAAAATCTATTGGATAAATCCTATATTGGGGACACTCATTAGAATTGCCTTGATGAGCAATTTTGTTGAGTACCCACAATATAGGGTTTAGAGAAGAAAGAAAGATTACACTTTCTTACTTGAGGTCTGTCTTTCTTATTTACATGGGTCTCGACTTGAACATGTCTTTCTCTTCAATATACAACCATACATGGCTTTGAGGCAACTGGCAATTGAAAATATTTAGTCTAGATGGTAAAAGAATATTCTAACAAATTCCTATTTCTGGGAATTTGTTAGAACTTGTTAACCCTTATAGTGCTTGAACTGACTTCATGCTTATGCAAACAGGTGAGATCCACGCCAGCCGCCAAGTGAATTGGCGACTGGCCTGTGATCTTACCTGTTTGCATCTCTGGGTATCTCTCCTCATCAGAATTAAACAGATATTTGAGGTTTAGAAAGCAGACAGCACAAAAGTCTATGTTTGAAATAAAATATCCAGCATTCATAGGGTTACATCACATGTGACACATCTTTCATCTAGTCTATTTTACTTATATCATCTGCTTGACTTTTATTATTATCTCCTTCATATTGACCTTGACCTTTCTTGTGTTTGTTTATTTAATGCTCACTGAAGGTTCCCCGGAGACACCCTAGCAACAAGGTCAGTGATGTGTTGTGTGACCTTTTGTGACACTTTTGTGACCTTTACCTTCACAGATTTTAGTTCCTTTTTCTTGCTATCTTTTTAAAAGCGTGAAACTTTTGCTGAAGATGTTTTGTATACTTCACACCAGAGGGTTTGAAGCCATTGTTCAACACAAACTGCTATTGCTGCAAAAGGAAATAGATCTGTAAAATAACATTTTTCTTTTTTGATACTGAGCAGAGCCAATATCACTAAGGGATACACTACTTATAGCGAGTAATTTGTCCTTTTGTTAACCCATTCCATGTACTATCATGATAGTATCTCACTCTCATAGCGATGGTTCAATGCAATACTATAGTAAGTGCTTCATGTTTGTGAAGCACTTGCTATAGTCTTGCGTTGAACCCTTGATATAACTGTTGCAAAAGACTTGGGAATTCATTGTGAAAAATTAAATATATCCTCACTAGCTATTTAATCTTTTGTCATAATATTTTCTACCAAGTGCTGGAAAGAAAAATGCATTTGTCCCATTTTTCCCTTTCTACTGTCTGGTTTCCACAAAGCACCTTTAAGAAAATGTTTTTGTCCCATTTTTTGCTTTGTTTTCTGCCATCAGGTTTCTGCCAAGCACTATAAATAAAATATTTTTGTCCCAATTTTTGCTTTATTTTCCACTGTTTTGTTTCTACAAAGTACTATGCAGAAAATGCTTTTGTCCCATTTTTCGCTTTGTTTTCTACTGTTTTGTTTCTACCAAGTACTATGCAGAAAATGCTTTTGTCCCATTTTTTGCTTTGTTTTCTACTGTTTTGTTTCTACCAAGTACTATGCAAAAAATGCTTTTGTCCCATTTTTTGCTTTGTTTTCTACTGTTTTGTTTCTACCAAGTTCTATGCAGAAAATGCTTTTGTCCCATTTTTTCACTTTTTCTGCTGTCTGGTTTCCACAAAGCACTTTGAAGAAAATGTTTTTGTCCCATTTTTTTTATTTGTTTTCTACTGCCTGTTTTCTACCAAATACAATAAAGATTTTTTTTTTTTAAGTTTTCTGCTTTCTGGTTTTTACAAAGCACCATTTGTTTGTTTTGTTTTCTACTGTTGCTTTCAAATTGGACCAGTCACACTATACCTTATGGAAGAATGTTTTAAGGTGTTTTGAAATGGTCTGCTGTAACTGGGTAAATACGTGTATAAATGTGTCTAATATAGAAAGGAAAGCATAATGTTTCTAGGAGATGCCAGCAATAACTCAAGGGTTCACATGAAGCACTTACTATAGTCTTGCATTGAACCCTCGAACTGCCGTTTGCTGCTGCTATAAATTTCTATATCCAAAAAAAACATATGATGCAATGAGTTGCTTGTTCATTCATTCTTGTTGATTTGTGGTTTTATAAAGGCATATTGAATGTTGAGAAGGAAGTTTAGTTTTGGTTTTAAAGTTATTGATGTTACATCTATTGTGAAACAAGTCCTTACAACTTAGACGAATCACTCTGGATTCTACTTCCCAGATACAAAACCAGTACTTGCGCCAAATGTGGATTAATGAAAGGTCGCAAGGAGAATCTTGCTCATAATGTGCATAAAGTTGTTAAATTGAAATATTTTCTAAATGATACCTGCTTGAAGATGCTTTTGATTCTCTGTAGTTTTCAAGAGCCCTATAAAAAATCAGGATAAGTTTTATAAAAGATGATCAACTTTTCTGCGGTCTAATTTCTTTTCTTTTTTAAAATCTCACTTATTTGTTTTACATAAATAGTGCAACAACTTTTTCAATTTTTGTCTCTTTCTCCAACTCTACTTCTTGGATACATAATCCATAATCTAATTGAACACATCTCCTTTTGTAAACTCCTTTCTCCATCTTACTTCACTTTGAGATATCTTCCACGGAAGATATAAAGACAGTAACATATTAAGGATAAGTTACTCTTAATGATGAGCAATATATCCTTTTGTAACAATGATTTCTACCCAATGCCACAATGACACATACGATTAGGATGTTTCACAAAATGCTATTGAGGATGGGTTTATGGAAAGTTGTAAGGTTACATGCATTCCTCATAGAATTTAAACCTTGAAGTGCTGCAACGGACTTCATGCTTATGCAAACAGGTTAGATCACAGGACAGTCGCCAAGTAAATTGTGACTGGCCTGTTTTAGTACTGGAAACAACTCCATGCTTATGCAAACAGGTTAGATCACAGGCCAGCACAACAAAATTAAGCAGATATTTAAGGTTTTGGAAAGCAGACACAATAATCTATATCAAAAAAAATTCTCAGCATTCTAAGTGTTAGTAATGAGCAATTTATCCTTTCGTCACAATGGTTTTTTCCACAATGTCACAAATGTATTTTTGTCTTGCTAATTTATGTTGTCTGCGGGAAGTTGTTTGGTTACATATGCTTCTCATGGAATTTAATAGCTTCGATGTCAAAATGCAAAATTTAGCGGATTTTTAAGGTTTTGGAAATCTGATGACACAAAAGTATACTTTTGGAAAATTACTTGAAAGAGTTCTAAGGACTTAGACCACCGTCTTCCAGGCAGAAATGGCCTGACTTGGCCAACATTGTTAGAGATCAGTTTAACATGATTTCTTTTGTCTTGTATTTTCATTGAAAGTATTCATGTTGGCAAGAAGTCATTAACTTGCAATGAGAACTGCAGTTCTGGTATGGGAACACAAGAAGTTAGTCCAGCCAGTTCTTTTTTTACCTGAAATTGGCAAGTTGGTTAACAAATAAAGTAAATATGCCATTTAGCCTTCCTCTAGCTTCCTAGTTTTCACAGAAATGTTTTATATTAATCTTTTGCAAATATGTTATTGGTGAAATGAAAAGTTCTTTAAACTTTTTTTTAGTTAAGAAGACATAGAACTAAAGTTTATTCAAGGGTAAATCAAAGGCACAATGATTGAAAGGTTTGATGTCTTTTGGTAATAGGCACTATGATTTGTACTCTACTATTTGGCACTCACATGCTTGGTATATATATCACAAAACTAGTTATTTGTCACATTTTCTTTAATTTTTCAATTTTTTATGGTAATCTTGAGAATCCTTTGACAGTAGACTTGAGAATTTCTTGTTTGAGATAGATCTCATTGCTTACATGAGAAAGTTCTCATTGTAATTTTAAAATTCTTTAGGAGCAGACTTGAGAATTTCTTGTTTGTGATAGATCTCATTGCTTACATGACAAAGTTCTCATTGTAATTTTAAAATTCTTTAGGAGCAGACTTGAGAATTTCTTGTTTGAGATAGATCTAATTGCTTACATGACAAAGTTCTCATTGTAATCTTAAAATTCTTTAGGAGCAGACTTGAGAATTTCTTGTTTGTGATAGATCTCATTGCTTACATGAGAAAGTTCTCATTGTATTCTTAAAATTCTTTAGGAGCAGACTTGAGAATTTCTTGTTTGAGATAGATCTCATTGCTTACATGACAAAGTTCTCATTGTAATCTTAAAATTCTTTAGGAGCAGACTTGAGAATTTCTTGTTTGAGATAGATCTCATTGCTTACATGAGAAAGTTCTAATTGTAATCTTAAAATTCTTTAGGAGCAGACTTGAGAATTTCTTGTTTGTGATAGATCTAATTGCTTGCATGAGAAATTTCTCTAGGTAATTTTGAAATCCTATGGCAGCAGACTCAAGAAATCAGAACTAGGAAATGTTTAGTAAAGTATAAAATAATTGCATTGGAAGATGTACTAAGTTAGAAAGCCATCCATGGTTTCTTTATCAAATTGCTTTGTCAATTTATTTCAGACCTGGCTTTTATTAAAAAAAAAAAAAATTCGGGGCCTCCGTGGCCTAGTGGTTAGAGTACAGAACTTGAAATCACATGGCCCCTCTCCGCATGGGTTCAAATCCTGAGAGGGATATGGATTTTCATGAGAGGCAGTCTCCCGACTGACTTACGGAATGCCGATGGTTCTACCCACCTTGACCCACTATGGGTAGTTGAGAATGGGGTCTTCCTCCATCATTAATAGTCGGGCATCGCTACATAACTGAAATAATGTTGATGTGATGTAAAACCCATATAAAAAAAAAAAAGAAAAGAATTTCATCATTTTTGTGACTATAAACACATCCTTCAGGTTAATGTACTATTTCAACCCTTTCTCAAACACCGAATTTTCTACTGACCCATATTGAAAGAGTTTACAGACAACATTTCAAATATGTGATGAAATTAAAAAATAATTTTCTGATAGGGCAGAAAACATTGTGGGAAAAGGAGAAATTGCTCGTTAAGAGCAATTTCTCATTTTCCCCACAATGTTTTCCAGAGTCGACTGCAACAAACTGGTCAAGTCGTTATTGTTTGGCGCAGATCCCTTTTGATATTACAATTCAATTCCCTTTCAATAAGGCAAAATGCTTGTGAGAAATAATCATGATTAAAGAATGGTTGTTTTGACAAAAGTTGACATCTATAGTGATTGAGGCCTCTCTCACAAAGATTTGGAACATTACATCTAAATTTGAAAACTTGTCGCAGCCCTTGAATCTCAAAGGAAACTTTGCTTTTGAGAATGAAAGAAATGTGTTTAAAAGAACAATGAAGACTTCAAAGGTAGGAGTCATGTTCTGTTCAAGTCTTAAGCTAACAGTTTTCATGAGGTATTCTTTTACTCTATTTTACTTTAAGTACAAACCGTTTAACCCATTGCAGTGGTAGAGGTGAAGATTGCAGGAACTAGCTTACAAACAACCGGCACAAGAACTGGTTAAGTATCCAGGAAGCAGTCATTGAGATTGAATTTTTTTTTTTTTTTTTTCTTCTTTTTTTTTTGTAATTCTTTATGATCCATGTTCATAGGTATGTGAAGGTCGTGGCCATCCTTCTCCACACCGTACATAAAATCGCTTAACCACTAGACTAAACTTATTAAACTAGAATAAATGAACATAGTTTTACTCTCCCTCATCTCTGTACTGCACTTTGAATTTGGAAATAAGAGCTGCATGTTTGCTAAGACTGATTTCAAACTTCAAATACATGTATCCTGGTTTTGCCGGTTTAGATTGTGCTCTATAAAGGCTCATTATAACCATGGTTCATCGAGGGAGAGTGAAAAAAACAAGATTGCATTCAATGGGCTTCAAGCTTCCGTCACAAACAATATAAAATTAGTAAATTAAAAAGAACCCACTTTCCAATATTTGAATTAAACTGAATGGTGGAAACTTAAAGCACACAGCAGATGACTAAAACAGCATGAGAAAAACTATGTTGTAGGTATTGGGTTAAACACAGTCATGATGAAAGGATAAGATGTGTACAGTGATGTCTCGTTAATCCGAACATGTCCGTTCCCAACAAAATGTCCGGTTTACCGAATAATCCGGACTAATGAAGCAGAGCATGTTCTTATACACATTAAGACATAAACGGTCTGTATGCACGTGTATTCTTATAACCCTTTAGCAAACGCCAAATTGTCGACCGTCCCAAATTGAAAGAGTTTGCAGACGACATATCAAAATGTTATGAAATTCAAAGATAATCTTCTGATATGGCAGAAAACATTGTGGGAAAATGAGAAATTGCTCGTCACGAGCAGTTTCTCCTTTACCCACAATGTTTTCAAAAGTCGTGTGCAACAAACTGGTCAATTTATTCCGTTCCCTTACAATTTCATTCGGATTGCGAGACATCCGGATAATCGGGGTCCGGATAAACGAGGCTTTGTCACAACCCGTTTTGAAATAAAGTTGCAAAATGAAATAAAATTATTTCAAAACGCGTTGCGATGACATAAATTTATTTCAATTTGCTCACAACCCGTTTTGAAATAAAATCGCAAATTGAAATAAACTTATCAAAAATGTATTTTATATAAAGATATTGTAACCAAATTGACACATGTGATAACCGAAGTCGCTTCAAGGTATTTTCGACAGTTAATGACCCATTCTGACCGTTGATGGCCATGATAGACTTGCATAAAAAATGTGTGTAAAAGTTCAAATATCATCTTCTAGTCATGGCAATGCGACTCGTATGTGACTGATTGATGTCTAGGAGTGATTTTCATGAGACTGAGACAGATTTGAACCATATAATGAAGAAAGTTCAAATTGAAATAAAATTATTTCAAAACGCGTCGCGATGACATAAAATTATTTCAATCTGCTAACAACCCGTTTTGAAATAAAATCGCAAATTGAAATAAACTTACCAAAAATGTATTTAATATAAAGATATTAAAACCAAATTGACACATGTGATAACTGAAGTCGCTTTAAGGTATTTTCGACAGTCGATGACCCATTCTGACCTTTGATGGCCATGATAGACTTACATAAAAATTGTGTGTAAAAGTTCGAATATCACCTTCTTGTCATGGCAATGCGACTCGTATGTAACTGATTGATGTCTAGGAGTGATTTTCATGAGACTGAGACAGATTTGAACCATATAATGAAGAAAGTTCAAATTAAAATAAAATTATTTCAAAACGCGTCGCGATGACCTAAATTTATTTCAATCTGCTGACAACCCGTTTTGAAATAAAATCGCAAATTGAAATAAACTTATCAAAAATGTATTTTATATAAGGATATTAAAACAAAATTGACACGTGTGATAACTGAAGTCGGTTTAAGGTATTTTCGACAGTCTTTGACCCATTCTGACCGTTGATGGCCATGATAGACTTACATAAAAAATGTGTGTAAAAGTTCAAATATCACCTTCTTGTCATGGCAATGCGACTCGTATGTGACTGATTGATGCCTAGGAATGATATTCATGAGACTGAAACAGATTTGAACCATATAATGAAGAAAGTTCAAATTAAAATAAAATTATTTCAAAACGCGTCGCGATGACATAAATTTATTTCAATTTGCTGACAACCCGTTTTGAAATAAAATCGCAAATTGAAATAAACTTACCAAAAATGTATTTTATATAAAGATATTAAAACCAAATTGACACATGTGATAACTGATGGTGATAATTGAACTTTTACACACAATTTTTATGTAAGTCTATCATGGCCATCAACGGTCAAAATGGGTCATAGACTGTCGAAAATACCTTAAACCGACTTCAGTTATCACATGTGTCAATTTGGTTTCAATATTTTTATATAAATGCATTTTTGGTAAGTTTATTTCAATTTGCGATTTTATTTCAAAACGGGTTGTTAGCAAATTGAAATAAATTTATGTCATCGCGACGCGTTTTGAAATAATTTTATTTCAATTTGAACTTTCTTCATTATATGGTTCAAATCTGTCTCAGTCCCATGAAAATCATTCCTAGGCATCAATCAGTCATATACGAGTCGCATTACCATGACTATAAGGTCATATTTGAACTTTTACACACATTTTTTATGTAAGTCTTTCATGGCCATCAACGGTCAGAATGGGTCATAGACTGTAGAAAATACCTTAAACCGACTTTAGTTATCACATGTGTCAATTTGGTTTTAATATTTTTACATTAAATACATTTTTGATAAGTTTATTTCAATTTGCGATTTTATTTCAAAACGGGTTGTCAGCAAATTGAAATAAATTTATGTCATCGGGATCGTTTTGAAATAATTTTATTTCAATTTGAGCTTTCTTCATTATATGGTTCAAATCTGTCTCAGTCTCATGAAAATCACTCCTAGACATCAATCAGTCACATACGAGTCGCATTGCCATGACTAGATGGTGATATTTGAACTTTTACACACAATTTTTATGTAAGTCTATCATGGCCATCAACGGTCAGAATGGGTCATAGACTGTCGAAAATACCTTAAACTGACTTCAGTTATCACATGTGTCAATTTGGTTTTAATATTTTTATATAAAATACATTTTTGATAAGTTTATTTCAATTTGCGATTTTATTTCAAAACGGGTTGTGAGCAAATTGAAATAAATTTATGTCATCGCGACGCGTTTTGAAATAATTTTATTTCAATTTGAACTTTCTTCATTATATGGTTCAAATCTGTTTCAGTCTCATGAAAATCATTCCTAGGCATCAATCAGTCACATACGAGTCGCATCGCCATGACAAGAAGGTGATATTTGAACTTTTACACACATTTTTTTATGTAAGTCTATCATGGCCATCAACGGTCAGAATGGGTCATAGACTGTCGAAAATACCTTAAACCGACTTCAGTTATCACATGTGTCAATTTGGTTTTAATATCTTTACATTAAATACACTTTTGATAAGTTTATTTCAATTTGCGATTTTATTTCAAAACGGGTTGTGAGCAAATTGAAATAAATTTATGTCATCGCGACGCGTTTTGAAATAATTTTATTTCATTTTGCAACTTTATTTCAAAACGGGTTGTGACAAGGCTTCACTGTATTAAGTTTCTGAAAAGTTCTGCCACATGTGAGTCAAGGAGTGATGTTGTGGGGTTAGAGGTTAAGGCAGAATACCCATAATCCCCAATTTTGAAACTCATGCTGTTGTCAGATTACTTCAATTTTTATTGGTATACATGGGTCGGGGCCAAAACTATTCACAATAAACTGAACAATTCCAGCCCAGAGGGATGTATACTGAGAAAACAAAGTTAATCGATGACAGCATGAGTTTCAAAATGGCAGATAATGGTTATTCTACCTTTAAAACAGTATGGCTAAAGTTTGGAGTTGGTTTACATCTTCTAAATTATCACAACATACTTGTTTGGGGGATAAATATCTGTTTTTGGAGTAGCAGGTTGATGTGACAAAGTGACAAAAGGAGAATTTCCTTGTGCTTGCCAATTTCTCCCTTTGTCACAATGGCTGTTGACACAAAAAGGGTTGGGGAAATCATTAGCCATATTGTCCAGCTTTTCCAAAAGCCTTCACCTTTTACCATATGCCACATTTTCGACTGTACCAAATTAAAAGAGTTTGCAGACGACATTTTACAAATGTGAAGAAATTGAAACTGAAAGGTCAAGAAATACTGTGGGAAAAAGAGAAATTCCTCGTTTGTTGCAGACGACTCTAGAAATCATTGTGGCCAAAGGAGAAATTGCTCCAAAGGAGCAATTTTCTCTTTTTCCCACAATGTTCTCTAAAGAGGCCTGCAACAAACTGGTGTTAGTCGTTATTGTTTGGTAATGGGTTAGGGGGTCAAGTGAATTTTTCACTGGAAGTAATTTCATAACCACTCTACGGACATTTTAGTACGGGATTTGGCTTTTATGGGCAATTAGATTTCGCTACGCCTGATGGGAAATTTTTTTTTTGTTTTTATGAAAGTATGTGGCAATATTTGTTTTTCATCACCGGTTGATTTTAATGTGCACAAGCCACATATTTCTTGCTGTTAAAGGATTCATTTACCTTATTGTCAACAACGTCACTGACTATGAAATTGATAGTTTGAAATCTCCTGGCAAATGAAGAAATTACCTCTGTGGCCTAGTGGTTAGAGTACAGAACTTGAAATCACATGGCCCCTCTCCGCGTGGGTTCAAATCCTGAGAGGGATATGGATTTTCATGAGAGGCAGTCTCCCGACTGACTTACGGAATGCCGATGGTTCTACCCGCCTCGACCAGCCCTTATGGGCAGTTGAGTATGGGGTCTTCCTCCATCATTAAGAGTCGGGCATCGCTACATAACTGAAATAATGTTGATGTGATGTAAAAACCCATATAAAAAAAAAAAAAAGAAATTACCTGTCATTAGCAAGGATTGTTTTAATACCTCTTTTCAATATGCAGGGTTTTCCTTAAGGATTGGAGTAGAAGGCCAGAACAACTGTTTAGGTGGCATAGGTGTCTGGGGGCTTGTTGGCAGTGGCCAATTTGAGCTGGCCAGAAAAGGATTCGAGGCGGTCAAAACTGCCTTCAGCCGCGTCATAAGGAAAACCCTGAATATGAAATCTCGTTTCAATACAGAGATACAGTCTAACTTGTGTTAAGCAGCCACCCTTTTAAGCAGCCAACCTGTCTTAAACAGCCACTTCAGCAAGTCCCATTGTTAGATTTATAGTGTAAATCAATTTGTGTTAGGCAGCCAACCTGTCTTAAACAGCCAATTTACTCTATCCCATAGGCTGGCCTCTTAACACAAGTTTGACTGTAATAGATACATACACATTTTTGCAATATTGTTTAGTTAATGAGGATGAAATGATAAAATAATGATTTATTAATGAGAACGTGTTGTTTTACACTGGTAAGTTGGCATGCACTAGTACATTTATCATATTGATATACAGTCTAACTCGTGTTAAGCAGCCACCCTTTTAAGCAGCCAACCTGCCTTAAACAGCCACTACAGAAAGTCCCATTGTTAGATTTATAGTGTAAATCAATTTGTGTTAAGCAGCCAACCTGTCTTAAACAGCCAATTTGCTCTGTCCCATAGGCTAGCCTCTTAACACAAGTTTGACTGTACCATTATTAAATTTTGTTCTACGGTTAAATACAAAATTGCTGTAAGATAAGCTCTTGGTTATTGTGTTTGTTACACTTTGGAAGGAGATGACACCTTGTTTTTCTTTATGATAAAGTTTCCTCAGTTATACAACATATTGAGTTAAGTTGTAACCTTATTCATTTTAAGTATGCTTTACATGTTGCGCAATAACTAACAAACTTACATTTGATGCTCGGTTATGTTTCCACTCAAGAAACAATTGTGAAATAAGAAGAAATTGCTTGTGCCAAGCATTTTCACCTTTTGTCACAATGGTTTCTACCAAATATGTCAAATTTTGTGCACTAAATTATTGTTATCTGGTGATGCTCTCAATTTGAACCAGTCATAAAATCTCAAAGAAATAAGTCAATTGTCATATAATTAAAATATTTCTTATCATTTTTTAAAAATCAAAAACCAATGTACATGGGTGAAAGTGTTCAGGATTATTCCTGAATTCCAGGTTTTGAGACTTTTTGTCTTTATATAATGCTACAGCAAACATGCCTTTTCATGATAGAGAACTACAGATTTCAGGTTTTTGAACTTCTTCACTTTTCACCCATGAATGTATGAACTTATAAACAACTCGATGTCATCTCATTGCAGGAGCCGAAACCCGCCTCGAGACAGGCCGAACCTCCCCGACTACAAGCCAAGGTCAAACCAATGTCAACATCCGATGAGAAGATGATGGAGGACGCTATCTCTATGGCCAACAATCTGGTATCTCACCATCACTTCACTCGCCAGGAGTCCTGGAACTCTCAGGAGCGGCAGTCGGACACGGAAAGCGGTTCCGAGTCTCCGCGACTGTTGTCTAAGATCAAAGCCTCAATGAAGAAGAGTCCCAAGCAGGAGAGAAAGCGAACATTCTCGGATAACTTCAATAAGGAGCTGGAAGACGAGGTTCCGCCTGAGGCCCAGGAGGCGTATAACATGCTCGTGGTTCACGGGTCGGTAAAGGATGGGTCCAAGAGTTACCAAAGACAATCAGACTCAAGTGATGTTCAGTTAAAGCGAGAATCTCTGATAAGTGCGGGAAGCAGTGGGCACAACTTTGCTTATGCCGATTCGTCTTCGTCGAGTGTGTCTCGTACGCCTGATCGAACCTCACCGCTCAAGACCATATCAAGACAATCATCAGAGAGGGCGTCGGCTTCCCCGCCTAATTTCAGTCGTCTGCAGCGGGAGAGTAGCCCCGAAGGTCGACCCGTCCCTCGGCCGAGAGTAGAACCTCCGACACCTCCCCGACGAGAGGCTCCTGTTCCTAGACCTCGACCAGAAATACTGCGGGTAGAACCGACTCCGAGACCCCTTCCCCCTTCTGTACCAGCTGATAGTGCTAAAGGTGAACCAAATGAGCAGAATGTGTTTGACAATCCTCTTGCAATCAATGAGGAGGATTGGAAAAAATCGGAGGAGAGCTTGCAAAGTGACAGAAATTCGCAGGAGATCTTACGTGTAGATCTACCCGACGACAAGATTGACAGACTTAATACAAGTATCGACTCTGGAACAAAGTCCACAAGTCCTTCCGACAAATCGGAGGGCTCGTCTAAATTTTCGTTTTTCGAGGAAGAGGTTAGCGAGCCCTCACCGAGAGACATAATGACAAAACTAGCGCGAGAAAGTCGATTGCGGCGGTCCCTGGATCACCAGAGAGGGATGTCCGGTGATGCGGATACCAATGTAAATAAAAACCTTCGAGAGCCGATGGGAATACCGACGAAGAGTGTTCCAGCGTCAAGTGGGGATGACGGAGAGGTGGACACGAATCCACTTCGAATGTTGCGTGGAGGGGTGATTCCTGTGCGCGGTGGTCGTGTGGGGTCAGGTATGAGTTCAAATAAACCTACTCTCCGCCACCCAAAACTCCATTTCTCAACATCCGCCACCCTTCAGCACTCTGTGAGCGTGGATGCTGGACGCGACGGCAGGGCGCAATCTCAAACCCTTGTCCCGGAGTCGGAGTTCGAGTCAAACGATTGTGCGCCGCCAGCTTTACCGCCAAGGTCTTTCAGCATTTGTGATTCTAATAAATTAGTCATTAATCCGTTACCACTTCCTCCAAGAAATATTCGGAGGGCAGTTAGTCTTAATACAAAGCCTCGGGAGCGGGTACACCCATTAAAGCTAGACCATATCACATCTAATACGGCTAAAACGGTATTATCACCGCCCCAGTCCCCTGTGGTTTGTGATGATTTGTTTATTTCTAGGTCAGTTCCCACGAACAATGCATGTCATACCGAGAACTCTATGCAAGTTGCTGACAGTTCCACGGTATCAGGCATTGGTGGTGTTACTACAGACTCACCAAGTGTTGTTCATCATGAGATGAAGGACAAGTATAGAAAACCTTTCCCGCTGCCTGGTAACGTTTCTAAGGCTTTTAATCCTCTGCATGAAGCTGATTCAGATTCATTGGCCAATCTTCCTCTGGCCCCGCCCCCTCCCACTTACAAGCTTGTGGGGACCAATGAGAAGTGGTGTGACAGTGAAGGGGACGATAATGTGTTTGAACCGCCTTCCAAAGAACTCGCCAACACACAGGTCTCTTTATCGAAACAGTCAAACCTCACTAGTGAAGGGGGGACCTCTGGTTCCTCAACGTTCCCGCGTGGGTTTAAGCTTTTTGGAATTAAAAATGTCAAGTGCAATTTAGAGCAATTAGGATTCTATAATCACACGGATCCGTTCTGGGTTCAAAGTGTTGTAATAAATGATCAGCGATCTCGGTCTGCAAATAGTCGGACAACTGAGCCAGATACCTCGCCATTGATGCTTGCTAATTACAAATGTTCGGAAGGTGTTAGTTATGAAGACTTGCTTGATTTTGCCATAGATAGGTAATTGTTGTGTTATTTTTTGTGTTTTCTCTGTAGTTTGTCTCCTCTTTTCTGCTAACTATCCCTTCTAAAGATTTGGAAATTCAAGAATTTAGAAAGCTTAAAACCTTTTGGACATTACTACTTGATGAGTTGACATCGTACCCATGAATTTTATTTTTCTTGACTAGGAATCTTTTTGATGAAACAAGAAACATTTCATTGCAGTTACTTTTGCAAAAGTATTTCAAAAGGACAAAAGTCAGATTAAGATATATTTTGCATAACATCTGATAATTTTGATCAAGTTTTGCTGAAGAGATCATAATTTGATAAACATTCATTGAAAATCAACCTATTTGTTGGAGGGGATTGCATTCTAAATTCTTGAATTTTCATGTAGAGGCATCTTGAGGAGATCATCAATCAGAAATAGCTAAAAAAAAAAGGGGGGGGGGTTGAAAACACATTGTTTGAAATGGTTGAATGTCATTATTCCTACCTAATCTCTTAATCAAAGGTGGTCAATCCATTTCACATAAGACTACCATAAGAACTACCTTAAGAAGTTAAATATCTAAAATGGGATTTATCAATGATTATAGGTGTTTGATTCACTGGTTAACCCTTACGGTGTTTGAACCGACTTCATGCTTATGCAAGCAGGTAACATCCAGGCCAGCCGCCAAATAAATTGGCGACTGGCCTGTGATCTAACCTGTTTGCTACTCTCAGTATCTTTCCTCAACAAAATTAAGCAGGTAATAGAAAGGGTTTAGAAAGCAGACGACACAAAATTCAATTTTTAGAAAATTACCCATCATTCTAAGGGTTAAAGCAACAAGTTAGGAGGGAATGCCACTCGGCTGACTGTCTTATAAGGCATGTTGATTGTAACCACTGCATAGTGTCCTTTTTATTGCTTTGCTTCAAGAAAATTTAAATCCTCCAAGCATGTTGATGTACATTTCATAATGTTGTATCAAGGGAATACCTATTGGATAAGCAACCAGTGTGCTTGGCCGTTATATAATTCTTGAAAGCGTTATTCAATAGTTAAATAAACAGCTCACCAATCAATTTCTTAATTGCTTGTGAAATGAGTTGTTGGTCAATAACAGGACTTAAACCTTAGAATCCCTGGTAATTTTTTAAAAATAGATTCTTGTGTTGTCTGCTTTCCAAACCTTAGCTATCTGCTTAATTTTGATAAGGAAAGATACTCAGAGTAGCAAACAAGTTAGCTCACATGCCAGCTGCCAATTTACTTGGCAACTGGCTTGGATCCAACCTGTTTGCATAAGTGGCTGGTCTTTGGTCCAACTCTGAAACCTGTTGAGTGCACTGAGTATACTTCGTCGTCAGAATTAAGCAAATATTTAAGGTTTTGCAAAGATGAGACAAAAATCTATTTTTAAAAAATTACCCAACATTCTTAGGGTTTACCTGTTAACCCCTTGATTTAGGATAATTTGGAGGGGCTTTTGACCCCTTATGTATGGCATTATCAATGGAAAATATGGATCTTTAGGGGTCATATCTGGGAAATGGGGATGGGGTCATTTACTAAATAAGTTGGGGGTCAATCAGATGCCTCTATGCTCAAACAACACTTTTTACTCTTACTATCCTGTTAGAGCTTTTCAAGTGATATAACAAGTGCTTGGCATTTTGCATTCTTTTCCCTTAGTTTCAATGATTTAATTAAAACTTCTGATTTTCAATTTATTTTCAAAATGTCCTGAGAAAATATGTTGATACCATCTTGGGTTTTACATAGATACACCGCATGCCAAGTCAGCAAAGTAACACACATTTGTAAAGAAATGTTTTGTTTAATTGCTAGAATTGCTAGCTAAAACCATTTTGCTTACTACGTATATGTGCAAATGTGACAATCCTTTGACCCATTACCAAACAATAACAACATTTGACCAGTTTGTTGCAGATGACTTTGGAAAACAATGTGGGAAAAGGAGAAATTGCTCTTTGCGAGCAAAGAAATTTCTCCATTTCCCACAATGTTTTCTGCCCTATATGAGGATTGATTTCCAATTTCATCACATTTTGAAATGTCATCTGCGAATTCATTCAATTTGGGAATGTCGAAAGGCGTTTGGTAAAGGGTTAAGAAAATGAAAATAATGACACTTTACAAAAATGTATAGGGAAATGAACCACACAGAATGTCACTTAAGCTGCTCTGCAACTCTTCATTTCTTTTGACAGTTTATTTACCTGATTTAATTTGTGGTGATAGGTGTGTTATTCTCACTTTGCGATAGGCTGCAGTCCCAAAGGTCAAACATTTCTGAGCATGATCTGGACTAAGATAGGATTCAAGAACAAATGGTTGTTCATGAAGTCAAATATGTTATTGAGCTTGTTCATGAACATCAAGAACTTGTTGATACAGAACTTGAAATCACATGGCCACTCTCCGAGTGGGTTCAAATCCTGAGAGGGATATGGATTTTCATGAAAGGTAGTCTCCCGACTGACTTACGGAATGCCGATGGTTCTACCCGCCTTGACCAGCCCTAATGGGCAGTTGAGTATGGGGTCTTTCTTCATCATTAAGAGTCGGGCATCGCTACATAACTGAAATAATGTCGATGTGATGTAAAACCCATATAAAAAAAAAAAAAGAACTTGTTGGTGAATTTCAAGATTTTTTTCCAAAAGTATAAGAGTGTGTTCATGAGTTTCAAGAACAATATCAGTATTGCTGACTTTGACTTAAGTTTGGGAGTTTTTTGACCTTAGGGCTGTATTGCTAACCTCTGGTAAGATTTAAGAACTTATTCTTAACTTCATGAGTGTTAAATGGTTGTTCATGAACACAAAACTTTTCGCGAAATTAAAACAAAACAGGTTATGAACATCAAGTGCTATTGTGAATACATTAATGTTTTTTTTATTGATGTTCATAAACATGTTCTTGAAATTCATGAACAAGTTAAGAGCAGCTTTGTGTTCATGAACAGCTTTTTAACATTTATGATCATTTATGAAATAGTCCTTGAATCTTTCACGGTGGTTTTTTACCTATCCCACCCTGTTATCACTTCCTCCATGGTATTTCACTTCTAACAAACTTCTTGTACAGAAACTTATATTCACCACAATTTATAGGACATCAATATACCTTATTTGGTAAAGTATTGGGAAATATTGCATTTGCAAACAGGTAAGATTCAGGCCAGCCGCCAAGTAAATTGGCGTCTTGCCTGTGATCTATCCTGTTTGCTACTCTGAGTATCTTTCCTCATCAAAATTAAGCAGAAATTTCAGGTTATGGAAAGCAGACGATACAAAAATCGGTTTCAAGAAAATTACCCAGCATTCTAAGGGTTGAGATTCAAATTGTTTGTTGGCGATTTTTTACTGGGTTTGTCAAATACTGCCTTCTAACTCTCTGAATTATGATACTGCAACTTTTTACATATCTTGTGTGCTTTTGATGTGAAAGTGTGGGAGTGATTTGATTTGGATGAATTGCTCAGTCCCTTTCCTTTAATTCTTCCTTTAAAACCCTGAATTCACTTGTGACAATGGTTTCTACCCGATATCTGTTTATCGTTGTTTTTTTCCTTACTTTGTTGTTGTCACCAGATGTTTCTCGTTTGGGGGAATGTGTTAAAGATAATCATTCACTTGTTTTTTTATGTGCAACCCTCAAACATGTGATTGTTTAAAAATGTTCTTTCGTAAAAGGTTTAGGTATATTATGATCACATGCTGTTGAAATCTCAGAGTCCATTTTAGTAACATGTCATTTTCATACACAAAGCAATGATTTCAATATGTTAGTTTAATCATATTTTATCGCATAATTCATACATGTGTTGCAAGACATATACAACAAACAGATAAACATGTATTTAAAGAAGACATGAAAAGGCAAAAAAAAATTGCAATTTGATTGGGCCACAAGCAGTAACAACATAAGCAATTGGCCCTCCCTTTCACTACATCACTCAAGTTAGGGAAGGTTTTTGGGGTATTTTTTTTTTTTCAAATACAAACGCTGTAGTATAGATTTCTAATCCGTATTTAAGTTAGATTTCTATTGAATGCAACCAAAACTGATTGATTCTCCTATAATAGAATGTCCATTCCAAACCCATAGCACTAAGTAGTTTATAAAGGTTCTGCTAGATGTACTGAGCAAAGGATTCCCTGGATTCTCTACGATAAATGGGCGCGGCCATTTTTGAGCCATCAGGTAGAAGGGAGGAGTTCCATTGGCCTTGAAGTTGAGTAATTCTAATGTTGAAATGTAAAACGCGTAAAAAGGGGAATTTATCCATCTGTTTGACCAATCAATATCCTCGATTCATTGATTTTATGTTTTCTCTCTAATAATGAGCGGGTTTTATGCCCTGCAAACACTCTTCGGTTTGCATGTGATGAACAGATTCCCTATCATCAATGTCAATTAAAAATGAAGCAAGTGAAAAGCAAGCAAACGGACACTGAATACTTTCTTAATTATTCGCAGTATGGGTATTAACTGAAGGAAACGTATAAAAATAGAAGAACGCTTTTTTATTTCATCTTATGTTTTTATCATCATTTAAATCGTAATAGAAAACACCCTCATTCACCCAATCAAACATAATTGACAAAAAACAAAACTTGAACAACGTACAAAAAATGCATGTTTTGTAGATTAAATAATTAATCTTGGTTATCTTTTTATAATGGAATACAGTGAAGCGTCGTTTATCCGGACCCCGATTATCCGAATGTCTCGCAATCCGAACGAATTTGTAAGGGAACGGAATTATTAGACAAGTTTGTTGCAGACAACTTTTGAAAACATTGTGGGATAAGGAGAAATTGCTCGTGACGAGCAATTTCTCCTTTTCCCACAATGTTTTCTGCCATATCAGAAGATTATTTTGGGGACGGTCGACAATTTGGCGTTTGCTAAAGTGTTTTAAGTATACACGTGCATACAGACCGTTTATGTCTAAATGTGTATAAGAACATGCGCTACTTCATTAGTCCGGATGAATCGGTAATCCGGACATTTTGTTGGGAACGGACGTGTTCAGATTAACGAGACTTCACTGTATTGCAAAAGGGCTTTAAATCAGGTATTCTGCAATAATATATAATATATGTAGTGAGATGTATGATGTAATAATACTGAATTATAGTATGGGTTCGAGTTGACGTTTCAAAATTGGGATGAGTACTAGCTGACCAAAAAGTTGGTATGATTATGACATAATTTGGGTTGGTACGAGTCGGCTTGGAAACAAATTAACATGCATCCATGTTATATAATGTGAAAAAGGCCTGATCTACCTAGCTTGACCAAGGGTTAAATCTATTACCAAACAATAAAGACATTTGACCAGTTTGTTACAGACGAATCTGGAAAATAAAATGGGTAAAGGCGAAATAGCTCTTAACGAGCAATTTCTCCTTTTCCCACAAATGTTTTCTGCACTATCAGAAGATTATTTTCCAATTGAATCACATTTTGAAATGTTGTCTGCAAACCTTTTCAATTTGGGTCTTTCGAAAATTTGGGGTTTGGTAAATGCTTAGTGGTTTGTGTTATTAGAATTATACCTAAAGCTACCATGAATTGGATCCCAGACTGCAGTTAAATTTTTGATTATGGTTAATTATGGGGTTTCCAAGCACTGGTTCATTATGCAGGAAAGATGCAACATGACATGTCTCCATAATATAGGTGAAATACATTTACATTTAAATTTGTGCAGGTGCTAAAAATGATTTAATCAAACTTGGAATCCAATATGAGACTGTCTAGATAAACATTTTTTTCTTAATCGTATGTTGTTTATACTCATAAGATTGATCTCTTTGAGACATTTGGTAAAAGTGCTTATAACATTGGATTTTACTAAGAAAATAGGAGGCCAAGTGGTTAAGTTGGCAGACTTAGAACTCAGGGGTCCCGGGTTCAAGTCCCACGGACACCTCCGGTTTCGTGGGAGTGACCTGTGGCAAGTCACTTCAGATTATTTGTCGGGTCCCGGGTTCAAGTCCCACGGACACCTCCAGTTTCGTGGGAGTGACCTGTGGCAAGACACTTCAGATTATTTGTCAAATCATCACATTTTGCATTGTCGTCTGCAAACTTTTTCAATTTGGGACAGTAGAAATTTTTGTGTTTGATAAAGGGGTTAAATAACATGGTGCTGTATTGATGTACATTTCCATGAACTCTTGAAAGGTGGATTGACCGCCACAATTTGACTGAATTTTATGGAAGCCAAATGAAAATGTAATCTAGGTTCAAATAGGGGGGGGGGGGGGATAAGTAGATGACTTAACCATATATTTGATGATAACTAAACTGATGTTGGTAGATAATTATGCCATATTGTGGGTAGTGGTGCTTGTATGCTTGTACCTGACCTTTGTAGAATTGTTCTGTTTAGTAATGCATGCTGTCTTAATACAGAGATCGAGAATATTGGGCGTATTGCTCCCTTGCAAAAGATTCAAGAAATAAATCATGAACGATAAATGGCCGTGACTGAACAAAAATCTGCTCTTAATTGATTCATGAATGTCAAAAACATGTTCATTAACATCAATAACGGGTTCATGAATGTAATCATTCATGAACCTGTCCTTCATGTTCATGAACATGTTTTTTTAATTTCATGGAAAAGTTGTGTTCATGAACAGCCTTTTTACATTCATGAACATTCATTAAGTTCATGAATAAGTTCTTGGATCTTTCCCATGGACTTTTGTGTATGCACTATTTTAAAAATTACTCCATAACAAGGATGCATGACTTTAATAAGTCTTTTACAAATGCGTAGCATTAACTATTGTTTTGATCCCTAAACTGGTGATAAATCTTATCAAACCGGCATAAATCCTAGGTTGTTGGTACTCACAGGAATTGCCACAACATGACGACTTTTATGAGTACTCACATTGTAGGGTTTATGAAAGGAATAATGAAGATAACCTGAGAAATACGCCACTTATCTCGAGCTGTTTTAATTCTTTTTTTATAACTTGCCTGTTGCATGTTAACCCTTAGAATGCTGGATAATTTTCTGAAAATAGTTTATTTGTCATATTCTATCCAAAAGCTTTAATATCTGCTTAAGTGTATTAAGGAAAGATACAAAGAGTAGCAAACAGGTTAGATCACAGGCCAGCCGCCAATTTACTTGGCGGCTGGCTGGGACCTTACCTGTTTGCATAAGTTTTGCATGGTTCCAGCACTATAAGGGTTAAGTTTTGTTGACTGTTGATTTAGCTTTGATTGTTCCATTGCGTTGACTTTCTAAACAAAAACAAACTGGCAAATAATTGAGCAAGTCTTCGGGTAACATCATCATTGTGGTCTGGAATTCTGATCTCTGACCCTATTCCAGACAAAAAGATTTACTGTTAGCTTGTGATTCTCTGTTACGATGCAGATAACTTTGTCTTTTAACCCATTACCAAACAATAACGACAGTTGACCAGTTTGTTGCAGATGACTCTGGAAAACATTGTGGGTAAAGGAGAAATTGCTCCTAACAAGCAATTTTTCCTTTTCCGACAATATTTACTGCCCTATCAAACTATTCTTTTTTAATTTCATCACATGATTTTGAAATGTCGTCTGCAAGCTCTTTCAATTTGGGACTGTTGAAAATTTGGTGTTTGGTAAAGGGTTAAGCCTATGAAAGGTTGATGTTGCCACAAAAAGGTTGAAGAACTATTTCCAGAGGATTCTTACAAACAGTTAAAATTTTCTGAATGTAAAAAAAAAGCCAGGGCTGAAGGCATGTTGTATTTACGGCTAAATACAACCTTATTAAGTCCTCTTAACATAGAGCTTAAGTAATTGTGAAGCATCTTTGAAAGTGCAGTAAAATTGGTTTCAGTCTGTCTTCTTGAAATAAGTTAACATGTCACTTTAAAAGGCTTTACATTGGGGGCCTGTAGTATACTTGGGAGAGACCCATCTGGGTGTTTTTATACGACACATAGACTGATTACAGGTTCAATCACAATTCGCAGCCGTACTTGTGTGTGATTTGATTGGTCATGCTGTATATTAATGCATATAAATATTTTTTTTGTTAATTATGAAATGAAGAAACAAGTTTGAAATTTAATGGATGGGGGAAACTCTGGTCTCCACAAAATGAACAGCTTGTAGGTGGTTGAAGGCGCAAGGAGGGTAATGAATTAGTCAAGGAGGGTTTAATGCAACACTATTGCAAGTTATTAAAGTTTCAGTTTCTGAAGGACTTGCATTTGTCTTGCATTAAACCCTCTATAATTGTTGACAGGGTTGGTGAGGATTTTGTCAGTTGGATTGAAAGGTAATGCTCTGATCACCAGGCAAGGACTGTCAAAGAAAAGGCCCCTATTTGGGTCTCTGATTTCATCCATTACAGTGCAGTTAATCAACGTTACAAAAACAAATCATCACAGTATCACATAATTGTTTAACCCTTTAACCCTTTACCAAACACCAAATATTCGACTGTCCCAAAGTGAAAGAGGTTGCAGTCGACATTTCAAAATGTGATGAAATTGGAAAATTATGTTCTAAAAGGGCAGAAAACAATGTGGGAAAAGGACAAATTGCTTGTTACAAGCAATTTCTCCTTTTCCCACTATGTTTTCCAGATTTGCAACAAAGTGTTTAAAAGTCGTTATTGTTTGGTAAGGGGTTAAAGAGACATATTTCCTGATGCATGTTCATTTTTTTCATACAGGGAGAAAGTTCAAGGGACATGTCCATTCCTTTCTTTGTAAAGAGCTTTACCAAAAATGCCTTTAATTTATTAATGCTTTTTCATGATAAATGTGGGAGTTTTGTACATCACAAGCCGGCATTAAGCTCAACAGGTGCACTGTATTACTTCTCTAATTTGTTCTGATTTATGTTCTCTGCTGGTATAATCAATTAGTCTTAGTTAACCCTTTCCCAACCAACAAATTTCAGACTGTCCCAAATTGAAAGAGTTTGCAGACTTAATTTCAAAATGTGATGAAATTGGAAAATAATCTTTTGATAGGCCAGAAAACATTGTGGGAAAAGGAGAAATTGCTCTTCACAAGCATTTTCTCCTTTTCCCTCAATGTTTTCTAAAGTCTTTTGAACAAAGTGGTCAAATGCCGGTATTGTTTGGGAAAGGGTTAAGGTAATTGATTAAGTGTTTGGGGAGCTTTGCTTAATTACCGATAACCTGTTGGTACAATATGAATACAATACCCGCCGACATTCATTTAATCTATAACTGCATAATAGCTTTAAATAGCTAATAATTTTTAGACACATTCAACAACAAAAATAGTAGACCCCATTAGAAACCACTGTGGTGAAATGTTACTTCCAAATATAAGAATGGTTTCTACAATGCATTTTCCAGAACATGTTAGTTTAAACACTGTCTAGTTGATATCAAGGGTTCAGTGCAATACTATAGTAAGCGCTTCATGTTTAGGAAGCATATATCAAGGATTCAAGGCAAGACTATAGTAAGTGATTCATAAATATGAAGCACTTATAGTCTTGCATTGAATCCTCAATATAATACTCTAGAAGTAATGTAACTACCACGTCCTATCGGTTGCCAACCAAGTATCAGCCACAAGACATTACGGAATATACTAAAGTCTTGTATCAAACCTTCGATATCTGCATTTTTTTTTTTTTATTAATTTTGGCTGGTCCCAAAATTCTGTGTGAGTGAATGGGTTGAAATATTTGTTTGGAAATTTAAAGCTATGTTAATATTAATTACATTAAGAAGGAATGGCCATGGATGAATTTTCTCTGTTTTAGATAGAGGTGAGTATGATGAAGGTGGACAAACTATTTAACCCTTGCCTCCATATTTATCCCATGCCTCCATATTTATCCCATTACCAAACAATAACAACATTTGTCCAGTCTGTTGCAGACAGCTCTGGAAAACATTGTGGGAAAATGAGGAATTGCTCTTGACGAGCAATTTCTCATTTTCCCACAATGTTTTCTGCTCTATCATAAGAATGGTTTTCAGTGTCATCACATTTGGAAATGTTGTCTGCAAACTGTTGGAATTTGTGACAGTCGAAGAAAATTTGGCGTTTGGTAAAGGGTTATAACATTGAAATGCATTTGTTAAAGGCAGCTGCAGACACAAGTGTGACTGTTACGAGCAATTTCATCTTATTTCTCCAATGTTTCCTGTCCATATGGATCCTGTATGGCCCAGTGGTTATGGTGTAGGACTTGTGACACAGGGGTCCCAGGTACAATCCTCAATGTTTCCTGTCCATATGGGTCCTGTATGGCCCAGTGGTTATAGTGTAGGACTTGTGACACTGGGGTCCCAGGTACAATCCTCATGAGTGACACTGTGATTGGGAGATACTTTTGGCAAGCCATAAGAGAGCCCTGCCAAATACTGGTGAAATCCAGGAAAGCTGGAATATAGCTGAAATAACTATTAAAATGGTGTTTAACTCCACGAAAATTAATTATTTTTCCATATAAAAGAAAAAATCTGTAAAATTTTATATGTAGGAATCGATTTAGCTAACCCAGACTGCTTTCCATATCTAGGAATCAATTAAGCTAACCCAGGCCAGACGGTTTAATTAATCATGCAAAGATATACAAGTCATCTCCATGTAATTTATTCCTCTGTTTGAAATTTGTTATTTTTCCAAATTGATGAAATGGAGCTTTGCAATTTTGTTTCTGTTTAACCCTAATAATGCTGAAACCGACTTCATAGTTATGCAAACAGGTAAGATCCAGGCCAGCCGCCAAATAGATTGGTTGCTGAATAATGTTAAATGGTTTCTTTAATTGAGAATTTTTTTAAGAAAACCTATTTGTCAGAAACTGGTGAATTAAAGATTCTTTTAATTTTAATCTAACATTTTCTGAAGAAGTCAGGGAACAGTTTAGAAACCATTTTGGAATGGGTGATGATAATGTATCAAGTTTTAAGGTCTAGATTAAAGTGGTTAACAAAGATTTATCCTAAAATATGTACAGTCTAACTTGTGTTAAGCAATCACCCTTTTAAACAGCCAACCTGCCTTAAACAACCACTACAGAAAGTCCCATTGTTAGACTTATAGCGAACATCAATTTGTGTTAAGCAGCCAACCTGTCTTAAACAGCCAATTTACTCTGTCCCAAATGCTGGCCTCTTAACACAAGTTTGTACATCAGTACATGGTAGAGTAAGAAGTCACAGTTTTTCAGGGCTTTAGCATATTACTGGTGAATCCAGGAGAGTAATGACATACCTGAAACATTGCTGAAGTTAAATTTTACCCTTATATAAACAAAGAAGTCACAGAATTAAGTTACAAATATAAATGACGGGCAATATAGCCATGTATTCCGATTTTTTTTCCAAAATTTTAGAGTTATCATCCTATTTATAAAATGTTTGTCCACCTTCTTCGTATGATTGGTCTTCATACACATAACATACTAATACATGTAGCTTATACTAATGCAGTTAACACATTACCCCCTACCATCACATTTTTGTGTCTTGCAGCAGACGACTTTCAAAAGGCATTTTGGCAAAAGGAGAAATTGCTTGTCACAAGCAATTTCTCCTTTTGCCAAAATGCTTTTTCAATCTTTTCACATATCACAACAGCAGAACTAAAAGACTTTTCACATCTTTACAAAGCTTTTATAAAGTCTTCTGCCCCAAGTAAAAAAATGTCGTCTGCAGGTGGTAAAGAGTAAATGTAGTTTGTCACAGTGAAGTCTGTCTAAAGCAGTCAACTCTAAAACCAAACTCAAACCCAGACTAAAGTGACAGCCTGGTGCAAAAGTTTGAAGAAGATTTATTCATGACCTTCCTTCTGTATAAAGCCATTACTCTTTTATACCTCATTAAACCGCCTCATCTGCTGAAGAAGGCTTCTTATGAGCAATTTATCCTTTTGTCACAATGGTTTTTACCAAAGACCTAAAAAAAGACTTTTTTTTGCCTGCTGTTGGTCTAAATTTGGGAGAGAAACATATGGCCTTATATAAATGTTAAATTTTTTGAGCTGCCATCTTGACCCTTAGAATCTAGGGTAAAATTCTAAAAATATATTTTTGTGTCATCTGCTTTTCTAAACATTAAATATCTTCTTAATTTTGATGGGAAAAGATACTCAGAGTAGAACACAGGTAAGATCACAGGCCAACCACTAATTGGTGGCTGGCCTGGATCCAACCTGTTTGCATAAGCATGAAGTCGGTTCCAGCACTTTAAGGGTTTAATCTTGTTATAATGGGAGTTCATTGCAAGACTACATCGGCTGCTTCACAATTGTGATGGACTAAAATGCTGTAGTCTGATGTTGTGAATTGAACCTTCAATAAGTCATCTACAGTTGTATTTTGAACAAGTTACAGAACTGCATAGGCATTTTTAATTGGGGACTGCTGAAGACATATTTCATAGTATATACAGTTCATGTCATCTTTATCTGTATTGTGCCATCTATAAGTAGAAGCCGCATTTATTATGAATTAACTGCTGCACGCAAGACATGAAACCTTTACCAAACACAAAATATTTATTATGTCCAAAATTGAGAGTTGCCGAAAGGTAATTAAAAGCTTAACAGAATGGAAACCAATGCCTGTTTGAAGGTGAAAATTACAGTCTAACTTGTGTTAAGCAGCCACCCTTTTAAGCAGCCAGCCTGTCTTAAACAGCCACTACAGAAAGTCCCATTGTTAGATTTATAGTGTAAATCAATTTGCGTTAGGCAGCCAACCTGTCTTAAACAGCCAATTTACTCTGTCCCATAGGCTGGCCTCTTAACACAAGTTTGACTGTATTGGTGAAAAAGTATTACTCATATGATGGATGAGTCACGAGTGTTTTCCTTTTTTGCTATATTTTCTTTGCTAGACTTTTCTGATCTTGGGAGAGTTTGGTAAAGTATTATAATAGGAGATATTTAAAGCATGTAATCTTATAAATGGTGATGGCAAATTTGAGAATTTTCTTAAGTTGAAACAATATTTTGAAATGTCTGTTCCAAAAGCATTGGCCAGTTTTTCTTACATGGGATTGGCTAATATGTTAAATGAGTCACACAAATACAACTATTCCCAGACATATTTTAAAGGGATTATTTTAATTGTTGTTGATCGGTTCTTGTCTCGTAAAAGTATTATGTCAGAGGGAGCCTTTACAACATTTAACCCTTTAATTGCAGGAACCGACTTCATGCTTATGCAAACAGGTTAGATCCAGGCCAGCCGCCAGGTAAATTGGTGGTTGGCCTGTGTTCTAACCTGTTTGCTACTCTGAGTATCTTTCCTCACCAAAATTAACCAGATATTTAAGGTAGTGGAAAGCAATTTCTCCTTTTGCCACTATGGTTGTTTTATCTATTCACAACAGCAGAACTACTGAAAGGTTTTTCACATGCTTACAAAGCTGAAGGAGTTTTAATGGCTCAGTTTCATTCCAAACTATTTCCCATTGATCCTCATATCTTTATTCTTTTACTTGCAAATAACTTACAAATAAAATGAAAAAGGATGACAATTAGGAAACTGAATTGATTTAACATTGGCATTTGCTTGAAATGGGCTTATATTCTTAAAGATCCTCAAATAGAATAATGCAAAACCATTATGCTTACTTTAAAATGATGTAGATGTAAACATAAATATCAGTATACTAAACTCTGCTTGTTCTGAAAAACGATTGTTTACCTTGGCAACGCTTAAGCGTATAGCATGCATAGAACGCCAGAACACACTTATGGAAATGACACTTGCAATTAACTGGAATTGGAGTTGATAACTAAATTAATCATTTACAATCTCTTTTTATTCTAGTTTATAGACGGCATTTGAAATGGTTTTAAGGTTATAAGGTTCTCATAAAGCTAAGTTTTATATCAAGTCTTTATATCCCATTTACTCAAGTAAGCCTTTCATATAAGCACACTGTGCGCAAAGATAATGGAATCTAGCAATTTAACACTTTAAAATGACTTGTATTAATTCATAAACATGCATAGCGATATCTTTGAATTAACCCTTAGATTGCTGGGTAATTTTCTAAAAATAGATGTTTCTGTCGTCTGCTTTGCAAAACCTTAGATATCTATATAATTTTGATGAGGAAAGATACTCTGAGTAGCAAACAGGTTAGATCACAGGCCAGCTGCCAATTTATTCGGCGGCTGGCCGTGATCTAACCTCGTTTCATAAGCATGAGGTTAGTTCCAACACTGTAAGGGTCAATATGAAACATGATGATCTTATGGTTCAACAGTCATACATGGCAAATGTATATAAATGCTCATGAATATGAGATGCTGCACAAATACAAATTGACGTAATTCTTGATAATCATATGAAGGAGATAAACTCATAAAATCACATGAATACATTACAGTTTAATTGATATTATTGCACATAATTATCTAATGATCTTAAGATTTTGCATTGACACAAGACAGTCTTGTAACTGATATCCACTCATTACATGCTTGTTATTGATAATAATGAATAATGATTCCAGTTTTGCACAGCAGTCCCAAAAATTCTTACTGTTATAAATTATGAGAATTTTGGTCACATATTTCGTATGATTCTAACACATGACTACATCCCAATATCGCTGCATAAAACACCTCCTGTCATAGTGGGTTCTTCAATAAAATGTTACCATAGCAATTAAACGAAATCCAAATAAGTTAAGGCGTTATTCTGGAAAAAGTTTTAAGAATATTTTATTATGTTTTAAAGAATCTCCATTATTATGTTAGATTTACTGGGCAACTCTATATAGTTGTGAAAATAATTGCTTTAGGAAATTTTGGTTCTGAATAAGAAATAAATTGATAGAAAAAAGCCAAATAAGGTCCTGCAAAAGACCCAATGTGTCCTGTAATCAGTGGGTTGGCGTAAGTCAAAAAAACTTTGAAACTTTTATTGGAGTTGCAAGCTAACTATGAAAGATTCATTGCAAGATTATAGTTAGTCCACCATAACATGGTGTATTTATAGTCTTGTAATAAACCCTCATATTGCTTTATTTACATGAAAGTTAATTGATATTAATTAATAATATAGAGTAATTTGTTTTGTATGATTGTTTAAATAGGACTAGGACTAGAAAATAGGGAGTTTGCTTTGGCTTAATGCTTTGGTTTTGCTTAGTTTTTGCTTAGTTTGACAAGAAAATCCCTTCCCCCTATAATTGTCCTTTTAAATGTTGTCTCTCACATTATTAACATTCAAAAGGGCTTTGTATAAAGAACCTAAGGTGGTCAGAAAATAACAAAAATAGTAAAAAAGGAATCAAAACTTATTTTTCTTGTATAAACCAACTTTCCTTTAAAAACTTTCAAAGCGCAACCTTTTTTCCTAAGTAAATGAAATGTTTGGGGATATTAAATCCATGTACCGGGTAGTTAGAAATTTCTAAGTCCTCGCAGGTGCCTTTAAATCAACATCTTGAGAAACTATGGATAGTAAAATGACATTAAATATTGATGTCTTGGTAATCCGAAATGGGGGGGGTATGGGTATGGCTATCATCGTATTTCAAGGGTTCATTTGCAAAATAACTATTCAACAATTAAAATATCAAAGACAACTTTTCATTCGAATTTGGGTGGAAACCGTTGAGACAAAAACAATGGTATTTTTCAATTTGTCACATTGCATTAAAGTGAGGAAGGGTCTTTTGGATTATTAACAATAATCTCTTATTGGCATTTTTATTCCCAATATTTACCCGAAAATCAACTGGGATTGGTAATTTTTATCCCTAATGAAACATGTAATTAAAAATGAATCGGGTAATAATGTCATACATATCATTCTAAGATTACTTTGATGGAGTTACAGGTATATTTGGCTTTCAAATTGATATTTTTGACAATTCTGTACGAAAGTTTGGCCTTGTCGACGTATCAAATGTAAGAATAACACACCTATTTGTTTCTAGTTATGTAGCCTTCTTTCTATTTTGTATATGATTGCGTTGGGATATGTTTGATACATGTACATCTTATAATTAGTCATTACTCCATGGCGTAATCAAATCAACATATTGATGGTTGAATTCTAGACTATAGTAAGTCCTTCACAAATGTTAGGCACTTACTAAAGTCATGCGTTCAACATTTGTTCAGTTCTATTTATTTTTTTCTGTTTAAAGTTCATTTCATATGCCTGCTGCATTTACAGCAGCCATCAGAATACCCAATTAACCCTTTACCAAACACCAAATTTTCGACTGTCCCAAAAAATTGATTTAGTTGCCAACTTTTCAAAATGTGATGAAATTGAAAAATAATCTGATAGGGCAAAAAACATTGTGGGAAAGGGAAAAATTGCTGTCTCCTTTTCCCACAATTTTTTCCAGAGTCGTCTGCAACAAACTGGTCAAATGTCATTATTGTTTGGTAATGGGTTAAGGGGATGAGTTAAATGAAAAATTAAAAAAAAAAAAAAATTTGGAAATTGAATATTATATCATAATGTTGTTCTGATTGGTAATTTTTACAGGCAAAAGAATGGTGAAGAAATAGAACTAATGCAGAAGCTATTTGGGACTGATGTAAGTATTGTTCCTTTAGATTGTATTCTAATGATTGAAACGTTTGCTTTTAAAGTTAAGCAAAAACATGTGCCAAAACAAACTGTTCTTTGCTTTTAAAGTTAAGCGAAAACATGTGCCAAAACAAACTGTTCTTTGCTTTTAAAGTTAAGCGAAAACATGTGCCAAAACAAACTGCTCTTTACTTTTAAAGTTAAGCGAAAACATGTGCCAAAACAAACTGTTCTTTGCTTTTAAAGTTAAGCAAAAACATGTGCCAAAACAAACTGTTCTTTGCTTTAAAGTTAAGCGAAAACATGTGCCAAAACAAACTGTTCTTTGCTTTTAAAGTTAAGCGAAAACATGTGCCAAAACAAACTGTTCTTTACTTTTAAAGTTAAGCAAAAACATGTGCCAAAACAAACTGTTCTTTGCTTTTAAAGTTAAGCAAAAACATGTGCCAAAACAAACTGTTCTTTACTTTTAAAGTTAAGTGAAAACATGTGCCAAAACAAACTGTTCTTTGCTTTTAAAGTTAAGCGAAAACATGTGCCAAAACAAACTGTTCTTTACTTTTAAAGTTAAGCGAAAACATGTGCCAAAACAAACTGTTCTTTACTTTTAAAGTTAAGCAAAAACATGTGCCAAAACAAACTGTTCTTTGCTTTTAAAGTTAAGCAAAAATATGTGCCAAAACAAACTGTTCTTTGCTTTAAAGTTAAGCAAAAACATGTTCCAAAACAAACTGTTATTTGCTTTAAAGTTAAGCGAAAACATGTGCCAAAACAAACTGCTCTTTTCTTTGAAAGTTAATCGAAAACTTGTGCCAAAACAAACTGTTCTTTGCTTTTAAAGTTAAGCGAAAACATGTGCCAAAACAAAATGTTCTTTACTTTTAAAGTTAAGCGAAAACATGTGCCAAAACAAACTGCTCTTTCCTTTTAAAGTTAATCGAAAACATGTGCCAAAACAAACTGTTCTTTGCTTTTAAAGTGAAGCAAAAACATGTGCCAAAACAAACTGTTCTTTGCTTTTAAAGTTAAGCAAAAACATGTGCCAAAACAAACTGTTCTTTGCTTTAAAGTTAAGCAAAAATATGTGCCAAAACAAACTGGTCTTTGCTTTTAAAGTTGACTGAACATATGTGCCAAGCCAACTTTTTTTTTTAATCTGTGTCAAAACAAGCTGTTATTTGCTTTTAAAGTTGCTTGGTCATAGATGAGAAAATTGTGAACATTTAATTATTATGTTGTTGACTCAATACTGTTTTTGTGTTGTTGTCTATTAAACAATAAAGAGTAGATATTGAAAGCATGCATAAGGAAGGGTCTATATACCCAAGTATCTAAAGCCGATATGCTGAATGCATTTAAACTGTAACTTTTCTATATTATGCATTCAAGCAATGCTGCTATTCCATATTATATTCATCTTGTTCATAATTTCAGGTGACTAAGGAAGATTGCATTCAAGCCATGTTACTATTTTTATTTACTATCATCTTCACAATTTCAGGTGACTAAGGAAGATTGCATTCAAGCCATGTTACTATTTTTATTTACTCTCATTTTCACAATTTCAGGTGACTAAGGAAGATTGCATTCAAGCCATGTTACTATTTTTATTTACTCTCATCTTCACAATTTCAGGTGACTAAGGAAGATTGCATTCAAGCCATGTTACTATTTTTATTTACTCTCATTTTCACAATTTCAGGTGACTAAGGAAGATTGCATTCAAGCCATGTTACTATTTTTATTTACTCTCATCTTCACAATTTCAGGTGACTAAGGAAGATTGCATTCAAGCCATGTTACTATTTTTATTTACTCTCATTTTCACAATTTCAGGTGACTAAGGAAGATTGCATTCAAGCCATGTTACTATTTTTATTTACTCTCATCTTCACAATTTCAGGTGACTAAGGAAGATTGCATTCAAGCCATGTTACTATTTTTATTTACTCTCATCTTCACAATTTCAGGTGACTAAGGAAGATTGCATTCAAGCCATGTTACTATTTTTATTTACTCTCATCTTCACAATTTCAGGTGACTAAGGAAGATTGCATTCAAGCCATGTTACTATTTTTATTTACTCTCATCTTCACAATTTCAGGTGACTAAGGAGGATTGCATTCAAGCCATGTTGTTATTTTGAATTACTCTCATCTTCACAATTTCAGGTGACTAAGGAAGATTGCATTCAAGCCATGTTACTATTTTGAATTACTCTCATTTTCACAATTTCAGTTGACTAAGGAGGATTGCATTCAAGCCATGTTGTTATTTTGAATTACTCTCATCTTCACAATTTCAGGTGACTAAGGAGGATTGCATTCAAGCCATGTTGCTATTTTGAATTACTCTCTTCTTAACAATTTCAGGTGACTAAGGAGGATTGCATTCAAGCCCTAGAGGACACACAATGGGACCTGCACCGAGCCATTAAATACATCAAACTGAAACAACTACTAAGCATCAAGCTGGGTGATGCGAGTTGTTGTAAGGAGGCCCTGCTAGCGTGCGACTGGAACGTCCAGAAGGCTGCGGACTTCATGCTGGGCAAGGAGGGAGACTTGAGCTCACCACCCAGTCCTGAATGTGTGGATGTCTAGTCATGTGACCTCATCATGCTGCTTCGTAAATCATTGTTTGTTTTACTGTGAATATGAAGTTGTCTTATGTTATTTCACCTGTTACTTTCATATTTGCATAAATATATCTATTATATTTACTCATTCAACCTATTTACTGCATTTTGTACTGACTTGTTCAGCAGAATATTCAAGAAACCCCTGTGACAAAAAGAGATTTTGGGCATGGTCTTTTTTCTTAAACAGTTTCTAGTTTCTATTTATGCCTCAACAAAATATTGGTCAACTCAACTAATTGTTAGTCATTATACCATATTATTTTCTTCTGCTCCAGCTTTAACTTGCACAATTCTCAAAATCCTGTATGTGTTAAAGGGTTAAGACATGCATATATGACCATCATCAAGTGCGTCTCACAAATGTTCGACTGTGCATGTTTGTACCTTATTTCTGTCATGCGAAATCACCTTAATGGGAAAGAGTTTGCCACCAAAGTACTCAAAAAGCATGGAGGCTTGTTTTAGGTTTAAATGGTAAACATAGATATTAAAGAATTTTGAATAAAGTAATTAACAAAAGTTGTTTTTTCTAGTGATGAGAATTGATTAAAGAACCGGTTCACCATTTGTTACTTATAGTGCATAATCTGTGAGGTAGTTGCCCATTATCAAACAATAGCAACATTAGACGAGTTGGTTGCAGATGACTCTGAAAAACATTGTGAGAAAAACAACAACAAATTTTTCGACTGTCCCAAATTGAAAGAGTTTGCAGACGACATTTCAAAATGTGATGAAACTGAAAAATATTCTTCAAATAGAGCAGAAAACCTTGTGGGAAAAGAAGAAATTGCTTGTTACGAGCAATTTCTCCTTTTCCCACAATGTTTTCTAAAGTCGTCTGCTACAAAGTAGTCAAATGTCATTATTGTTTGGGAAAGGGTTAAAAGGATAATCTGTGAGAGAGTCCATTCTAGTAATCTGTTTTATTGCTATTATAACCACATTACTACCATCTATTTCAACATACCAACTGCATTTAGTACTGATTTCATGGTTTATCGATGCATTTAATAATTTGTCAATCCGGTACAATTGACTCAAAAAAGCCATTTGTTTCGGGTTAAAGATATTTGTTGAAATTTGATTCTCTCAGAATGATTGGTTTTGTGTTTTAATGTCTATGATTTTGGATGGAAATGCTGTCATAAAAAGAGAATAATATGTGAAAAAAAGGTAATTTTTCTTTATTACTAAGTGATTGATTTTTCTTGCCAAATGATGATCTAGTTCTTAAAATCTGTGATGGAATGAGATAAAGTCAGGCCAATGATAGGAGTTATTTGATGTTGTTAACCCTTTACCAAACACTAAATTGTAGACTGTTCCAAATTGAAAGAGTTTGCAGACGACATTTCAAAATGTGATGAAATTGGCAAATAATCTTCTGATAGGGAAGAAAACATTGTGGGGAAAGGAGAAATTGCTTGCTATGAGCAATTTCTCCTTTTCCCACGTTGTTTTGGACAGTCGTCTGCAACAAAGTGGTTAAATGTGGTTACTGTTTGGTAAAGGGTTGAATCATCAGATGGCTTAATCTTGTTTAGATTATCATGCAGACGTTTGTACTTTTTCTTTTTCGTATATTTGTGATTTCAACAGAATCTCGCTTTTACCATGAATAGATATTGGTGTCTTTTGTGCAATTTCTTGTACGATTCTTTCAGTTAGATTTTTGGAAGCAGCTGTCAGCAGTCTTATGTTTCTCGTCACTTACTACATATGTATACACTCTTGTCATTGATCTTTTTCGCCAAGATGGCGTATAATATACAAGACAAACCATTTCCTAATTTGTTTTTAAGTGATTTTTTTTTTTTTTTAATTGAATCCACTTGAAATCAATGGAAGACGACAAAATGACAGAAATACATTTTGAGCTATTTATTGCTGAGAAATAATTGTGATAAAATTGATGGATAGTTCATGAAGAGCAATTGATAAAAAAAAAATTGCAGTGGTTTTTTAGCAGATACATTAAAGTGAGGTATTATCAAGGGCTAAATGCAAGACTATTGTAGGTCCTTCACAAATGTTAAGCTGTATGGTACTCTAGTCATGCATAGGATCCTTGTTATAGGGAAAGGGGTTAAACCTCATTCGTTTGGGATACAGAGAACCATGGAATCAAAGTTGCGCAACTTTCCCTTATTTGATTCACTGAAGGGCTCTTATTCAAGGGTTCAGTGCAATACTGTAGTAAGTGCTTCATGTTTATGAAGCACTTACTACGGTCTTGCATTGAACCCTCGTAATATCATTTGGTGATACATGTATGTATGTTTGGTCAGAAATTCTAAGAAGCTTTGAAAAAGTGCATGGAGAAATCATAGAGGTGAGGTAATTCTGTTTATTGTGATTAAATAAAAAGTTGTGCCTGGCCAAGTGGTAATAGTGATGGAATTAGAACTTGGAGGCCCCGGGTTCAATCCCCAACGATAACTCTGGTTATGTTGGAGTGTCCTTTGGCAAGATTCCCCAGAGCCCTAGTCTAATACAGGTGCATCCAGATATTATTTCCTTATTTTTGATTATTTGCAGAAGACACCATTCATATAAATTGAAAGTCAAATTTACTCTTTATGAAGCACTGCACATTCTCACAAATTTATAAGAAATAAAGTAATATCGTAAGTAATGAAAGTTTGTTCATGATGAATATAATTTCTGTTTTGTTCTTTATAGTTATGTTACTATATGTCATATATTTCTTGGAAAAGGTAAGTTATGACTTACGTTGTTGCTATAATGTTAAGAATCTTTATAAACTCATTTTATCTCGCATGCAACAGAAGATTTCAGACACTGACTTAACCCTTATAGTGCTGGAACTGACTTCATGCTTATGCAAACAGGTTAAATCCAGACCAGCCACCAAGTAAATTGGTGGCTGGCCTGTAATCCAACTTGTTTGCCATTCTGAGTACCTTTCCTCAACAAAATTAAGCAGCCAACACAAAACCTATTTTAAAAAAATTACCCAGCATTTTAAGGGTTAAGCGGTCAGATGGCGGTCTTAAGACTCGGGGGCCCCTCTCCGCATGGGTTCAAATCCTGAGAGGGATATGGATTTACATGAGAGGCAGTCTCCTGACTGACTTACGGAATGCGGATGGTTCAACCAGCCCTTGTTGAGTTTGGGGTCTTCCTCCATCATTAAGAGTCGGGCATCGATACATAACTGAAATAATGTTGATTTGATGTAAAACCCATATAAAAAAAAAAAAGGAGCCCAACATTTACCTCTGGTTTCATTTAAGTGCCATTTAGAGAGACTCTTTACAGAGCCTTAGCCTATTACTGGTAAATCCAGGAAAGCCAGAACACACTGAAAAATTGTTCACATGGCATGAAATCCCATATAAACAATAATAAACTGAAGTTTCGTAGATCTTCAGATGCAGGCAAGTTAAAATAAGTATTTATGAAGATTTGTGTAAACAAATGATATGATGTATGTACATGTATATTTGGTTTATGACGCTGTATCTTAGTTCATGTTTATTTTAACCTGTGCAATACTAGATTAAGTAATGCTTTTTTGTATTCTAGATTAATTATGTAAAGCATTTAAAAATATATATATAACAAATAAATGTAATACTGTATAAAAATGTTCATTCGTTTTAAAGGAATTGCTGTTAATTGTTTTCTTCATCTAGCAAGTTAATGACCATCTGAAAGGATTATGACAATTAAAAGGTTGGTTGATTGTGTTTTTTTTGTTTTTTTTTACTGCTATTTGTTTCTCAACCCTTTACCAATCAATAATGACATTTAACCACTTTGTTGCAGACGACTCTGGAAAACGTGAGAAAAAGAAAAAAATGCTCATAATGAGCAATTTTTCCTTTTCCCACAATGTTTTTTGCCCCTTCAGAAGATCATTTTCCAATTCATTCTCATTTTTAATGTCGTTTGCGATCCCTTTCAATATGGGACAGTCTAGAATTTGGTGTTTGGTAAAGGGTTAACTCATTTCCTCAACTAGGGTTTGATTACAGGTCCTAATTATAAGAAAAACCTGGCAGATTTCAATCATTAAACATCAAAATTATAATTTTTTGTGATGTGGGGTGAAAACAATTGTCTGATTGGTTACTTAAGTGTCTTTCTACATCTGCTTCAAAAAGAAATATTTCTTGAGGGAATTATTTAAGGTAGATTACCCATAATCCACCACTTTGTAACATATTCTGTTGGATGACTTGGTGGTTCTCGGTAAACATCAGTCTGAGCCAAAACCAAGGCTAGTTTCGACCCCGACCGCTGCATATGCCGAAAATGACCATATTAATTTGACGAAAGAAAATGTTTCAAAATGGCGAATAATGGGTACTCTACCTTAAAGTAAAAAAGCAAATGAGGTTTTCCACGCTGTAACAAAATCCCTTGTTGTTTCAGAAAATGTGTCTGCAAACTGCTACTTATTGGCAAGCATTTGTATTAAATAGTTCTTCCATTTCTTCATTTTATATGTTTGTTTAACCCTCTACCAAACGTCAAATTTTCGACTGAAAGAGTTTGCATGCGACATTTCAAAATATGATGAAATCGAAAAAATAATCTTCTGATAGGATAGAAAACATTGTGGGAAAAGAAGAAATTCCTCGTCAAGAGCAATTTCTCCTTTTCCCACAATGTTTTCCAGAGTCGTCTACAACAAAGTGACCAAATACCGTTATTGGTTGGTTATGGGTTAACCTGTTTTATGTTAGATATGTTCGTTTCTTTTTACCATTGATTTAGTATTTGAGACACATTCATCATCGTTTGCTAGATTTCTTCGTAGCACGTCATCTCTGATCTGGTTGTGTTGTCTGTTGTGGCTCAAGTTGAAGTGAAGACTGTTTTTCTGGTTTTGCCACGTTTCCATGATACACTTACATGTTATGCGATCAAGACAATTTATTATTCTCATCAAACCTCTGTACCTTCCATTATTGATTGTAATCTTTGGTAAAACAAACTGCTGCTTTTATAAAATATAGTGATGTTTATGAAGTAAGGAAAAATTTTGATTTGTAGGAAACCATTTTGATTATATAAGCGTTATGTTCTAAATGGTAATTTAATCTTTTTCTCATTAGTTTTTTGCTACATTAGCACTTGTCTATTATGTCATTGGTTGCTTTTTCAATAAATTAATCGTTTAACCCATTACCAAACAATAACAACATTTGACCCGTTTGTTGCAGACGAATCTGGAAAGCATTGTGGGAAAAGGAGAAATTGCTTGTGATGCACAATTTCTCCTTTTTCCCACAATGTTGTCTGCCCCATCAGCAGATTATTTTCCAATTTCGTCACATTTTGAAATGTTGTCTGCAAACCTTTTCAATTTGGGACAGTTAGAATTTGGCATTTGGTAAAGGGTTATGCGGGAGTATGAATAGATAGGCTTTCCACCATGATATGCCGGAAACACTGTTGAAAATGGTGTAAAGCCTCAATCTAACCAAGCAGGACAGAACTGCGCATGTATACATTTTTTAAAGGCATAGAGCAATATTACTTTTTTTTTTCTTTTGATTAGAGTGTACTTGTAATTGGATGCATATAATGCTGAAAAACAACAAATCTTCAAGTCTGCAACATATTTAAGTAGTTGATTTACAGACATAGAAACCATTGGTGACAAAAAGGAAAATTCGCTCATCATGAGCAAATTCTCCTTTTATCACAAATGCTTTCAAATATTTTCTGGTATAAATGCCTTTTAAGTGGTATTTATAGGATGATTGGTTTCAAATAATTTCTGGAACAAAAACCTTTTAAGTGGTATTTTTAGGAGGATGGACATCAGCAGTAGAAGTTGCAGGCTAAGGCCTTAATCCCATACTAAACGGTAAACAGTAAAAATAACGTCACTAAGTTTGTGTCCCAAAATAGCAGGGTACCATTTTACTAAACAGTTTACGCTTAAGATTTGCGCAAGTCTAAAGCAACAATTCCTCATATTTCAATATTGGGCAAAGCAATATTGCAAAGTAACACATCATTGGAATCGTCTCTCTGAGACGCTTCCCATGATGTCTCACATTGCAATTTTGTTATTCATTGAAGATACTATCCATGTTTATCAGTTATGACTTACGCAATATTTTCATTAAATTGTTTAGTAAAACGGTACCCAGATATGTCTAATTCACATGTTGATGATTGGGGCAGTACATAATGCATGTTTATGTTCACACGTTATCAGTACTTTGTATATCACAGTCATTTATATGTGCCATAACCCACTGGGCTCAGTAAGCCAACAGAGCAATGTACTTGTTATGTCATGATACTAAATTAACATATATGTACTATTGAGACTTACAATAATAAACATGTTTCATATAATAAAGGTTTTCTTTTTCTTTTTCAATTACCTTAGCTGAGCTTGCCCGTTCTGGATGAGCTTTTGTGTCACTTGAATGTCCATGGTCTGCTCATTCATTCATTGTCAACAATTCCTCCTAGATTCTGGTTTTTGCAGCCATAGCATTGACCCTAACTTCATTGTAATTGCTCAGAATCTTTGTTTTAGAAAAATTTAACCCTTATGGTGCTGGATCCGACTTCATACTTATGCAAACAGGTTAGATCCAAGCCAGCCACCAAGTTAATTAGTGACTGGCCAGTGATTTAATTTGTTTGCTACTCTGGGCACCTTTCCTGAACAAAATGAACCAGATATTTAAGGTTTTGAACAGCAGACGACACAAAAATCTAGTTTTAGAAAATTGCCCAGCATTCTAAGGGTTAAAGTGTAGTTTAATCAAAGCGGGGCATTGGCTAAATAGGAGGTCACCAATATAACCAATCCAGTCTCCACATAATGACACAATCTCCATTAAAGTGGATCAAAATGTTAAACTTTAGATATCTACTTCAATCACATTACCCTTATGTGACTAGATGATATGGAAAATTGTAGGTCAAATTTTATGTGAAGGTCATTGACCATGACCTTCTGGTCTCAAAATCTAGTGATATCATCGTCTGAATACAAGCAATCATGAGAAGAAAGCACCTCATGTTAAAGTTGAATTTCAATGACCTTGACCTACTGGCATCAACACAGTAATGTGTTCATCTGCTCAACATGAGCAATTACATGAAGACTGGTAATTATCTTAGGTGAAGTTCAGTGACCTACTGACCTCAAATCTAAAACTGATCATTCACTCATTTAAAGCAATCATGAAGACAGTAGTTGATATAAACAGTGAAATTTAATGATCTTGATTTACTGGTCTGAAAACTAATAAAAAGGTAATTTTCTGAAATAAAGAGAAAACTTCATATCATAGGTCAGATTCATTGACCTTAACCTACTGGCCTCAAAAGATGAATTGATGTAAGGCATCCTCTCAATATAAACTATAATGTGAGGACAATGTATACTAAAGGTTTAATTCCGTAGCATTGACCTTTAAGCCCCATTATTAGTATTGAGGTCATCCTCTCAGAATAAGCAATTATAAAAAGGCAATAGTTTATATAAAACAAGGGTGAATTGAATTACCTTGACCTTGAAAATAAATTGAGGTCATCCTCTAGATACAGGCTTTCATGAGAAGATATTAGTTCATATTAAAAGCAAAATTTAATGATCTACTGGCCTCAAAACCAATATATAACCAATCTTCTCTATATAAGCATTCATGTTAAGACAGTACTTCAGAATAAAGGTCAAATTCATTAACCTTGACCTACTGGCCTTAAAACATTAGTTGAGGTCTTCCATTCAATATAAACAATCATGAGAAGGTGATGCTTTATATTGAAGTTGATATTTAATGACCTTGACCTATTGGCCTCAAAGTTAATATTTAGGTCATCCATTGAAAATAAGCAATCATGTGAAGACAGTTCATATCAAATGTTTAATTCGTTGGCCTTGTAATTCTGGCCTCGAACCATAAATATAAGTCATACTCCCAATATTCGCTACCAAGAGAAGAGAGAATGTTATATTAAATGTGAATTTCTATGAACTTGACCAACTGATCTAAAAACTGAAATTGAGGTCATCCTCTCAATAACAGCAAACAAAAGACAGCAGTTCATATTAAAATTGAAATTAAACAATCTTGACTTATTGACCCCAATACCAATGCTCACGTCATTCTCTCAATGTAAGCCATCATGTGAAGACTGCACTTCATATTAAAAATGGAATTTATTGACAATGGCCTACTAACCTAAACAAATTGAGGTCATATTTTCAATATAAGCTATCCTGTGAAGACAGTTCATATTCAAGGTAAAATTCAGTGACCTTGGCCTATAGGCCTCAAAACTTCTATTGAGGCTTTCTTCGCATATAGGCAATCATGATAGGACAATTCTTATTCGATGGGATTTTCAAGGACCATGACCAACTGACCCCTGCAATTTTGAGAAGACGGTAAGTCTAAGAATATGTAAATTTCAATGAAGTTGACCAACTGACCTCAAACTTAATTGAGATTTTTTTTGTCAATAAAGGCATTTGTGAGAAGACAATAGTTCATATTAAAGGTGAATTTCAATGTATAATATATACAGTGATGTCTTGTTAATCCGAACACGTTCGTTCCCATCAAAATGTCCGGATTACCGAATAATCCGGACTAATGAAGCAGAGCATGTTCTACACATACACATTAAGACAAAAACAGTCTGTATGCATGTGTATACTTATAACCCTTTAGCAAACGCCAAATTGTCGACCATCCCAAATTGAAAGAGTTTGCAAACGACAGTTCAAAACGTGATGAAATTCAAAATTGATCTTCTGTTATGGCAGAAAACATTGTAGGAAAAGGAGAAATTGCTCGTCACGAGCAATTTTTCCTTTGCCCACAATGTTTTCAAAAGTCGTCTGCAACAAATTGGTCAAATAATGCCATTCCCTTACAATTTCGTACGGATAGCGAGACATCCGGATAATCGGGGTCCGGATAAACGAGGCTTCACTGTAATTATATTGAGGTGATCCTCTCTATCAAAGCACTCATGACAGGACAATTCATAATGAATCTGAATTTCAATGACCTTGATCAAATGACCTCAAAACTTAAATTGAGGTTTTCCTTTTGATAAAGGCAAACATGAAAAGACAATGGTTCATATTACTTGTGAAACACATTGACCTTAACCAACTTAAATCAAATGTAAAGGTCATTCTATCAATAAAGACAATCATGAGAAGGCAGCAGTATAAATCAGAGGTGAAATTCAATGACCAATCTGCCTCTTAACTTACATCAAGGTCATCCATCCACTTATTTTAAGCAATCATGTGAATACAGCAATTCATATCAAAAGTAAAATTCGCTGATCTTAACCTACAAATGTAGTAAGGGTCTTGATTAATAAGGTCAAGATAAATGTGTTTGTGAGCCAGTTAGCTCACCGTAAAATGTTCACACGGTTTGCATAGGTTCTGACTTAAATTCCTGGTCTGGCTGCATGTTTTTCTCACCATGGTTACATTGGCACCCAGAGTAAATGCCCAATGAGAGTTTCTGCGATAGATGCTCCAGACACGCTCCACAAACAAAGCTGGTACCCATGTAAATTGGAAATGAATTTCATTTGTGTGGAGGAGTTTGTATAAGTGTGTCTCACTTTTAAAGGTATAGTCAAATGTGTAGGCGCTTCAAAAAGCTCAGTCTGTAGAATGTTTGCTTGCTTTGCAGAGGTCTAGGGCACAAGCCCCAATCTGGCTGCATGTTTTTTTCAGCTTGGTTAGACTAACCCCAAAACTAATATTGGGGTCATCATCTCAAAACAAGCAATCACAAGAGGACAGTTCATATTGAATGTGAATTTCAATGATCTTGACCTATTGGCCTCAAAACTAATTTTGAGGTCATCCACTCAACTTAAGCAATTATATGAAGGCAGTTCATATTGAAGGTGAATTACAATGACCTTGACCTATTGACCTAAAAACTAAAATTGAGGTCATCCTCTTGATATAAGCAATCATAAGTAGACAGCTCATATTAAAGGTCAATTTCAATGATCTTGACCTATTGGCCTCAAAACTAATTTTGAGGTCATCCACTCAACACAAGCCATTATACAAAGACAGTTCATATTAAAGGTGACCTTCAATGACCTTGACCTTCTGACCTTAAAACAAGGTCATCCTCTTGATTTAAGAAATCATAAGAGGACAGCTCATATCAAATGTCAATTTCAATGAACATGACTTACATGTTCTCAAAACTTAAATTGAGGTCATCCGTTTAATATAAGAGATCATGGCAAGACTGTAGCCTAAACATTTGTTACATGATACAGCAACTAAATGAGTGTTTACAGATTCATTGGACCAAGCCATATGCTCCTTATGGTTAATAAAAAAGGAATTGAGAGTTCTGGTTCTTTTATACGAGGGTGTTGATAAGCATTCATCCAAATGTTTTAACATGGCATACCGTGTTCTCCATCTACACTTGGTTTGATGCATCTTCACAAACATTTCTTACTTAACCCTTTACAAAACGCATAATTTTCGACTGTCCCAAATTGAAAGAGTTTGCAGATGACATTTCAAAATGTGATAAAATTCGAAAATAATCTTCTGATAGAGTAGAAAACAGTGTGGGTAAAGGAGAAATTGCTCGTAATGAGCAATTTCTCTTTTTCCCAGTGTTTTTTACAGGGTTGTCTGCAACAAAGTGGTCAAATGTCGTGACTGTTTGGTAATGGGTTAAGGAGAAATTAGTTAATGGATGATTTCTCTTTTAGTTTTACTCACAATGTTTTCCTACCAATACTATATAAGAAAAGATTTGTTTTAATCATCTTTAGATGCAGACATCATCTCTTCTCATTGTCTCACTTTACTGAAAGATTAAATGGCTGCTGTTGCATTCAATTTGAACCAGTATGAAAAATGGATTTATAGGTACATGAGGGCTGCCCTGATTCAAGCCTTCTTATTTGTGATATCTGGTTGCATACACATTCTTCATTTACACACATTATCACATTACCACATACATCACAATTTTGCATCTTGCAGCAAATGACTTTCAAAAGGCATTGTGGAAAAGGAGAATATGCTCATCACAAGTAATTTCTGATGAGAGGAGAAATTTTCACAAGCAATTTCTCTTTCTGCCACAATGCTTTTTCAAACTATTCACATATCACAACAGCAGAACTGAAAGTTTTTCTCATGTTTACAACGCTTTTCTAAAGTCATCTGCTTCAAGTAAAAAGATGTCTGCAGGTGGTAGAGTTATAAAATGCAGATTTATGGAGGCCTGCAGTAAACAAAGTCTTGAAAAACTGAACAAAATAAATAAGGGAGACACATAACTGTACTTTTCATAATAAATTCGATCTTTATTCTACACAAAAAAAACGGTACACATTCAATTTTCTTTTTCGCTAAAAAAAGAAGAACATTCAGTTTTCTCAACCAATCAGTTTCTATTCTGTACTTTAAATACTCTAAATTCACACTGCCATACTGTCAAACACAAGTCATTTCTTACTTGCTGAAACTCTTATTTCATTCTGTTTTCTTTAAATATCAATAGATATTGGACTAAATCATGTATGTATACTGCTGAATTCAGTTTTTCTATTACAATTTTTTTCAGCTCAGCTCTAAACTGTTAATAATTATCAAGATGTTCTGAGTCAACTCTTGGACAAACCATAAACTACGAAAAAGCACTATGGATATGGTGGAGTCAAGATGTTTCATATAAAACGAGATGATTCATATAAAACGAGATGTTTCATTTAAAACAAGATGTTTCATATAAAACGAGATGTTTAACATAAAACAAGACGTTTCATATAAAACGAGATGTTTCATATAAAACGTTGATTTCTCCACACAAAGCACTCCTACATTTAATTTATCGAGAATTTTTCTGTTTCATCATCTGGTATGCATCCTCCTCCCTGCTTATGTCTTCAGGAACAAAGTACCAGCCTGCAATGAAAAACCATTGTTACTGATATAACCCTTTACCAAATGCAAATTGTTTGACTGTCCCACTCTCAATAAGATTTTGTCATAATTCATAAAACATCTCCATGGCAGAAAAGTGAGAAACCACTGTGCAGTGTAAATCTCTTGATTCTGCATTTATGACATATGTATTAACCCTTTACCAAAGGCTAAATGTTCGACTGTCCCAAATTGAAAGAGTTTGCAGACGACATTTCAAAATGTGTTGAAATGGAAAAATAATCCTATGATAGGGCAGAAAACATTGTGGGAAAATGAGAAATTGCTCTTTTATAGAGCAATTTCTCCTTTTTCCACCATGTTTTCCAGAGTCGTCTACAACAAACTGGTCCAACGACGTTATTGTTTGGCAATAGGTCAATGAATCTCTCTCAGAGATTTGTGCTTTGGGAGTAATACATGTTAAACAATTGATATTCACAATCCTTGTCAATAAAACAAAGATCGTTTTTCAATTTCTTCACCTAAAAGTTGCTAAATCCTTTTGTTAATTAATGTGAAGTGAGCATTCACCCTTGTCTGTTATTTCTCATGAATAAATGAGGGGATTCTTTTTCCATATTTATAAAGGTATTCAACCCCTTATGTAGCTCTCCTGATGGCGAAAAATCAGAAAAGTCAGAATAATCAAATTAAAGATTAAACAGAACAAATGCCATTTTAAAATAAAGTTTCATATCATAAGAATCATTCCTTGATTGGAATTTTCATTTGCCAACTTCATTCAGGTAATTCTAATTTCAATATTAAATTTGAAAAAGAAGGGAAGGTAATAAATATGAAATAAATAACAGAACTTTAGGGGTGGAATAACTGTAAATCCCATCCAATGTAGAAAGTGTCCAAATTTTTCATTAAATCCCAATTTCAATTGACAGAAATGATGGGAATGAGCGGTAAATGTTTCCAAAGACCCATTTGATGACATTATCTTAAATCTCATTCTCTGAGAAAGTCCCTTTAAAGTTACTTCAAATATACAATTTAAAATGCATGTCGCCAGAGATTTTTGAAAAACGTGTTACTACTAGAGAAATTGCTCACTAGTAAAAAATTCTACTTATGTTACAATGACTTTTATATATCTTAAAAGAGGAAATGTTGGTCCAATCATGGAATCCATTTTAACTTGGCCTTTAAGTGCAAGACTACGGTACGTGCTTCACTTTTGTGAAGGACTTAGTATTGCCTTGTATTGAACCCTTGATTTGTTTAAAAAAAAAAACAATCAGAATTAGTTAAAACTTACTAAACAAACATTTCAAGGATTAATATCAATCCAATACAAAAATAGACACAGAGTTTGATACGCTGAAAATGGTATTTGAATACGTGAGACAAAGGGAATAATAACTCATACAAGTTCTTGATCCTATTTCCTACACAAGTTCTTAGAACAGAGTTAAATGTTCCCTTCCTTCTCAGTTGTATTGGCAGACTGCAAACTCTTTCCATTTGGGATGATTAAAGAAAACCTTAATTAAAGCACCTAAAGACAATAGTAAATGCTTAACAAACATAAGTTCCTGCAAAAGAAATGGATTAGAACAACCCATACCACTTTTCTCTTACTGCAGCGTCCATAATTCAAGTTTAAAGAAATACGCTACTTATGAAGAGTTTATCTATTATTTGAAAACAATTCCCCATATTCTCAATTTATAAGAAAAACGAACCAAAACGACGCAAATTTCCCAATTGCCTCGGCAACGGACCCTTTCCTAATTGGTTAAAAAAAAAAATGTTGCATACAAACCTCGTAAGTCTTGGCGCAGTGTGTTGAGCTCCTTTACCTTACTGATTCGCAATCTGGAAAAAATAAGAGTTGTCATTGATAGTAATTTCTTAATAGTTTTCAAAAATTGACAACATGGCGATATATTGTAAATTAACTTTTTTTATGCCATCAACACCTTTTCTGTTATATTGCAAGGGATGGAGGAGGAATCCTTAGTAAACAGATGATAAGGGCTGGACAAACGGAGTAGAACCATTCATATTTCCCGGGTAAACCAGACAATTACCCTTATATTGAAAATGTTAAACTTTCAAACAATCTTGCATATCAATTTAAAAAAGGAAGCAAACATTAAACGAAATTTAAGAAGAAAAAGAAAAACGAGCAAGTTCTCTGTCACACAGAGAGGAAAGTTTATCCATTTTTGGTTCATTTCTTGGTACAAATGTCAACTACACATGCCATAAGCAAAACCACAGATAAGAGCTCTACTCCATGAGCTACCTTCTTTAATTTTTCAGCAAACCATGAATTGTTGATACTTATCAGAAAAGTCTTGGAAAACTATCCCAATGAGTACCCACAAAACAGGATTCAATTAACAGGGTTGTTGAAATTAAATTTTAATTAACTTGTCCCTAATAGCCAAATCTTTTTATGCTGCAATGCACTTATCTGTATAATGATTTTAATTAAAGTTTCTGTAAAAGTTCATTTGTAATGAATAATTGGTGTTTTAGGCACATTGACAGCCAAGGTCATTGAGCGCACAAAAATTTACATGTATGTTAAGGCTTTTGGACAAGCTGGGCAAATCAGATTTCGCCAACCGTGATGAAGCAGACTGAAGACTATGTCAAAAACAACTGTTATCAGGATTCAAACCCAGACAGAGAGGGACCCAATAGTTTCAAGTACACCTGAATGGATTGATGAATTGTTCAAGCAAAGTAAGAAAACCTGAAATCCCACACAGGCATTTTTTACATTATATAACAGACTCCCATAAAGCAACCTTCCCAATTGGAAAATTCTTTAAAATCATGCAGTTTTCCCAAAAAATCAGAGTCATACCCACTTTTAGACTTCCCACTTCAGTAACTTCAGCAATAAAATTTCCAAAATTCAGCAGGCTTGGGCCTCTTCCCAATTGAAGGGGAAAAAAACCTGCCTCATGATGAGATTATCCTCATTGTCGTTTAGGTCTTTTCAATTACAGCCTGCTGCTTCAAATGCTTCAAGTGGTCTGTATTAGATAAAGTATCGACAGAAACCAACAATATAATGAACATAATTTTTTTTTATGTAAAACATTTCACTTACTTTGCTTTCTGATTCTCCATCTGCTCATTTAGATAAAATAAAGATCTTTCATAGTTCTTGGCATGAGAGGGAAAACCATAAGACACATATTGCTTGAACCACCGCTGGATAGGGTCCTGAAAGTACAAATACTGCATTTATTAGCTCTTCTCCATGGTAACAGTTAAATGATTTACAGTCAAGCCTCGTTTATCCGGACAATTTTATTCCCTGGAGTAATGTCCGTATTAACGAATAATCTGGAATAAAGAATCGCAGAGTTTCCAGTGAAATGTTAACCTATACACAAGCATATCATAATAATTACTATGAAAGTAAAAAATACGTTGTAGTTGAAAATGTTTGTCAGACATTGTCTCCTGATCGCTGTCTATGCAGCGAATAAGCACCTTTAGCAACTTTCTGCATGTGACGATGATTACCATTAGGTAAGACCAGTTAACCGACATAAGTTACAATCAACACCTTCATTACACTACACTGGGTGACATTTTATGATCAAGCATACCTGTGAGTTTGCAAAAGGTGTGAACGACGGATAACCGTACCGTCAATTTACATAGGTTACCGCCAAAAAAAACACCATGATACTGGTTTCTCGATAAGCCATACGCATATACTATTAAAAGTTAGATATGGTTCCCTAAGTTTACTGTCCAGAGCTGAAGCATGAATTTTCTGGATTAAACAGTACAATTAATGAAGCCTTAATGAAGGTAAAAACTGTTCCCTACAAATTCTGTTCAGATGGCAATATTCCGGAATACCAACAAACTGATTATCAAGCTTGACTGTATTCCTAAATGGGATTCATGAAAGACTGTTCCCTATTTATATGGCTTTTACAGCATGTTGACACTTGTTCAGTTCTGTTTGGCAATGCATGGCTTATGGGGGAAGACCTCAAACTTTGACTGCCACTTTAGGCCAATCAAGATAAGGCATTCTGTGAGTCAGTCTGAAGACTGCCAATCATCAAAATCCAAATGCCAGCACCAGGGTACCATTTTACTAAACAGTTTACGTTTAAGATTTGCGTAAGTCTTAAGCAACAATTCCTCGTATTTTCCATTGGGCGAGGCAATAATGCAAAATAACACATCATTGGAATCATCTCTCTGAGACGCTTCCAATGACGTGTCACATTGCCATGTTGTACTTTCATGGAAGATACTATTCATGTGTATCAGTCATGACTTACTCAAATATTTTCCTTAAGTTGTTTAGTGTTGTTTCCTGGAGTTGAAACCACACTGAGAGAGGCAATGTCACCCCAATTTCTGTTTTCTATGCCAAGGAGGCCAAAAAATGAAAAATGGAAATAAGCTAGCAATAATAAAGTATGAAAAATAACTTCCTCGTTTCATTATTTAGTGGTATTTGGATAAAAATTATTGTGACCAAAGCGGAAAATTTTGTTACAAACTATCAAATGGTGCAAATAACGCAAAAAACAAATGCGCAGAGAGCTTTTACCAATCACATGGTACCAAACATAGACCTACAATTTCAGGTGTCCAAGGATGGTGATAATTCACTATAACAATCTTTACAAGACACACTTAAAGATTTTTACAATCATCTTACATGAAAATTTAGACGTTCAGTAAAACATGTATCTCTAACCAGGTTCTGGAATCAGAAAAACTCTTGTTTTGCCAGCCCTAGACCATTTATTAGTTCTGGACCGATTGCAACTTGAGATTTAATAAAAATCAGACCAGATACACTGTTGTTCAACTGAATTTGCATAAATACTACTTTTATGATAACGCCAAAATCCCAAAATTAATCAATCTGAATAAACGTTGAGATGAATAGTTTTTAAAAATGTTTTACCTTTAAATACTCATGTTCCTCAGGTACATATCCTTCTGGTGTTTCAACAAGTTTGGCTGGACCTAAACAAAAATTGAATTTACAGATATTAACACTTATAGTTCTGGACAATCGGAACTTCTGGGGTATTTCTGTGAGCTGTGAAATACACCTCCGATATAAGTGTAGGTTACAATTTTTCGGGTAAACCGGCCACGGCGTATAACACATTTTCTAAGCGCGCATGTTATGTAGTTCAATATGTATGGAAGTGTTGGACATCCTTTCAAATAATTTTTTATTGGTAACTCATACAAAATGGCGAAATAATAAGTTGTGACATATATAATTGTTCCCTTAGAGGCACATAAAAGGAGATAAGTACAAATAAATTACAATCTGTTTGTAACAGTCATTTTCAGCATCCCACAGTACATTGCCTGAAACTGATTTTTCGTCTGCCGAGTCCTTGAATGTTCCAGAAACTTCCACTGACCTTGATGGTACAGTGACCTTCACAACTGCTTCATGTAGAATGTCATCCTGGCTCATTTTGTTTAGGGTATACTTAAGGTCATATGTTGCTTCGTTCTTGTTCTTTTCAAGAATTCTGATTGGTCGGTTCAAATATTTGTGTATGAACTGTCAAGGTCAGAGGTGAAGAATGAGGCAATTTGAATTATTAAACTTGCTCATCTGGGTTATTTCTGGTAGACTTTCACGTTCAAGTTTTTCTGACGGGGTTTTTTGGTGACAACTAACTTAATCTGATCAAAAGTTTACCAAATAGAATAGTTTGATATAACATCAATCTCCTTTTATGTGCCTTTAATCAAATTATACGACTTTTTGGATTTCACATTTAAGATCTATTTTTGTAAATGAGAGGAAAGTGACGTAATTCTCTCGGGAAACAATATGGCGTCATCCCTATTATTTCAGAGGTGTTTTCATTAGATAAACCCGATGTGTTCAGATTGAGTTCTGGAACCAACTTCATGCTTAAGCAAACAGGTTAGATCCAGGCCTGCCGCCAAGTAAACTGGCAGCTGGCCTGTGCTCTAATCTATATGCTACTCTGGGTATCTATCCTCAACAAAATTAAGCAGATATTGAAGGTTTTGGAAAGCAGAAGCCTCAAAAATCTATTTTTAGAAAATCACCCAGCATTCGAAGGGTGAACACATTCCTCCATAAAGGAGTTTGTGACTAGTTCATATTGAAGCAAAAAAACAGATAAAAAATCATGGCACAAAATAAATACATCTCTTTAAGGCATCAAGTAAATATCACTGAGACAAAGGGATAGGGACAAAATCGCTCATTGGGAACATTGCATCATTGTATCACCATGGTTTCTAAAGTCTTCTGCAGATAACCCGAAAGTGAGGTATTATGGGGAAAGTTATTGATTTTGGTTGTTTACCAAACATGTAAATTATGGAGAATTTGATGCAAGACTTAAGTAAGTGAATAAAGAAAAACCCTCATTACAATGGTTCAATGCAAGACTATAGTAAGTGCTTCATAATCATGAAGCACTTACTATAGTATTGCATTGAGCCCACGATTTAAGTCTTACAGAAAGATAGAAGATCAAAGAGTTTCTCACCTATTCGGATTTGCATGTAAGCTACAAAAAGCCCTAATGGTACAGCTGTTAATGTCACGTAAAAATGCTGCAAAGAAATGAATAGAAAGGAAATAGCAGACGTCAAGTATAAAGTGTGAAAAACAATATTCTTTTGCAATGTTGGTTAGCAAAAAATGTAAAGCAATGGTTTCTTAACCCTTTAAGGTATAGAGAAAGGCTTATCAGTGACACCATAGGTATGAACCATCCGATTATCGGAAATCATTAACGCATACATAATCAGTCACCCTAGGTACCTATTCGCACAGGATTATCTCCGATAATTGTCACTGATTGGGGTACTGTTAATCAAACCAAAATCAATGCAATTTTTGTTAATTAAATAGATTTTCACAAAGAATAAAGGTAGACGAGAACTTACTTCTTTTTCCATTAAAACCGTTTCCAAATTTAAAAAAATGTTTTTCAACGCAATATTGCTTCATAAAGGAGTTAAACCTGGTCCTCTTATACATGTAAAACTGTAAAAATCAATTCATTAAGGCACCGAAACATACTTATATTTCCGTAAAAAAACATGTCCATGGGTGATGAATCTACGAAAAGCTCTTTGTTGTACTCAAAGTTGGAGGAATAATCTAATTTGCTTGTCCATGAATTGGTAAGATTTATGAGCATTTCATCATCTTCATGCTCAAAAGACTGATCAAATGACTGCTCTGAATCTACACTTTGACATAATACTTTAAGTTGCCGCCTTTATAACGTCCATTATTCGACAGCTTTATTTTCATTCGACTTTCAACTTTCAACAGCTCCATGTCATAAACATCCTTTTAGGGTCGCGTGCCGTATGCACTCATTTTAATTGGATAGTATTTTTAGAAATGTGTTAATTTTCTTAAGAATTGCATGAAATCCTTATCGAGTCTTTACAAATCGGCATTGGTTCGATCATTTATGACCGGATATTGAAGGCCTCTCATATTAATTGGGTTGGTAATTTGAATTCCCTTCATCTCAATTTGATAGCGTCTTTTTCAGAAGGATGTCGTGGGACCATTATCAAAAGATTCTCAAAAGATTCTGTCTAGAGCAAAAGTTTAAACTTTGACCTTATGATTTTATCATCGGAAATGAAAGAAAACATATTTATTTAAGAGAAAAATGAAATTTGGAGAAATTGACGTGTGTGTTTATGTGTGTAATTAAGGGTTAAAGTTGAATCAATTTTTCAGCTGTCAAAAAGCGTTCTATGTGGTCATCGATAGCACGTCAAAATAGGTTTTATACGGTAATAGGTATAACACCGAAAGCGTTTTATACGGTAATTGATAAGGCAGCGTACAGCGCTATATACCGTAAAGGGTTAAGCCTCTGCTGAGGTCTATAGGTGAGAAAGGGGGGGGAAAATCTTAAAATAAGTGGGTTTTGTAGAAATCCATCCATCATGCCAATATGCTTTATTTTCTGAAATTATCACATAATGAGCATATAAACCTTTTGTGATGATGCTTTTAGTAGACTTCCGCAGCAGATGGGTCAAATTGAGGTATGAGTTAATGTCTGTCTATGATTAATTGAAGTATTGAAATAAATCTTGAAATAAATCCATAAATGAATATATCTATAATAATAACTATTTTAACCCTCATAGTCCTTTACCAACTTCATCATACATCATCACTTTTTTTTTTATATCATTTCAACACTCCTGCCGCAGATTTAAGAACCTACACAAACTAAAAGGGAAGTTGCTTCATACATCCAACTTCTTCTTTTGTTTCTCTCCAAAAGCACAAGGGAAACTTAATTTCAAATTATTTTTTGTTTTTGTTTACAGGCCTGCAATTCTAGGTCTACATCCTGGCAAGAAATAAATTTTTCTTGGCCGATAACTCACATCTTTTTCTTAATTTCTTATATCTGCAAGTAGTACTATCTTAGCATCTGAGCTTTATGACGATAATCCATAAAGCATACTAGCCCTCAAAAAAACTGTAAAACTGAGTAATAAAAGTTATAAATCATGATAGAATATGTTGAAACATAGCAAAAACCACAGGATCATGACAACGCAACGCCTGCACTATATATTATCAATTTTTCAAAGTGCTAACTTCATTGTTTACATTTGAGTTACATCTAAAATAGCAAGGATCGCTCAAATTAATGAGTGGCCAACACCTGGTTAGAAAAATCATTTGAAACACATAAAAATACTGTTATTTATCCATTATTAACAACTTGTACATTCAAAATGGAGACTTTCTTGGGCTTTGTTGGTTCCCAACGTTTCTCGGCTGACCTTGTTTTATCGCTAATTGTAAACAAACCTTTTAGTTTTCACTCTTTTAAAAGCATCATATGAACGTGTTACAGTCTCAATTCTCTGTAAAAGGGAATTTAAAGTACTTTTAAGTTAATTTTCAATTATTCTAGAACTTTCACAATTTAAGTGTAGCTAAGCGCAAGTATGGCTTTAATCAATCAGACGCATAATGATCATCTTCTTATTGTGTTAGAGATAAACATAAGTATCTAAAAATACAATGATCTTGACAGATAAAACAGGGAGATACGTTTGGATGATAAATAGAGTCTGAACCAATCAACGCCTTTGCAAGTTCTTATCTTAGGCTCACCATTAACATCGGCCTTAGATGTATCAGCCAGGACCAATGAGATTTTGACAAATGTAATGACAGAATGACTATCGTGGCTCATGAAAGCCGGAAATCCGGTTCAGGCCTGAAAAATGGTAGGCCTGGTTTAATAGCTATTTGTTGTTGTGTTTAAATTCAGCCATTCCAATAGTCCTATAAGAGAATAAGAACAAAAATCATAACTCACGAATTTATCCTTGACATCATTCCACTTGTACTGGGAAGGAACCACTTCCATTTTCCTAGGTCCACCACCCATTTTTCTAACTGGATAGAAACATGAAATAACACATTGTTAAAATGTCTGCCTCCATTCAATAACGTTTAAACCCTTTACCAAACGCCAAATTTTCGATTGTCCTAAATTGAAAGAGATTGCAGACGGCATTTCATAACATGAAGAAATTGAAATATAATCTTCAGATAAGGCAGAAAACAGTGTGGGAAAAGGAGAAATGGCTCATTAAGAGCAATTTCTCCTTTTCCCACACTGTTTTTCAGGGTCGTCTGCACCAAACTGGTCAAATGTCGTTATTGTTTGGTAATGGGTTAAATGGAAACATGGTTTGTTTTATCATGGTGGTTATCACCTTCCTCCTGGTATAACTACACCAAGCCTTCACAAATTCTCTCAAACCTGCTGACTGCTTCCCCATATGAACTCATTCTCTCAGCGTCTCTTTGGCGTTACCAAAGGTAACCTCATACTCCACAATGGCACCCATATACCATTCACCACAGTGTGGACAATGAATGTCTACTTGTGTTAACATGCGAAAAGTGAAAGCATTTGACACTTTTGCAGGTTTTGATTGTTTAACGGCAATTCAGCAATTGATGCCATTATTTAGTATATGACTTTATTTAACATATCTTGTCATATCAATTGACTTTGAATGGCAATTTTGTTCTTTAAATCAGAAAAATCTAGAATTGATAAAATAAAAATCTTCACAATTTAGGTTCTTAGAATTATTTTGACTAGTTGTGAGGCACATTTTACTATCTTTATTCATTGTGCTTTTCTGTATATCGACTGACCTAAAATCGCCGTAGACCTTGAATAGCCGCATTTCCGGTTTTCGTTCTTATCATGTGACTTTCATGCGCACCTACAAATTTGACGTCATCGGCGTTCGGCTATTTTTATCCCATGGAGAGAGAACTGTCAAACACGTCAACATGCGATTTAAACAGGTATTTAGCTCATAAAACATTTTTTATGCGTAAAAAGCACAGTTTTACTATTCCAAAATTAATTGTTTTGAAAACTTTGAAAAAAACATTAATAAATCCATTTTTAAAGCCCAAAACTTGGACTGTATGTTTTGTTTACGTTTCTTGAATGAAAATCATGTGATCATAGTATTTGTAGTAAGGCCAAACAATGTTTTATGTTCGTTTTTCTAACCCTTGTTCCTAATGTCATTTTTTTCCAACATGGTTTCTTTTCATCCATTTTTATTTCAGACACATCCTTTACCTGTGACCAAGCAGTCTAGATTGTATTCTCCTAGTGCCCTCACAAGCGCTTATAGAATGGTAAAGGATGAGGGGATTACAGTGTACAGGGCAAGCAGGATGTTTAATGTTCCTGAAAGGACTCTTAGAGACCGGTTCATAGGCAGAGTGGACCCTGACCAGTGTGTGATGGGCAAGCTTCCCTTGTTTGAACAGTATGAAGAGGCGAAACTGGTGGACCACTTCAAGAGAATGGCTGAGCTAGGGTATGGATACACCCAACAAGAATGTGTTGATGTTGCAAGTCAGTTTTGTGTCCAACTGGGGAAGAGGACAAAAGATAAACCCTTGGATGAAGGGTATTCTGGGTAGGTGGCCAGAGATGCGGTTGACCAAACCAAGGGCACTGGAGTATGTCAGGGCAAAGATGGCCAGTGAGAGTATAGTTATGAAATACTTTGACAATCTTCAAACATGTCTATGTGAGAATAATCTACTTAACAAGCCCCATTTAATTTACAATGTTGATGTGAAGGGAGTGTCAATACTACATAAGCCACCACATATTGTTGCAGGAACTGATAATCCAGCCCAGACAGTAACTTCAGGGAAAGGTAGTACGGTAACTATCATAGGTGCAGGCAGTGCAAACGGCTCAGCCATTCCACCCTATTTTGTTTTTCCTGGGAAAAAGATGAATAAAGAGTTGCTTAAGGATTCAACAGCAGGGGCAAATGGAACTGTGTCAGACTCTGGTTGGTCCAACATGGAAGTTTTTCGAAAATATATAACAGAACAATTCATGCATTTTGTACCAGGAAGGGGTAATGATAAAGTTCTTCTGCTGTTAAATGGCCATAGATCACATGTTGCCCTAAGACTGGCTGAGTGGGCTATAGCCAACAATGTTATATTGATTGTACTTCCCGCACATACGAGTCATATTTTACAACCCCTTGATGTCGGATGTTATGGCCCTTTTTAGAGGATGTACCATATCCAGTCCCACAAATACATGCGCCTTACTCATGCAGCCATCACAAAGTACAACATAGCCGAAATCTCTTGTAAGGTATACACAAAGGCATTAAGTGGGGATAATTTACAGGCTTCCTTCCGAAGAACAGGTATATTCCCTTTAGATAGGACTGCTATCCCAAGAAGCAGTATGGTACCATCTGAACTATTCCAGACTGACAGCCAGTCAAGTGAAGCATCTGTTGAAGGAGGCATTCCCTTGGATATTGATATTTTCGAAGAAAAAGAAAATGAACTTATTAAGATAAAAAATGAAAAACCTCGCAAAACAATGAGAACGGTTAGTAAACTTGTATCAGGAAAGGAACTTACTAGTACCTCAGTAATCCATGCCATTGAACAACATGAGCAGGCCATGAAGAGACCCATAAAAAGATTGACAAAAAAGCAATCAACCATAATTTAGGCCCTTCTTGTTCTTTGAAAAAGGCCAGAAAATCTCATGGTTCCAGAAAAACACACAAACAAAATAAATCCATTGAAAGTCCACAGCCTGGCCCATCACACATCAGTTTGATTTCAGATTCATCAAGTATGGATGATTGTGACTCAGATGAGGATCTTTATTGTGTTTGTGGTCGCTTTCAGACCAAGGAGCAGGCAGCCTGTATTTCCCTTACCTTTGTTAAGTGGGGTAGGTGTGATGGGGTCCGTGACGGTATGCCATGCAAGCATTGGACACATCTAGGGTCTTGTACACCAGTAAGAGTTTTGAGAAGGGGAGATGGGTTCTTTTGTCCCCATTGCAAAATACCAGAGGAATAAACACACAGATAATAAAACTGTAAATACGTTAGTTTTTAATTGCAGTGGTTAAGTTTGCTTTTTTTATACAAAAAGAAAATGAAAATGTAAAAAAGAAATCAGTTTTGAACAACTGCTAGACTGTTGCCAGTCTATTCTGTAAAAAAAAAACCATGAAAAAACTTGGCTTGGCCTTAAATACATAGCAAGTTCCACTTCCTGCGATTCAAGGTACATCGAAAAACAAAGATGCTGGGAAGGTGCTGGTGTTTATTTTGAACAATAAATTATGTGCAACAATACTAAATATAATTTGGATATGTGGTGAAAATGTGGGATAAAGGATATACTTTGTGTTACAAGTAAGTTGATTTTCTTGTCTGTTTGTTTGCAATTTATGATTCTTCGTAACTACGGCGGTTCATGGTTAGTCGAGGATAACTGTTCAAAAGGAGGACATTTTGCATGGCGGAGATGATTAGACCGGGTCGACTCCTTAATCCGTCTGTAAATACCCAACCCACTTGTCAAAATAATTCGACGTGAATATTGCTTTCTACTTTTTGATGGGCCAATCTAGCGGGAGATTATCGATATTGCCATATGCAACATTTTCTCAATATTTCCCGATCGCGTCAAATTAGCTTGACTACCCCACCCACAAAAATAAACATGGGGCTTGGGTTGGGAGTAGTGCATGATTGACTACAATAAACAGCTGACATTGTTTACCTTGTACAGCATTTCGGGCATTGTTACTGGCTTTTGATACCGACACAAACGCTGAGCGAAGGCCACTCATAATCGGCCCTCGTAGCGTACTAAGTTGGGGCATTTCTGTCCGCTGTTCGTCCTTTTGCCCAAGGACAGGTAACTCCTGTCAAACTGATGTTCAACATAGAGTAATAATATTGAAGCGATCGGTTAACACTACCTTGATTGTAATATTCTAGCGGTTATCACTATCTTAATTTGTAATATACTTGAATAGAATAGTTATCATTAAATAAAATATGTGTCTATCTACAAAAATAACGATTTAAAGTAGAAATTTGAACTTTTGATTCGCATTTGAACATCATTCTGAAGCGAAAGACGGCAATCAAAGGTCAGAGAGTACTAAGTCGTTCTTCTTCTGCTGGTGATGTGAATGACCGCAACAAGGCGGTATAGTCGCACAGTTGCGTATTTACATGGCGAGGGACGGTCACCGGTGCCAAATTTAAAAGAAAAATAATAAAAATAGTAAGAACCAGGATGATTTGTAATTTACACGGCGGCAGCTATCCCAGACCATAGGCGTAGGAGCGTTTTCAACATTGGGGGGGGCCAACTTCAGATCAGGACCTGTCTAAGAATAAATGTTCCTTAACCTTTTCATGACTTTTCATGCATGTACAAATTCAATAACATTATAAGAATTAAAAGAAAGCGTATTAAAAGATGTATCTTTAATAAAAAAAAAAAAAAAAAAGGATATGCCAGGTCTCGATCTCACGCGGAAATCAATTGTATTGAACTAGATAAAAAGTTGCAGCGACCAGACTGTCACAGCCACGGATCCAACTAAGATTTACCAAACAATTGAAGATAATATAGAGTCTGACACCTTTTAAAGATCATGTTTTACACCACTGTTTCCGTCGATCAAAACTTCCCGGGTATTTTAGCGAGCTGAGTTTTCATTGGATAAACCCGATGTGTTCAGATTGCCATTTGCGATGATGACGTCAAAAAGATTTTGGTTATTGTTCATTGTTCGTAACAAAAGGCGATTTGGTATCATATAGGGCACAAAAGTACACATTTATATTTATTCTGCTGTTGAATTCCGTTTTTTCATTGTTTATTCCCCAAAAATCTTCATTTTCCATTGTGAATATTGTGGGGGGGGGGGGCAAAGTATACTCTGGCCCCCCAGTCTGGATATTGGGGGGCCGGGCCCCCCTGGCCCCCCTGCTCCTACGCCTATGCAGACTTGAAAACTTCCAAGCTTGGCGCTGTGGCTAGGCTCACTGGCAGGCTGTTCCAGATGTGGACTGGGGATGGGAAGAAAGTGTCCCTAATTATGTTTGTTCTGCTGTAAGGTGGTATAAACCTCTTGTTGTGGCTTCTTTGTGTGGCTCCTTGTGGGACAATGTATGATGGTTCGTCGATGTCAACAAGGTTGTTTGTGATCCTGAACATCATCACTGCCTTGGCCTGTTTTCTCCGTTGTTCCAGAGTTTCCCATCCCAATGTGTTGATCATGGCGCCAATGCTGCTTCTCCTACTATAATCCCCAGAAACAAATCTGGCAGCACGTCGTTGGACACTTTTGGTAGTTGTTTGTGTAGAGGGATCCCATACCGTGGAGGCGTACTCAACTTGTGGCCTGATGAGGGTCTTGTAACAAGTCTCCTCGGTGGATCGCGGGCAAGATGACAGGTTATGCCGTATGGAGACTAGGATGTTGTTTGCCTTTCTTGTAGTCATGTCGACATGAGGTCCCCAGGACATGATTGGGGTCAGAAGAGCTCCGAGGTACTTGGCCTTTATTGTAAATTTCAGTGTTGCCCCATGTATTGAGTGATGGGCATCAATGTTGGTGCGTTTGTTGGAGACACGCAGTACGTCGCATTTGCTTGCATTGAAATCCATTAACCAGTCTTTCTCCCACTGTTGTATAGCTGGTTAAGATCATCCTGTAGAATCTCTGCATCAGTTGGCGTTCTGATAACCCTGTGCAGCAGGGAGTCATCTGCGAAAAGTCTGCAGGTTGATCTTACTCTCTGGGGCATGTCATTTATGGGACGTCCTCATTTATGTACGCTAGGAACAGGAGTTGACCAATGACTATGTCTTGTGGGACGCCGGATGTTACTGGTACAGGAGATGTTGACACTCCATCCAACATGACTTGTTGGCTTCTTTCGGCAAGGAAACTCTGTATCCATTTGAGAGTGCTGTTTCTGACACCATAGTGGTGGAGCTTGTAGATCAGCCGTTTGTGCCGAACTTTGTAGAACGCCGTCGAAAAATCTAGCAGGACTGCATCTAGCTGCTGCACGACTCATTGAGGCTACTGACAAGATCATTTACAGTGATGATCAATTGTTTCTTATTCGATCGTCGTTTTCGGAAACGATGTTGGTAAGTGGTTATGACATTATGTTCGTCAAAGAAGCTCATCAAGTGACTATAGAGTTCAATGAGTTCTATGTACCTTAAGCTGTGTAGCAGCAATGGATTTTGGCTATTGGAAACACATGTTCATAGTGAACAACGTCTCTTGTTTCGAATTATATTTTAAAATGAACACCACAGCAGATGAAATTTAGAGTTAAGCTCTAGACAAAAAATGGGTCCACAAATCGAAGATTTAATGTAATACTTCTTCTACTTCTTCTTTGATCCGCCAAAAATCGCTTGGCGATTATTACTAAGTCTGGAATAGTTGTTGATTTTAAAATGGATGCTATCGTACAGATATTGCATATATATATATATATATATATATATATATATATATATATATATATATATATATATATATATATATATATATATATATATATATATATATATATATATATATATATATATATATATATATATATATATATATATATATATATATATATATATATATATATATATATATATATATATATATATATACATATATATATTGTTTATATTGTTTTAATGTAAACGTCGCACACTTTTAATCTTCTTTTATATTTTTATAGAGACATAGATAGCAGTTATCTATGTCTCTGATATTTCTTAACAAATGTTTAGGGTAGGCCTACATTCTTTATATCTGCACTTTTAATATATATATTACAACTTTCTCATTTTGACACATCTGCTGCAGAATTATGGGGAGGCTATGAATATATACTACTGAGTATTGTCTATGATTTGATTTAAGTAAAATCTGTGCAATTCGTTTTATAATGCAAACACTCAAATTAATAAATTGAAGTAGGAATTTCTCAAAAAAATCAAACTAGTTGTTTAAAGGAGGAATTTTATAATTTAAGTGCTAAAACAAATTTATACATTTCATCAGAGACATAGATAACATCCATGTTATCCATGTCTCTGATTTCATACACTAGGTACAATTACTTTTACGCTAGTATAGGTTTTTACCGAACCAGCCAAACCTTTTAGTCTAGTTTACATTTTTACCCAACTAGTCATTTATTGAACCGACCGTCGCCCCTACTGAGGCAGAGAACAATACATTCCTTTGTCACTTTGGCTTCTGTAGTTTAGTTTAAACTTATTTATTTTACAACGATTGTGAAACAATATTTTACATCTTAGATAAATCACTTTCGATTCTGCTTCCTGGATACACAACCAGTAATCGCGCCGAATGTGGATTAATGAAAGTTCTCAAGGCAGATCACGCTTCTCACGGGATTCAAAACCACAGCCCTCGTGTCCAGAAGCCGACGCTCTACCCCTGGACCAATATCCTCCACTTCTGGCCTCTGTAATGGAATGTTATGAAGGCAAACCTTAGATCGTATAGTGTGATTTATAACTTTAATTTTACTTACAAGAGAGTTCCTAGCATATAACATTTGTGCCAGACGGCTTAGCTTATTTTATATCGATTGTGAAACAAGTTCATATGACTTAGATTAATAACTATCGATTCCGCTTCCTGGAAATACAACCAGTACTTGCGCCGAATATGGAGTATTTAAAGTTCTCAAGACAGTTCCGCTTCTAACGGGATTTGAACCCACAGCCCTCGAATCCAATGGCGGCGCTCAATGGTACATAGGGTCGTCCGCCGAACTATATATGATGTTTTTGGACGTAACATTTAAAGTAAATATACAAATACTTGTGTTTTAACATTACAGTTTCTTGTCATAACAATTTGCAAACAAACTTACTAACAATGCATGGGTCCTGCGTGGCCAGATAGTTAAGGTGGAGGACTTGGAACTCGACTCGGGGGTCTCGGGTTCGAGCCCAACCGACACCTTTGCCTTCACATGAGTGACCTTTGGCAAGTCACTTCAGAAGCCTAGCCTGGTACTGGTGGACCAAGGAAAGTTTTTACATTTTTACATAACTGAAAACAGTGTTGATACAGCTTTAAACATCATGAAAAAAAAAATAATAACAATGAATGGTGTTTCCGGTCGAACTTTACTTATGATGCAATTGGGCGTTGTCATAAACATGTGGTCGTCCGCTGAACTGTACATATGATGCAAGTGGACAATGTCATAAACATGGGGTCGTCCGCCGAACTCTACATACAATGCAATTGGGCGTTGCATAAACATGGGGTCTTCCGCTGAACTGTACATATGATGCAAGTGGACAGTGTCATAAACATGGGGTCGTCCGCCGAACTCTACATACAATGCAATTGGGCATTGCATAAACATGGGGTCGTCCGCTGAACTGTACATATGATGCAAGTGGACAGTGTCATAAACATAGGGTCGTCCGCCGAACTCTACATACAATGCAATTGGGCGTTGCATAAACATGGGGTCGTCCGCTGAACTGTACATATGATGCAAGTGGACAGTGTCATATACATGGGGTCGTCTGCCGAACTCTACATACAATGCAATTGGGCATTGCATAAACATGGGGTCATCCACTGAAATGTACATATGATGCAAGTGGACAATGTCATAAACATGGGGTCGTCCGGCGAACTCTACATACAATGCAATTTGGCATTGCATAAACATGGGGTCGTCCGCTGAACTGTACATATGGTGCAAGTGGACAGTGTCATAAACATGGGATCGTCCGCCGAACTCTACATACAATGCAATTGGGCGTTGCATAAACATGGGGTCTTCCGCTGAACTGTACATATGATGCAAGTGGACAGTGTCATAAACATGGGGTCGTCCGCCGAACTCTACATACAATGCAATTGGGCATTGCATAATCTTTGGGTTGTCCGCTGAACTGTACATATGATGCAAATGGACTGTCATAAACATGGGGTCGTCCGCCGAACTCTAGATACAATGCAATTGGGCATTGCATAAACATGGGGTCGTCCGCTGAAATGAACATATGATGCAAGTGGACAGTGACATTTACATGGGGTCGTCCGCCGAACTCTACATACGATGCAATTGGGCGTTGTCATATACATGGGGTCATCCGCCGAACTCTACATACGATGCAATTGGACGTTGTCATATACATGGGGTCGTCCGCCGAACTCTATTTACGATTCAATTGGGCGTTGTCATATACATGGGGTCGTCCGCCAAACTCTACATACGATGCAATTGGGCGTTGTCATATACATGGGGTCGTCCGCCGAAGTTTACATTTGATAATAATGGACAGTACCATATACACTTTACATAATGGAAGTTGATGTTGGCTTATAATAAACATGGGGTTGGTTGTCCGCCGAACTGTACAAAATGCTATAGGACGTTGTCATATACACTATGTGGCCGCCGATCTGTTCATTCCAAATAGTAGGTGTTCTGATTTGGAAATGCTATTGGACAAGGCGAAGGAATATCATCCGGTGAGCTTAAAGCTGAGCCCGACTAGTTTTCCCATTAAAGTCACCAACGTGCTATTGTTTGTATCTCGCCAAAATACACTACTGCCGGTGAACGCTGTTATATACACAGATTGTTCGTCGAAATGAACTAAACGGTAAGGGACATTCATATGTACACGAGGTCATCTGTCAAACTGAGAATAATGCTGTGTATACTGTAGTTGTATGTTGTTACTTACACAAAGTTGTCCATCTGAACGAACGGAATTGTACGGGGCATTGTCACATACTCGGGGTCGTCCATCAAAATGAACAGATTGGTACGGGACGTTGTTATATACACAATGTCGTCCATCTAATCGAACGGAATGGTACGGGACGATGTTATATACGTGGGGTCGTTCATCAAAATGAACAGATTGGTACGGGACGTTGTTATATATGTTGGGCCGTCAATCGAAATAAACGGAATGTTACGGGACGTTGTTATATACACGGGGTCTTCCATCTTAATGAACGGATTGGTATGGTACGTTGTTATATACACGGGGTCGTCCATCTTAACGGTAAGGGACGTTGTTATATACACAGAGTCGTCCATTAAAATGAACTGATTGGTACGGGACTTTCTTATATACACCGGGTCGTCCATCGAAATGAATAGATTGGTACGGGACGTTGTTATATACACGGGTTCGTCCATTTAAATGAACGGAATGGTACGGGACGTTGTTACATACACAGGGTTGTCCATTGAAATAAACGGATTGGTACGGGACGATGTTATATACACGGGTCGTCCATCGAAAAGAACGGAGTGGAATAGGACGTTGTTACATACACGGGGTCGTCCATCGAAATGAACGGATTGGTATGGGGCGGTGTTATATATACGAGGTCGTCCATCGAAATAAACGGATTGGTACGGGACATTGTTACATTTACTATGTATGGTTGTAGTAGAAAAGCGCTTTTGGACATTGGTATAGTCATGTTGGTCAGTTGAACACATCTCAGTTGACCTGTTGACACAATCCCACCTTTAACATTTGCCGTTTTAACAAAAAAGGGCATTGAAAACAATTACCACATACACAAAAGCATTTGTTTGAAGGAGTTTTGTACACATTTTTGTTTATCAAACCATTATGAAAATCTATTATGAGGCGGTTTGTGAACTGGCCGCGTAGAAATTGTAATTGAAACAATAATTCACAGATGTTTTCATAAATACTTTATTCACAAAAAAATACATGTATATTGATTATATATTGGTTACACTCTTGCTTTATATTGGTTTATGATTAATAATGAATTCAACTACTTGTTTTAAATGAAAAGTTATATTTCACGAAATCAAAGATGAAAACAGTAAATTGAATCTAGAAAACCCACTCCTAGCTTGAGGTTCACTACCGGCACGTGCAGATTGCCGGAAGGTCATTATTCCAACTCTTGGGTTTGATTCGGCTGATGTAATTAAAACTAAACAATACCACACGTAGCCTAGGGGTTATGGTCCATGCCAATTTTAGCTCACCAAGTTTATCAAAAAAAACCTCTAACATTATAAAAAGGCATAATAATGCTGCATAGGCGTAGGAGCGTTTTCAACATGGGGGGGGCCAACTTCAGATGAGACCGGTCTAAGAATAAATATTTCTAAACTTTCTCATGACTAAAAATGCGTCTACAAATTCAATATCATTAAATGAATTAAAAGATAATGTATAAAAATGTGTATCTTAGTTAAGACAAAAAAAACAAAAGAAAAAGGAAATTGGATTGGCCAAGTCTCGATCTCACGTGGAAAGCATAATGTATCGATAATAACTATAAGTGACAGCCACCATGCTGTCACAGCCACGGGTTCGTTTACAATTCTGAGCAATATAAAGAGTAATAGAAACTACTTTCCGTGAGCTGAGATTTCATTGGATAAACCTGATGTATTCAGATTGCCATTTGCGATGATGACGTCAAAATGTTTTGGTTATTGTTCGTAACTAAAGCACAAAATACACTTTTTTATTAATTCTGCTGATTGTGTACAAAGTATACTCTGGCAGTCTGGATATTGGCCCCCCTGCCCCCCGGCTCCTACGCCTATGTGCTGTCAAGTTCAACATCTATATACAATTTGATTAAATAAACATTGATATATCATAACTTAGAATTTCAACTTCAATTATAACAGAAAGATTGATCGATCAACAACGATTATGTAGAATTGAAGTTTACATGTATATGCAATGAACTATTTAAAGTTGACGTTCACAGGAAACAAATTTTGCACACCACACTTAAAGGCACATAAAAGGAGATAAATGCTATATCAAACTACATGATTTGGTAAACTTTTGGTCAAAAACATCAGCACAACTTAAACGTGACACCCAACAAGAAATAACCCAGATTAACCAGTTTAATAATAATAAAAGAGTGTTGCTTTTTTACCCCTGACCTTGACAGTTGATACACATATGTTTGAACCGACCAATCAGAATTAGTTATTTTGAATATGTAAACAAACAGGTTGTTGATAAACATGATTGAATTGGAGACAACTATATTTCAAGCACAAAATAACTTATGTTAAAGGAGTCTATGTAATAGGGTCTCAACGCATTTGTAAATTAATTCTCATGAATTTTATGAACATGATAAAAGACCTCCATATATTTTTTCAGTAATTTATTTGTACTCCTCTCCTTTTATGTGCCTTTAAATACAAGTTAAATATCTCAGGTTACGGAAATTCCCGAGCAGTTACCATTGTACTCGTGTGTATAACGTGTACTTGCTAATGAATAAAGTGAGACCACAGGAACATGTACCACAGAAACCGTGTTCTCGAAACGTGCATTAGTATGAAAGTTTGCTTAAACTGAAAATACTAACTCACATTATGTATAGAATTCTTAACATGGGGTTTCCATTGGCTAATTCTTAACATGCGGTTTCTTTTGGTCAATTCTGTTAATACTATAGTTTCTATTGGCTACCTGTTAAACCCATTGTTTAAGAGACTTTAAACCATGGTTTAAGCCTTTAAACTGTAGTTTACGCGGAATGCACAATAATTCTGTTTAACAGAAACTGCAGTTTAAGACATTAAACCCATAGTTTCAACGTACTAATACGCGATTTTCACAATAATTTCTCTTAAACATATGGTTTAACAGTTAAACCTATAGTTTCATCTTGAAACCATGAATTAAGACTTTAAACTGTAGTTTAAAATTCTGAAAGTTGAAATCATAGTTCAAAGAGTTGAAACCTATGATTTCAAGTCTGTTAAATTATGGGTTTAAGTATTAAACCCATACTTAAACCCTATGTTTAACTGTTTAACCCATAGTTTAAGCGAATTATTGTGCAAACGGCGTTCCATATATAGGTATAAGCTATAAGCATTTGCCTAGTCTGCCTTCTCAACCCTTTTTGTCAAATTAATTACCAATGCTGCGTACGACTAAGATTTTATTGTGACGAAATGATAAATTGCTCTTCTTTACGAGCAATCTATCCTTTTGTCACAATGGTTGATTCGTTATATCTGTATGAATTTTATTTTGCTGTTGCTTAAAATTCAGACCTGTCACACATGTCAATATTTGAATATGTGTTATCCATTGGAAAGTTTCGAAATGATGGGCTTAGTAAAGTGCATTTGAGTAAAAAAACGTATTTAGCGGCTGTAGTTGTTAGCGTCCAACAGTTGAAATTACGTGGTATTCCTTCCGCACGGGTTAAAACCTCTATCAGGGAAGCTTGTGGTTTCAAGAAAAGATGGTCTCCTGACTTACTTACATGTACGGAATGCAGACGAATTTAACAAGCTGGTCAGCCCTTAAAGCATGGGAAGTTAACCTTGGGATTTCCTCGCCATCCGTAATAAGTCAATATAACCCAAAATATTGTTCACGCGATGTTAAGCGCTAACAATCAAGAATAACGTAATATCCTGTCAACACGAAAAAGATTGTGTGATCCATTATTACAGATTCTTCTTCCACACTCGAGGTCGACACTCTGTAGAAGAAGGTCGGTAGTCTATTTCAGAATTGTGTGGATCCGCATCAGATTGTAGATCAAACGTTTGCATGACACAACAGACCTACGCCGCTGGGTTAACCACATGTTCAATGTAACGTTTGGTGTGTAAAAAACATGTATAAATTTATAGACACAAATTGGACCACCCACTTCTCACGCTGTTGCTTAAGTATATACATCTTACGTTAATCATTTCTCATAGGCTAACAATAGTAAACTTGGATACTACAACCGTACATAGATCTGCCCAAAATTAACATATTTTAATCTGGACATTCATTGCTCTATTAACCCTTAACAAAACGCCATTTTTTTTACTGTCCCGATCTGACACAGTTTGCAGACGACATTTCAAAATATGAGGTAATTGAAAATAATCTTCTTATAGGGCAGAAAACTTTGTGGGAAAAGTAGAAAATGGTTGTTAAGAACATTTTCTCCATTTCCCAAAATGTTTTCTAAAATCATCTGCAACTAACTGGTTGAATGTTGTTTGGTAATGGGTTAATCAAGTGTTTAAAGGCTTAGTTTGGTGTCATAAGGAAGTGTTTAGCCACGGATCGGATCTAACACTCTAACACTTCTCAATCTGTTGCATATAGACATCTAACGTTAATCATTTATGAAAGGCTGTCATTAAGAAGTGTCTAGACACAGATTGGATCAAACACTTTACACTCTTGTTCCTTCGTGTATATCTTACGGTAAAGCTTTTTCATAGGCTTCCAATGATGAACTTGGATAATGTTTAGGCGCAGATCAGCCCGAGAATCTTACTTTCTAATTAAGATTGCACTAACGTTTACGAAGCTAACACTGAAGTAACTCATGCATAGAATCTTACATTCTAACCTGGACCTGCACCAACTCTTGTTCACAACGTTAACGAAGCTAACACTAGAGTAATTAAGACTGTAAATAAACACATCATTTTAAACACACACATTCAGATCATGATCTGCATAACAAGTTAAGCATTTTTCAAATGCTAACTACATAGCTCTTGGTAAATGTAAAACACACATTAGTAATAAACACACACAGTATAATCTGGATCTGCACCACAAGTGCATCACACTTAATTGAATAACTATCGAGCTCTTGGCAACTGTAAAACATACATTGATCATAAACATCTTCACTCTAATCTTGACCTATACCACAAGTTTATCACTTTTCAAAAGCCAACTATAGATCTCTTGGCAACTGTTAAAACATCCACTAGTCATAAAACATCCACACTCTAATACCGATCTATACCAAAAGTTTATCACTCTTCAAAGGCTAACTTCAAAAACGCTATCTAATCTAAATCTTCACCACACATTTATCACAATTCAGGGCATAACTATAGTTCTTTGGGAAACTGTAAAGACACAGATTATTCATAAACACCCTGAGTCTCACATGGATCTGCACCGCAAGTTTATCATTTTCTAAACTTTTCTATGGTGGTCTGTGGAATTATAAAGATGCAGATCAATCATTAACATCGACAGTCTGATCTGGATCTTTACAATACGTTTTTTACATTCAAAAACGGAAACATTAGCCCTTTTCGGGACAGTAAAGACACACAGACTCCATAAACACCCACACTCTAATATTGATGTGTGGTTCTTGATAATTACTTCTCAAAGGCTATCTACAAAAAAACTTTTTAAGCCAGAGTAACCAAAATATCTTATCTGCATCTTGAACACGGCAGATTCACTTATCGAAGAGTAGCTTTATAGATTAATTATTAAAGAGTAGCTTCCATTTATCTATAAAGACACAGATTAGTCCGAACACTTCGCCGTCTGGTCTGGAGCCGCACTTCTTGTCAGTCACTAGAGTTACTAAAATTTCTTATCTGCATCTGGAACAGGGGCGAATCACTTATCAAATTAATGGTTGTATCTCTTTTAGTTGTTTTTACACAGATTAGATAGGGAAACTTACAGCTTTGGCCACTGATCCGCATCTCATGTCAGTCACCCAATGTAATTAAGTTATTTATGGTCTAGTGAGGACTGTAGAGGAGGATATCGGCTTGAATGTACACATGTGACTATTGAATCTTGGTTGTTAATGTAACGATCTCTGACTTCTTGGAATCACTCTGAACAACAGCCAGACACCCATCAGTACGTCTGTATGTTATGCCTCGTGGGCGCTGTATCCCGTCCTTCCGTGATAGTAGAATTTTCTCTTGTTGGCCATCATGTCGGATCACGTGTATGTTGTCAGAGCCCCATCCACACACTAAGAGGTTATTCCCCTCGTCCACATATAATCCGAGTGGTGCCAGAAGGTCTCTATCGGTGTACGTGTACAGAGTCCGACCTTGTGTGCTAAGACAGGTGACGGTGCCAGCATCCCAATCAGAGACAAATACTTTGCTGCCATCCTTACTGACCTTAACGAAGAAAGGTATGTACATATAGATACCATCATCCCCACCCATCCTCCTCAGTATTGTACCGTCCATGGTAAGCACGCGGACCTCACCATTACCGGGATCATCGTGACACGTCACGTACAGCTCGTCCCCACACACATCTACACCGTAACACGGTCTATCCATCTTCACGGTCTTCACCACCCTTATGTCCGGTAGAACTCGTACACGCCGAAGCTTTTTGTAGGTACACTGTGTAAGTATTATTTCCGTGTCGTTAAGAGCAACCACGTCACACGAGAAAATATCTAACTTGGATTTATACTTGAAGTCTTTGTCAAACAGCTGCAGACCAGCATTACCACACGATACGACGAGATGTCCATCAGTCATAAATACACATCCATAATCATTGGTCACACTCAGATCTATAGTTTCCCTTTTTCCAGTAACTTCTATATTCAGTAACGACGTCGAGGAGGATCTCCGGCCACTAGCCTGTTTATCCGCCACAGTCTTGTTGTGTACCGATGTCGAGACAGGTCTGCTGTATTCTGTCGGTTTACCGGTAACTACGGTCCCTAACGAGGCTAACTGGTCAATAACGTCTGTTAGTATTTCGTTCGGTTCTATTCGAATATCAATGGGTGAAATGTCATCTTGTATATTCGCCAGAATCTTCTCAAACTCGCCTTTCTGTGAAGAAGCTTTGTTCTTTCCAACAAACATGACGTCCTCTTTCCGTGATTTCTGACATTCGTTCAGGGATTTGTTAAGTTCTCCGATTTGAATTAAGATCTTCTTCAACATCGCATCATGGGTATCTATTTCTTTTGATAGTTGGTCTTCTATCTCTCGTAGTTTAGAATCCATCTCTCTTTCTAGCTTGTCCAACTTCGTGTTAACGTTCTTGCGAATCTGCTGTACGTCTTTAAGACATGTTTGGATATTTGCCTTAAGTGACAATTTGTCGGTTTGTCTCCCCGTTTGAAGATTGTTGAATTTGTCTGTTAAATCTGACAGATCTTTCACAGCTAACTTGAACGAGCTGGTGATTTGTGATTTCTCCTTCTTCACTTGGTGGCTAACATCGGCTGTACGGCATTTTGCATGGTTGGTCATTTTACAAATGTTACAAATGACCTGTTTGTGATCGTCACAGATAAATTCAAGAATCGATGTTTTGTGTGTGTCACATAACATGATCGGAGGAACTTGTTTTCTCTGTGTGGATCCGGATGGGACGGCACTTCCGGTCAGGAATTGGTGATCCCGGGTCGCCTTTGACCCTTTGTGTGAACGTTCACATGGCTGACAAAGGTACTCGTTACACACGGTACAGTAGGAAATCCCTTCTGACGTTACACCATGAGTTAAGCATGCGTCACAATTATTTTCGAAAATTTGATCTGATCCTTTGTAAATAGATCGGGACCCGCTCGCCATAGTGAAGTTACAATAGTGGGAATCGTTGTCTGAAATGGACAAAGTTAGCAGGAATAGTAAGATCGGGAACCATGCAAGTGGGTTGCTATACGAAATTAAAATAATAAAAGGAATAATGACAATCGGGAACCATTCTAGGAAAATCGCCGTCTAAAATGAAAACAGAATTAACAAGAATGGTAAAGATCGGAGACCATTCTAAGGGTATCGTTGTATGAAATTGAAACAAGAGTCAAGAATGGTAAAGATCGGATATTGTGCTAAAGGAATCGCTGCATGATAAAGACAAAAATAAGAGGAATGGTTACGATCGGGAACCGTGCTAAAAACAGGTATGGCGAAAATCGGGCACCATGCTAGGGGAACCGTTGTCTAAAATAAGAAAAATAACAGAAATGTAACCACGCTTTGGGAAACGCTGTCTGAAATTGGAAAAATAAACACGAACGGTAGAGATCGGCAACTGTCAATGGGAAATCGCTGTATGAAACTGGAAAAATAAACACGAACGGTAGAGATCGGCAACTGTCAATGGGAAATCACTGTCTGAAATTGGAAAAATAAACACGAACGGTAGAGATCGGCAACTGTCAATGGGAAATCACTGTATGAAATTGGAAAAATAAACACGAACGGTAGAGATCGGCAACTGTCAATGGGAAATCACTGTATGAATTTTGAAAAATAAACACGAACGGTAGAGATCGGCAACTGTCAATGGGAAATCACTGTACGAAATTGGAAAAATAAACACGAACGGTAGAGATCGGCAACTGTCAATGGGAAATCACTGTACGAAATTTGAAAAATAAACACGAACGATAGAGATCGGCAAATGTCAATGGGAAATCACTGTATGAAATTTGAAAAATAAACACGAACGGTAGAGATCGGCAACTGTCAATGGGAAATCACTGTATGAAATTGGAAAAATAAACACGAACGGTAGAGATCGGCAACTGTCAATGGGAAATCACTGTATGAAATTTGAAAAATAAACACGAACGGTAGAGATCGGCAAATGTCAATGGGAAATCACTGTATGAAATTGGAAAAATAAACACGAACGGTAGAGATCGGCAAATGTCAATGGGAAATCACTGTATGAAATTGGAAAAATAAACACGAACGGTAGAGATCGGCTACTGTCAATGGGAAATCACTGTATGAAATTGGAAAAATAAACACGAACGGTAGAGATCGGCAACTGTCAATGGGAAATCAATGTATGAAATTGAAATATAAACAAGAATGGTAAAGATAGGGATCCATGCTATGCGAAAACGCTGTCTGAAATGGAAGGAATACTTAGGATTGGGAACCTTGCTAGCGGAATCGTTGTATGAAATTGAAAAAAAAACAGGATCGGTAAAGACGGCTTGTGATGCTAATTTAAGTTACTCTTTTAATGCTAAACATATGCCTCCGAAAAAAGCTATACATATATAGACATATATAGCAAATATCACATTTTGCGAATATTGGTACCCAGACCAAAATATTTAATGCATGCAACAACTCGGGAACCAAGACAACCGGAAACTGATTTACAAAAGGGCGGGGTAAAAAAAAGTAGAACGTTCGACATTCCGACAACCAGCCAGGAAACTAGCAGACTAGATAAGTAAAACTACACGTTTTGCCGTCTGCTCCAAGTGTTTTTACTTCAGTGCCCATTTAATCAACCCTCAACTCTCTTTGTCGCATTTGCTGCACAAGACTATATAAACAACTAAACCAAAGAATAAATTGTATCAAGTGATCAATATGTTCTTTGTCACCATTGCCGCTCCCAATATATTTGAGTATCATTGTTTTTCTTTCTAGGCCTATTTTCGCATTTGCTGTTTCTTTCAATTTGGACCAGTTACTTATAAACGTATAGAACTGGTTGAATCGACACGTGACCTTCGTCATTAAAGAGCAGAACATTTCCTAAAAGCGATTGACTTATTGATGATAACATTCAATCCGCGTGTAGTTTACAAACTAAATAAGAAAAAGTCTTGCTCTTTTACTAAAGTTTGTTCCAAATAAAACACTGTATAACGATGACGTATGTTTTTTCTTTATCACAGGCCAAGTATGAATTCATACACGTAACTAGATCTAACACCTACAATTAAAGAATTGTGAATACAACAATTGGTAAAGTGCTGGTGTATTGTAACCGAACCTGCTCCTTTGTTACACTGTAATGTAACTGTGCGATTATATCTAGTTCATTGTTTTGTTCTTTATACAAAAACCACATACCTATATTAAATATCTCGAGACACGAGAGAAATACCAACGAATTCAGGTATCATTTTGGGGTTAAAGAGACTCTCTCACAGACTGGCCCTATAGATAGCTCATGTCAATTTAATCATTCTTCATCACTATACGAAAGGATCATTTTTATTTTACTTATTAAAGTTACTGCAAACCTGTGTTTTAATTAAAAAGCGTAAAATAAGCTTCCATTCCTTATGTGCGCTGATAGCAAAGTATCACCCGTTGCGATGAATTAGCATGACAGAAATAAGGAAACTACATACATAACATCTCACAACAGGAAAGTTTCATATATTATACATTTATTATTATTGTGATCATTGTGACGCATAGAAATATATAACCAAACCTTGAAATGTATATTGATTATAAGTTGCTCTATATAGGTACATGTATATGTGTGTATGTTCACGTTTTTGGGTCTGAGTGTATATGTGTGTGTATGCACATGCATACTCATAAATATATACATCTGTCTGTAAGTGTGCACCTATGCATATGCATTTTGAATAATGGTAATCAGATGACACAATCAAAGACTGGCACTTTCCTCTATAGTTATAGTATAGTTAACACTTTCTTAGCAAACAACGACAAGAAGTATGTTATAATACCTTGCTTTTGACTTGTTTTATGTTATCTAAAATGATATATGCCTGTACTTGTGGGCCTGAGGCCTTTGTACCATAATAAAATATCTATCTATCTATCATTACCAAACCTTTATGAGACCCACATCATGATTGTATCGGAAACCTTCGCTAAACTATGTTATGTGCCCTTCAAAACCAGGTACTTTTTACCAAATTTTAACTTTTAACCCTTTATACGGTTAACAACAAATAGGTATGTGGAACAGAAATGTGCTGTTTCTCCACCACACAATTTATGTAAGAGGGGAGGAGAAAAGAATGTGAATAATCTTGTTTTTGTAAATCTATAGATAGGTGATATCATTCTTTAAACCACAGAAGACATTTTATTTCAAAAAGATTAAATCCATTATTCTGTGAGAGAGTCACTTTAATAATTTGTGAAAAGATTTATGCTGTCCCTCAAAACGCTCCACATTTACTTTGCATCATTAACCTTATTCACGTTTATTGAATACGGTAAATGTACCTGTTTTAACACATCATTAAGACAACTAAATCAGACATTTTTTTACTTTTAAAACATACACTAAGCTTACACTGTACATAATGATGTAAAAAATAAAGTTAGGATAAGAGGTTAAAGTTTTGTTTGGCAGTTCGTTTGTTATATGCAGAGCCAACAAACAATGTTTATGGCTTAGCCAGTTGGACTGGTCAACCCGACATTGATTGTTTCCTAAATATGATTTTGTCATTAGTGAAGTATGTACAATATACAACAGTTTTTGTTTACAAGGTTATTGTGAAATAAAATGATGAACACAACAGTAGATTTTGCGTGTGCGTATTTGAGGTACGTTAGCGAAAAGCCGAGAGCGGCGCTCGAAGAATCAGTCTATTGCTCTGATCAGAGGAGATACGATTTTTCTTTTTCTTACATAGTTTTAACTCCTTTGACGAATATGAAGTTGATATTTGTCTCTGAAAAGATCCGATCCGATCCATTCCCTGAAAGTTCTCAAATGTAGCGGAGGTAAATTAAGAGGATGTCGTTTGGTTTATAATTACTCTATATGTGCCTTTAACTATTTTCCCTTTTCACATGCTTTCTAATACATTTAACTTTCATAACAAACAGACCAAGAGGCATGTTAGAGATAGGAATTTGTGAAATATGATATCAAGTCCTTTTAAATGAATCATAAAATATATTATAATACTACAATGACATTACAAGCTTTGAAAGCATTTGCTGATAAAAGAACTTGTCCACAGATTTGGAGAAAATGAATTAATATGTATCAAGATCGAAGAGCGTTGTAGCGGTTTTAAAATTCATTACACATCGTCTGAACATATCTAGATATATTGGTACATTCTGAAACAATAATGAAATCAGTAGCTATTGTGCATTTGTTAAAAAAGGTTAAATCGTCATTTCTTTTTGATTTACACATTGTTATCTATGAACAATGGCCTATAAAAATGATGATATGAAAAAATGTTGAAAAAAGGGGAATTCGTAACCAGCAAGTTAGAACAATCTCGCGTTTAGAAAATTGTATAAAGTCGACAGCTTTGACGCAAAACAGAGTCGTATGCTTAAAAGCACAACATAGTCGTTTGTCTCAAGGGAAAACACAGTCGCCTTATTCAAAGCAAAACAGAGCTTTCTGCTTTAAGGTACAACAGAGTCGTTTGTCTCAAGGGAATACAGAGTCGTCTGATTCAAAGCAAAACAGAGTCTTCAGCTTTAAGGTACAAGAGAGCCGTATGCTTTAAGGCACAACATAATCATCTGCTTCTAGCCAAAGCAGAAATGTCTGTTTCGATTAAAAACACAGTCGTCTGCCTCAAGGCAAAACAGAGTCGTCTGTTCAAGAAAAAGCAGAAGCGCCTGCTTTAATGCACAACCGTTTCATTTGTTTCAAGTGACAATAAAAAGTCGTATTCTTGAATGCAAAACAGAGTCATTTGCTTGAAGACACAAACACAATAGAGACATCTGCTTGAAAGCACAACATAGTCGTTTGCTTTAAGGTTCAACAATGTCGTCTGTTTCCAGGTACACCTGAGTCGTCTGCTTCAAGGCAAAACAGAGTCGTCTGCTTAAAGACACACCAGAGTTGTCTGTTTCAAGGAACAATAGAGTCGTCTGTTTTAAGGCAATCAGAGTCGTCTGCCAAAAAGCACATCAGAGTCGTCTGTTTCAAGACATAGCAGAGTCGTCTGTTTTAAGGCACAGCAGAGTCGTCTGCTTGAAAGCACAAAAGAGTCGTCTGTTTTAAGGCACAACAGAGTCGTCTATTTCAAGGCACAAAAGAGTCGTTTGCGTTAAGGTACAGCAGGGTCGTCTGCTTCAAGGCAGAACAAAGTCGTCTGTTTCAAGTCAAAACAGAGTTGGCAGTTTCAAGGCAAAACAAAGTCGTCTGCTTCAAGCAAAAACAGAGTCGTCTGCTTCAAGGGCCAACAAAGTCGTCTACTTCAAGGGACAACAGAGTCGCCTGTTTCAATGCAAAACAGTCAGCAGTTTCAAGGCAAAACAGAGTCGTCTGCTTCAAGGCAAAACAGAGACGTCTGCTGCAATGCAAAACAGAGTCGTCTGCTTCAAGGCTCAACATAGTCGTCTGTTTCAAGGCAAAACAAAGTTGCCTCTGCAAAGCAAAACAAAGTCAATTTTTTTCAATGCAAAATCAGAGTCGTCTGCTGCAATGCAAAACAAAGTCGTCTGCTTTAAGGCACAGCAGAACCGCTCCGAGGCACAACAGAGTCGTCTGTTTCAAGGCATAACAGGGTTGCTGCTGCAAAAAAGTCGAGATTTGTTTTCAAGGCGAAACAGAGTCGCCTGCTGGAAGGCAGAACAGAGTCTTCTGCTGCAAGGCAAAATAGGGTCGTTTGCTTCAAGGCACACCATAGTCTTTTGCTGCAAGGTACACCATAGTCGTCTGCTTCAATGTACAACAAAACGTATGTCGGCCCTATAACGCCCTGACAACGCCAGTGTTTGTTAACGATCTAAATTTCAAGTGGGAACATGTTCTGAATAGTGGCGCGAATTTACTTCTGATAAGCTTGCATCAAGTCAGCTCAAGCTTCAAGCTCTCAACTTCAGATTGATATTTTGATGTTCGAATCCCTTTGTGGCTGGAATTTGTCGTATGGAATTGATAGAAAAAAGGGTACAACGAATTTGCTGTCACCAGACGATCTCTTTTGGGGAGTCGAGATTCGGAAATCGACTATTCAATCTTCCACTCTAAAACTACTCTAAAACAGAAAGAAAATTATACTTAAATCAATGCTTACCGTATGATATGAAGATAAAGTCACGTCAATTGCCCGATCCGATGTTTATAATAACAAGATAAACCATTTCAACTGGACTCCATTCCCGAGCTGATCCAACTGTGCCTGTGAATCGTACGACGCAGTAAAAATCCCCTCAATTATTAACTTCTTCTTTCGTTTTCAGTGTGGTTTAAAGGGGAGTTTCCAAATGTTTCGCGCTTGTCTCGTTGAAACATGTTTATCAAATAAACGGGGTTTAACGCCGTGTCAACAGTAGTTCAGTTATTTTACAGTTTTGTTTTCCTGTATTTCACCAGTACTAGGTAGGACTCTGTAGTGTCTTGCCGAATGGCACTCCAATAAAAAATCCCACTGCTGCTTGAGAGGATTGAATCCGACACCTCCGTGTCACAAGTCCTTCACCTTAACACTGGACCACGCAGGATCCGGCACGAAACCAGGGCATGATCTTGATTCTATTATTTTTCCTCTTACCTCCCGTTGTTTTCACTAATCAAAGTGTTCTTCTCTGATGTAGTATTGTATCAAAATGTTTTTATCGTCGATTTCAACTTATGTCATGGTTTATTTCCAAAGTATTCATTTAAAATTTTATTATGGCGGATGCTTTACGCTTATCAAACTCATTGTCGATGACTGCTTCCTGGATACAGCACCAGTACTCGCGCAGATTTGTTGGACAGTTTTGTACCTCGCCGCTTACCAAACCAAGGCTTATCGACAAGAAAGGCCGACGCTGTGCTACTGCACCAATGTAATCGAAATAATGTTGAAAACAACATGAAAACACGAATCAACAATGAAACATAGTTTTCCTTGAGATAGAATAGAATTTTATAAAGTGTTTATGTAGGGACCCGCCATAATGACACTTATGTACTAATAATGTTTGATTAAGATAGGTATTGTAAAAAGGCGAACGGCAAGAGCTTTAACAATCTAGCATTTCTTCAATGGGAATGATTTAAAACATTACATTATTTTTGTTCTTTATCATCTTCATCTGTGATTGCTATTGTTCTGTATACGTCAGACATTTTATTATACTTGAATGTTTTTTTTTTGTTCCGAAGTTTTGGAGGGTCACGCTAATCAGAGACATAGATAATGTCTCTGGGCCAATGAACCATTCAATACCTTGATCTTGATAATAAAATATCTTTTGGTCGTATCAATATCAATTTAATGGATTTAATAAGCACAATATGTGTAAAAAGAAAATCACAGAGTTAAGTCACGATTTTGCAATTAATTTTGGCCATAAGCTTTCAAGCCTGACAATAATTTGAACCCATTAACCCAATTTTTAAAATTAGGGAATACATGTACTAGTTTCAGTAGAAAACTGTTTGACTGTAAACGGTTCACCTGTGAAACACAAAGTATGATGTTTTATTTAAGCCCAATAATTCACAGATGTGAGCAAATTTGACATCAGTGCCATTGTCAGGTCAAAACAATGGACATAAACGAGTCAGGCTCTGTAGGCTAGGTAACCAAGACATACTCATAAGCGGACTTTAACCTTTTACCAAACGCCAAATGTTCGACTGGCTCAAATTGAAAGAATTAGCAGACGATGTGGTGACATTGAAAAAAAAATCTTCTGATAGGGAAGAAAAAAATGTGGGAAAAGGAGAAATTGCTCTTACCGAGCAATTTTTCCTGTTCCCACAATGTTTTCCGGAGTCGTCTGCAGCAAACTAGTCAAATGTTGTTGTTATTATTTGGTTATGGTTTAAGTGGTATTGCTGATCATAGAAAAAACAAAAGGGAAACAATTCTTGAAATGATATTTACTGCTGTACCAGAGTTAACTCCCTTTGGAACTCCTCCTCATGAACTCAACAATGACGTTAATTTAATCTATTTCTATAAAAAAAAAGAAAAGAAAAAAGGGGGTGTCTATGATTCCGATATAGAATGGACCAAAACTTACATGAAAAGACTCATTTCGGTTAGTGAGATCATTTAGACCTCTACCCATTATTTTCTTATAAGTATGATAAAATATTGTATGGCATGTATCGGCAAGGGGCCTCATACATCTACTTCAAAGAAGAAATTGAGTATGCATGCCACTGAAAACATGCACTGATCAAACTTCATGCATTCAAAATGGGAAACTAGAAAACTAAGTTTTAGCTATCTGTAAACAATGATTTTGGTGTACACGTATGCATTGTTGCAAATAATCATGTATGTGTACTGAAAACCAGAAAATGTGTGTACAAATTACTTCAAAGCGAATGCAACACTGCAAATAAGTACTTCGAGTATACATGTATAACACTTGAAATCAGATAAAATGAGTAAAAAATGCATGTACTTCAAATGAGCATTTTGGTGAATGTACCACCGCAAACAATGACTGAAATGTGGTGAAAGTACCACCGCAAACGATGAGTGAAATGTTGTGAAAGTACCACCGCAAACGATGAGTGAAATGTTGTGAAAGTACCACCGCAAACGATGACTGAAATGTGTTCAAAAAAGAAAAACGAGAAAGGGTATATATAGATTGTATATATAGATTCTTTTAACAAGGAAATCAGACTAAACAAGCACTTTTTGCGTATATATCACTGGAAAGCAAAAGAAAAACGTACAATTGACATGAAGATTTCTTCAAACAAACATCTATACCAATGAAAACCTCGAACAAGCATCTGCATGAATGTAAACAAAAATCCCGACACACACATGTATACAATCACTTTAAACATGATCTATGTATCGATAGTAATGGGTAGCGTTTTACTAAAAATCCTTTGGGCTAACCCTTTCCCCAAAAAAAGATTTTTGACTGTCCCAAATTGAAAGAGTTTGCAGACGACATTTCAAAATGTGATGAAATTGGAAAATAATCTTCTGTTAGGGCCGAAAACATTGTGGGAAAAGGCAGAAATGCTCGTTACGAGCAAAATGGTCAAATGTCGCTATTGTTTGGGAAAGGGCTAAGAAATTACACAAGTTCGAAACAACATTCCCTCTTATTTCAATATCGAGTCAGGCAACATTGCAAACTAACATATCATTGGAATCGCCTCTCTGAGACGCCTCCAATAGTGTGTCACATTGCAGAATTGAACTTATATTTGAGATGCTATCCATGTACATATATATAATATAATATTAGTTTGGATTTCAGTAAATATTTTCCTTATGTTCTTTTGTAAAATGGCACCCTGGAAGCCAGCATACGAGTCTAAAGATTAATTCATACAAACAAGTTCTTTATCATTTATTACTTCAACAAAGCACATACATTTGATTCTAATTGACTGGAAACTAGAAAATGAATGTTTACATTTCTACAACGCAACATCTTTAGAAATCCTTTACTTTAAAAATCATTTATAACATATACAGGTGTATGTTTAAAATAATAGAATTTGGAATGTAGATTAAAGCATTGATTGAAACAACCACCTGCATGATTACATATTTTCAAACAAGTGCCTGCATTTATATTTGACTGGAAACCTGACGGTCTGTGATGACTTTATTTCAATCACCGTATTTCAATCACAAATGTGCATATTAGTTGTCCTGTAAGCTTATCAACCATGAATAATGATATTCATGTTTATGTATGTTTATAGATTTATAACAAGTACTTGTGTGAATTCATCACTTCACAACCAACAGTCATGTAAGTAAAATACAGGCAGATAGAATGTGTGCCTATATAACTTCATCCAAGGATCAGCATGTTTATTTGACTTGGTATCACATAATCTGCTTATACACAACTTCCAACATGCATCTATACATGTATATGATTGAAAACTATTATATGCAAGTGTCTTTTTCAAACGAAAACTTGGATATCGAAAAAATTGATTATTTCTGTTTATGTAAAGTCCTGGTAAAACATTATGGATGCCAACACTATTTCGAACAAGAACATGTTTGTATAAATTACTCCAGGCAAGTAAGCAACTGCATGTTCATGTATGTTTATTTGACTGGAAACCATGATATACGTGTTAACTTTAAACACACATCTGACTATATACATTGTAGAAACCAATCTTCTATAAATATAAAACAACAAACATTACAAATGTTTTCACATCATCAATCATCACTTTGTAAAAATACATGCATACAATGCATTTGGGTGCATTGATACATTACTTGAATCATCATATTCTATAACTAGAATTGGTGTTTCTATAACTTTGGCAATAAGTTAAAGTGACTAGACTTTTGAAAACATAAGGTATTTAAACTTTGAACCAATTTGATGTATTTGTAATGTTCAATTGAAAACCAACATGTTTGTGTAACTGCATCTAAGCAACTATAAAGGAACTAGCACACATGTGTATACAAACAATAAAGAGGTTAAAGTTTAAAGATTTATATCTATAAATATAACCATATTTACATGTACTCCGTCCTCACATGATTTTGTCAGCCATTACAGAATGCAGCAACTGCAAACATTCACACATTGGCCGAGTTATCTCATGGTTACCAAAGTGTTTGCCATGGTAACGCAGAGCAATGCCAGAAATAATTTCCTTACAAGGAAGATTCTGAAGGTCAGGCGAGTTCCAGCAAGATTTGTACCTGGTACCTTTGACCCCAAGTGGAAAGCATGAACCTGGACCACTGCAACAAGATGCCATTTTGCACTCCACAATCGTATTGTATACACATAGTTCATACATGTAACAATCAACAGTTTTGTTAATCAAGTATTGTCAACAAGCATGTATATATGTCTAAATGTCTTTATACTACTATTTCCCAGCATCTGCATGTAGCACGAATATGCTCAAATGTAACCTAGAGTATACATGTATACACTGTTTTTAACTAAACAAACGCACATTGGATTTCCTATCAATAGCTTGTGTTTCAAATAAACCAACGACAAAGGTGAGGGAATTTGCCTACTGGCCAGTTTTTAAAACCAGGAACTGTTACACCCTCTGGTTGAAAAGGACCAAGTATGATGGTACACTGATTGAAAAGCCATTCATTGCAGATTATCCTGAAACACAACACTGCTGTTTATTTAAGGCATGTGTAACCGGAACAGTGCAATGTATTTGTGGTCTTTTTGATGAAGATTCTATATCACACCAACTGTATTTCAGTTATGTTGCGATGCCAGTTTTCCTATGAAAATAATAAAAAAAAAACATGTACATGTAGTACATTACACAACACCACAAGTATAATACACCTTGCACAAATTTATGTCCCCACTACAAGCAGTCAAGTCATACAGTTGTGGCAACTTGTAAGCCTTGCTCCTTGTTTCTTAGGATGCTTGAATCTTATAACCTGCATGTCAATGCTTCTTCTGCAAATCGTTGCATCGTTTAGAAGCAAACATCATCCTTTTCCAAAACGCTTAACAACAATCAAACAGATCTTTCTCATATGTATCGCTTATACAAATTATAGTCTCTAAACCTTATCAATCAAGCACAATTGATACTATGTAAACGTATATATAATTGTATGACTTTTACCAGATGAAATGAATTATCAACATTGGGTTATAAATCACTCCTCCAAGTATTTTTCGTTATGCCAGTGACTAATTCAATTGGCACAACAGTCAAGCACAGGGGTCTGTAGTTATCCTTTGGTCAGAGCTATGTAATATGATAATCTATGTCAGAGCTATGCAATATGATAATCTATGTTATTATAATACATAATTCTGATCCCATGATAACTATAAACCCCTGTGCTATCAAGCATATAAGTAAACCTGGATACAGTTGTACCAATTGACCTTGCACAAGTCAGCCTAGTGACTTCTAAAGAGAATCTGAACCTGCTTAAGCTGGAATTCAAACTCATGTATAGGACAGCCTTGCAATGACAAACCCACAGAATAACATACCCACAGAATAACATACCTGCAGAACGCATTAAATGTGATCAAGGCTTTATTTGATTTGGGCTTAAAGCTGTGTGCAACAATTGCTCATTCACGATTATGTCATTTTGCATATGTTACCAACATCTACATTTCATAAAAAAAAAAAAACTTTTATTATTCTTGATTTATAATCAATAAACTAACGCCCACATTATTCCATTTTTCTACTGAATTAGCCTACCCTCATAAAACTATATTTGTCATCAACAAATCTAACCTCAAAATAGATTTTCATGTAATACTAGGTAGACCAATCCTTTAACCAATCTCCATTTGAAATCAACATTGCGATAAACAAACTCTGATTTATTCTTTACGTCCTAATGAATAAACCAATCCTTAAATTATTCTGTATTTTTAAAAAAAAAAAAACAAATCAAGCCTTTGGGCTCAGATTGCCGATTGTTCTGCATGTTCTTCTAAAAAGAAAAACACTCATTTAATTCTGTACTTCTACTGCATGCAACAACCCTCTTCTCCTTTTTGGTCAATTTTGGAGCCTCATTACTTCCTCTAGCCGCTGGTTGTCTGTTGGCGTATGGATCCTCTAGGTTTGGATCAACAGTTCCCGTTGGGTAAACCAAAGAGGCTCCATAAGGATATGCGGCTCCATGGGAATAGGAAGAAGAGGCACCAGAAGGGACCGCAGGACTCGTTGGACTAGTTAGACTAGTTGGAATCGGGGAACCGATGCTTGTTGGTGCTCTAGGGGCTGGTCTCCGTTTGGGTGTTTGTAGGTCATCATATGACACTGCAGGGGGCTGACTGTCATGGTATGTTATAAGGTAATCTGGGTAATACTTGGCCCTGTCAAAGGAGACAAACACTGTCGGGAAATCCACATTATCTACACAGGAGTCGTACAACTCATGATCATTTCCATGCCTTGATGGAGGACGTCCATAGTCTTTTTGACCTTTTGTGAACTCTCCGACAAGAACAGACGCTCGAAACATATAGCGCTCTTGGTTCCGGATTTCTGTGTAGGAGTTGCTGTATTTGGCATCTCTTGCAAAATATGCACCATTCCCATACACTGTTCCATTTTTCCCAGATATGCGAAAGTCAAAGTTGTTGATGGCAATACCCCTAACAGCATTCAAACTATCTGTTCCGTGAAACAGCGCCCTTTTGTCAACCACTGCCGTATCTCTTCCAGACCGGTGAAGGTTTGCCTGCATAACATTTTCTTCACTGAAATTAATACAATACCAACTTCATGTATTAAAAGATGCGACAAGCTAATTTTATCTTTTACAAAATCTTATGCTCCTTTTTTTTATGTGTGTTTTACATCACATCAACATTATTTCAGTTATGTAGCGATGCCCGACTCTTAATGATGGAGGAAGACCACATACTCAACTGCCCATAAGGGCTGGTCAAGGCGGGTAGAACCATCGGCATTCCGTGAGTTAGTCATGAGACTGCCTCTCATGAAAATCCATATCCCCCCTCAGGATTTGAACCCACGCGGAGAGGGGCCATGTGATTTCAAGTTCTGTACTTTAACCACTAGGCCATGGATGCCCCCCTTATGTTCCTATAGCAGAATTGTTAACTCATCTCCTTAGTTTAAAGCATATCTTGTATTATTGGGAAGAAACTATTTCTTCATTTACCACAGTATGAAGTATCCAATATTCCTATAAGACGAGAAAAATAAGAAATATGCATCATTCAAATAGGAAATTTAATTGATGTAAATTTTATATTTCCTTAATTTAGATATAAAAAATGCTCGATTTGAAGTATAAAATATAGATAATTATAATATTATGTTCTAATCTGGAACCTTTTCATTAGACCTTACCTCATACAGTATAGAATAATGTCTATGAATCTGATATTTTAATGTACTTTAAGAGAAAATTTAAAAGTCAAATTTTAAAATGTTTATGTAACAATACAGCTTTTGTATCATTTTTGATACACAATTAAAAGTTGCCTTTGAATTAATACATATATATAAGTAATAAAGCGTCAATCTATGTAAGTATGTACAGTTTATTTGCAGAAGATCTCAAAAGCAATGTGACGCTTAAGGAGTAGACTAGATGTGTATGACCTTATACAAACTTTAAAGCATTTTCTACAGTTTTATAAGAAATAAATCCATACATAGAATTTTCTGAAAGTTTAATATGGTATTCAAAATTTTGTTGTGAATTCAAAAATGAAAAAAAAATCAAGTTGATGAGTTAGTTTCTTTTCTAAATGACAGTTTCCATGGTAATCATTTGGGGCAAAACTATCAAAATGACCATACTATCTTAAAAGCTAATAAAATAATTCCTCAAAGGTTTATAAACACAACTAACATGTATTCATACATTGACTATCTTTTTTGAAATATCAAATTATAACAATCTGAACAATTTTTGAAATCCAAATCATTTTTTTATATTTTGGTATTCGACAAAAAAAACAATAAAAATTGATATGTATATTACAATAAAATGAAAATATCAAAAAGTTCTTTTCATAGAATTTTCATATTTTTCAGTATGTGAAGTAAAATCTAATCTTGAAATATAAAATGAAAAAAAAAAGTATATTTTAACAAAATAGTTTTTTTTAAAATGGCAATTTCCATGGAAACCATATTTGAAAAAATATTTATAAAAACAACTAGAAGTACTTTAAACTTGAAAAATAGAAGCTAAGGGGGAATAAGAAATAGATAAAAAAATGTTAATAACCTCTTATAGTTTTGGGGATACATTGATTTTTCTTTGAAAAGGTTTACGTACAGAAATTTCATCCAAATAAAAACATTTATCCAACTGCTATACAAGAACCTCTGCAGTAAGATATTCATTAATTCATTATCTCCCTTGGATTCGCAGATGAAGTGCACAGAAAAAAACTTCCAAGAACCTTTTTAACCCTTTCCCAAACAACACATTTTTGACTGTTCCAATTTGAAAGAGTTTGCAGACGACATTTCAAAATGTGATGAAATTGAAAAATAATCTTTTCATAGGGGAGAAAACATTGAGGGAAAAGGAAAAATTGCTTGTCACGAGCAATTTCTCCTTTTCCAACAATGTTTCCTAATGTCGTCTGCAACAAAGTGGTCAAATGTCATTATTGTTTGGGAAAGTGTTAAGGAAACACATATATGTTTGAGTCTTACTTGCAAAATGAACTCCACAGTACGTGATTCTGTACTCGAAAAATATCATCTATAACATATCTCTGATCATCTAGGGTCCTGAAAAAGCTTTTAGCTACGTCCTTATAAACGGCTGATTCCGGCGATAGTTTGACAAACTCAAATGGGTGACAGAGGTCCCATGGTACCCAGCCTGGTGGAAGTGGGGTGGGAACAGTTGGTGGTGCCTTCATGCATTCGCCACTGTAAAACAAAATATCAGAAGTTATTATGTACCTCTTTGCATGTTAAAAGAGGTATATCTACCTCAACTATGACTCGTGGGTTCAGTGCAATACTATAGTAAGTGCTTCATGTTTATGAAACATTTACTATAGTCTTGCACTGAACCCTCATTGTTATCATTAATGACCGAGAATTTTATCATTTTCAAGAATTTCATCACGGAACTTCTTTTTCTGTGCCACAATGAAAGAGGTACAATGATTGCTGATTGTAGTTATTTTCAAGAACGGAGATTTCAAGGTTTGAGATTTTCCTACATTCAACCTGCCAATACAGTATGAAAAGTTAAACTGGACGCTCTTCCAAAAATAAAAGAGAGATGTCAATAAGACAGCTTGTCTCAATAATGATCCGTGAAGGAAGCTTTTTTCATCATTTGGACATTCATCGTGCTTCGAAGGCGTCAGTCAAAATAGCAATAGCCTTCGAGACCATTTACCTGGACTATAAAACGGCATGGTAGACTACTTGATAATATGGAGAGGAGTATAGGTCATGAAATTATTATTTGTTTCTAAAATATGAGGATGCACACAATGATTCCCTACAATCGCTGTTGAGATGTGAACATGCACACGAAACTTTAACCAAGATTTTCCAAGTACAAAAGACCGGATAGTTTGTTTAAATTCAAAACAAGAGATATGAAACTTGGCCATGGACCTAACATAGTGACACTGAACACATGCGTGATGTATCAACTCATTCCAATCAGTAGTTCATGAGATACAGAGATTTGAAACTTGGCCAGGTATCTTAGATTATGACCTTAAACACATGTGTGAAGTATATAATAATTCCATACAGTAGTTTTAGAGATGCAAACTTAGATGTAAAAACTAAACCAAGATTTTCTAAGTACAAAAAGCTGCATAATTTTCTTAAATTCAATACCAAAGATATGAAACTTGGCCATTGGTCTTTGATCACAACCCTGAACACATGTGTGAAGTATCAACCCATTCTATACATTAGTTAATGATATTCAAACTTGCACATAAAAATGTAACCAAGGTGTGATGCCGACAGGGACCAACGTCCGGGTGAGTAGTAAAGCTCTCCTTGTTCTTCGAATAGTCGAGCCAAAAATGTTACTGAAAGCATCATGAATCTAAAACAAGATTGAATCACTAAGTTTAATGGGATTGCCTGCACTCACTGAAAGAAAACTAAAATTCACTTATGACTCACCACTATCAATAAAGTATGAATAATTGCACTGATTGCTAATACAAAATTAAATCGAGTTTAATGAATGTTATTTATTTATGGGAAATAATTCTGCAAGTGAAACATTACTTGTTTATAACAAACATGTGCGTTAACACAAGTTTGTTATACGCAAGTAATGTTCACAAGGTGAATATTTCCCATAAACCAAAACAATATTTTGATTAAATTACATGTTACATTTACTATCTAAATGTCAAAACATAACATTAAAACGTAATTTGTGTAAATACTCCATCACAAGTCAATTGCTATACACTGATCAATTTACTCATGCAGCACACATTGGAATACAAGCTGCATATTCCAAACCTTTCGGTGAAAAAAATAAACCCAAAGCATGCAATAGCTATGGACCGTTTGACTTCATGTAGGGTCAAATAGCTAGGAACCATGCATTTTCATAATTCTCGCTTCGAATTATTTCTCAGTGAGAAATATGCTGAGATTTTTTTTCATTAAAACTGCATCAATCTTTGCCAAAAAATATAAAAAAGTTTATTTATAATTCACTGCTATCAAAAATGAATGAAAATGTGAACTTCCTGCAGTTACAACATTTACAACCATTTCCTCATTCATTAAGTATGTGAACTTTTGACACAAAAATAGATCACTGTATCGTCTGCTTTCCAAAATCTTCAATATCTGCTTATTTCTTTTTGAGGAAAGATACTCTGAGTAGCAAACAGCTTAGATCACAGGCCAGCTGCCAATTTACTTGCTGCAATCTAACCTGTTTGAATAAGCATGAAGTTGATTCAAGCACTATAAGGGTTAAATAAAAATGTGCTCTTTTTCTCTTAGATTACCAAAACTGACTTACAATTCACCCCTATCAATAGTATCCCTGCTAATGAAAAGAGGGCGCCGAATAATGGCTCTGCATTTTCCTGTGTCAAGGTTCGTCTGAGTCATGGTGTCAAAACTTAGCTGGTACTTAAAGCGGTAATTTTCTCGGGAAAACAGGTACTTCTTCTGCCCAGCAAGGAATTTCTGCTCCAGTGTGTACTGCATATTCTAGGAATAGAGACAAGACCATTCTTAATTTGACCCTTTACCAAACCCAAAATTTCGGACTGTCCCAAATTGAAAGGGTTTGCAGACGACATTTTAAAATGTGATGAAATTGAAAAATACTCTTCCGATAAGGCATACAATATTGTGGGTAAAGGAGAAATTACTCATTAAGAGCAATTTCCCCTTTTCCAACAATGTTTTCCAGAGTTGTCTGTAACAAAGTGGTCAAATAATGGTATTTTTTGGTAATGGCTTAAAACAGTGGTTTGTTATTAGAGGAATCCATATCACCTAAATTTAAGTAAGAAAAATTGAAATCAATTCCTCTGATTGGACATAACATTCTTTTTCGAAAGGAGAACTTATTCGTAATAAGCGATTTATCCTTTCCCAGTATTAACTTCAAGTATGAGCTGAAGGAATCACAAAGTCAAGAAATGTCTTATTATGGGAAATTATGAAAAAGGCAATGGACCTGCATTCAAATTCTGTCCCATTATTTGTAGACATAATTTTCAAATAAATGATTAGAATGTTGTGCAAAGTTTATGCTTGTTTTATTTTTTTTTTAAAAAGGTCGAGCCCTTTTCAGTAACCTTGCTATGCTTGGTTCATAGTGAATGGAGGAAGACCTCTAGCTGACCGAGTTTATATATATAAAGTGCAGATATAAAGAATGTAGGCCTACCCTAAACATTTGTTAAGAAATATCAGAGACATAGATAACTGTTATCTATGTCTCTATAAAAATATAAAAGAAGCTTAAAAGTCTGCGGTGTTTACATTAAAACAAGGTATATATATATATATATATATATATATATATATATATATATATATATATATATATATATATATATATATATATATATATATATATATATATATATATATATATATATATATATATATATATATATATATATATATATATATATATATATATATATATATATATATATATATATATATATATATATATATATATATTTATGGCAACCTTTTCTCTAGTCTGCTGACAAATACTATAGTAGGTGCTCCACGTTTGTGAAGGACTTATAACTTTCTCATTCTGACACATCTGCTGCAGAATTATGGGGAGGCTATGAATATATACTACTGAGTATTGTCTCTGATTTGATTTAAGTAAAATCTGTGCAATTCGTTTTATAATGCAAACACTCAAATTAATGAATTGAAGCAGGAATTTCTCACCCTAAGTATTAAAAAAAAACTAGTTGTTTAAAGGAGGAATTTCATAATTTAAGTGCTAAAACAAATTTATACATTTCATCAGAGACATAGATAACATCCATATTATCCATGTCTCTGATTTCATACACTAGGTACAATTACTTTTACGCTAGTATAGGTTTTTAGCGAACCAGCCAGACCTTTTAGTCTAGTTTACATTTTTACCGAACTAGTCATTTATTGAACCGACCTTCGCCCCTACTGAGGCAGAGAACAATACATTCCTTTGTCACTTTGGCTTCTGTAGTTTAGTTTAAACTTATTTATTTTACAACGATTGTGAAACAATTTTAAACAGCTTAGATTAATCACTCTCGATTCTGCTTCCTGGATACACAACCAGTAATCGCGCCGAATGTGGATCAATGAAAGTTCTCAAGGCAGATCACGCTTCTCACGGGATTCAAACCCACAGCCCTCGTGTCCAGAAGCCGACGCTCTACCCCTGGACCAATATCCTCCACTTCTGGCTTCTGTAATGGAATGTTACGAAGATAAGCCGTAGATCGTTTAGTGTGATTTATAACTTAAATTTTACTTACAAGAGAGTTCCTAGCATATAACATTTGTGCCAGGCGGCTTAGCTTATTTTATATCGATTGTGAAACAAGTTCATATGACTTAGATTAATAATTATCAATTCCGCTTCCTGGAAACATAACCAGTACTTGCGCCGAATGTGGAGTATTGAAAGTTCTCAAGACAGTTCCCCTTCTAACGGGATTCGAACCCACAGCCCTCGTGTCCAATGGCGGCGCTCAATGGTAGGCTACAAAGGGTCGTCCGCCGAACTATATATGATGTTTTTGGACGTAACATTTAAAGTAAATATACGAATACTTGTTTAAACTTACAAAGTTTCTTGTCATAACAATTTGCAAACAAACTTACTAACAATGCATGGGTCCTGCGTGGCCAGATAGTTAAGGTGGAGGACTTGGAACTCGGGGGTCTCGGGTTCGAGCCCAACCGACACCTTTGCCTTCACATGAGTGACCTTTGGCAAGTCACTTCAGAGGCCTAGCCTGGTACTGGTGGACCAAGGAAAGTTTTTACATTTTTACATAACTGAAAACAGTATTGATACGGCGTTAAACATCATGAAAAAAAATAATAACAATGAATGGTGTTTCCGGTCGAACTTTACTTATGATGCAATTGGGCGTTGTCATAAACATGTGGTCTTCCGCTGAAATGTACATATGATGCAAGTGGACAACGTCATAAACATGGGGTCGTCCGCCGAACTCTACATACAATGCAATTGGGCGTTGCATAAACATGGGGTCGTCCGCCGAACTGTTCATATGATGCAAGTGGACAGTGTCATAAACATGGGGTCGTCCGCCGAACTCTACATACAATGCAATTGGGCATTGCATAAACATGGGGTCGTCCGCTGAAATGTACATATGATGCAAGTGGACAGTGTCATATACATGGGGTCGTCCGCCGAACTCTACATACAATGCAATTGGGCGTTGCATAAACATGGGGTCGTCCGCTGAACTGTACATATGATGCAAGTGGACAGTGTCATATACATGGGGTCGTCCGCCGAACTCTTCATACAATGCAATTGGGCATTGCATAAACATTGGGTCGTCCACTGAAATGTACATATGATGCAAGTGGACAATGTCATAAACATGGGGTCGTCCGCCTAACTCTACATACAATGCAATTTGGCATTGCATAAACATAGGGTCGTCCGCTGAACTGTACATATGATGCAAGTGGACAGTGTCATAAACATGGGGTCGTCCGCCAAACTCTACATACAATGCAATTGGGCGTTGCATAAACATGGGGTCTTCCGCTGAACTGTACATATGATGCAAGTGGACAGTGTCATAAACATGGGGTCGTCCGCCGAACTCTACATACAATGATATTGGGCATTGCATAAACATGGGGTCGTCCGCTGAACTGTACATATGATGCAAGTGGACAGTGTCATAAACATGGGGTCATCCGCCGAACTCTACATACAATGCAATTGGGCATTGCATAAACATGGGGTCGTCCGCTGAACTGTACATATGATGCAAGTGGACAGTGTCATAAACATGGGGTCGTCCGACTAACTCTACATACAATGCAATTGGGCGTTGTCATATACATGGGATCGTCCGCCGAACTCTACATACAATGCAATTGGGCATTGCATAAACATGGGGTCGTCCGCTGAAATGTACATATGATGCAAGTGGACAGTGACATTTACATGGGGTCGTCCGCCGAACTCTACATACAATGAAATTTGGCGTTGTCATATACATGGGGTCGTCCGCCGAACTCTACATACGATGCAATTGGGCGTTGTCATATACATGGGGTTATCCGCCGAACTCTACATACGATGCAATTGGACGTTGTCATATACATGGGGTCGTCCGCCGAACTCTACATACGATTTAATTGGGCGTTGTCATATACATGGGGTCGTCCGCCGAACTCTACATACGATGCAATTGGGCGTTGTCATATACATGGGGTCGTCCGCCTAAGTTTACATATGATAATAATGGACAGTACCATATACACTTTACATAATGGAAGTTGATGTTGGCTTATTATAAACATGGGGTTGGTTGTCCGCCGAACTGTACAAAATGCTAAAGGACGTTGTCATATACACTATGTGGCCGCCGATCTGTTCATTCCAAATAGTAGGTGTTCTGATTTGGAAATGCTATTGGACAAGGCGAAGGAATATCATCCGGTGAGCTTAAAGCTGAGCCCGACTAGTTTTCCCATTAAAGTCACCAACGTGCTTTTCTTTGTATCTCGCCAAAATACACTACTGCCGGTGAACGCTGTTATATACACAGACTCGTTCGTCGAAATGAACTAAACGGTAAAGGACATTCTTATGTACACGAGATCATCTGTCAAACTGAGAATAATGCTGTGTATACTGTAGTTGTATGTTGTTACTTACACAAAGTTGTCCATCTGAACGAACGGAATTGTACGGGGCATTGTCACATACTCGGGGTCGTCCATCAAAATGAACAGATTGGTACGGGACGTTGTTATATACACAATGTCGTCCATCTAATCGAACGGAATGGTACGGGACGATGTTATATACGTGGGGTCGTTCATCAAAATGAACAGATTGGTACGGGACGTTGTTATATATGTTGGGCCGTCAATCGAAATAAACGGAATGTTACGGGACGTTGTTATATACACGGGGTCGTCCATCTTAATGAACGGATTGGTACGGGACGTTGTTATATACACGGGGTCGTCCATCTTAACGGTAAGGGACGTTGTTATATACACAGGATCGTCCATTAAAATGAACTGATTGGTACGGGACTTTCTTATATACACCGGGTCGTCCATCGAAATGAATAGATTGGAACGGGACGTTGTTATATACACGGGTTCGTCCATTTAAATGAACGGAATGGTACGGGACGTTGTTACATGCACGGGGTTGTCCATTGAAATAAACGGATTGGTACGGGACGATGTTATATACACGGGTCGTCCATCGAAAAGAACGGAGTGGAATAGGACGTTGTTACATACACGGGGTCGTCCATCGAAATGAACGGATTGGTATGGGGCGGTGTTATATATACGGGGTCGTCCATCGAAATAAACGGATTGGTACGGGACGTTGTTACATTGACTATGTATGGTTGTAGTAGAAAAGCGCTTTTGGACATTGGTATAGTCATGTTGGTCAGTTAAACACATCTCAGTTGACCTGTTGACACAATCCCACCTTTAACATTTGCTGTTTTAACAAAAAAGGGCATTAAAAACAATTACCACATACACAAAAGCATTTGTTTGAAGGAGTTTTTTTACACATTTTTGTTTATCAAACAATTATGAAAATCTATTATGAGGCGGTTTGTGAACTGGCCGCGTAGAAATTGTAATTGAAGCAATAATTCACAGATGTTTTCATAAATACTTTATTCACAAAAAAATACATGTATATTGATTATATATTGGTAACACTCTTGCTTTATATTGGTTTATGATTAATAATGAATTCAACTACTTGTTTTAAATGAAAAGTTATATTTCACGAAAACAAAGATGAAAACAGTAAATTGAATCTAGAAAACCCATTCCTAGCTTGAGGTTCACTACCGGCACGTGCAGATTCCCGGAAGGTCATTATTCCAACTCTGGGGTTTGATTCGGCTGATGTAATTAAAACTAAACAATACCACACGTAGCCTAGGGGTTATGGTCCATGCCAATTTTAGCTCATCAAGTTTATCAAAAGAAAACCTCTAACATTATAAAAAGGCATAATAATGCTGTCAAGTTCAACATCTATATACAATTTGATTACATAAACATTGATATATCATAACTTAGAATTTCAACTTCAATTATAACAGAAAAATTGATCGATCAACAACGATTATGTAGAATTGAAGTTTACATGTATGTGCAATGAACTATTTAAAGTTGACGTTCACAGGAAACAAATTTTGCACACCACACTTAAAGGCACATAAAAGGAGATAAATGCTATATCAAAGTACATAATTTGGTAAACTTTTGGTCAAAAACATCAGCACAACTTAAACGTGACAGCCAACAAGAAATAACCCAGATTAACCAGTTAAATAATAATAAAAGAGTGTGTGCTTTTTTTACCCCTGACCTTGACAGTTGATACACACATGTTTGAACCGACCAATCAGAATTAGTTATTTTGAATATGTAAACAAACAGGTTGTTGATAAACATGATTGAATTGGAGATAACTATATTTCAAGCACAAAATAACTTATGTTAAAGGAGTCTATGTGATAGGGTCTCAACGCATTTGTAAATTAATTCTCATGAATTTTATGAACATGATAAAAGACCTCCATATATTTTTTTAGTAATTTATTTGTACTCCTCTCCTTTTATGTGCCTTTAAATACAAGTTAAATATCTCAGGTTACGGAAATTCCCGAGCAGTTACGATTGTACTCGTGTGTATAACGTGTACGTGCTAATGAGTAAAGTGAGACCACAGGAACATGTACCACAGGAACCGTGTTCTCGAAACGTGCATTAGTATGAAAGTTTGCTTAAACTGAAAATACTAACTCACATTATGTATAGAATTCTTAACATGGGGTTTCCATTGGCTAATTCTTAACATGCGGTTTCTTTTGGTCAATTCTGTTAATACTAAAGTTTCTATTGGCTACCTGTTATACCCATTGTTTAAGAGACTTTAAACCATGGTTTAAGCCTTTAAACTGTAGTGTACGAGGAATGCACAATAATTCTGTTTAACAGAAACTGCAGTTTAAGACATCAAACCCATAGTTTCAACGTACTAATACGCGATTTTCACAATAATTTCTCTTAAACATATGGTTTAACAGTTAAACCTATAGTTTCATCTTGAAACCATGGATTAAGACTTTAAACTGTAGTTTAAAATTCTGAAAGTTGAAACCATAGTTCAAAGAGTTGAAACCTATGGTTTCAAGTCTGTTAAACTATGGGTTTAAGTATTAAACCCATACTTAAACCCTATGTTTAACTGTTAAACCCATAGTTTAAGCGAATTATTGTGCAAACGGCGTTCCATATATAGGTATAAGCTATAAGCATTTGCCTAGTCTGCCTTCTCAACCCTTTTTGTCAAATTAATTACCAATGCTGCGTACGACTAAGATTTTATTGTGACGAAATGATAAATTGCTCTTCTTTACGAGCAATCTATCCTTTTGTCACAATGGTTGATTCGTTATATCTGTATGAATTTTATTTTGCTGTTAAAATTCAGACCTGTCACACATGTCAATATTTGAATATGTGTTATCCATTGGTAAGTTTCGAAATTATGGGCTTAGTAAAGTGCACTTGAGTAAAAAAACGTAGTTAGCGGCTGTAGTTGTTAGCGTCCAACAGTTGAAAGTATGTGGTATTCCTTCCGCACGGGTTAAAACCTCTATCAGGGAAGCTTGTGGTTTCAAAAAAGGATGGTCTCCTGACTTACTTACATGTACGGAATGCAGATGAATTTAACAAGCTGGTCAGCCCTTAAAGCATGTGGAGTTAACCTTGGGATTTCCTCGCCATCCGTAATAAGTCAATATAACCCAAAATATTGTTCACGCGATGTTAAGCGCTAACAAACAAGAATAACGTAATATCCTGTCAACATGAATAAGATTGTATGATCCATTATTACAGATTCTTCTTCCACACTCGAGGTCGACACTCTGTAGAAGAAGGTCGGTAGTCTATTTCAGAATTGTGTGGATTCGCATCAGACTGTAGATCAAACGTTTGCATGACACAACAGACCTACGCCGCTGGGTTAACCACATGTTCAAGGTAACGTTTGGTGTGTAAAAAACATGTATAAATTTATAGACACAAATTGGACCACCCACTTCTCACGCTGTTGCTTAAGTATATACATCTTACGTTAACCATTTCTCATAGGCTAACAATAGTAAACTTGCATACTACAACTGTACATAGATCAGCCAAAAATTAACATATTTTAATCTGGACATTCATTGCTCGATCAACCCTTAACAAAACGCCATTTTTTTACTGTCCCGAACTGACACAGTTTGCAGACGACATTTCAAGATAAGAGGTAATTGAAAATGATATTCTTATAGGGCAGAAAACATTGTGGGAAAAGTAGAAAATGGTTGTTAAGAACATTTTCTCCATTTCCCAAAATGTTTTCTAAAATCATCTGCAACTAACTGGTTGAATGTTGTTTGGTAATGGGTTAATCAAGTGTTTAAAGGCTTAGTTAGGTGTCATAAGGAAGTGTTTAGCCACGGATCGGATCTAACACTCTAACACTTCTCAATCTGTTGCATATACACATCTAACGTTAATTATTTATGAAAGGCTGTCATTAAGAAGTGTCTAGACACAGATTGGATCAAACACTTGACACTCTTGTTCCTTCGTGTATATCTTACGGTAAAGCTTTTTCATAGGCTTCTAATGATGCACTTGGATACTGTTTAGGCGCAGATCAGCCAGAGAATCTTACTTTCTAATTAAGATTGCACTAACGTTTACGAAGCTAACACTGAAGTAACTCATGCACAGAATCTTACATTCTAACCTGGACCTGCACCAACTCTTGTTCACAACGTTAACGAAGCTAACACTAGAGTAATTAAGACTGTAAATAAACACATCATTTTAAACACACACATTCAGATCATGATCTGCATAACAAGTTAATCATTTTTCAAATGCTAACTACATAGCTCTTGGTAAATGTAAAACACACATTAGTAATAAACACACACAGTATAATCTGGATCTGCACCACAAGTGCATCACACTTAATAGAATAACTATAGAGCTCTTGGCAACTGTAAAACATACATTGATCATAAACATCTACACTCTAATCTTGACCTATACCACAAGTTTATCACTTTTCAAAAGCCAACTATAGATCTCTTGGCAACTGTTAAAACACCCACTAGTCATAAAACATCCACACTCTAATACCGATCTATACCAAAAGTTTATCACTCTTCAAAGGCTAACTTCAAAAACGCTATCTAATCTAGATCTTCACCACACATTTATCACAATTCAGGGCATAACTATAGTTCTTTGGGAAACTGTAAAGACACAGATTATTCATAAACACCCTGAGTCTAACATGGATCTGCACCGCAAGTTGATCATTTTCTAAACTTTCCTATGGTGGTCTGTGGAATTATAAAGATGCAGATCAATCATTAACATCGACAGTCTGATCTGGATCTTTACAATACGTTTTTTACATTCAAAACGGAAACTTTAGCCCTTTTCGGGACAGTAAAGACACACAGACTCCATAAACACCTACACTCTAATATTGACGTGTGCTTCTTGATAATTACTTCTCAAAGGCTATCTACAAAAAACTGTTTAAGCCAGAGTAACCAAAATATCTTATCTGCATCTTGAACACGGCAGATTCACTTATCGAAGAGTAGCTTTATAGATTAATTATTAAAGAGTAGCTTCCATGTATCTATAAAGACACAGATTAGTCCGTACACTTCGCCGTCTGGTCTGGAGCCGCACTTCATGTCAGTCACTAGAGTTACTAAAATTTCTTATCTGCATCTGGAACAGGGGCGAATCACTTATCAAATTAATGGTTGTATCTCTTTTAGTTGTTTTTACACAGATTAGATAGGGAAACTTACAGCTTTGGCCACTGATCCGCATCTCATGTCAGTCACCCAATGTAATTAAGTTATTTATGGTCTAGCGAGGACTGTAGAGGAGGATATCGGCTTGAGTGTACACATGTGACTATTGAATCTTGGTTGTAAATGTGGCGAGCGCTGACTTCTCACCATCACTCATAACAACAGCTAGACACCCATCCCTACGTCTGTATGATATGCCGTCTGGGTCCTGTATCCTGTCTTTCCGAGATAGTAGAATTTTCTCTTGTTGACCATCATGTCGGATCACGTGTATAGTGTTAGAGTTCCATCCACACACTAAGAGGTTATTCCCCGCGTCCACATATAATCCGCGTGGTCTCTGAAGGTCTCTATCGGTGTACGTGTACAGAGTCCGACCTTGTGTGCTAAGACAGGTGACGGTGCCAGCATCCCAATCAGAGACAAATACTTTGCTGCCATCCTTACTGACCTTAACGTAGTCAGGTGCAGTAAACATATAGTTACCATTATCCCCACCCAGCCTCCTCAATACTGTACCTTCCATGGTAAGTACGCGGACCTCACCATTACCGGGATTATGGTGGCACGTCACGTACAGCTCGTCCCCACACACATCTACACCAAAACACGGTCTATCCATCTTCACGGTCCTCACCACCTTCATGTCCGGCAGAACTCGTACATGCCGAAGCTTTTTGTCGGTACTCTGTGTAAGTATTATTTCCGTGTCGTTAAGAGCAACCACGTCACACGAGAAAATATCTAACTTGGATTTATACTTGAAGTCTTTGTCAAACAGCTGCAGACCATCATTACCACACGATACGACGAGTTGTTCATCAGTCATAAATACACATCCACAAGCATGGGTCACACTCAGATCTATAGTTTCCCTTTTTCCAGTAACTTCTATATTCAGTAACGACGTCGAGGAGGATCTCCGGCCACTAGCCTGTTTATCCGCCACAGTCTTGTTGTGTACCGATGTCGAGACAGGTCTGCTGTATTTTGTCGGTTTACCGGTAACTACGGTCCCTAACGAGGCTAACTGGTCAATCACGTCTGTTAGTATTTCGTTCGGTTCTATTCGAATATCAATGGGTGAAATGTCATCTTGTATATTCGCCAGAATCTTCTCAAACTCGCCTTTCTGTGAAGAAGCTTTGTTCTTTCCAACAAACATGACGTCCTCTTTCCGTGATTTCTGACATTCGTTCAGGGATTTGTTAAGTTCTCCGATTTGAATTAAGATCTTCTTCAACATCGCATCATGGGTATCTATTTCTTTTGATAGTTGGTCTTCTATCTCTCGTAGTTTAGAATCCATCTCTCTTTCTAGCTGGTCCAACTTCTTGTTAACGTTCTTGCGAATCTGCTGTACGTCTGTAAGACATGTTTGGATATTTGCCTTAAGTGACAATTTGTCGGTTTGTCTCCTCGTTTGAAGGTTGTTGAATTTGTCTGTTAAATCAGACAGATCTTTCACAGCTAACTTGAACGAGCTGGTGATTTGTGATTTCTCCTTCTTCACTTGGTGGCTAACATCGGCTGTACGGCATTTTGCATGGTTGGTCATTTTACAAATGTTACAAATGACCTGTTTGTGATCGTCACAGATAAATTCAAGAATCGATGTTTTGTGTGTGTCACATAACATGATCGGAGGAACTTGTTTTCTCTGTGTGGATCCGGATGGGACGGCACTTCCGGTCAGGAATTGGTGATCCCGGGTCGCCTTTGACCCTTTGTGTGAACGTTCACATGGCTGACAAAGGTACTCGTTACACACGGTACAGTAGGAAATCCCTTCTGACGTTACACCATGAGTCGAGCATGCGTCACAATAATTTTCGAAAATTTGATCTGATCCTTTGTAAATAGATCGGGACCCGCTCGCCATAGTGAAGTTACAATAGTGGGAATCGTTGTCTGAAATGGACAAAGTTAACAGGAATAGTAAGATCGGGAACCATGCAAGTGGGTTGCTATACGAAATTGAAATAATAAAAGGAATAATGACAATCGGGAACCATTCTAGGAAAATCGCCGTCTAAAATGAAAACAGAATTAACAAGAATGGTAAAGATCGGAGACCATTCTAAGGGTATCGTTGTATGAAATTGAAACAAGAGTCAAGAATGGTAAAGATCGGATATTGTGCTAAAGGAATCGCTGTATGATAAAGACAAAAATAAGAGGAATGGTTACGATCGGGAACCGTGCTAAAAACAGGTATGGCGAAAATCGGGCACCATGCTAGGGGAACCGTTGTCTAAAATAAGAAAAATAACAGAAATGTAACCACGCTTTGGGAAACGCTGTCTGAAATTGGAAAAATAAACACAAACGGTAGAGATCGGCAACTGTCAATGGGAAATCGCTGTATGAAACTGGAAAAATAAACACGAACGGTAGAGATCGGCAACTGTCAATGGGAAATCACTGTCTGAAATTGGAAAAATAAACACGAACGGTAGAGATCGGCAACTGTCAATGGGAAATCACTGTATGAAATTGGAAAAATAAACACGAACGGTAGAGATCGGCAACTGTCAATGGGAAATCACTGTATGAAATTGGAAAAATAAACACGAACGGTAGAGATCGGCAACTGTCAATGGGAAATCACTGTATGAAATTTGAAAAATAAACACGAACGGTAGAGATCGGCAACTGTCAATGGGAAATCACTGTATGAAATTTGAAAAATAAACACGAACGGTAGAGATCGGCAAATGTCAATGGGAAATCACTGTATGAAATTTGAAAAATAAACACGAACGGTAGAGATCGGCAAATGTCAATGGGAAATCACTGTATGAAATTGGAAAAATAAACACGAACGGTAGAGATCGGCAACTGTCAATGGGAAATCACTGTATGAAATTGAAAAATAAACAAGAATGGTAAAGATAGGGATCCATGCTATGCGAAAACGCTGTCTGAAATGGAAGGAATACTTAGGATTGGGAACCTTGCTAGCGGAATCGTTGTATGAAATTGAAAAATAAAAAGGATCGGTAAAGACGACTTGTGATCCTAATTTAAGTTACTCTTTTGATGCTAAACAGTATGCCTCCGAAAAAAGCTATACATATATAGACATATATAGCAAATATCACATTTTGCGAATATTGGTACCCAGACCAAAATATTTAATGCATGCAACAACTCGGGAACCAAGACAACCGGAAACTGATTTACAAAAGGGCGGGGTCAAAAAAAGTAGAACGTTCGACATTCCGACAACCAGCCAGGAAACTAGCAGACTAGATAAGTAAAACTACACGTTTTGCCGTCTGCTCCAAGTGTTTTTACTTCAATGCCCATTTAATCAACCCTCAACTCTCTTTGTCGCATTTGCTGCACAAGACTATATAAACAACTAAACCAAAGAATAAATTGTATCAAGTGAGCAATATGGTCTTTGTCACCATTGCCGCTCCCAATATATTTGAGTATCATTGTTTTTCTTTCTAGGCCTATTTTCGCATTTGCTGTTTCTTTCAATTTGGACCAGTTACTTATAAACGTATAGAACTGGTTGAATCGACACATGACCTTCGTCATTAAAGAGCAGAACATTTCCTAAAAGCGATTGACTTATTGATGATAACATTCAATCCGTGTGTAGTTTACAAACCAAATAAGAAAAAGTCTTGCTCTTTTACTAAAGTTTGTTCCAAATAAAACACTGTATAACGATGACGTATGTTTTTTCTTTTTCACAGGCCAAATATGAATTCATACACATAACTAGATCTACCACCTACAATTCAAGAATTGTGAATACAACAATTGGTAAAGTGCTGGTGTATTGTAACCGAACCTGCTCCTTTGTTACACTGTAATGTAACTGTGCGATTATATCTAGTTCATTGTTTTGTTCTTTATACAAAAACCACATACCTGTATTAAATATCTCGAGACACAAGAGAATTACCAACTAATTCAGGTTTCATTTTGGGGTTAAAGAGACTCTCTCACAGACTGGCCCTATAGATAGCTGATGTCAATTTAATCATTCTTCATCACTATACGAAAGGATCATTTATATTTTACTTATTAAAGTTACTGCAAACCTGTGTTTTAATTAAAAAGCGTAAAATAAGCTTCCATTCCTTATGTGCGCTGATAGCAAAGTATCACCCGTTGCGATGAATTAGCATGACAGAAATAAGGAAACTGCATACATAACATCTCACAACAGGAAAGGTTCATATATTATACATTTATTATTATTGTGATCATTGTGACGCATAGAAATATATGACCAAAACTTGAAATGTATATTGATAATAAGTTGCTCTATATAGGTACATGTATATGTGTGTATGTTCACGTTTTTGGGTCTGAGTGTATATGTGTGTGTATGCACATGCATACTCATAAATATATAAATCTGTCTGTAAGTGTACATATATGCATATGCATTTTGAATAATGGTAATCAGATGATACAATCAAAGACTGGCACTTTCCTTTATAGTTATAGTTATAGTATAGTTAACACTTTCTTAGCAAACAACGACAAGAAGTATGTTATAATACTGTGCTATTGACTTGTTTTATGTAATCTAAAATGATATATGCCTGTACTTGTGGGCCTGAGGCCTTTGTACCATAATAAAATATCTATCTATCTATCATTACCAAACCTTTATGAGACCCACATCATGATGGTATCGGAAACCGTCGCTAAACTATATTATATGCCCTTCAAATCCAGGTACTTTTTACCAAATAAACCCTTTATACGGTTAACAACAAATAAGTATGTGGAACAGAAATGTGCTGTTTCTTCACCACACAATTTATGTAAGAGGGGAGGAGAAAAGAATGTGAATAATCTTGTTTTTGTAAATCTATAGATAGGTGATATCATTCTTTAAACCACAGAAGACATTTTATTTCAGAAAGATTAAATCCATTATTCTGTGAGAGAGTCACTTTAATAATTTGTGAAAAGATTTATGCTGTCCCTCAAAACGCTCCCCATTTACTTTGCATCATTAACCTTATTCACGTTTATTGAAAACGGTAAATGTACCTGTTTTAACACATCATTAAGACAACTAAATCAGACATTATTTACTTTTAAAACATACACTAAGCTTACACTGTACATAATGATGTCAAAAATAAAGTTAGGATAAGAGGTTAAAGTTTTGTTTGGCAGTTCGTTTGTTATATGCAGAGCCAACAAACAATGTTTATGGCTTAGCCAGTTGGACTGGTCAACCCGACATTGATTGTTTCCTAAATATGATTTTGTCATTAGTGAAGTATATACAATATACAACAGTTTTTGTTTACAAGGTTATTGTGAAATAAAATGATGAACACAACAGTAGATTTTGCGTGTGCGTATTTGAGGTACGTTAGCGAAAAGCCGAGAGCGGCGCCCGAAGAATCAGTCTATTGCTCTGATCAGAGGAGATAAGATTTGTCTTTTTCTTACATAGTTTTAACTCCTTTGGCGAATATGAAGTTGATATTTGTCTCTGAAAAGATCCGATCCAATCCATTCCCTGAAAGTTCTCAAATGTAGCGGAGGTAAATTAAGAGGATGTCGTTTGGTTTATAATTACTCTATATGTGCCTTTAACTATTTCCCCTTTTCACATGCTTTCTAATACATTTAACTTTCATAACAAACAGACCAAGAGACATGTTAGAGATAGGAATTTGTGAAATATGATATCAAGTCCTTTTAAATGAATCATAAAATATATTATAATACTACAATGACATTACAAGCTTTGAAAGCATTTGCTGATAAAAGAACTTGTCCACAGATTTGGAGAAAATGAATTAATATGTATCAAGATCGAAGAGCGTTGAAGCGATTTGAAATTCATTACACATCGTCTGAACATATCTAGATATATTGATACATTCTGAAACGATAATGAAATCAGTAGCTATTGTGCATTTAATATAGTACCGTTAAAAATTGTTAAAATGTCATTTCCTTTTGACTTACACATAGTTTTCTATGAACAATGGCCTTTAAAAATGATGCTATGAAAAAATGTTGAAAAAAGGGGAATTTGTAACCAGCAAGCTAGAACATTCTCGCATTTAGAAAAGTGTATTAAGTCGACAGATTTGACGCAAAACAGAGTCGTATGCTTAAAAGCACAACATAGTCGTTTGTCTCTCGGGAAAACAGAGTCGCCTGATTCAAAGCAAAACAGAGCTTTCTGCTTTAAGGTACAACAGAGTCGTTTGTCTCAAGGGAAAACAGAGTCGTCTGATTCAAAGCAAAACAGAGTCTTCTGCTTTTAGGTACAAGAGAGTCATATGCTTTAAGGCACAACAATATCATCTACTTCTAGCCAAAGCAGAAATGTCTGTTCGATTAAAAACACAGTTGTATGCCTCAAGGCAAAACAGAGTTGTCTGTTCAAGAAAAAGCAGAATCGCCTGCTTTAATGCACAACCGTTTCATTTGTTTCAAGGGACAATAAAAAGTCGTATTTTTGAAGGCAAAACAGAGTCATTTGCTTGAAGACACAAACACAACAGAGACATCTGCTTGAACGCACAACATTGTCGTTTGCTTTAAGGTACAACAAGGTCGTCTGTTTCCAGGCACACCTGAGTCGTCCGCTTCAAGGCAAAACAGAGTCGTCTGCTTAAAGACACAGGAGAGTCGTCTGTTTCAAGGAACAATAGAATCGTCTGCTTCAAGGGAAAATAGAGTCGTCTGCTTAAAGACACAGCAGGGTCGTCTGTTTCAAGGAACAATAGAGTCGTCTGTTTTAAGGCAAAACAGAGTCGTCTGCTGAAAAGCACATCAGATTCGTCTGTTTCAAGACATAGCAGAGTCATTTATTTTAAGGCACAGCAGAGTCGTCTGCTTGAAAGCACCAAAGAGTCGTCTGCTTTAAGGCTCACCTGAGTCGTTTGCTTCAAGGCAAAACAGAGTCGTCTGCTGAATGACACAGCAGATTCGTTTTTTCAAGACGTAGCAGAGTCGTTTGTTTTAAGGCACAACAGAGGCGTTTGTTTCAAGGCACAACAGAGTCGTCCTTTTCAAGGCACAACAGAATCGTCTGTTTCAAGGCACAACATATTCGTCTATTTAAAGGCACAAAAGAGTCGTTTGCTTTAAGGTACAGCAGGGTCGTCTGCTTCAAGGCAGAACAGAGTCGTCTGTTTCAAGTCAAAAAGAGTTGGCAGTTTCAAGGCAAAACAAAGTCGTCTGCTTCAAGCAAAAACAGAGTCGTCTGCTTCAAGGACCAACAAAGTCGTCTTCTTCAAGGGACAACAGAGTCGCCTGTTTCAATGCAAAACAGTCAGCAGTTTCAAGGCAAAACAAAGTTGCTGCTGCAAAGCAAAACAAAATCGTTTTTTTTTTCAATGCAAAACAGAGTCGTCTGCTGCAGTGCAAAACAGAGTCGTCTGCTTCAAGGCACAGCAGAATCGCTTCAAGGCAAAACAGAGTCGTCTGCTGCAAGGCACATCATAGTCGTCTGCTTCAATGTACAATGTACAACAAAACGTCTGTCGGCCCTATAACGCCCTGCCAACGCCAGTGTTTGTTAACGATCTTAATTCAAGTGGGAACATGTTCTGAATGAATGAATGAATGAATGGTGTTTTAAGACGCATCGACAGCTAAGGTCATTTAGCGCGCATTATGATGATGTGGATGAATGGATATTAAAAATATTAACAGGTTAAAATGTATTTGTTTAAAGAAAAAATAAATAAGAATTTGTAATTAATGAACAAAAGTAGATATAAGATTTGTAAAAATTAATGATTGTTGATAGATTGTTTGTAATGAATGTGTGATATGAAATAAATAGTGTGTGATGAAAAATGATATTGATAAATGTATATATATATATATTTAGAATGTGTAAGGAATCACAACCTCTTTGAGAAAGGAAAGAATTAATTCAATCCTGACAGTCTCCAAAAGCTCAAAAATAGTGTTGACATTGAAATATTTTGCACGAATTCTTTGAAAATCAATGCAATCTAGCAATATATGTTTGATGGTAAATTGTGCATTGCATGGAATGCATTCAGGTGCGTCTTCCTTAGCCAAGAGCCAGGAGTGTGTAATGTATGAATGACCAATTCGGATTCGTGCAATTGTAACTTCCTCTCTTCGTACGAACCTGTAAGAAGGGTACCATTCTCCGAGGGTAGGCTTAATTGAATGCAATTTATTAAAAACATCATCATTCCATTTTGATTGCCAGATGGATGTGATGTAAGTTAAAATAGAAGGTTTAAAGTCGGTGTATGGTACTTTAAAATCTGAAATCGGAAGGTTAAGAGCTGATTTAGCGGATCTATCCGCATGTTCATTACCCATGATACCAGTGTGGCTTGGAAGCCAACAGAACACAAGTCTGTTTGAAGACAAAATATGAGAGATCCTTTGAATAATTTGGCATACCAAAGGGTTCTCCAACCTTTGATTTGATAAGGCTTGAAGTACTGATAGAGAATCAGAAAATATAATAAATCGGGTGGAATTTGCATTTTCCACCAGGTTAAGGGCTAGATCAATAGCCCTTATCTCTGCAGAGAAGATAGAAGACTTGTCTGGAAGGCGGCATTTCTTAACCCTTTCTCCATATACAGCTGCAGCTGCAACCAAATCACCGTCCTTGGATCCATCAGTGTATAAAGGTTTGTAGGAAGAATATTGTTCTTTTATCTCTCTATATTTACTGTGAAAGATAGCTCTATCTGTTTCTGATTTCTTATCAGAGGTAAGATCAAATAAAAAGTTTGCTGTGTCCAGTGTCCATGGAGGTATGTCAGATAACTTGTACTGGGCTATGGAATCAGTGTCTACCCCAAGATTATCTATAATGGGCTCCATGCGAATACCAAATGGGGCAATAGCATTTGGTTTCTGTTGAAAAAGGCGTTTGTATTGGGGGTTAAAAACTATTCGATGAGTAGGGTTAAAAGGGTTGGATTTCAATTTTAAAAAGTATTGAAGAGATAGTTTTTCCCTTCTGTAATATAGAGAAGGTTCATTAGCCTCTGCATAGAGGCTGTTAACAGGAGATGTTCTAAAGGCGCCTAGGGCAAGCCTTAAACATTGGTTTTGTATTGGATCTAGCAGCTGGAGATAGGATTTACGGGCTGATCCATACACTATAGAACAATAGTCAAGTTTTGAACGAATAAGGGATCGATATAGCCTTAGCAGGACCTTCTTATCGGCTCCCCAATCTGAGTGTGCAATAACTCTAAGAATGTTCATTGCTTTTTGGCATTTCTTTTTAAGAGATTTAATATGAGGTAAGAAAGAAAGCTTTTTGTCAAAAATGACTCCAAGAAATTTGAACTCTGGCACAACTTCTAGTTTAGTATTGCCTAGAGTCAGATCGGGGTCTGGATGCAATCTACGAAGATTGCAAAAATGCATACATTTGGTTTTCGTTTTGGAAAACTTGAACCCATTTTCATCTGACCATATTTGCAATTTATTAAGGCACTGCTGTAGTTGGCGTTCAATAATATCCATGTTTCTGGAACAGAAACAAATAACAAAGTCGTCTACATAAAGGGAGCAGTCCAACGATCTTAATTCAAGTGGGAACATGTTCTGAATAGTGGCGCGAATTTGATTCTGATAAGCTTGCATCAAGTCAGCTCAAGCTTCAAGCTCTCAACTTCAGATTGAGATTTTGCAGTTTGAATCCCTTTGTGGCTGGAATTTGTCGTATGGAATTGATAGAAAAAAGGGTACAACGAATTTGCTGTCACCAAACAATCTTTTTTGGGGAGTCCAGATTCGGAAATCGACTATTCAATATTCCACTCTAAAACTTCTCTAAAACAGAAAGAAAATTATACTTAAATCAATGCTTACCGTATGATATGAAGATAAAGTCACGTCAATTGCCCGATCCACAGGGGTTCGAAGTTATGATAGTCTTACGGCTATGTATGCTCCCTAACCCTATTACCTGTGTATACCAGTTACCAGTGCAATCTGAAAAATCCGAATATCTAATGACGTAACCTAATTTGCATACTGGCTGTTTACATTTTGAGTTCCCGGCATCTGTCAAATTTGGCAGGCCGAAGAAAAATCTAAAGAATAGCTTCTTTTAGACAGAAAAAAAAACACTTTAATTCCTCAAATGGTAAAAAGGGCTAAAATGATTTAAGTTTTGCACCCAGAAGTATGAGTGTTCATCCTATGATTTCTAGTTATTATAACTGTCTGAGCTGCTCGCGATGCTCTTGTCGGTGTTACAGTAAATATCTACCCTTCAATTTGGTCCTACAGAAACTTTATTGCCTCTATATAACATCTGACATCATGAATAGAAACAGTTTTTGTTCACTCTTTACAGATTCAAACTTCTGGAAAGCAGAAAATCATCAAGGGCAGAGAGAGCTTAGGATCCTGCCAAGATTGCTTGGCTTTCAAAGCAGTGAAATTATGACCTCTCTGTTTAAATAGCTGTTCATATATATGGTGTCCAAGAGAGCACTTTGCATTTAGACCTACAGCCTGTGGAACATTGATGAGTCAGGGATAGTGATGGAGCATACCCCTCCAAAAGTTTTTTTGTCACAAAGGCACACCTCTCCCAGGGACAAAAATGTGATCCTAAATGGCTATGGTGGGTTATGGCAATGCTGCAGAATCAATGAAACCACCATATTATGTGTTCCCAGGCAAGGGATGGTGTGGGAAACTTCTAAATAACAATTGTACTGGTGCTGATGAAGAGTTGAATGAAACAGCGTGGTTCAAACTCAATCACATTTAAACACTACCTCTCTGATCATTTCCTGAGATTTGTGAACATCAAAGATGGCCAAACCCATTTGGTCATGATCTTTGATGGCCACAAATATCATGCCTCTTTTTCCCTTACAAACTGTGGGAAAGAACATGGAATTTAATTTTACATATTGCCACCACACACATCACATGGATCCCAACCTTTATATCTTGGATGCTTTGGGCCCCTTTAAGCTATGTATAACAGAATGTCAAATTAACATACATGAGGCAAAACCTTGGTCAAAAAGCTGACTGATATGCTGTTGGAGAGCTCAATCGCTTCCAGGGCATAGCTGAAAGCTTTTTCTCAAAGCAATCTTATTAGCACCTTCAGAAATACTGGAATCTTTCCACTAAGCAAAAATTAAGTTAGTGACACCAAGGTCATGTCGTTTGTTATTTACCCAAAAACTCAAGACAAGAGGAAAAAATAAAAACGTAGAAAGACAGGGGCTTGCAAAATCTTGCTTGAAGATCGCAAAATAACTGCTGTCACAACACAGGAGTCCAGAAAAATAGTTTGTTCTCCTATACATCACAGGGAGGTTGTCATCCTCCAAAAACAAAGCATCTGCTAAAAAACCTAACACACCAGCCAGGTCCTAAAAATCCCTGCAACACCCAAGACCAAAAAGGTCAAACCAAAACAAATGTCCCCAAGACCAAGCTGCTCAATGGAAAATTTTCCTTCTGCAATAACAGAGTCTGATTCAGAAATTTCAATAATGGATGAAGATGAAGACCTGTGTTGTATTTAGACAAAAAAATACCATCCTCGGTCAATCTCACATTTGTAATTGGGTTTGCAAAGGGGGCCAATTATGATAGATGTGGACATTTGGCCCACTTGGTATATCACATGAAAGTCTGGGTATTGAAATGAGGATCACAGTTTTTCTGCACACACTGTGACCCTGATACAAGGTTCTAAGCAATGAAAAACACAAAAACAAACTTTTGTATAAAGTGTTATAAGTTCACCATTTGTTCCAAATGTTGATCATATTGTTAAAATAACAAGATAATCATAATTAAGCTGTGAAAACAATAACATTCTTTGGTTAAATAGATCTTATTTTTGTGAGAATTACTTTGAAACACTAAGACTATTGATAGAACTTGATTTCAATGATATTGTCATTGGGACTTTTTAGCAGAGGGAATATTTTATGACTACACCGGTAATAGCAATCGGAACACCTCGGCCATTTCTTAAAATAACCTCGGAGGCAATGGGGAGCCATTTTTGAAAGTAGGTCAGCAACGAAGGGCATGTCCGTTTGCAATCGTATCTACTCGGAACAAGCCGGGGATTACCGAGAAAAGCCGATTGACAAAATATGAAACACAGATGTGTTGATATGATCATCTTTAATGAAAAGGGTAAAAACAACATTCAATGGTGATATATAGCCAATTTGTGTGTATCTAAAATACATATTTAGTGCCTGTGTTCATTTTGAGTTATCCGCCGGAAATAAGGCGAATTACCCCAGGATTTCTGGTGTATTCATGTACTGCCTACGAGGTATATCTACCGACTTGTTACGGGGATTGCCGAGTAGATACGATTGCGGTAATAGGTACCAAACTGACCTTGACCCTGATGTGTACATGCCTTAAATCAATCGGAACTACTCGGGTATTTCCGTGAGCTGTGAAATACACCTCGAAAAAGTGTAGGGTTACAATTTTTCGGGTAAATTGGCATCCGCCGATGATCACCTTTTCTAAGCGTGCATGTTAAGTAGTTCAATGTGTATGGAAGTGTTGGACATCCTTTTTAATCATTTTTGATCAGTTACTCATACCAAATGGCGAACGTGTTGTTGTGACATGTATACTTGTTTCCTCAATCAACTTTAACGACTTTTTTTATTTTACATTCAAGATCTATTTTTAGAAACGAAAGAAAGTGACGTCATTCTCGCGGGAAACAATATGGCGTCATCCCTATTATTTCAGAGGTGTTTTCTATTGGATAAACCCGATGTGTTCAGATTGGCCTTAAATTAGACCAGAATAACTGGTGAACGGCTAATTTTTTAACTGTGTTATAGCTGTTCAATGAAAGACAATATATTTTTCATCTTGTAAAAGTAAGTTAATCAGCATAAGCATTATTGTTACTGCTTTTATATTTGGTTCAAATTAAGTGCACCGGTAACTTGTACAAGGAGCATATAAATGGAGGACACTTCTTCGGGGTCCCGAAATCGAAAATCGGAATTTCTTTCATATTACTCGGTCGGACCGCCTTGAAACGGTATAGAAATGCGTGTTATGTTCCATTCTATCATCAAATTCAGTTATTTTGCATGGCAATTACCTCAATACGACGAAAACTAAGATAAATCGGGTAATTTCTAGCGCTGACAACAGTTTGGTGGGAAACGGTCTTTTCCATATGTGGCAAAGCGGCAAAATGGCCATAGTGGTTAGCAACTACGAAAACTCATGAAGAGTTATTTTCCCTTTTTGAATCTTTATTCTCCTTTTTTCCCCTAACTCGGATGATCCAAGCTGTAGCTGCGTGACAGAGTGAAATATCTACGTCTGGATCATTCGGACTATTTTTCCCCGGGTTTTTCCCAGTCTGGCATACTCCAACCAGCATGGCGGTGAACGAGGGGATCAGCGCTGGATCTGTGGAGGAAGCGCTTAGTATCTTGAGGGATTTTGAGTTAAGAACACATTCAAGATTTTGTGTTTACACGTCTTCAAAAGATTTTGGCCACACAAGTATGTTACGCTTATATTTCATTGGTTACTGGTCAACTCGTACCCTTGTTAACTCGTACCCTTTTTGGTTAACTCGTACCCAAATCTTTGGTTAACTCGTATTTTCTAGGTCAACTCGTAACATGTGTGATTCAATACACAGTAAACAAGTACAAACGAAGAAAGTTTCATAGATACGTATTAATTTCCTCAAATGGGTTGTAAATGGCATAGCATTAAACGTTAATAGATTGCTTTGCTTTATTGTCCATTTTCAATCCAATTTGTCAACTGTTTGTGAGGAGCGATAAAAATGATGTAAGCGTGAAAACTTCAATGAAAGCGATTGCCCTTTATTAGTATAATCATTGTATAAATAAAGACATGTAATTAAAGAAAGTCGGCAATTAATGATATCACATTGATTAATGTCATTAAGGTAATACCATACTCTTAATGGCAGGTTTTTTGTGCGATTAATTGATTACTTAGCCGACTTTTATTAACCAATTTGAATCACAGTGTTGGAGAAACTTAGACGCAATGTTGCTATGTAATGTTATATTCAAATTGATATGGGGAACCCAATCGATACGTGCTATTCAATATAAGAAACCAAATATATAGGAATCCAAAAATAACAATCCAATACGGATCAGAGAAGAATTGATCTCGGGACAAGGTAAACAAGAGATGTGGTTTACAACAGAGATTTGACAGGTATGGCATGCTCCAATTATTGCTTCGTGCCTAGAAATGACAATTCTTTTTAAAAAAATAAAAAGCTATTGCATGTACAATATGTATGAAGTTCTCGTCAAACTTTGTAAAATCAGCCCGACGACGGGTCACCCATTGGCCCTGGGAAAATTTCCATATGTTATATTTGTATGTATATTATCTTTATTTCTTCAGTAAGTTCTTGAAAAGCAGAACTGATGACGGGATTCTGACTGAAGTACCCCAGGAATGGCATGTAGAGGTGCCCTCCCACACAAAGCAAATGGATGGGAGTTCTTGTGGTACTGTATCTACATGCTGAAAGTATGTTATATCTATTGTCATCAGAAGTGGGTCCTTCCCCAGAATGTGCTCTGTTCTTCAAGAAAGAATCATTCTTAACAATGAGACCAATATGAAATAGATTAAATTAATTCAATTTCATTTGTGCCATAACTAACATTGACCATATCTGAAATTGATGTGGAATTTGAGGCATTTCAACAAACTAAAGGTATGAGATAGGAAACCAAAAAAGGCCAAACAATTTTAACTCTTTTGCACAAATGCCCCATTTTATGTTGACATGGAGCTGAAAGAATGCTTTCCTTAACCAAGCAGATGATTTATTGTTTTCCTTGCAAGTAGAAATGTTGATAACATTTGTTTCAGGAATGAATCGTTTGAATTGAACATGAAATGAAATTCATTTGTTAAGAGCATAAGAGATTGCCTTATCTTGAATAGAGCAAGCCTTTTACTGGTATTGTATGTTTAATGAAATGTGCATATTGCTTTCAAAATTTAAAACTTTTATTCAGAAAGGAGATACTGCTTTGTTGGAAACAATTTAGGGTACTATACACACACAATTGGATAGACACTTGCATATGTGCAATAAAGATTTTAAATGACAGAAATGAGAGTCAAAATAAAGATTACCATAGTATCAAAATGATGAAATAATCATTTATTTTCCATTTGAGTTTATATATAATGGACCTTAAACATTGATCAAATTATTTGCAGTTTGCCAACAACTTTTTGGCTGAACGATCACTAGCTTTCCATTGGACAAACAAGCAGGTGAACCATGCACGGATGTCTGTAGCTGCCTTTCTCCTTGGAGTATCAAGTAAGATATTTTGACTTAATTTTCAAGATAAACCATTGTGTAACAGATTTCAAATCAATAAGGATCATGAAATGTTAACACCATTTCCCTTATGATAAATGGAGCATTCTGAGAGGTGTTCTGGATCCTTTTAAGAATTACAGAGTTGTCATAGGATTGGCAATGGTGTACGCCACATGATGTAAGTTCTTTATTGTAGTATTTCTAAAATAATAGGAGTATTTTCTGTATGAAATTCCAATATGATGGATTCTAGCTTTGTTTCAAAGATGAGTGAGAGAATAAAGGATTGCTATGATTTTACTTATCTTACAGAGCCAAGAACAATAATGGTAAGAGATGAAACCAGTTTAATAGAACAGACAGAATTAGAAGTAGGCAAAATCCCTTTTGCTTTTTGGCATTCTAGTTTATACTGTTGAACTCTTTGATTATTTGAACAGTGATTGATACGACAAAAATATATAAACATAGAAAATGGGTTTTCACCATTTATGAAATGTAAGATGAGAATATTTGGTTTTGCCTACTTCTTTAGTGTCAATTATAGTTTGGTTTTTTCTTTAGTTGATTTAAAGTTCAACTTTAAGAAGAATGAGGAGAGATATACTACTAACCTAAGTGTCAGCGTTATGCTTTGGTTTAACTACTGAGGGGAGTGAATTGAAATTTCACACATTGACTATGGATCATACTGATATATTACTGGCCAAGTGCAATAACTCTGTACCTTATATCAACAGATTATGCCAGTTTCTGTACTCTGAAATTCTTTGTTAAGTTTGTATGCATCTTCAAATTTCAAAATCAAATTATTATTCCCTTCTCTTGCCATTTTTGAATTGTCAATTGTGCTGTCTTGATAGCTCTTCTTTTTTTAAATTGTCTTACTCTCAAACTGTTCTTTAAATACTGTGCATCATTTATCTCTCTGCCGCAGTGTATTCAACCAATCATACCAATTCTTTTTATGTAAGAAGTGACCCCAAAGATATTCAATCTACATAATGCTATGTGTGAGGGAATACCACAGTGGTTTGATTTTTTAATGCAAGATTCTATACTTGTGATCTGTAAAATTGGAGCATTGTCAAATCTAGACAAACTATTTCCTCTTTTGTAATACTCCTAAGAAAAGATTTGATAATACTTCATGAGCTACCTGCTCAAAGCAAGACAGGCTAAATTGGAACTTTATGCAGGCAGGTTTTTAGCTCACCTGAGCTCTGCTCAGGGTGAGCTTTTAGGATACTTCAACGTCCGTCGTGTGTGCGTGCCTCGTCAACAATTTCAGCGTTTACACTCTAGAAGCCACATTTTTGGCCCATTCTTCCTGATACTTGCTCAGAATGTTTACCTTGATGATATGTCGATCGAGTTCGATCATGATTGGGGTTGGGTCAAAAAGTAGGTCACTAGGTCAAATCTTAGTAAAATCTTGTTTACACTCTAGAAGCCACATTTTTGGCCCATTCTTCCTGATACTTGATCAGGATGTTTACCTTGATCATATCTCGATCGAGTTCGATCATGGGTGGGGTGGGGTCAAAAAGTAGGTCACAAGGTCAAATTTTAGTAAAATTTTGTTTATACTCTAGAAGCCACATTTTTGGCCCATTCTTCCTGATACTTGCTCAGGATGTTAACCTTGATGATATCTCAATCGACTTTGATCATGGGTGGGGTGGGGTCAAAAAGTAGGTCACTAGGTCAAATCTTAGTAAAATCTTGTTTACACTCTAGAAGCCACATTTTTGGCCCATTCTTCCTGATACTTGCTCAGGATGTTAACCTTGATGATATCTCGATCGAGTTCGATCATGGGTGGGGTGGGGTCAAAAAGTAGGTCACTAGGTCAAATCTTAGTAAAATCTTGTTTACACTCTAGAAGCCACATTTTTGGCCCATTCTTCCTGATACTTGCTCAGGATGTTTACCTTGATGATATCTTGATCAAGTTTGATCATGGGTGGGGTGGGGTCAAAAAGTAGGTCACTAGATCAAATCTTAGTTAAATCTTGTTTACACTCTAGAAGCCACATTTTCTGCCTAATCTTGATCAAACTTGCTAAGGATAATAACCTTGATAATATCTCGATAGAGTTTGATCATGGTTGGTGCGGGGTCAAAAAATAGGTCACTAGGTCAAATCTTTGAAAAATCTTGTTTACACTCTAGAAGTCACATTTTCTGACCAATCTTGATAAAACTTGCTCAGACTGTCAACCTTGATGGTATCTTGATCGAGTTTGAACATGGGTAGTGTGGGGTCAAAAAGCAGGTCACTAGGTCAAATCTTAGAAAAATCTTGTTTACATTCTAGAAGCCTTATTTTCTGCCCAATCTTGATAGAACTTGCTCAGAATGTTAACCTTGATGATATCTCTATCTTGATAGAGTTTGATCATGGGTGGTGCGGGGTCAAAAAGTAGGTCACTAGGTCAAATCTTTGAAAAATCTTGTTTACACTCTAGAAGTCACATTTTCTGCCCAATCTTGATAAAACTTGCTCAGACTGTTAACCTTGATGGTATCTTGATTAAGTTCAATCATGGGTAGTGTGGGGTCAAAAAGTAGGTCACTAGATCAAATCTTAGAAAAATCAAATCTTGTTTACACTCTGGGAGCCACATTTAAGGCCCATTCTTTATCAAACTTACTCAGGATGATAACCATGACAATATCTCGATCAAGTGTGATCATGGGTGGGCTGGGGTAAAAAGTAGGTCACTAGGTCAAATCTTAGAAAATCTTGCTCACACTCTAGAAGCCACATTTTCGACCCATTCTTGATCAAACTTGCTTAGAATGATAACCTTGATGATATTTCAATAGAGTTCGATCATGTGTGGTGTGGGGTCAAAAAGTAGGTCACTAGAGAAATATTACCTTGATGATATCTTGACTGAATTTGATCATGGGTGGGGTAGAGTAAAAAAGTTCACTAGGTCCACTCTTTGAAAATCTGGTTTACACATTAGAAGCCACATGTCAGGATGTTTACCTTGATGATATATTGATCAACTTCGATCATGGTTAGGTTGAGTCAAAAAGTAGGTCAGTTCTGCTTCAAAATGGCATATTATGTTTTCTTAATGATATGTGGGTCGAATTAGATCATAGAAGATGGGATGGGTTTAGAAAAATGGTCACTATGTCACATCATAAATTACTATTGTTTAGTATGAAACAATCTTAAGCACCTGTTGTGAGTGAGGTGGTTTGAGAATGCGAATCAACAATCATCTTCAGCATGGAATCCCTCCGTCATGGATGTTTCGCCCCTGAACCATGTACATCTGATAGAGGGTGGGGCCACCGTAGGAACGGTGTGATTGTCGATAGCTCTACTTCTTCCAACTCTTTTCTTCTCGTCTCAGCCACAGCCAGCTAGAGGAACGTTCAGCTGCTTGGCTCAGTTTCTGGATAGTCCTCCGCCTATCCCTGCCTGTGGACCCTATTGCTGTCATCAGCTGGCACACTGATTGAGAACAGAATCCTCTCGCGCCTACTTCTATCGGGAAGAGCCATGTATGCCATCCTCGTTGTTTACACTCGTCGAGGAGCTCTGTGTACTTCGCTTTCTTCCTTTCATAGGCCTCTTCACATCTGGTTTCCCAGGGTACTGTCAACTCAATCACGATGAGTCGCTTTCCTGTATTAGACCATAACACGATATCAGGCCTAAGGTTTGTCTGTACTATACTTGGGAATACCAGCTTACTGTCTAGGTCAACCAGCATGTTCCAACCTGTTGTACCATCGAGGATTGACGACGATTTCTGTGGTAGCTGTCGCTGTGTAGTTTCACCCGTTTTCACAAAGTTGATTCGATGCGAGTTACTCCTACGCTCCTTCTTTCTCTCTTGTTCCAACCAGTCAGCCACCTCTCTGAGGACGTTGTCATGACGCCATCTGTATCTTCCTTGAGACAGTGCTGTAGAACAGGAAGAAAGAACATGTTCCAGAGTTGCGGGACGATCACAGAGCTTACAGTTTGGATCTGTTGTTAGCCCCCATCGGCATAGGTTTGCTGGGGATGGTAGGAGGTCGTGGACTGACCTGAGGAGAAAGGAAAGTCTGAGTGGCTCATACTTCCAGATGTCATCCCAGGTTAGTTTCCTGTCTATCGTGTTCCATGTTGTCCATGCCCCTTGTGTTCCCATCTCTACCGCTCTAGCTTGTCTAGTGTTCTCTTCTGCTCTCCTGACTTCTGTCTGGATCATGGCTCGCCTCTCTTTCTGGTCTGCCCGGCTCCACAAACGTGTTTTCGTCGCACCTAACCCTTGACGTCCGACAGCGGTCATTCCGACAATGTCTCGATGCTTGAGGTTGCTCTCTGCCTGGCTGACAGTCTCTACAGCTGACCATTTTCTGCTGGTACGTGTGGCAATCCCTGCTTCACGGATTTGCTCATCTGGGGAGTCTCTTAGAGTAAGAACCAGTCTTGTCTTTGCAGTCTTGAATTCCTCCACCAGTGAGGACAGTTGGAGTTGAAGCTTGTTGCTCTTTCCATACAGCCCTACACTGGAAAAACTGGGGGGAATTCCAAGCCACTTTCTTAGGTGTCTGCTGGTGATCCTTTCCAAGGCTTCTATTGTTGAGCTTGGTACCTCGTACAGCATCATTGGCCAGATTAGCCTTGGTAAAAGGGCATGCTGGTAAAGCCAGGCTTTGAACTTTCCTGGAAGGTTGCTGCGGTCTATCTTCTTCAGACCCTCTTCTACTTGCGTCTCAAGCTTTCTAGCATTGTCGCTGTCCTGCAAGCTTGCATCAAACCATTTCCCAAGGCACTTGATCGGATTCGTCATGATTGATGGGATCTCCTCATCTTGTACTCGGAGGATGAATCTATCTGTCGGTTTGCCCTTTTTGATAATCAGAGATCTGGATTTTACAGCTTTGAATTTCATCCTGGCCCATGAAGCGACATCTGTAAGGGCTGTCAACATCCATCTCGCCTGTACATGGGTTGTAGTGGTGAGGGTGAGGTCGTCCATGAAGCCTCTAATGGATGGCAGGTAAATCCCTGAATCTGTCTTCGGACCGCGTGTCTCTCTGAGGGCTGCATTGATCAGAAGGTTCATTCCCATGATGAAAAGTACCACGGAAACTGTGCACCCCGTGACAATTCCTTTCTCCAACTTCTGCCAGTCCGTCAGCTGGTCACCAACAGAAAACCGGAGTTTGATACCATCCAGGTAGTTGAGGATAATTTTCTGAACTTGGTCTGGGATGTGGTAGTGTTGAAGGGCTGTGTAGATCAATTGGTGAGGAATGGAACCATATGCATTAGCAAGGTCGAGCCAGACAACTGTGAGGTCCTTCTTCCCCGCCTTTGCCTCTCGAATCAGTTGAGTGATTGCACTTGTATGTTCTACACAACCTGAGAAACCGGGAACGCCTCCCTTCTGGACAGAGGTGTTTATGTATCTGTTGGCAGTAAGGTAAGTCGTAAGCCTTCTAGCAAGGATAGCGAAGAATGTCTTTCCTTCCACATTCAATAGTGATATGGTCCGAAACTGGTTAATATTCTTGGAGTTCCTTTCCTTGGGTGTGAATATTCCTTCTGCTTCTTTCCAAGCGGATGGTACTTTGCCTTTCCTCCAAACCACCTTCAAAAGTCTCCATAATCTTTTCAGTAAGAGAGGGCACATCTTATATACTTTGTATGGGATGGCGTTAGGTCCAGGAGCCGATCCAAATCTAGCTCTCCTGATGGTGTCCTTCACTTCCCCCAGCGTTGGCTCTGATGTTAAGAGTTCGACCTCTGGAGGTGCTGCTGCTTCTATGCGATCACAGTTCCCTAGTGCGTCATCTCGATTGCTGTCGGAATGTGTCTCATGAAGGTATTTTTCAACCTCTTTGATATTGGTCTCAAGCACTCCCGACCGCTCCTTGTCTAGCAGATTTCGCGCAAACTTGTATGGGTTATTTGTGAACGCCATTCTCTTCTTGGCCCTCTCCCTGGCCTTCCTCCTCGTGTTTTCAGCTTTCCGCAGAGATTTCAGTTGAGTATGTGTTGACTCCCTTAGTTGGGATATACCGAGTCTCTCCAATGATGAGCTATTTCGGTAGCGTCGCTTTAACTGTCTGAGTTCACGTCTCAGTTTCTCAATGCGGGATTGCCTCCTGTTGACTTTAGGAGTCTCTTTGTGCACCTTTGGTTCCTCTATTCCAAACCGTTCCTTTCCTACTGAATAGATTATAGTAGTGAGGGTGTGAAGCTTCCGGTCCACTGGTCCTTGCATGGATGCTTCGAGAATAGGGTCTAGGTCCTCATCTAGGAGTTTCCATGATGTCCTTTCTGATGCCTTGGGCCACTTGATCCTTGCTTTCTTATATCTCGTAGCCGGGTCTAGGCGTGGTCTATCTAGAATAGTTTGCTGTCGTGTTTCCTGGCTGCAGTCAAGCTTCAGTAGCTCCATGAGTGGGTCTTCTTCCTCCGCCTCTGGTTCCCGGATGACATCGTGTGCTGTCTCGAAAACGGGGGGTTCCTCAGTACTGTGGGTTGAGTCCTGACTGGGGTACTCCTGCGTCTCACTAGTCATTACAACTAAGCGCTGTGTTTGGGGCTTCACACGCTGGCAACCAGATTTTCCTTGGTGGATTCGCAGACCACGATTGTTCTTGCAAACCTTTCCACACGGGCATGTCACTGTTCCTGATGTTTCATTCATAGTCGATTGAGCGGGCCGTGTCGATTCCATAAAATCTGTCCATGTGAGTCTTTCATCCTCCCCCCCTCTCGGAAGACTCTGGGGGTATCTCTTTGTATTGGAGTCTGTAGCTTGGGTGTGGGTGTTTTCTCTCGAAAACTGCATTTCGGGCGGCTAACCCTAGTGCCCCGGTACCAGTCTGTTCCTGGTGGTCATCTGTCTCTCCAGTGTCACCAATCTGTTCTCGGTTGTCATCCAGTCTTTCCTAGAAGTCACTGGTTGCCCAGTTGTCAAGTTGAGTATGAAACAATCTTAAGCACCTGTTGTGAGTGAGGTGGTTTGAGAATGCGAATCAACAATCATCTTCAGCATGGAATCCCTCCGTCATGGATGTTTCGCCCCTGAACCATGTACATCTGATAGAGGGTGGGGCCACCGTAGGAACGGTGTGATTGTCGATAGCTCTACTTCTTCCAACTCTTTTCTTCTCGTCTCAGCCACAGCCAGCTAGAGGAACGTTCAGCTGCTTGGCTCAGTTTCTGGATAGTCCTCCGCCTATCCCTGCCTGTGGACCCTATTGCTGTCATCAGCCGGCACACTGATTGAGAACAGAATCCTCTCGCGCCTACTTCTATCGGGAAGAGCCATGTATGCCATCCTCGTTGTTTACACTCGTCGAGGAGCTCTGTGTACTTCGCTTTCTTCCTTTCATAGGCCTCTTCACATCTGGTTTCCCAGGGTACTGACAACTCAATCACGATGAGTCGCTTTCCTGTATTAGACCATAATACGATATCAGGCCTAAGGTTTGTCTGTACTATAATTGGGAATACCAGCTTTCTGTCTAGGTCAACCAGCATGTTCCAACCTGTTGTACCATCTAGGATTGACGACGATTTCTGTGGTAGCTGTCGCTGTGTAGTTTCACCCGTTTTCACAAAGTTGATTCGATGTGAGTTACTCCTACGCTCCTTCTTTCTCTCTTGTTCCAACCAGTCAGCCACCTCTCTGAGGACGTTGTCATGACGCCATCTGTATCTTCCTTGAGACAGTGCTGTAGAACAGGAAGAAAGAACATGCTTCAGAGTTGCGGGACGATCACAGAGCTTACAGTTTGGATCTGTTGTTAGCCCCCATCGGCATAGGTTTGCTGGGGATGGTAGGAGGTCGTGGACTGACCTGAGGAGAAAGGAAAGTCTGAGTGGCTCATACTTCCAGATGTCATCCCAGGTTAGTTTCCTGTCTATCGTGTTCCATGTTGTCCATGCCCCTTGTGTTCCCATCTCTACCGCTCTAGCTTGTCTAGTGTTCTCTTCTGCTCTCCTGACTTCTGTCTGGATCATGGCTCGCCTCTCTTTCTGGTCTGCCCGGCTCCACAAACGTGTTTTCGTCGCACCTAACCCTTGACGTCCGACAGCGGTCATTCCGACAATGTCTCGATGCTTGAGGTTGCTCTCTGCCTGGCTGACAGTCTCTACAGCTGACCATTTTCTGCTAGTACGTGTGGCAATCCCTGCTTCACGGATTTGCTCATCTGGGGAGTCTCTTAGAGTAAGAACCAGTCTTGTCTTTGCAGTCTTGAATTCCTCCACCAGTGAGGACAGTGGGAGTTGAAGCTTGTTGCTCCTTCCATACAGCCCTACACTGGAAAAACTGGGGGGAATTCCAAGCCACTTTCTTAGGTGTCTGCTGGTGATCCTTTCCAAGGCTTCTATTGTTGAGCTTGGTACCTCGTACAGCATCATTGGCCAGATTAGCCTTGGTAAAAGGGCATGCTGGTAAAGCCAGGCTTTACAATATTATGGTAAAAAATTCGACCCAATCTGTCTGGAACTCGCTTTCTCTTACCCTTCAAAGTTTCTTAGAATATTTGCGTAAGTTTGATAAATCTTGTTTACATTCTAAAGGCAGACTCGCTTTCTCTTACCCTTCAAAGTTTCTTAGAATATTTGCGTAAGTTTGATAAATCTTGTTTACATTCTAAAGGCAACACTGTTTGTACAATGTATATCGAAGAGGTCTACAGCTTAATTTTTTAAGACATCCAGAGTGCTGATCAAACTTGCTCAAAATGTTAACCTTGATAATATTTTGATTTACTTTGATCATTCGTGGAATGGAATCAAAAAGTAGTTCACAAAGTCAAATCTTAGAAAACACCTGTTTACACTCTGAAAACAACATTTTCAGCCCAATTTGATCAAACTTGCTCAAAATGATCAACCTGTTATATTTCAACCAAGTCAGTTTATGAGTCACTTGGGGTCAAAAGTAGATCACTGTCAAATTTAGACAAATCTTGTCCATTACTCATGTGTAACATTGTTGTAACCAACACTTTACAAGTGTCAGGTGAGCGATCCAGGACCCTCAGGGTCTCTTGTTTAAGTACAAACTACATCATAACCAAAACTACATAATTTTTTTTTAATGCTTATCATTTGATTGATACTTAAGAAATTGGTGCTTCTATTTTTTCCCTTTTCTCTCTTCCCTTTTAGGCAAAACCATATTGCATTCGAAAGATCAGATGTAAGGTAAGCTTTTTCTTGTATTGGAAATTTGCATCAACCTCTTTTTCATTTTTTTCTTTTTTCTTTTTTTTCTGTGACCTGCTTGTTTAGGGGTGCAGATAAAGCTTTACGCTTCTGAAAGACACATTTAAAAAGTTCCAATGCGAAAGTCAGAAACTACACATACCAACCACAGGGGAGTCCCATCATTTGGCAAACCAACATCTTTCTTCTCTGCTGAAGATCAGATCAGATCTTGTAATAGTTGCTTTTGTTTTTAGCTGCATTGGTTTAATAAAACAACAGTCAGCATATCTTGTATATGAACATTGCCTGACTATTGTATAGGACATTTGAACCAAATAAGAAGAAATGAAAATTTTGTTGCCTGTCATTGCTTAAAGCTTAATGTTTAAGAAATTCCCTTATTTCAACAAGGGATTGATTATTGATTTCTTACGTCAACTTGTGAAAATATAGATGTTAAGATTATTGTATAAATGCCAGTTTTGTTTCATTCTATAGAGTTATAAACTGTTGTTGAATTTTCTTTCATATGGTACATTTTATCATTTGCAAAACCATTTTTAAGAAAATGTCTGACTTTCTCTGTTTAAGGCGAAAGCGGTCAAGCTTCTTTTACCCTACAATTGAAAAGAAGACACGTGAAGTGAGATTGTATTGTCTATGTCAACAACCAGATGATGTGTAAAACAGCTTTAATGCTTTATTATTAACTACTACATTATAACCATTGCCTTTTGGTAATTGTGTACGCTTAACTCGAAATCACAATGCTAATATCTATATGATTACAAATACCAATACTTTTAAATATGAATTTTCTTGAGAGTTAGGCTATGAAACAGAATGCTGATGGTTCTACTAGGCGTGTCGCAATCAATATGTGTGATTTTAAGCATGGGGATTTCTCTTATGGACTATTAATCAGGAATCACAATTGAATCAATTTAATGGTTGACTCAGTGTAAAAGACAAAAAAGAATATTTTTTATTGCATAGGCGTAGGAGCGTTTTCAACATTGGGGGGGGGGGGGCCAACTTCAGATGAGGACCGGTCTAAGAATAAATGTTCCTAAACTTTTTCATGACTATTCATGCATTTACAAATTCAATAACATTTTAAGAATTAAAAAAAAAGCGTATGAAAATGTGTATCTTTAATTAAAAAAAAAGAAAAAAAAAAGGATATGCCAGGTCTCGATCTCACGCGGAAATCAAATGTATTGATCTAAACAAAAAGTAGCAGCGACCAGGCTGTCACAGGCACGGATTCAACTATGAGTGCACTAAAATTATTGTTTAAGTTTTAGCTAACCCGATGTGTTCAGATTGCCATTTGCGATGATGACGTCAAAAAGAGTTTGGTTATTGTTCGTAACAAAAGGCGAATTGGTATAAGATAAAGCATACAAAAACATATTTATTTTTATTCTGCGGTTAAATTTGGTTTCTTTCATTTTTCTTTTCAAATATCTTCATTTGCCACTGTGAATATTGGGGGGCCAAAGCATACTCTGCCCCCCTGTCTGGATATTGGGGGGCCAGGCCCCCTGGCCCCCCTGCTCCTACGCCTATGCTCGTTTAAAGACCGCCTTGTGCTGGGAAGTATTTTCTGATCACGGTTTTCTGATTATGAAAATGAAGACCACCCCATTGTAAATATCCCTTTTGAAAACCAACCATCGTTTTACACGGCGTTCACAGCGTATGAAGTAAATGAATAATGTATACTCTTACCACTAAATAGGCTACGTTCCTGGTACGTTCGGACTTTGGGGAAAGTCAGGCTAATTTGATTAAGATTATACATAAATGTTGCCAGGATGATTGAATTCGTATAAATATTATGACAAGGAACATATATTTTTATGTGTGACATGCTTTATTTAGCCTTCATGTCGTCTGCTATATTTGATCATTGAAAGATTACCGTGTTTGTATATAGGAAAGTAGGACATCCAACAGCTATTTATCCTTTCAGATCCCTAGCCATTTTAAATGCGTTCTGCAATATTTCACTTATGTCCTTTTTTAGCTTCACACAGCCATATAGAATGTTGAGATGGTGTTTGTTTTTGTCCGATTGGATTGTGTGAAGTTTGAACTAAAACTTTTCGGGTGGGGAAGAGTTAGTCAAAATAATTCGACGTGAAAATTGAAGATTCGACGGGAGATATGCACAATACAACAATATCTCAATAATTGCCCGATCGCGTCAAATAAGTTTGACTAGGGGAGAGTTTAGTAGAAATGATGATGATGTTGACGGTTATGATGATTATAACAATAAATGATTTTCAATAACAATGGCAATATGGGTCTTCAAACAGTGCGACAAACATTCTGTCGCATTTGTCCTCCATTTAATGAATCGTTCGAAAGTTTGACGTGACAGAAGACATTGCCCGATACAAGATTTTCTCAATATTACCCGATTGCGTCAAATTAATTTGACTAAAAATACATATGCAAAGGGTGATACTTCTGCCATAACCATGAGAAAAATTAGGGTACTATAGGTAATAACGTTACATTAATAATAACAGTAATGACGTTAAAAATGTTCAGTAAAATAAGGAAGAAAGGATATTGAAAAAACTTACGTTTTCACGTTTTAAATAAAAAATTGAATTATTGCTGACTCCGAAAACACAATTTCTTCTCCAAGTTTTGGTCGCTCGATTCACAAAAGTTACAACTGATATGAGAGTGTGCCTAGCAGGAAAGGAAGTTCCGAGATCGAGGCGAGCTTATAACTCTGCCTGGTCACATGACGAGAAACGCCCACTTCCGTTGTATGTCACATGATCCAATTATATATACATAGAGTAACATACTAAAATGGACTATCTCAAAGATAGTTGAGTCTGTCTGTGAGTGATATCTGTATAGTTTTAATAATGTTTATGTGTGACATGCTTTATTTAGCCTTCATGTCGTCTGCTATATTTGATCATTGAAAGATTACCGTGTTTGTATATAGGAAAGTAGGACATCCAACAGCTATTTATCCTTTCAGATCCCTAGCCATTTTAAATGCGTTCTGCAATATTTCACTTATGTCCTTTTTTAGCTTCACACAGCCATATAGAATGTTGAGATGGTGTTTGTTTTTGTCCGATTGGATTGTGTGAAGTTTGAACTAAAACTTTTCGGGTGGGGAAGAGTTAGTCAAAATAATTCGACGTGAAGATTGAAGATTCGACGGGAGATATGCACAATACAACAATATCTCAATAATTGCCCGATCGCGTCAAATAAGTTTGACTAGGGGAGAGTTTAGTAGAAATGATGATGATGATGACGGTTATGATGATTATAACAATAAATAATTTTCAATAACAATGGCAATATGGGTCTTCAAACAGTGCGACAAACATTCTGTCGCATTTGTCCTCCATTTAATGAATCGTTCGAAAGTTTGACGTGACAGAAGACATTGCCCGATACAAGATTTTCTCAATATTACCCGATTGCGTCAAATTAATTTGACTAAAAATACATATGCAAAGGGTGATACTTCTGCCATAACCATGAGAAAAATAAGGGTTCTATAGGTAATAACGTTACATTAATAATAACAGTAATGACGTTAAAAATGTTCAGTAAAATAAGGAAGAAAGGATATTGAAAAAACTTACGTTTTCACGTTTTAAATAAAAAATTGAATTATTGCTGACTCCGAAAACACAATTTCTTCTCCAAGTTTTGGTCGCTCGATTCACAAAAGTTACAACTGATATGAGAGTGTGCCTAGCAGGAAAGGAAGTTCCGAGATCGAGACGAGCTTATAACTCTGCCTGGTCACATGACGAGAAACGCCCACTTCCGATGTATGTCACATGATCCAATTACATATACATAGAGTAACATACTAAAATGAACTATCAAAGATAGTTGAGTCTGTCTGTGAGTGATATCTGTATAGTTTTAATAATGTTTATGTGGGACATGCTTTATTTAGCCTTCATGTCGTCTGCTATATTTGATCATTGAAAGATTACCGTGTTTGTATATAGGAAAGTAGGACATCCAACAGCTATTTATCCTTTCAGATCCCTAGCCATTTTAAATGCGTTCTGCAATATTTCACTTATGTCCTTTTTTTTAGCTTCATACAGCCATATAGAATGTTGAGATGGTGTTTGTTTTTGTCCGATTGGATTGTGTGAAGTTTGAACTAAAACTTTTCGGGTGGGGAAGAGTTAGTCAAAATAATTCGACGTGAAGATTGAAGATTCGACGGGAGATATGCACAATACAACAATATCTCAATAATTGCCCGATCGCGTCAAATAAGTTTGACTAGGGGAGAGTTTAGTAGAAATGATGATGATGTTGACGGTTATGATGATTATAACAATAACTGATTTTCAATAACAATGGCAATATGGGTCTTCAAACAGTGCGACAAACATTCTGTCGCATTTGTCCTCCATTTAATGAATCGTTCGAAAGTTTGACGTGACAGAAGACATTGCCCGATACAAGATTTTCTCAATATTACCCGATTGCGTCAAATTAATTTGACTAAAAATACATATGCAAAGGGTGATACTTCTGCCATAACCATGAGAAAAATTAGGGTACTATAGGTAATAACGTTACATTAATAATAACAGTAATGACGTTAAAAATGTTCAGTAAAATAAGGAAGAAAGGATATTGAAAAAACTTACGTTTTCACGTTTTAAATAAAAAAATTGAATTATTGCTGACTCCGAAAACACAATTTCTTCTCCAAGTTTTGGTCGCTCGATTCACAAAAGTTACAACTGATATGAGAGTGTGCCTAGCAGGAAAGGAAGTTCCGAGATCGAGACGATCACATGCCTGGTCACATGACGAGAAACGCCCACTTCCGTTGTATGTCACATGATCCAATTATATATACATAGAGTAACATACTAAAATGGACTATCTCAAAGATAGTTGAGTCTGTCTGTGAGTGATATCTGTATAGTTTTAACCATAGGCGTAGGAGCGTTTCCAACATTGGGGGGGGGGGGGGGGCAACTTCAGATGAGGACCGGTTTAAGAATAAATGTTCCTAAACTTTCTCATGACTAATCATGCGTCTACAAATTCAATATCATTAAATAAATTAAAAGAAAGCGTATGAAAATGTGTTTCTTAGTTAAGACAAAATAACCAAAAGAAAAAGAAAATAGGATTGGCCAAGTCTCGATCTCACGCGGAAAGCATATTGTATTGATATTATCTAAAAGTGACAGCCACCATACTGTCACAGCCACGAGTTCGTCTACACTTCTAATGAAAAAAATGAGTTTATATTTAAATACAATATAGGGTCTGACTGCTTAGAGAACGTTTTGCATCACTGTTTTCGTTAGTCGAAACTACTTTCCGTGAGCTGATATTTCATTGGATAAACCTGATGTATTCAGATTGCCATTTGCGATGATGACGTCAAAATGTTTTAGTAATTGTTCGTAACAAAAGGCGAAATGGTATTAAATAAAGCACAAAATACACTTTTATATTAATTCTGCTGTTAAATTTCATTTCTTTCATTTTTTCTTTCCAAAAATCTTCATCTTCCATTGTGAATATTGGGGGGGGGGCCAAAGTATACTCTGGCACCCCCAGTCTGGATATTGGGGGGGGGGCGGGCCCCCCTGGCCCCCCGGCTCCTACGCCTATGTCTATTTAGTTGGCTAAATTGTATTTTTATTCCCTTTTCAACAATATTTCGGTTATATCACTGCTTTGAAGGTCAGCTCACTATTCATATCCCTAGTATTTCCTAACCAGTACTGCTCATTATTATTTCCAAGCCTTCGACTGCTTTCCCACATAAATATAATTTATCATTGGTGAGTGACAAGTATGCTATAACGTTTAGGTTATATTTTAGAAATACACATCATAATTTGGCTTCTCATTATGTCAATAATACAATGTACCTATATGCTAGAATATGGAAAAGTGAAATATATCGGAAAATAAAACATATAGCAGAAACAAAAAGGACTATCCGAAATGCACGTGCTCATTCTATGCAGGAGTAATTATGGGAACTCGCTGTGCACGTAGAAGTCGTGTATTTTAAAGCAACTTTACACTATCGAAACCCCTACTCAATCTCAATGACGGGCTTCAAATTGTTTTGTCGTTTTAATGCAACCATCTAATTCATGCGTTAAAAATAAGACTACATCCTCCATGAAATGTCTATCAAAGCATGCATTTCTCCCAAATATAAAACTTACTACTTGCACATTTGATTCCCTTTAAGATGTGGCTAGGTGTTATGTACATTTTGAAATAACTTCTATACGCAAATGACTTGAGCTTAGATGTCTAATGACTATTAAATTGGATATGTGAGTTTGGCGTCTAATAGAATATCTCAAAGTCAGTTTTATAGAATGAGTGCAAGTACATTCACAGAGATGAAACATGAATCATTCTGTTCAATGCTGTCTTTAAGTTGCAGATAAAATTGAGACTTACCTGAATTGCACGTGCGATGTTGTCATCGCTCGCAGTCGCACTGCATGGCGTGCTGCCTCCTCCTCACGTCCTTCTTACAAACGACACACAGGGGCTCCATCATACACAAGATTAACATGTATCACAAAAACCGAAATATTTAGTCAAACTTTGTATCCAAAATACACTCTCCTTGGTCGAAATGCACACGCGATTTGATATTAAATGATTGGAAACGCCAAAAAACGAACCATTATAATGATATGACGCACCAGGAGGGTGTCTATTGTTTAGTCTTCTGATTAGACAGCATTTCTATGAAGGCTGATCAAAGGCTTTACAATATACAAAAAATGTGTCTATAACCTTTCCCTTGATGTATATTTGTGATTTATTGTATTTATTCTTACCTGGTAGTGGAGAAACGCTGCCTTTTCCATGGTGTTTAAGCTTCGTTATTTTGAAGTTGTTTATGTCGTTGGTACCTACAAGCACTACATATTAGATACGCAGATTGACCCAATTATTGTAAAGATCAACCCACGCATGAAACACACTGTGCTTGTTCAGTATGGTGGCGATTTCTATGTTTGCGTTGGTTTTTCCTTCTCTCCCTCGATGCAACCTTTACTGTAGTAACGTTGTCAAACGATCGGATCACATCCCAGGCAGTTTGTTTACATCCGCAATTCATGTATACTACAATGTTATATAGTTAGTTAGGATTAGAGGTCACAGCTTTAACGATCGTTCTTATCTTTCGAATCATTCATGAGTCTCAGAGTACCCACAGAACGCTATACTTTCCGAAATAATCTGCAAATTCTGTCACCTTGTGCAACCAGAACGGCATGTTTACCTTAGTCTTACGTCTACTTCCGCCTAGTTCGTTCTGTACAGGGAATTCCGCTGACTCATTGATCGGGAAAGACCGTTTATTTTTAGCTGTAAGACCTTTACTTTTGTTAGCACCCTTCACGTATTATGGTTAATTTCAGTTTTCCATATGCATATCGATGGTTCTTTTCTTATTGATATTTATTGTGTCGCCATGTTTCCAGCGACCTTTATCGGCCAGTTTTTTGGGTCGTGACCACTTTTATTGGTCTCGGCCAGATTTATCGGCCAGTTTTTTGGGTCGCGACCACTTTTGGCCAGATTTTCGGCCAGTTTTCTTGGTCGCGGCCAGGTTTTGTTGGCCGGTCGGCCGTGTTTTTATGGTCACGGCCTAAGATTCACGTGCGCGGCCAATGTTTAGTATATAAAGGCTGGAAATTATTGGTCATGAGTCAGTCTGGCTCTAGAAACCAAAAACACAAACTCCACGCCTGTTTGCTTTAGGAAGGTACGAGTTGACACTTTAATCCAAAAATCCTCAGCTTCTTTTATTACGAAACCTTTGCAACTAAACTGTTTTATATAACGAATTGCCTGCGGTATACCATTCACAGTAGTAGAGTACCAACAACATAATCCTGTTAGCATTTAAGATACCGTTACTGATACCTCTACCGTGTTAATTAAAGAGAGTTTATAACCGCCGAAACAAGCCTTGACCGTTTTAATATTCAAACCCATTGTTACGAAGACACTCTACCCACGAACCCGTAACATTTCTTGGTGGCAGAGGTGGGATCTGTTATTTCGTTACGGATCCAGTGATACGAACCACACGCAAGTTTTGCCGAAAACTGTTCGAGTTTTTTTATCATAAGTTAACCGCGGAGTATTTTGAAGACGTGTTTTACATGTGAAGAGACCGACAAGTTCCTACCACCTGAAAGACTGAATCCAACCCTACGTAGTGGGTTAACATCGAATTAGAGCCCTTGTCCGGAGGTCGTATTTTATATTGATTTGATTGACCAGTATTTGATATAGTAACTACACATAGGCATAATGAGTAGCCCAAAGCAGATTGACAGCGAGATAAGCTTTAATATGGTAGCAAACAATATTCATGATGCCAGTGTAACGCCGGCAGCAGACGAGTTTGGGGAAAACGAATCCGGTGGTATACCAGGAGTGACTAACGTTTCTTCTTGTACCAGTAAAGAGCCAGAAATAAACCATGTGTTGGGTAGGTTGACCAGAATGTTAGCAGAGGTTGTCGAAGATATATCTGTCCTGAAGAATACACATAATCAGAATGTGTGCGGTGAAGATCAGCCCATAAATCTAAGCCATAACAACAACGGAGTTAGCCAGTCTTTACCCAGAAGTCATGCGAGTAGACGTGGAGGGTATAGAGATACGACTCCTGTAAGACAGCAGCGTTTTGCTAACGTGAAGCTTCCTCCCTTCAGTGGAAAAGAAGACTGGGCCACATGGATAACGAGGTTCGAGGTATAAGTGGAATGAAGAGGATATGTTAGACCAATTGTTACCCAAACTAGAGGGCGCGGCAGCACAATTTGCCTTTTCGCAACTTTCTCCACAGGTCTTGAACGACTACCATGAGCTAGTCCACGAGTTGAATAGTCGGTTTCGTACCATAGAGACCGCAAGATCATTTGCAGCAAAGTTTAGTTGGCGAAATCAGAGACAGGGAGAATCAGTCGAGGACTTTGCAGCGGACCTAAAGAGATTGTATGACAAAGCGCATGGTTACCGAAATAGACAGACCAGAGATGAGGACCTAGTCCTCAGGTTCTTAGACGGACTACATGACGAGGACATGAGGTTCGAATTAGCGTTTAATAAAGAGCCGCGTAACATAGATGAAGCAGTTTATTTCGCCGTTAACCTGATCCAGTTGAAAGGCGCGTATAGGCATGAAAGGAAGGGGCGTTATGTGAAACGCACATATGAGGAGGATCATATAGACTTGAGAGCTTGTACAGACACGGAAGCAGAATGTGAGAGGGTTTGTTTCGTAAATAAAAGTTCTCCTAAGTTAAGCTCAGGTCACAAGAAAGATGAATTGCCTCACCAAAAGCAGACAACAGATGACAAAGAGCCAACTGAAAAACAGATGTTGCAGCAGCTCATTAAGATAGTGACCAGAATGGAGGGCGACAAATCGAAACCAAGTGATCAGCAGACGAAAAGAAGCAGAGAGTGTTATAACTGTCACAAAATTGGACATTTTGCCAGAGAGTGTCCGATGAAAGAATCTATGGCAAGGAAGTGGCCAGAAAACTACAATCAAAATAGAACGGAGCAACGACAACCTTTAAACTACAACGGACCAGCCCTCGCGGCCAGAGGGAGGTCCCAGTAAGTAGTATTGACGAGCAAGGCCAGGAGAATATTACCAGTAGCAGTGATGTGAAATCTTGTTCTGGGAACAAGGTGGCTCGTTCTGGGAACGAGGTGGACCACGTGTCTGATAAAGGAAAAGAAAAGGTCCGGGACCTTTGGGACGGCTTATACATCAAGGGTGGTGTAGGCCGGGAGAGCGTTCTTTTCACAGCAGATACAGGTGCGTCCAAAACCATCATATCCACTCGAGTGTACGATAGAATGGAAAAGAGTAAGAGGCCTAGGTTGACAGGGTCGACAAGTTTAAGAGGGGCCGGCGGATCTCCAATTAAGGAAAGGGGAAGGGGCGAATTTACACTTACTCTAGGTCCATTAGAAATCCTTAGCGAAGCCATAGTGGCGGACATTGAGGATGAAGCACTACTGGGATTTGATATTCTTGGAGACGTCAAAAGGGGACCAGCAGATATACTTCTGACCAAAGGTATCATTATTTTCAGAGGAAAAGAAATTCCATGCATCCAAAAGGGAAGGAAAGAAAGTACGAGAAAGGTGACTTTAGCAGAGGACATAAAGGTCCCTGGTCGAGCCGAGACAGTGATAAGCGTTTACATCAAAAGGACGGAAGAGGACGATCACCAACCAGGAGACTTTCTGATAGAGGCCACTGGGGCATTTAAGGAAAGATATCCTTTGCAGATGGCTGCTACTCTAGTGGACTTGAACACGGGTCCTACCTGCCGAGTCCGGGTTTTGAACCCATTTGATTATGAGGTCGAACTGAAACAGAGCGCAGAGATTGGCTAGCGGAGAGGATTGAGAGAGTCGTGTCCACGATAGCTGATGAAGAGTATATCCAAGAAACGGACAACTTCGAGAGTGTGAGACAGGTGCATTTAGTTCAGCCGACCCATGCTTTCCTAGAAAATCAATTCAACATAGCCTATGAAGAAGATGTGCCTCCACATTTAACCGAGTTGTTCAAGAGATCGACTGAGGGAAAGACGAGATATGAAAAAGGTGTCATAGCAGGTTTGTTACAACAGCACAGCAACACCTTCTCGACATCTGAATGGGATTTAGGACTGACCGACCTAACCGAACATTCCATCAACACAGGAAGCGCCTTGTCAATAAAACAGAGACCCAGGAGAGTGCCAATAGCTTATGCAGAAGAAGAGAAGAGAGCTATCGAGGATTTAAAGCAGAAGGGAGTCATCCGTGACAGCACTTCCCCATGGGCATCCCCAATAGTCTTAGTGAAGAAGAAATCGGGAGCCATTTGTCCTTGTGTAGATTACCGAAAAGTTAATGCGCTGGTTAAACCTGATGGTTTCCCTTTGCCCCGAATACAAGACTGCCTCGATGCCGTAGCAGGAGCATCCCTGTTTAGTTGTTTTGACTTAACAAGCGGTTATTTTCAGATACCTCTCAAAGCAGAAGACATCCCAAAAAGCGCATTCTGCTGCAAATACGGACATTTTGAGATGACCCGGATGCCTTTCGGTCTGAACAACGCAGCGAGTACGTTTCAACGGACCATGGAACTGGCACTTCAAGGTCTACAGTGGACGATTTGTCTGGTTTATATCGATGACATTATAGTGTATGGAGTGAATTTCGATCAACATGTTCAACGAGTAGCTGAGGTACTGAACAGAATTTCAAAGGCTGGACTAAAACTTAAACCGGAGAAATGCAGCTTTCTTCAAACAGAGGTGGTGTTTTTAGGACACGTGGTATCCGCCGAAGGAGTACGACCTGACCCAACAAATGTCGCGAAGATAGCCGGGTGGCCAATACCCTCAAATAGCAAGCAGGCCAAGCAGTTTGTCGCTACCGGATCCTATTACCGACGATTTATCAAAAACTTTGCAAATATAGCCAGACCTTTAATCGATCTTACTAAGAAGGATGCAGAGTTTATATGGGATGTAAAGTGCCAAACCTCTTTCGACCAAATTAAGTAAATTCTTATGGGGCCTGAGATTATGGGATATCCACAAAATGACTGTGGAAGTTTTACTCTAGATACAGACGCATCAGGAACAGGTATTGGTGGTGTTTTGTCTCAAAACCAAGACGGACGGGAAAGAGTCATAGCATATGCGAGTCGTACCCTGGGCAAAAGTGAGAGAAATTACTGCGTGACAGAAATGGAACTACTTGCCGTGGTATATTTTGTACAATACTTTAGGTAGTATCTGCTCGGACGCAAGTTCATTGTACATACCGACCACCAGGCACTGGTATGGTTATTTAGTCTTAAAGAACCCAATGGGAAAGTAGCCCGCTGGCTTGAAATACTAGCTCCATATGACTTTAAGGTCGAGTATCGTCCAGACAGTAAACAAGGCCATTGTGATGCCCTGTCGAGGTGCCCTTCGCCTAAAGATTGTCAGTGTAGCAAAGTAGACATGAGAGAACCACTAAAGTGTGGACCCTGTAAGAAGTGCAAACGTAGAGCAGAACTGATGGTTTTGAATTGGAGAGATACACTTCAGCCGAAAATAAAGCCGGATGACGTAAATGAGAGAAGTGAATCCGAAGGTTCCACTGGTACTCGTGAAATTAAAGATGGGTCTGATCTTGTGAGAGCAACCAGGGGCAAGATAGCGGCCGAGCCGGTGCCCGGACCATCTAACGCCAAAGATAGAATCGGTACGCGATGGTTGTGGACCAACAGTCCGCAGGACATGGCGGAAAAACAGTTAAACGACCCTGACATTGCACCGATAATGCGCGCAAAAAGGGTCAGTAAGAGACCGGAAGCGGAGAGTATAAAACATGAAAGTCCTGCAAGCCGCCATTACTGGATCCTTTGGAATGACATCTATTTGAGAGAAGGGGTATTATGTAAAACCTTTCGGAAGGGTGACGGTACTGGCGAGCATGTTCAAGTCATCACACCGAAGGAGTTAATACTTTCAGTTTTACACCAGATGCACGATTCTGTTCTCTCTGGTCATTTAGGGGTAAAACGCACGAAAGAAAAGGTCTCCCAGGGATACTATTGGTACCAAATGAAACAAGACATCAAATGGTACATCAGAAAGTGTGACATTTGCGCAGCAGACAAAATACCTCCCAAATCGCCCAGAGCCCCGATGGGTCATGTTAGAAGCGGAGCACCATGGGATACTCTAGCATTAGATTATGTTGGGCCTTTCCCGCTCACTGCGCGAGGTAACAAGTACATACTTGTCATGACCGACATATTTACCAAATATTTGGAGATAGTAGCAGTACCAAGTCAAAGGGCAGAGGACTGTGCCTCTAAAATAGTAAATGATTTTATCGCTAGGTGGGGTACACCGCTAACAATCCATAGCGATCAGGGAACTACATTTGAGAGTAGGGTATTTCAGGAGCTATGCAAGCTGCTCGATATTCGTAAAACCAGAACGAGCCCTAGAAATCCGAGAGGAAACGGCCAAACAGAGAGATTTAACCGAACTCTGCTTAAGATGATCACAGCTTACCTCACCGAGGAACAAGATGAGTGGGATTTGCATTTGGGGTGCTTAGCAGGAGCGTACCGATCTACGCCTTGTGAATCTACACACTTGACCCCAATCTTCTATGTATAGGAAGAGAAATCCGCGTCCCCGCTGAAGTGATATACGGAAACGCCGCTTGGTTGGCGAAAGGGGAAAGTTCTTACTGTGACTATGTTGATTCTCTAAAAGATAGAATGGCTCATGCGCATACTGTGGCCAGGAAATATTTGCATCGCAGCGCTAAAAGGAGCAAGGAAGTGTATGCTACCAGGATCGTTTACCAAAATTACCAGCCAGGTGATCTCGCGTGGTTTCTCCACGAGACTAGGAAAGTCGGCATAACACCTAAGTTAGAGAAGCGATATGAAGGGCCTGTGTTGGTAAAGCGCAAACTCTCTGAGTTTGATTTCATGATACAACTAGATAAAATGGCACATCCAAGGTAGTGCATCACAAAAAGCTCAAGAAATATGAAGGGGACCATCCTCCTTAGTGGACCCTCCCACTCTCCAAGAAACTCAAGACAGACTAACTTTGGAAAGTTCAAATCCCCCTGAGGCATCGCGAATGCCCGTGCAGAGAAAGCGAGATGAGCCTACCCAAGTACATCCAGTTTTACCTGTCGCTTGATTCATGTTTTGGTTTGAGTCATGTCCGTGTTTTGTCCATCCAGGAAAGCGGGCAATACACGGGTAAGTCGCCTGTTGATGTCTAAACAGGTCCGCATTTTGTTCAGGCCTTATCTTTTAACATTTTGCGGGTATGCTGCCAGCCCTTTAGATGTCTGGATACCTCCTATAGTCCAAGATGATGTTTATTACAGAGAAAGTTGAAGTGACTCTCGAATTCCTTCTTTGTCAAGTTATTTCTTTTAAAAAGACAAACCTTAATTTTAGAAAATGTGTTCAGGACTTACTAGTAATAATTTAGTGTACAACACTAGCAGTGTAATTAGAAAATTTTAATGAAGTATACCCTTCTGACATGTGACTTTGGAAGTGAAAGTAGTGTGTAAAATGCGCTTGGGACATTTATCTTCCAGAGAAAGAGTTATCACCTTTATGTGTTCTTACATGCTCAGCATTAAAGCTGTATTATCAATAGCCTAACAAGTAAGGTTAAAGATTAAAGTCAAATATGTTCCTATTTAATTCATTTTTTTAAAAAAAAAGGGAAAAACAAGCAAGTATTATTGCTGTGTCTATATCCACATTGGTCGAAAACATTGTGCAACATTGCTGCCACAGTTTTTCTAGTCAAGTAAAGGATTTTGCTGTTAAAGTGTTGTTTAGCTGTGTGGTTATGAGAAAGAGTTAGACCTGGCTGATGCCCATTCTTCCCTTACTCATGATAAGCACACAGATGTCATATATTTTAAAATTTGTTCCTTATCTTTATAGTGTTATAGTTTGAATAAGGTTGTTGAGAAAATTTTGTCTATGCAAACCACTTTTGCAATAATATTTATTTTGTCTTGTTAGTGTATTGGCAATCGGAGTTTTGCCAAATTAAGAGGGGGGTAATGATATGACCCACCAGGAGGGTGTCTATTGTTTAGTCTTCTGATTAGACAGCATTTCTATGAAGGCTGATCAAAGGCTTTACAATATACAAAAAATGTGTCTATAACCTTTCCCTTGATGTATATTTGTGATTTATTGTATTTATTCTTACCTGGTAGTGGAGAAACGCTGCCTTTTCCATGGTGTTTAAGCTTCGTTATTTTGAAGTTGTTTATGTCGTTGGTACCTACAAGCACTACATATTAGATACGCAGATTGACCCAATTATTGTAAAGATCAACCCACGCATGAAACACACTGTGCTTGTTCAGTATGGTGGCGATTTCTATGTTTGCGTTGGTTTTTCCTTCTCTCCCTCGATGCAACCTTTACTGTAGTAACGTTGTCAAACGATCGGATCACATCCCAGGCAGTTTGTTTACATCCGCAATTCATGTATACTACAATGTTATATAGTTAGTTAGGATTAGAGGTCACAGCTTTAACGATCGTTCTTACCTTTCGAATCATTCATGAGTCTCAGAGTACCCACAGAACGCTATACTTTCCGAAATAATCTGCAAATTCTGTCACCTTGTGCAACCAGAACGGCATGTTTACCTTAGTCTTACGTCTACTTCCGCCTAGTTCGTTCTGTACAGGGAATTCCGCTGACTCATTGATCGGGAAAGACCGTTTATTTTTAGCTGTAAGACCTTTACTTTTGTTAGCACCCTTCACGTATTATGGTTAATTTCAGTTTTCCATATGCATATCGATGGTTCTTTTCTTATTGATATTTATTGTGTCGCCATGTTTCCAGCGACCTTTATCGGCCAGTTTTTTGGGTCGTGACCACTTTTATTGGTCTCGGCCAGATTTATCGGCCAGTTTTTTGGGTCGCGACCACTTTTGGCCAGATTTTCGGCCAGTTTTCTTGGTCGCGGCCAGGTTTTGTTGGCCGGTCGGCCGTATTTTTATGGTCACGGCCTAAGATTCACGTGCGCGGCCAATGTTTAGTATATAAAGGCTGGACATTATTGGTCATGAGTCAGTCTGGCTCTAGAAACTAAAAACACAAACTCCACGCCTGTGTGCTTTGGGAAGGTACGAGTTGACACTTTAATCCAAAAATCCTCAGCTTCTTTTATTACGAAACCTTTGCAACTAAACTGTTTTATATAACGAATTGCCTGCGGTATACCATTCACAGTAGTAGAGTACCAACAACATAATCCTGTTAGCATTTAAGATACCGTTACTGATACCTCTACCGTGTTAATTAAAGAGAGTTTATAACCGCCGAAACAAGCCTTGACCGTTTTGATATTCACAAACCCGTAACAATATAGTACTGCATGCTTTTTTACACATTGATATTAGTCGAAACCGACATTTATGATCATAAGAAAGTTTGACCTAATTGTAATTAATGAATTGGACATCAAATGTCGGCCAGTACACTGTCATCCTTTAATCTGGTTTCCTGGCACCTCGAATTAGCTTCGATTATGTAAACTAAGGACGTCCAATTACTGCGTGATAATTGGAGAGTTCATAATTGGAGATTAACATAAAAATAAAACAATTTCGAATCACGATATTTTATTTTCACATGTATATACAAGTTAATATAGTAATAAATATAATATAGATACATTATTTGAACAAAGAAATTGAGTTTATGTATCAATTAATTTGTTGGCTTGGCATAACAAAATAATTGTGGGACGTTTTGACAAATATTTTTAATGAATGGGACGTTTTGACAAATATACTAGGACGTTTTGACAAATACTGGGACATTTTAACAACGGGACGTTCTGACATTGGGACGTTCTAACTGTAAACCATATCGAATGATGAATTAAATGAAAGCAAAGTTTGTCAAATCAGGTCTCTGACTCATGACCCTTGTATTCCATGGCACACAAACTTCTGATTACCAACTTGACGCAAATGGTAATAACTGAGAATAATTGCATTGGGCAAGATTGTCCCATAATGAAATGAAAGGCAATCTTTTCATCAAATAATTTGACTAACACACTTCATGTTCAGCTTACAAAGCTCTGTATTTATTATTTTGACAGACATCTGTAACTGTATTTTAAAATGTAAGACACAAACTCATAATATTTTGTACAGAGAAAAATTTGGCATCAGCTTTAAGCAGAACGCACAGAGTTTGTAAGTGTATGAAAAAAAAAGTATTTTCGTTTAAACTAAACCTGGCATGTGAGGCTATATTTACTCTATTTTTGCATTTTAAATTTCCTTGCAGGCACTTTAATACAAACTGTGCACGAGTTGAGTAGAGGCGATGTGTCTCCACAGACAGAACAGTTTCTGAAAAGAATGAGAAGACAACTCCCCCTGGAGAAGTCCCTGTACAAATATTTGCTACCAACTATGATGTTGATAAATATAACGCAGACAAACTGTTGGAATTAAATGGTAAGATGAAATTCACTTAATCTATAAAGTAACTGCCAATACAATTTATGTACATTTGATTCAGTTTTGTTTCTAAAGGTTAGTTATTTTGGTTTTTCATAGCTCAGTCCCTTATATGGATGTGTGTCCTTTTGTGACATGACTTGAAGAACAACTGATAACTGCAATCAATACATACATGTTTGTTTGTAGGTGTTTAACACCCTATCAACAATTTTTCATTATTTAATGACTTCCCGGAATCCACCAGTACTAGGCTAGGACACTGAAGTGACTTGCCAAAGGTCACTCCCATGAAAACAGAGGTGTGGTTGGAAGTCAAACCCTGGACCCCAAGTTAGTCCGCCATCTTAACCACTAGGCCATGCAGGACCCAAACATACATGTATTTATGAGACATATAAAAAGGCCCACAGAAAAATAGTCAACAATACACAAATTCATATCCTTAAAGGTTTAGAAATAGGTTCATGTGTTTTTTGTTTGGCAGACAGTGCATCTATATCTGTTGAACTCTTTTTAGTTTTCTGAACTTTTTTGTGTACACTTGAATCTGTAATGTGTTTCTTCAGTTTTTTTTATTGATTCGTTGATTTGTACATACAGAGAATGGCTGAGCTGCTTCTAGCCCAGCATTTGATTTTCTCGCCCTCGATTTCAATGACTGTCCAAGCAGTACTGAATTAACAGTTTTACAAAAGCTTGTGTATGTTGGGTTACTGTTATTGCCATTGTATACGCCTTTCTGTTGACAAAATAGATTCTCAGCTATATCATTATTGAAGCGTGATGGCTTTAAGCTTCCAGTTGGAAATTGTGTTAGATGTTGCTCTGCAACAGCTGGAAATGTTAGTAGCATATTTTCAATGTCGTCTACACACTGTTTGGCTGGTAACATTTTACTCTTCATTTCATCTTTTATGTCTGTTCTGTCATATACTTCACGTCGCCAATTTTGAAGCCACTGTAAAACGTTTTGTAGTTGCGTGAACCTAGCATCTGCCATTGATGTTATAAGTCTTTGATCTCAAAAAATAGATATAAGAGTACTTGTATGTTCAAGAAGTTCAATTGCTCAAACTAACACCTTGCCATCTGACAGACTGTCTTGGTAGCTTTTCATTAAATGTAGCATATCTGAGTTCAACATTGTCTTTGCTAATTGGTTTCTCATTTTTTCTGCTATGTTGGGATGTAAATGTGACTCTGTTTAAGTGTTACCCTGTGGTGAATTCTTCGCCCTTTACAGTTCCTGTCCCATTTAACTGCCATCTCCCACTGCTTCCATACTATACAATTTCCTTTCAGTTCTAGTTTCATTGTGTGTATTCCAGGGATATCACCACTTTTAAGAAGGCTATTTCTAAGTTTCTTCATATTGTGGGAGAAATATTGTATGTGAAATGTCTTCAATTCTGGAATCACCAAATTAGGACTAGCATATTGATTGTAAGCTGGTTTTTCTTCAAAATGCATGTTCATAAAGCTTCTATTTTCTTCTCCTCCATCCTGCATTATGAAGTCAATCTGAAATCCCCAATCACACAGTTGTTCAATTGCACTCCAAATTTTCATTGAGAGTTCGCTGGCTTTACTACCATCTGTAGGAAAATGGCATACAGGAAACCGAAAGCCTGTATAACCAACAAAGGACATTTGTATCACCTCTGTGGCCAGTTTTGGATTCTCTTTGATCCTTTAATATCCAAAGGTTTTGAGCTTCTTCTCCAAGATCATCCTGTCAATGTTGGTTGGTTGCCTTTCATTTCAAGGATTAAATCCTGCTGGACTTTAGTTTTGTCATGATGTAAGCCTCCAGCCCACCCATTAGGTGGCACTTTCATGTCTATAGCAGACATGTTCATCCATTTCAGTATTTCTTTGTTCAACCCTGCATCCTGTGGTATATAGTTTTTGTATCGTCTTAGTTGTCGTCCTGATGGTAAAATTAAAAGGTTGCTTTCAAGCAAAATCTGATAAGATTCTGGACTTCTCACCCACAGAGACAAACACAGGCTTATAACATCTTTGTGCCACCTTCTTGCATTTGGAGATTTTAATTTCAAGGCTTCATGCTGACATTTCATAAACATTTTCATTTTTTCAGGTGCATTTGGAAAAATTTGTTCCATCATTAAAGCCAAATCTACATGGTCTTTTTCAGAAACAGACACTATATCATTTTCATTTTCTTCTATATCATTTCTTCCAAAGTCCTCGTCAGGATGGTTTTTTTCAATGTGTGTCTTTTTAGTCTGATTCCAGACAATCTGTTGGCACTTTCTGCATATATTGCTGATTCCAGATGAATACCACAAAATGACCTGGTCACACTTCAGTGAATGACAACAAATGTCATAGTTCTCATTTCCCAAGACATTGATTTGTTCACATTTTAGGTTCATATTTTTCAGTAAATCCCTGTCCTCAATCTTCTTCCCTATACACAATGGAATTGCTTCAACAGCTTTGATGATAAGTTTGATGTCATTAGTTGTCAATTTTCCTTCACTGCTTATCCCCAATTGGTCTACATTTACATATTTCCCTCTGACTTTCAGTTTCCATTTGATTGTTTCCATTTGTCTTTCAATTTCAACATCTTTCATTAAGATGTTTCCATCACAAATATACAAACTCTTCACAGCAAAGGATATTCTACTGTTTGTAGAAGAAAGGAGCATTGTTGAATTGGGAAGTTTGTCCACTATCTGTTGAAATTCGATGCTCTCGTTGAGACTCTGGGATTCTTAGATGTTAAGCTTCCAATACATTCCACAATATGCGGTGATCTTTTTCCCATTTATCAAAGTAACTGAGGTTCTAACATTAGGGAACAGCCTCTGCAGCAACTTGAGGAAATTCTTATCGTTCTTTGTATGGGAGGCTTCCTCATACCTTTTGGAAAGATCTGACAAGTATACTTTTCCAACAGCATCTTCTTCCAAATTGTCAAACAACCTGAAAAAGAAAGGAATAATGGAAATTTGTCAAAAATATATTCAATATGGGAAAGCTAACATAAAGATAATACTTTTTTGAATATTTTATCAGTAAATCTTGTCTTAACCCTTTCCAAAACAATATCAACATTTGAAGACTTTGTTGCAGACAACTTTAGAAAACATTAAGGGAAAAGGAGAAATTGCGTGACGAGCAATTTTTCCTTTTCCCACAAGCTTTTCTGCTCTTTCTGATGAATATTGTTCAATTCCATCACATTTTGAAATGTCTTCTGCAAACTTCTTCAATTTGGGACAGCAAAAATTTGTTGTTTGGGAAAGGGTTAAGCAACCATAGTGAAAAGGGAGAGTAAAGTGGCATATAAGCTATCTTGATTACAGCAACAATAGCAAAAGGATAGAATTGTTCTTTATTAAGACAACTGTTTATGCAATGCTTACGTCCTATATTAAGAAGGAATTTGACAAAAAATCTGTTCAGGCATTCTTAAGAGTAGTTGCTTAAAACGAGATTGATAGAATTGGACAAATAGTTTCATACAGACACCAGCCATTAATCAAGATCCAGTAGGACTTTTCTGAATGACTTGTTACCTGCATATTTTGATAACCTCAGAATAACTTTTTCAGGCAATGTTTAAAAATGGTCTCTTAAAACAAGATTGATATAGTTTTAAAAAAAGTTTCAATTGTTTTCTTTTATGGATACAGTCAACCCAATTCAAGTTTGCAAAAACCCTAGCATTGTCCATAATTGGTTTCATATTGCTGGCCCTATGGAAAGATTGAAAAACTATAGTTTGTGAAATTCTTTCTTAATGCAGCATACATTATGATGAATTCTAAATTCAGTTAAACATATTGCTTCTTTTCTCATTCTAGTTTTTGCCTCAAATTATGTTAATATAAGTAAATGGATTTTGATTGCCATTTTATTTCAAATGATACCAGCAAAGTAAACATCTGTCCTTGTATTATAAGAGATTGGTGTAACCTTAATTGTTTTGAGGTTTTTTCACATACACTTTTATGTAGCCAATATTTATTCATTTGTAAATTGCAGGTTCCGACAGAATATTCAGAGCTGTTGATTCAGGAGACACGAAACATTTGTCAAAATGTCATATTCCCCAATTCCTTCATTTGAAAGAACATGTCCCTGTGATGCTGCTTGTTAATTTAAGTGCAAAACCAGTGAATGGGCTTTGTGGAATTGTAAAACAAATGATACCAGGAAGTATAGACATCTACTTTGAATCAATTGACCGGACTGTTACAATCAATCGGTACAGATTTTCAGTATTTAGTAGAGAAAAAGGAGTGGATGTTGCTGTAAGAATGCAGTTGCCACTCAAGCTTTCCTTTGCAATAACAACACACAAGGCACAAGGACTGACATTAAAACGGGTTGAAATTGACTGTAGGCATATGAGAAATCCTGGGCAAATAGGAGTTGCAGTGGGTCGAGCAAGAGAAATGAAAGGGTTGAGGGTTTTGAATTTTTCTAAACATTTGGTCAAGAGACATTCTTGTAAAATATATGACTTTTATGAAACTGAACCATTACCATTAAAAGACAATTTGTCATGCTGCAGGATTCAGACTGAAGAAAAGGCCGAAGTAAACACAGTGACAGAACAGGACTTTGATACTGGTGATGACAGTGATAATGAATGTAATGTCAACGAGGATGAACAAAACACAAATGACTTGTTGAGGGACATAGAAACAGTGGAGATAGTAGACACCCTTTATTCAGAATGGGAGGATGAGGCACCAGTCTTGAATCATCCATTACCTTCAGATATTGATATTCACAATATTTTAGCTGAACTAAAATATGAGGAAGTCAAAACAAAACAACAGGAACAATTGAATGACACATTATCTATGCTAGAGAAAAGTCCACATTTAAAACAATTTGCGAACCAAATTCACAACAAATTGTAATCATTATTTGAGGAAACAATCCCACAGAATGCTCCAATTGAAAACAAACATACCACTGCTCTATACAAGAAATTCACACTCTTCTTATCATGTGAAGATTATTACAAATTGGTGAAATCCTTATTTTGCTTGAAAGAGCCGACAAGAACACATTACCGTACTGCATTTTGTATTGTACAGAAGATTCGAGCCACAATAATAAATAAAGCATCAGAGCCTATACTAATGAAAGCTAGGGAAGAGGCTAAAACAAAAGTCAAAACCACTAAGGACTCCAAAGGAAGCAAAGCAAAGATTCGATATATAGGAGGATGGTGTGTCGCAACATTGCGATATAGGAAAAAAGTCAATGTTACACGAAACCTATATAGACAATCAATGAGACATCAAATAAAGATTTGGGATGCAGAAATGAGATTACTTGAACAGCTATCTGCAAAGGAAGAAATAACAGATTCATTAAGTGATAAGGACACCCTCGTTGAAATAGTTAGAAAACAAAACATACAGTCAGGACTTACAATTCTGTCAGAAAAGGCCTTTGGATTCTTTGTGAATTTAGATAAATACATCCTGACTCTGGAATCATTTGAAAACCTCAACTTGCATGGCAAAGAATTTTATTCCTTCATCTTTTCGGAACTTAAGAACAATAAAGAATTAAATGAGGAGTGGAAATCTTTATTTAGTGATGAAGATGAGTTTACTAAAAATGATTATTGTGATTCAATAGACAGTATGCTAGAGGAAGTCTTTACAAAATTCCTTAAAATGTCCTCATCTCAGTTTAGACAAGATTACAAAAGAGAACTGAAAATTCAAAAAGAAGAAGCACATAGGAAACAAATAAGAATGAAAGATTCAAAAAAAGAAATACAGAATCAAAGAATTGACTTTGAAACAATTCTTAAAGATGAAAATGCATTGAAACAAAAATCACATCTAAGATTAAAAAGTGAAATAGTTGGAAATGAGTCCTTTCTAGAACAATTCACAAATGATAGCTTGATCTCACTATGTGGTGCATATGATGTCCAAGTCAGTAAGAAATTAAAAAAGAAAGAACTTGCAAACTTACTCACTCAAGCTTTAATGGTGTCAGATAAAATGCCTTATCCAGAGAGAATGACTATGAGCTCTTTATCAATGGATACAGTGACCTTTGTCCAGAGAAAAAAAGGCAACATAAGCTGGTTCGAAGACACAGGAAAAGGCAAGAAAAAACAAAAAACTTTAGTAGGTGAAGATTCTTCTTTTCCTTGTGGAATATGCAAAAAACAGTGTGAAGTTGATTGTGTATGTTGTGGCTGCTCTTGTACAAGAACTTCTGGCAGATATTGATCGACAGAAAAGGTGGGTACATTCATTTTTGTATCAGACTTCCCGATACTGTGAGAGCCTGAGTATGGCCGAACTGAACACTTTTTTTTGTCGATGTAAAAATCTGTCAGACAAAAGAGAGTCCCTGTTAGACCTCGGGGATTTCAGTCAGTCTATCTATCTTTCAATGATGTCAAACCCCTAACGGGGACTTTGACATTTTCCCTGGTGGCCTACCAGTACTAGGCTAGGATATGTGTTTTGCCCAAGAACACTACTGTGAAATACATGGCCGTCTTCGGGGATCGTACCGGCCCACCTGGGGCCCGTTTTACTAAACAACTTACGGAAAATGTTTGCGTAAGTCATAATGGATAAACATGGATAGTATCTTCAATGAAAGTACAATGTTGCAATGTGGCACTTCATTGGAAGCGTCTCGGAGAGACGATTCCAATGACGTGTCACTTTGCAATATTGCTTCGTCCAATATTGAATTAAGAGGAATTGTTGTTTTAGACTTACGCAAATCTTAAGCGTAAACTGTTTAGTAAAACAGTACCCCGGTCTCTAGTCCCCGACGCTATCCACTACACCACCGCAGATCCTTTTTAAGGACCTAGTCAAATTAATTCGACGTAAAGATTGCTCAAGTATGTTTTCTGATTTGAAAATCTAATGTCCAAACCTTGAATGATTAAAGAAGTGTATGTCAGACTTTTGAAATTCTGATTTTTGGATTTAGAGCAATTCAAAGTCAACTGATAAGACAAGACGCGTAAACTGATACAGTATACCACCAAATAAAGGCATCAATTCCCGTTGAATAATTAAAAAACTGCTTGACATGTTTTTCCACATTCCATTGCCATGTGCAGAAAAGAATTAATTGTGAGCAAATTATCGTCACCTAGTGTTATAGTTAAAATAGTTTGAGGTGAAGATTGCTTTCCATTTTCTGATGGGGCAATCTAACGACGAAATCTCAAATATCCAAATAATGTTGGAGTATTTTTAGTCCTATTTGCTGATTAAAAGCACAAATGGCCATTCAAAGTTAATTGATTTGACAAGATATGTTAATTAAATGTAAATTCCACCAAACAATGGCATCAATTGCCATTAAACAATTTACAATCCGCTTATTAGGTTTTCCCATTCCAGTGCGCATTGTGCAGAAAAAAATTATTGGTAGCAAAAAACCTCAACTAACGTTAACTAAACCGTTCTTACAAAGTTAATATGCTGAATACAGACATGTAAAGTGCATGGATTGATTAAAAAAGGATTAATTTACAACTGTGAGTAACATTATTTGTTGATTTACAATAACAATGGTAATATAAGTCTGCAAACGCTGGGACATAATTTTTGTTTTTAATTGAATGAAGTCACATTCATAACTTTAGGATTACAAGATTATGTAATATCTTGTGATTTTGACAACTTTTGTACTAAGTGTACTTCTATTATTCTACATTATATTGCTTCATTTCAGGGCACTGGGACCACCATGCGACTCGGTACAACCTGTGATGATAAGACGTTCAAGGGGACGTTCACTATTCCATCTTCCAAAGAAGCAACTGGTTCAATTTGTTGAAAATGGGTTTACTTTCCCTCAGATGGCCAAACTGCTTCATGTCTCCAGATATGTAATCAAGAGAAGACTGAGGTTATACATTATATCTATCTGAAATTCATTTTTAATGAAAAAGGCAACTGATTATTAAATCTAACATCTGTATGGTTTAGCCTTGTTATAACTTGCAATTTGAAACTATGGTTCATAGCTCTCATAGCTGGTATAAAGCATCACAAAAGTTGAAAACAAACTGTATTAATAGTTAAAAGTATGCACCAAAAAGCTGAAAAACTTGGTAAAATGTGTTGAAGATTATGAAAAAATATGTCTAAACATAGCGAAACATCACATGAATTCAATATAGTTTCTTCACTATCTATTATCGCATGTTTACCACACAAAATGACTCCAACACAAATGTGTCCATTCAAGTGATATCTGATATAGCAATTAGTGCTTGGATATACAAGTGGAGGTCAGATTGTTAGGTCACATGATACTCTGAAATATACTGTCATTTATCCAACACCAAAGACTCCTATATTCAAATTGGAGAATTTCTCAGATTTCTTTGAATCCCAGCGTTCCTCTGCTGATATTGTTTTATCGCTAGTTGTAACCAAACCTATCATGTTCACTCTTTTAAATCATCATGTGAAAGTGTTACTGAATGTTCACTATTTTTAGTGTACATAACCACTAGTATGGCTTTAAATAGAAATGAAAAAAAGGAAGGATATGGTCGAAGATCACACACATATCTCAATTAAAAAAAGAATGATTTGTTGTCAACAATAAAATCCACATAGCTTGACTATTCGAAGAATAAGGAGAGCTATACTACTCATCCGGGTGTCTCTGTCAGCATCACACCTTGGTTAAGTTTTTACATGCAAGTTTGTATCTCACTGTATGGAATGGGTTGATACTTCACACATGTGTTCAGGGTCATGATTTAAGGTCCCTGACCAAGTTTCAATCCTCTAGTTTTAAATTTAAGCAAATTATGCGGCTTTTTGTACTTAGAAAATCTTGGTTAAAACTTTGCATGCATGTTCGTTTCTCAACAGCTATTGTATTTTAGAAAAATATTTCACTGACCTATATCCCTCACCGAAATAGCAAAATTGTCAAGCATGCAGTCTTACGGACAGCTCTTGTTTTAAATCAAGGAGAATGTTATCCTGTGCTACCATTGTGTTCCATGTAATATTGATTTAAAATTGACCTGTTTTACCTTGTAGGGAATATGGATTACACATACGTGCCAAGTATTCGGACCTGACTGACGAACAACTGGATACTGCTGAACAGAAAAAGGTTAAAGACAACCGCAAACTTGGTCAACGGATGGTTCAAGCCATGTTGCGCAGCGATGGTCTAGTTGTTCAACGGGAAAGAGTTGCAGCAAGCATGATCAGATGTGATGCCACTGGTGTGGCTATGAGATGGGCGCAAACCATTCGCCGGAGAGTACGCAAGGTTTCTGGCCCGAATGCTTTATGGCATATTGATGGAAACCACAAGCTTATAAGGTTAGTTTTAGTTGTTATATCATGTCATATGAGAGGGGCTTTGTTAATTTTGTCTGGAACTGTATTCAGACTATTTCTCATACAACATGGGCTAAGAATCAAATACACAGAGTTTATAAACATACCATGGGCTAACATCTTGATTTCACAGTGAAATTGGTCTTTCTCTATTTTCAACAAATTGTGAGTCCAGTCTATCTGTCTGCAAAATTACAGGCGATACATCGATCGCATGGCAAAGTTTCCATACTGGTTAAGATTCACTGTCTCCTTTGGGATAATGTACGGTGTGTATCTGTCTGTTTGAACACTTTCCTTGTTAACAATGAGAAGGCAGTTTGGGCAAAGTCTTTAAATTTGTTTTTAATGTATAGCTTGATAATATCTCAAGAAAGGATGGGTTGAAATTGGTAGGTTTACTAGGCTAAGTCTTATGAAATCTTGAACGGTTGTCCTCTCAGTGGAGTCTGTTAAATGGGTATGTTGTGGTTAAAAAGTTGCTCTCTAGGGAAAACTACCACTAGATGCTACAATTTTTTCCTGGGCATGAACATTCAGTATCTCAAGACTTACACAAAACTGTTTTGGGAATCATGGAAAGGACACAGTCAATCCAAACCAATATGGACACACTGCCATCCAATTGACATATACATCAAGTTTGATGATGGTTTGGATTGTGTCAAAAAAAGGTCACCGTCACAAGGTCGAGTATAAATGAAACTCTGTAACCACCTTACCGGTCATATGATGGACCATACTTCATCAAAGCTGTCCAGAATATCTCTTTATTGTATCACTATAGATTTGATTGAGGGTTGGATGGGGTCAATGAGTTGGGTCACTAGCAGTGTGATTTTTTTCTAAATTAAATCAATGGGCTTTTATGACCAATACTTAAAAATCAATAGGTTTTTATAAAGAAAAATGATTAAAATAAGTGAAAGTAATGAGTTTTTGGGAAATTTTATGAGATTTTTTGGGCCAAAAATTATCACTGCACTATGCTCAATCTTATTGAAATTCTATAAGTCTCAAATCATCATTTTGGATGATTTAATTGTCTTTTATGTAACTTTTATCTAAGGGATATCTTGATGTATCTGAACAACTATTTTGGCTTTTTTTGCAGATGGGGTTTTGTGATCCATGGAGGAATTGACGGATTTTCAAGAATGGTTACATTTCTTAGGGTATCAACAAATAATGCGGCTACAACCATGACGGATGCCTTCATGGCAGGAGTTGACCGGTATGGTGTGCCATCAAGATTGCGGTCTGACCATGGGTTAGAAAATACTGGTGTTGGCGCCTTCATGTTGGCCTACAGGGGTGCTGGAAGGGGTCCTTCATCACTGGTCGTAGTGTACACAACCAACGCATTGAGCGATTATGGAGAGACTTGTACCAGTCATGCACAAATATTTTTCATTCACTGTTCTACCAATTGGAAAGAGACAACAAATTAGATCCTAACAATGATGTGGAGCTTTAGTGCCTTCATTATGTGTTTCTTCCTCGCATTCAAAGAGCTCTGATTGTCTTTATGGATAGCTGGAACAATCACAGATTGCGCACAGAGGGTGGAATGAGTCCTAATCAGCTTTTTCTGCAAGGTATAGTGCAACATGCAGGACAAGGACAGCGGGGTATTGATGACTTGGTATATGAACCACCTTTGATTGACCTGAATATGCCTGTTGAGGAATATGGCATTGAGGAATCAGAGGCTAGTGAACCTAGTCAGCTAGAACATCAGAATCTCATAGCATGAGGGATGTTTTGAATCGCCCCATGCCATTGACAAATGAACTACTTGAAGCCCTCAAAGAGACAGTAAATCCTCTTGAAGGAGAAAACCTAGAAATTGATGCCTACTGCAGGGCTGTAAAATTTGTAAATGTTCATAGGAACTGATAAATTCAAGGCAAAGCAACATCTTTCACTGAAAAAAATGAGCCTCTGCATTAAAAATTTTGCTCTTTTTCAGCACCACAAAAACACACAGTGTCTTGGAGGCAACAGTGTGGTAAGCTGCTTGTAAACAAGGGTCATACTAAACCCTCTCAACATAGTGAAAAAAACATAAATTAGATTGAGTACTTTATTTTTTTATTTTGTATAAAATTAAATACATTATGACTGATGAGATTTGCTCCAAATCAATGACCATTTCTGATTCACCTTAGCCCATTTAACTATATAAAATTTGTGACTGATCCAAATTAAAAGCTAATAATTACGCTAAAGTTTGTACATTGAAATATGCGTTGAAATGTTATTGCATCAAGTGCTTTAGGTAGAATACTCATAATTCACCATTTTAAAACTTATTCTTTCGTTCATTGGTATACTTCGGCCATGGCTGTTACTATTTGGTTAAACCTAAATAGTTCTTGCCCCCACTGATGTCTATCAAGAAAGATGTGAGAAATGCTACAAAAAAAGTTTCAAAATGGCGGATTATGGATAATCTACATCAAGTTGTTTGCCAAAGGTTGGGTCATGAAAGGTAATGTTTTAAGTATTTTAAACTTGAACATTACATAAAACATACAGCAAATAAAAATGGTTTACATGAAATCATTTTGCTTCATATAGTTCAGAAAAGTATGTATTGCTCAATTCACTTTACGACATGCATATTTACAGCTAACATTTACATATGTAAGATATACTAACAATGTACTCCATTAAATGTTTTTTTTATATTCACTTTTTTATTATTACAATCTTTTTCTTATGTAAAAAAATCTATTTAAAGTATTGTGTTTTCTTTAGAATTATGTTACAAGAAGGTGTTGAGGGTCAATAATCCCTTTAGAACCTGCGTGATGCATCTTCCATGATGCAGCAGACAATGTTTATTGTCCAAAACCACTCATGAGATAAAAGAAAAATATAAATGTACAAGACAGCAATAATGTGTCAGTTGTCTGCTGCATTTATAAAAATAGTAATATGCGGGTGAGTTTTATGGACTTTCACCACTTCTTGCATAAAATTCCTTACAAATGGAAATATGTCTTAGCCTTTTAACTGATTCATTGTTACAAGAATTTGAAGCAGATGATGTGGAGTTATTCATTTTATTCAGTTCCTTCTTCCCAAATTCATCTGGTGTAGCAACTTCTCAACTTGTCTGCAATAGCGCAGGGATTTTGTGGTAACAAAAGGACGGCCAAGTTATTGAACAGGTACAATTAATACCTAGTATTGATCTATGTCTTTGTGTGTTACCTTTTTGAAATAAAGCTTCTGTATTATTACTATCATGTCCATTGTGAATTGGTCTAAATAAATTAATATCTTTCACACATTTTAATAAAGTAAAAGTAAAATAAGTTTAATAGAAAGTGAATCAGTCTTACATCGGTGTTGTGTTGATTCTGTTGTGTTGCCAAATATACACTATGGAAGTATTATCTATTTATATCTATATAACAAGAGGTACACCATATAGTCATTAGTGGATCAATACAGATACAGTCTGCATGAACATAAATACCCCCAAAAAGTACAACAGTATGATGTTTATAGCATACACAGTGCTGGCCCTTCCATATAGGAAAGTTAAGAGCTTGATAGATCTCTATATATTGTAATATGCAATTTTTATCAGTGTGATGAAAGGCAGTGTTTATTTCATCTTTTGTAAGACTTGCTATTTCTATTAAAATGAATATATACATACACAAATAATAAATTTATTTTTTCAATTTTAAGTAAATCTTAATAAATCCATCGCCAAAGTTTCCCCCTATTAATTTAAGTCCTTCATATTGAAAGTTACAGCAGACAACAATTGATTATTTGAAAATTAATACTCAATTTGCAATCACTTCGCAACAGTAGGAAGAAAAATTTAGGGAAAAAACATTGTGGAAAAAGAATTGCATGTAAGCAAATTCGCCTTTCGGCACAGTGGTCTCTTCCATTTTTGTGTATGTTTAATGGAGGTGATCAAGGGTACACACAAACAAACTAAAAAAGATATACATTGGTAGATAAAACATGGTTTGTTTGTGAAGTGATTTGTTGGATGGATTTGGGTTTAGCACAATTTTCAACAGTAGTCCAGTTATATAATGACAGTCAGTGGACATATCCATGCTCCTGGCATTGCCTCACCAGTACTACACAATATTCTTTCCAAGCCACTGACTGCTTTCCCAGAGGTTTGTCTATCTAGAGTTATCATTACATGACAATATATGGCTGAATCACAACCGACATTAACAATGCACTAGGGACACATTTTAAACTTAAGATTCAAACTAATGAAAACATAAATGCTTCATCACTGTTTATTACAGCAAGTAATTCATTTTTGAACTCATCATAACTGCTGTAATTTGTTGACACTTCCAACAGATTTCCACAAGTGTTTGCGATTGGAGCTCTAGCAATTCCACTGGTGCCATTAAACATAAAGCTAATGCCACTTGGTTTCATTGTAGTTCCAGTCAACCACCTCAAAAATCTGTTAAGTTGTGATATGTTCATGTCCCTAATACAATTAGACACATGACATACCACAACCTGTTCTGCTAATGTCAGGTCATAAAAGTCATCCACAAGTTGGGCAATTTGTTCACCTGTACATTTGGAATGATTCACAATTGTTACTATTCTTTTTGCATCCAGCTGAGAAAGAAGCTCCCTGAACTCAGCAGGGAAACCCTTCCTCATCTGGTGCAATAAGAATGCACTTTTTTCTAAAATCTGCAGACGAGCTATGGCCAATATGGATGCTTTCACATTTTCCTCTGTTGGTAATACCGTTCCTTCGTTGATACTCACAAGTCTTATCATACGCCTCCTGTCTGAATCTGACCATGGCGAGGATCCAAGGCATCTTTGAATGAGATCAGAATCAGGCTCTGGCAAGAAGCTGATATAATCCTCGATCAAGATGGCTGGATCCACGTCATCATCAGGATTGGCCATGTACACTATACAACTCTTGCAAAACTGTACTGGAAAAATAACCTATAAGTTTGAACATATGGCAAAACACCCTGCCCAACAGAGAATAAATAACTCCAGAAGACAAACGTTCTGAAGAACTTACAAAGGGAATTTTACAGTCACGTCCAGCAAAATACTTATTCATAGCTGTCGCCCAAAACTGGGAGGAAAATTCTCGCATCAAACCAGCTTGATCAACTCCAAACATTACTGTTAGACCTTTGTTCAAGTTGATGGTTTCGTAAACGTCCATAGCTTTCTCAAAAATGCAGTTTCTGTGAATACGAACAACAGTTGACTCTTCAGCTAAAATAGAAATGAAAAATGATTGTCACATAAGATGACCACATAAGGCAAATAGTCCTTGGCAATAATCATGTTGTGACTGAGCAACCTTTCAATTACTGGCTAAGTTTAATTGATGTTAAGTCTAACACATTTCATACGATGCTTTTGATAACCTCTGAATCTAACCTAAGTTCGAAGTCACATTTCGTTGGTTTAACTCCATATATGACTGTATGCCAGGTCACATTAATATTAAAGAAAGCATTTCCTACAACCCAAGTTCAGTATCTGTTGTGCCCAAAATTCTTGATCTTCCAGCATTTGTTAGGTTTTAACTCAGCCCAAATAGCTTTTTTTATGGTTCGCCCCATGCCATTGACAAATGAACTAGATTGATTTAATGATAAAATAATCGAGCTCGACTTTCGGTTGTTTACAACACATGGTTTATCACCAATGGTTGTTATCCATAAATGGCCTGTGTGTCAGCCACTTTAAATAAGACATAAGTACAGTGTAATGTGTACAAAAAATCTTCTACTTGGAATATGGGGTTTGTATTGGAATAACTCTATTTTAAAAAGACCATAAGGAATTATAAAAGGTATTGGAAAGAATAATCCACTTTTCGGTATAGGCCCGAATATTTGAAATATAACTTATGGTTAAAATCTTCATTTTTTATTGACCTGATATTACTGTTTTTGTGTGATTTTAACTTTTACAATAATGATATGTTGTTGCATTTCTCTGCATTCTCTAAACTGATCTTATACTGTATCAATCACCTTTCTACTTGTAAACAAATGACATCAAGGAGCAATTTTCAAGTTTTGATAACTTTCACCCTATAAAACACCTTTGAGAGGTTGTCGCATTTGCAATGCTATAACTCCTACCTAAAAGTATATTTCAGCATTTAGATTTAACACCTTATGATCATTAATATATAGCTATTTTCTTAAATCAGTCGTCAATCAAATTGGTAATTATAATGTTCACAACCAATCACATAAATTAATTTCTGCTAACTTTAACAATTATGTTCTATAAAAAAGTATAAATCCAATACATGAAAGCCAATCAAATAATGGGAAAGAAATTTTACAAAATAACTTCAACTGGTCAAGCATGTATCCGGTGGTTTTCCGTCTCTATTTAAGTAACACCACAAAGGACAAATCATGTATTTGAAATGTCTTCACTTGTTCTGGCCACAATACGAAGGCCACCTTTACCAGTTTTATTAATAAGAACGAATAAGAGGACACTATATCTACATTTAAAGACAAATAAAATGTGATATTGTTTTATTATATATAATCTTGTATGTTGTGTTCCATTTCTAGGCCATGCCTAAAGTGAGAGTTTGTATGAATATCAAATGAATAGAATGATTAGACATTTTCATCTTATTTTCACAAGAAACTTCAACAATTGTGGGTAACTAGAATAATCAACCTTGGTGCTTTGTCATCACATGTATGTGAAAAAAATGGTAAAAGGTGTTGGCCATTCTATAATTTGTGAGTCAAATGATAAGTCCACCATTATTCGGCTCATTGGACATCAAATTTAATGGCTTAATCTAATATTCGGATATATTTAACCAGTAGTAAGCGATTTAGCTATTCATTCCCATCCCTAATTATCAACACAATCAATCAACAAATGGGTTGTTAAAGTAAATATGCACCAATATTCAAATTGTAATAGAAATATAGTTATTCATTAGGAACTGACCTGTGATGTTTTCCTCAGTAACATCAAGTTGAAGGGGCTCCAACTCTTCATCGGTGTCAGCATCCTGTGAACAAATCAATTACATCCTTAGTTTAAGCTTTTTATAAATTATTGCAGCCTACATACAAGTTTTTCCTTGTCACTGTCACCTTAACCTTGATCCTCTTAACATTACGTTTTTGCATGCAGCATCAGTCTTCTCTTAAAATTCAATGTAACAAAAGGAAGGGTTAAGTTGTCTACTAAATTACAAGATGTTGCCTCAAAATGGTGATAAGTAAATAAAAGCTTGAAACCTTTCATTTTTTTTCTGTTGAGCAGATAACATATTATACAAGCCCAGTGACCAAAGGATGATTTGCCATTATAAAATATAAGAAGGTATTTTCATGGTAAAGGTGAGTTTGTGCCATCTAACTTCTACAATCATATCTTACCCATATAGATATATATGTATATATGTGCATAAAATTTGCGATATACCTGTTCAGTTGATTGTATCTCTCTCGGGGTTTCCCTTTGCAGAAATTCATTTTCAATGTCCGCTACAGACTCCTCTACTTGAATCACCTGCATTCAAAAAAGGTTTCTCTTCATTACCAAATCACTCTTAGACGTTTACACAATAATATGCTCTTAGGGCAAATTCTACATGCCTTCGGTGAGTTTCTGTTGTATAACATGAATGATGGGCAAATACACAAACAACTGATACCATCTAGCCGAAATGTTGTGAGCATACATTACCAAAGAGCTTTGTTGTGATGATTCCTTGTTCAAGATTACATAGTGGAAAGAATGACTTATAGCAAATACCTCTCATATATGATAATTTTGTTGGTACCCTGATGTTGACATAGTGAATAGGATTGCGTATTGTTAAATTGGGTATAGAACATCATATAAATACCTAAATCTATTATCCTGATAATTGCAATCAGCTTGCAGTAATAGAGTGGTGTTGATGTGTTTATATTTAAGTTTGAATATACTAACAGTATCTGGCATGTGAATAGCTTGTCTGTCTGGTGAGACATGATTGGCTGCCGATGAAGTTGTCAAAACGTAATAAAAGAAAATGTATCATGTCAAGCTAAAGTTGAATTTTCAGATTGACCAAACAAGAGTATGCTAACTTTTGCAACTTAGCAGATGTCCATGAATGCTGTTTTTTTTAAAGTGAGATGGTTGTATGCTTCCAAGAGACTGACTGCTTTTACACATGAACATGGTTGGCCAGCGTTGGCAGACAGAAAAATTGTGTCCTAATTATTTCATGGAATGGAAAAGAACTTTGGACGAGCTGGGTTGAATTCACGACCCCTGTCCCCAAGAAACACTACCGACTGAGCTCACCAGCTCGGCATTATTCTCAATGATTCATACTTATTTAAAACAAATTGAATTTAATCATCAGACCATCTTTTATAGCTAATAATTCATCAGAAAGATTAGTGATAAATAAGCATAGTAGCATAGAAACACCTTAATTTTCTCAGTGGTTTTTATTTCAGGAGGAATCCTATAAATCACCTTCAGATAATTGATATAAAAACTTAAAGCTTTACAATTATTTCTTTAGCAGCCCCAACAGAACCCAGTATCTTTGACTAGACTTCCATGTGCTACCTCATATCATGTCCCATAACATTCCCATCAAGGGTCAAAGAGATACCAACTTGCATCCAAAGCAGAAAAGTGTTATAAATTGCTTAAAATCAAAGCCAGTGTTATTGTGCTTGGTCAGTGACTCTACATTATGAACCTGAGAACATGTCTTAAAGGTAAATCCAATTCCTGAAGTGGGGTCGAATCGAAGCAAACGTTATAGGACCCTGGTCAGTGGCCTAATAAGATTACTGTTAGTACATTCAATTTTTTTATCCATTCCCTTTTTGAGGTATTTACATACAAACTTGGACACAAAAACAAAATAAATCAATAATTATTTTTTTTAGAGTTATGATATGTAAAAAATGACATAATTTGCGTAAAATTCAATCAAGGGTTTATGAAACACTTACTATAGTCTTGCATTGAACCCTTGAGATGAGGCCCTTATCATAATATATTAACATTCCAAAACAAGGACACTTGCAATAGGCATTACAGCAATCATTCTTTTTACAAAACCAAACATTGTTGGAGGCAATTTAAGATCAACGTATATATAGCTTTCTGTCACTTAATCTGTTGATTGATTGGAGCAATAGCATGAAGTTAAATACAAGCAGAGTAGTTATTCTTATAGAAATTAATTCTGTCTATAAACTTTAAAATGAAAGGCATTGTATGCTTCTAGCTCCAATAGCTTTGGAGTAATGTCATGGAAAATTCAAAAACTAGAAACCAGCTCTTCTTGTTAATTCTGTTTAATGCTTAAATGATGAACTATTGAAACTTCAAGTCGTAAAACGAACCAACTATGGTATTGAAATGCTGTAAAGTATACTAACCAGTGCTGTTATTTCAACAGCTGGTAGGATCCACAACGAGGCCCTCTGAGATCCTTTAATTTCTTGGGTTGTCAATTCTGTTAATGGTATCAATCGGCATCTGGATGCACCAATGCAAACAGAAAAGGTGACTCCTATCAACACAGGGAATACTTCACGAACTTTTTCTTCAATTTCTGCTTGGTTCCACTCAAGCGGAAAGCTGTAAGTTTTATCGGAAGGTCGTCCTGTTAAAAAGAAACATTTACAAATGGCTACACAAGGCACAAGATAAGACATTTTGCAGCGGGTAACAGAGAAATCCTATAATCTTCCAAATCACCCCCCCCCCCTAATCAAAACGATCTTTCTTTTGCTATCATGGAAAGCTATCTGATTTGCAATGAACATTTATCAAGTTAATGGTGATCGCATCTATGGTATAATACTGACTTTAGGTAATAAATACATTATATTTGGAATTCATGGTTTACAAAAGTGTTCAAAGTATTCCTTATTGATCATCATTTGCTCACAAATAGTATTAAACAAAAAGTAATTTGACACTATTTTCAGACAAAACCATTAAACAGTGTGACCATCTGGGCATACGCGAGTTGTGATTTTTTTAGTTAACAAAGTATCATGGTGTTTGGCCAAATAAGGCACTATTGAAAACTTTGTAATATTCCTAAACGATTGCCATTAAGACTTACTGCTGTTTTAGAGACAGTAATATACCAACAAGAGAAGAGCATAAAACAGTTCCCCGGTTCCATTAAATGCCAGCCAGAACAGAACAAGTAATCAACTCATAACAATATACATTTGAATCTCTCAGCAGATTAATTAGAAATAAAAGATCACATAAGTCCCTACAAAGGCTTCATCAATTCAACTCTTGAACTTAAATCCATTTTTTTGTGTGGAGGAAGATGACATAAGCATATGAGATTTTAATTTTAAAAGCACTTACCAAGTCCTTTTGCTCTCAAGTTCTCCAGGTTATGTTGACTTGATGACAAATAGGTAGGTTTGTCCAGAGCCGTCAACTTACATTTGACATCTGCAGCGGTCTTCTATCACCTCGGGCACGACATATTTGTCTTGGCCTGTTTAATGTTGGTAATGCATTTACCAACTCTTCACCTTCTGCAGATCCAGATGCATGGGCTGACTGTAGTCTATTCAGTATCCTGTCTAAGTTCCTTCTAAATACCAACCCTAAGAGGAATAAAAAAAATCTTTTACCAACGACATCATTCTGGAGGTATAATGAATGGTCACCTTCATACTTGTGATTGGAAGGATATATTTTAACTCTAAATCATAAAATCTCCTCAATTTTCTCCATGGTTCTTCGTTAGAAGTTTCGTTGCATTTGCATGAAGACCTGTGAAGAATTTGTGTTTAAACACAAATGGTCTAATTTCAGGAAATTTCACTATACTTGTTTGCTTTTCATGTATTTGAAATGGGAACATTTAATGAATTTCTATCATAGCTTAAAAAGGCACGGTCAAGCATCGTGACGAAATGGTAAAAATTCAAGGTCATCTTGATCATATGAAAATGTGGAATTCATCATAAATACAAGAGGCTAACCTATATAGCTATTAATGCATTTTCTGAATATTTGAGACATTTCAAAATTTTCACGACCAGACCTTGTTACACCCACTAATCAAAGGAAATAGGTATGACACTGATAACCATTCTCTGTGTTAAGTTTTCATCAAAACATTACCTTGCTTGGTTGCAATCATTCTTTATCAAAAAGGAGCTAAAGTCCTTAATACTTTTGATGCCACGACTTAACCAATAATTGTTGAGATTAGGTCATAGCATACAATACATCCTGAATGTCATAGGAAGGTGTATTTATTATAAAAAAAATATTCAAATTAAATCTAGAAATATAAGTCATATATGTTTGTGTATGCCTTTATCTGTTAGTTGTTTATGTGTTTATGTGTTGGTTGTATGTGTCCAGGACAGTAATGAATCAATTTGGCATTTTTCAAGGTTCAAGTTTTTAGATAAATTTTACATACCATTTCTGTCCTGTGGTGTTGTTTGATCTGTATCCCCTGGAATCAATGGATTAAAAAATCAGACACAAGAAAACATACAAAATAAACGTTGTCATATGAAATGCAATAGGCAATATGTGATATAAATGAAAGTGTAGCAGGGAGTTTTTGACATGACAATGACGTATTTGTCATAAAAGACAAAAACATTAAACATTAAATAAATGACATGGAATTTTGGTATGAATTATTGTAACATGAGAAAAGAGTATGTAGTATGTGTCATGAGAAAAGGGTATGGAGAATGTGTCATGAGAACAGGGTATGAAGTATGTGTCATGAGAACAGGGTATGTAGTATGTTTCATGATAAGTGGGTATGTAGTCCTGAGAAGAGGGTATGTAATATGTGTCATGAGAAGAGGGTATGGAGTATGTGTTATGAGAAGAGGGTATGTAGTATGTGTCCTGAGAAGAGGGTATGTAGTATGTGTCCTGAGAAAAGGGTATGTAGTATTTGTCATGAGAATATGTTGTATGTGTCATAAGAGAAGGTATGTAGTATGTGTCATGGTAAGAGGGTATATAGTATGTGTCATGAGAAAAGGGTATGTAATATGTGTCATGAGAAAAGGTTATGGAGTATGCGTCATGAGAAGAGGGTATGTAATATGTGTCATGAGAGAAGGTATGTAGTATGTGTCATGATAAGAGGGTATGTAGTATGTGTCATGAGAAGAGGGTATGTAGTATGTGTCATGAGAAAAGGGTATGGGGTATGTGTCATGAGAAAAGGGTATGTAGTATGTGTCATGAGAAGAGGGTATGTAGTATGTGTCATGAGAAGAGGGTATGTAGTATGTGTCATGAGAAGAGGGTATGTAGTATGCATCATGATAAGAGGGTATGTAGTATGTGTCATAAGAGAAGGTATGTAGTATGTGTCATGATAAGAGGGTATGTAGTATGTGTCATGAGAAGAGGGTATGTAATATGTGTCATGAGAAAAGGGTATGGGGTATGTGTCATAAGAAAAGGGTATGTAGTATGTGTCATGAGAAGAGGGAATGAAATATGTGTCATGAGAAAAGGGTATGGGGTATGTGTCATAAGAAAAGGGTATGTAGTATGTGTCATGAGAAGAGGGTATGTAATATGTGTCATGAGAAAAGGGTATGGGGTATGTGTCATAAGAAAAGGGTATGTAGTATGAGTCATGAGAACAGGGTATGTAGTATGCTTCATGATAAGTGGGTATGTAGTATGTGTCCTGAGAAGAGGGTAGGTAATATTTGTCATGAGAAGAGGGTATGTAGTATGTGTCCTGAAAAGAGGGTATGGGGTATGTGTCATTAGAAAAGGGTATGTAGTATATGTCATAAGATAAGGTTTGTGGTATGTGTTATGAGAAGAGGGTATGGGGTATGAGAAGAGGGTATGTAGTATGTGTCATAAGAAGAGGGTATGAAATCTGTGTCCTGAGAAGAGGGTATGTAGTATGTGTCATGAGAAAAGGGTATGGGGTATGTGTCATGAGACAAGGTTATGGAGTATATGTCATGAGAAGAGGGTATGTAGTATGTGTCCTGAGAAGAGGGTATGTAGTATGTGTCATGAGAATATATAGTATGTGTCATAAGAGAAGGTATGTAGTATACGTGTTATGAGAAGAGGGTATATAGTATGTGTCATGAGAAGAGGGTATGTAGTATGCGTCATGATAAGAGGGTATGGAGAATGTATCATTAGAAAAGGGTATGGAATATGTGTCATGAGAAGAGGGTATGTAATATGTGTCATGAGAAGAGGGTATGGAGTATGTGTCATGAATGGGTATGGGGTATGTGTCATGAGAAAAGGGTATGGAGTATATGTCATGAGAAAAGCGTATGTAGTATGTGTCATGAGAAAACTGTATGTAGTATGTGTCATGAGAAAAGGGTATGTGGTATGTGCTATGAGAAGAGGGTATGTGGTATGTGTCATGAGAAGTGGGTATGTAGTATGTGTCATGAGAATATGTAGTATGTGTCATAAAAGAAGGTATATAGTATGTGTTATGAGAAGAGGGTATATAGTATGTGTCATGAGAAGTGGGTATGTAGTATGTGTCATAAGAATATGTAGTATGTGTCATGAGAATATGTAGTATATGTCATAAGAGAAGGTATGTAGTATGTGTTATGAGAAGAGGATATATAGTATGTGTCATGAGAAGAGGGTATATAGTATGTGTCATGAGAAGAGGGTATGTAGTATGCGTCATGATAAGAGGGTATGGAGAATGTGTCATGAGAAAAGGTTATGGAGAAGTGTAATATGTGTTATGAGAAGAGGGTATGTGGTATGTGTCATGAATGGTTATGGGGCATGTGTCATGAGAAAAGGGTATGGAGTATATGTCATGAGAAAAGCGTATGTAGTATGTGTCATGAGAAAAGGGTATGTCCTTTCTGTGGTTTTGGGGTATGAAAAGTTCATTTTTTATGTTTAATTTCAATTTTGACCTTTCTGTGTTGAAAAAAATCTAGATGTTGGCCAGACGCCATTTTGAAAATACAAAAGTTATTGTGACTGGCTATTTGCTCATGAATTTTGAATTCTGTACAATGCATACCATTTTCTGGACATACCGTCACAATTTGATAAAACAACCATTTATTGAGACAAGATCTAATAGCAATATACAACATACAACAAGCCTTTAATTCAGAGAAACATACATACCGTACAGTGTCATTTGTATGATACTCAACACAAATATGTAATACCGTTATTACTTTTGTATTAACATTATAAAGGAGTAATTCGTAATTCCATCAAGTTTAAAATTTGATGATGAAAGAAGGTAAATTATTTTAATGAGGCGATCTATCCCATGAATTACAAGGTAAACATCTATTTATTTTTTTTTCAAACCAAATACATGTACTGCTGCAACAAAGAAATGGATCTGGCATTAGTCAGTGCATTTAAAAGACGTCACTGTAGCTAAAACTCACATTGGTAAATCCTTTCTTAGCTGTATTGACAAACTAATGAAAGGGAAAATTCTATATCGCAGCAGCATCTTTGTCTGACTTGTATGTTGAATATAAAAGTCTTGGATGAAAGATCTGCGAGTATTTGATGGAGTTGCCATTGACTTCATGTATGTTGGACCGGAGGAATTTAAGCAAGCTCAACAGATTCGAAGCTGTTGATCTAAATCCAACTTGATGATGCTAAGTGGACAGTTTCTTGCTTTCGACACTTTTTGTTCATTAGTTTGAACATGAAGAGGGAGAGAGGGCGTTATATCCATGTGAAAATGTGACCTTGAATTATAAGTAATGAAGTAATTCTTCCTTGCTAGACAGACACAATATGCTTGATATGCACTTTCAGATGATTAAAATTGGATATTGTATGTAGATGTTGTGGTGGGTTCTTGGATTTTGATCAGTTTTGATAATAAACTTCATAAGATAGAGATGAAAGATATATCATATGTACACATCGGATGCTCATGATCAAAGCCTTTAACACGAGGATAAGTACCAGAATCTCTTAAATAAAGTAGACCATACCTGTCAAGTCATGTGACTGTCCAGATCCTGAAAGTGCTTATATGGGAGAAAGGAAAGGAAATCATTAACATTACATGTATATGTGGTTTATGTGCATTCCCCTCTATTCTCATTGACGGGTACGATTTTAATCACAAAGGTACAAGAAGTATGGTTTTCTGTAACCTATACAGCTAGGCAATGTAGACATCAAGCAAAAGGCGCCTGATACTGTGATAGTTATTGTATCAGATTTGTCCTATCACATAGTTTGGCTACATGGTGGAAGTTTTATAGTCTTGGTTGTATGTATCCAATAAAATTTGAACACTTATGATACTATGATGAAAGAGGAAAAGTTTGTCAAATGCCACTTTATTTCTGCCAAAGAACATGAGTTATGAGACTATCAGGAGAAGTCACCATAGAGCATGACTTTTTTATAGCCAATATCTTGCTGAACAGAAAACTAATCAATGCATAGCAAGTATAACATAAAAAGCTTCTTGCTAGTATTCATGTTAAATTTAGGCTTGGTGATAATACCACACTAGAGACTTAAGATGGTGGAGTATTCATTCATGATGAGGCAGATATGAATATAGTCTCCGATGTCCTGTAGATTTCTAGATCCAGACAGAGCGTCGTCCCTGAGCTTAGTGGTGATATGGATATATTTGTCCTTTTAGTCCATTGTAGTGTTCACAACCACTTGCACTGACAAGGGTTCACATGTTAAGTCCATGGATATTTATACGCAAGGCTATCGGAAGTTCTATTGTCTTGTACTGGGCCCCTGGCATGCTTTCTGTGGATGTGAAACATCATTTAAAAATGGAAAGAGAACAGTTTAGCACCTTGAACACAGTCGTATGACATTATCCTTGACTGTCTAATACACATGGATGAAAAGAGTCAAGGTACCAAAGAAGCACTAAATGGCTTGTGAAAGCAGCAACGTTGTAGATCAATGATTTGTATTACCTTTCAGAAAAGACTAAATTGTAGACAGCTTGTTTCTGGCTCTTTATTCCGATATAGCAAACCCCAATATAAGGTCTGCTGAAGATTACTCAGTGTGGGGATGGCTATTTTACATCATCTGCTGTAAACGCAATGCTTAGAGGAGGAAAACATATAACAGAGAGTCATAAAGGTTATCATAAAGAGCCTCATTATGCACCTCGATTACAACCTGTTCTAATGGGAAGGATTTCTACAACATCCCATTAAAACAAAAAAACAAAACTATTGATAAAGAAGAAAGAACCCTTTCATAAAGCAGTTATAGGGTGTAAGGAGGACAAAATGCTGGTGATGATGATAACGAAGCAAAGGGAATGGTTATTGGTTATGGTGTTGGACATTTTTGGATACAAGGATTAGGGCAAGCCATTGAATTTTATATTCCTAAGAACGTTATAACATGATTATGAGGTATTCTGTGAATATAAACCTTTTTTGGGGAGCATAAAATGTAATCACTTTTCAGCCTTTAAACACTGCAAAAGAATAAAAAAAAAACAGCAACAACTAAATTCAGTTAATATTCATGATAGCCAGATATTGTTGAAAATGGTCCGACCCCGAACATTGCACACTCCATGATGTTTAATGAGGATCTTTGGCATGTATCTCACAATACAAAATCAATGTTGACCCCACGCAATAGATATCCCCTTTGCCTATGTTTTACTGTATAAAGTTAGAAAAGGTAGCGGTATATTGTTTCTATTCATTTTTCACTTCTGTCAGGTTAAACCCGGCTTAGATCACGCAGTCCGTTGACACAACAAGTTTCCATTCTCTGGATCATGAGTTTAAGACCGGCTTCAAACATTCCCTTTGTTTAACAATCATAGGAAAATAATGCTAAAACATTGGACCTTATGAGATGCTGCTTAAGTAGTTGATTTATCTAATCTAAACCACTTGATACTTTGCGTTGCATAATACAATGTAGGTATCCGTTTTGTTTCCTTTTTGCTTTTTTTAGGGATTTGTTTTTCTTAATTTCCTAGAACTGGTTTTAACATAACCAGAACTGATCTAGACCCGAATTAGTTTTGAGTAATAATAAGATGACAATTGGTGCAAATTATTTTCATATAAAACCTTATTAGATTATTAGAGTGTCAAAAAGTGAAATAGATGCACAAAATACAACAAAATTGGCTAAAATCTCATTTTCTTTCCTTTCTGAGTGAATGAAAATACAAACAAACGTCAGAAATCAAATTCCCATACCTTAAAACCCCAGAAAACATATATTACATGTCATATGTTATGAAATATCTCTCGCACAAAATTTTCAGGTTACCATTTTTAATTTATGCAAATTGCCCAAAGTTGCCAAAGTGGCAACCTCGCTCAATTTAATGTGGAACCCATATGGACTAAGAATCAGCAAAAAAACGTCATGTTACTCACAATTTCTAGGTTGCCAATTGAACTAAGAAGGGCTACGCCTCGACTAGAGGCTATGAATATATACTACTGAGTATTGTCTATGATTTGATTTAAGTAAAATCTGTGCAATTCGTTTTATAATGCAAACACTCAAATTAATAAATTGAAGTAGGAATTTCTCACCCTAAGTATTAAAAAATTCAAACTAGTTGTTTAAAGGAGGAATTTCATAATTTAAGTGCTAAAACAAATTTATACATTTCATCAGAGACATAGATAACATCCATGTTATCCATGTCTCTGATTTCATACACTAGGTACAATTACTTTTACGCTAGTATAGGTTTTTACCGAACCAGCCAGACCTTTTAGTCTAGTTTACATTTTTACCGAACTAGTCATTTATTGAACCGACCGTCGTCCCTACTGATGCAGAGAACAATACATTCCTTTGTCACTTTGGCTTCTGTAGTTTAGTTTAAACTTATTTATTTTACAACGATTGTGAAACAAGTTCTTACAGCTTAGATTAATCACTCTCGATTCTGCTTCCTGGATACACAACCAGTAATCGCGCCGAATGTGGATTAATGAAAGTTTTCAAGGCAGATCACGCTTCTCACGGGATTCAAAACCACAGCCCTCATGTCCAGAAGCCGACGCTCTACCCCTGGACCAATATCCTCCACTTCTGGCTTCTGTAATGGAATGTTATGAAGGCAAACCTTAGATCGTATAGTGTGATTTATAACTTAAATTTTACTTACAAGAGAGTTCCTAGCATATAACATTTGTGCCAGGCGGCTTAGCTTATTTCATATCGGTTGTGAAACAAGTTCATATGACTTAGATTAATAACTATCGATTCCGCTTCCTGGAAACATAACCAGTACTTGCGCCGAATATGGAGTATTGAAAGTTCTCAAAACAGTTCCGCTTCTAACGGGATTTGAACCCACAGCCCTCGAATCCAATGGCGGCGCTCAATGGTACATAGGGTCGTCCGCCGAACTATATATGATGTTTTTGGACGTAACATTTAAAGTGCAAATACGAATACTTGTTTTAACTTACAAAGTTTCTTGTCATAACAATTTGCAAACAAACTTACTAACAATGCATGGGTCCTGCGTGGCCAGATAGTTAAGGTGGAGGACTTGGAACTCGGGGGTCTCGGGTTCGAGCCCAACCGACACCTTTGCCTTCACATGAGTGACCTTTGGCAAGTCACTTCAGAGGCCTAGCCTGGTACTGGTGGACCAAGGAAAGCTTTTACATAACTGAAAACAATGTTGATACAGCGTTAAACATCATGAAAAAAAATAATAACAATGCATGGTGTTTCCCGCCGACACCTTTACTTATGATGTAAGTGGACGTTGTCATAAACATGTGGTCTTCCGCTGAACTGTACATATGATGCAAGAGGACAGTGTCATAAACATGGTGTTTCCCGCCGAACTTTACTTATGATGCAGGAGGACAGTGTCATAAACATGTGGTCGTCCGCTGAACTCTACATATGATGCAAGTGGACGGTGTCATAAACATGGGGTCGTCCGCCAAACTCTACATACGATGCAATTGGGCGTTGTCATAAACATGGGGTCGTCCGCTGAACTGTACATATGATGCAGGTGGACAGTGACATTTACATGGGGTCGTCCGCTGAACTCTACATATGATGCAAGTGGACAGTGTCATAAACATGGGGTTGTCCGCCGAACTCTACATATGATGCAATTGGGCGTTGTCATATACATGGGGTCGTCCGCCGAAGTTTACATATGATGCAAGTGGACAGTACCTTATGCACTTTACATAATGGAAGTTGATGTTTGCTTATTTTAAACATGGGGTTGGTTGTCCGCCGAACTGTACAAAATGCTATTGGACGTTGCCATATACACTAGGTGGCCGCCGATCTGTTCATTCAAAATAGTTGGTGTTCTGATTTGGAAGTGCTATTGGACAAGACGTAGGAATATCATCCGGTGAGCTTAAAGCTGAGCCCAACTAGTTTTACCATTAAAGTCACCAACATGCTATTCTTTGTATCTCGCCAAAATACACTACTGCCGGTGATTGCTGTTATAAACACAGGCTTGTTCTTTGCAATGAACTTAATGGTAACGAACTGAGGATAATGATGATGTGCATATTGTTGTTGTATGTTGTTACTTACACAAGGTTATCCATCTGATTGAACGGAATGGTACGGGCATTGTTATGTACAAGGGGTCGTCCATCACAATAAACGGATTGGTACGGGATGTTGTTATGTACAAGGGGTCGTCCATCAAAATGAACGGATTGGTACGGGATGTTGTTATATACACGAGGTCGGTCATAAAAATGAATGGATTGGTTCGGGACTTTGTTATATACACGTGGTCGGTCATCAAAATGAACGGATTGGTACGGGCATTGTAATGTACGTGGGGTCGTCCATCAAAATGAACGGATTGGTACGGGACGTTGTTATATACACGAGGTCGGTCATCAAAATGAACGGATTGGTACGGGACGTTGTTATATACACGAAGTCGGTCATCAAAATATACGGATTGGTACGAGACGTTGTTTTAAATGTTGGGTCTTCCATCTTAATGAACGGATTGGTACGGGACGTTGGAAGATATACGGGGTCGTCCATCGAAATGAACAGATTGGCACGGGATGCTGTTATATACACGGAGTCGTCGAATGGAATGGTACAGGACGTTGTTATATACACGGGGTCGTCCATCAAAACGAACGGATTGGTGCAGGATACTGTTAAATACACGGGGTCGTCGATCTAAAAGAACGGAATGGTACGGGACTTTCTTATATACACGGGGTCGTTCATCAAAATTAACGAAATAGTACCAGACGTTATCCTATACACGGGGTCTTCTATCGAAATGAATGGATTGGTACGGGACGTTGTTACATACATGGGGTCGTCCATCGAAATGAACGGATTGGTACGGGACGTTGTTATATACACAGGGTCTTCCATCAAAATGAAGGAATGGTACAGGACGTTGTTATATACACGAGGTCGGTCATCGAAATGAATGGCTTGGTACGGGACATTGTTATATACACAAGGTCTGTCATCGAAATGAACGGAATGGTACGGGAACGTTGTTTTATACACGAGGTCCGCCATCGAAATGAACGGATTCGTAAAGAACGTTGTAATATACGTGGGGTCGTCCGTTGAAATGAACAGAATGTAACGGGACGTTGTTATATACTTGGGGTCGTCCATCGAAATGAACGGAATGTTACGGAACGTTGTTATATATACGGGGTCGTCAATCAGAATGCACGGATTGGTACGGGACGTTGTTATATACACATGTTCATTCATCGAAATGAATGGAATTTTACGGGACGTTGTTATATACACGAGGTCGGTTATCAAAATGAATGGCTTGGTACGGGACATTGTTATATACACAAGGTCTGTCATCGAAATGAACGGAATGGTACGGGAACGTTGTTTTATACACGAGGTCCGCCATCGAAATGAACGGATTCGTAAAGAACGTTGTAATATACGTGGGGTCGTCCGTTGAAATGAACAGAATGTAACGGGACGTTGTTATATACTTGGGGTCGTCCATCGAAATGAACGGAATGTTACGGAACGTTGTTATATATACGGGGTCGTCAATCAGAATGCACGGATTGGTACGGGACGTTGTTATATACACATGTTCATTCATCGAAATGAATGGAATTTTACGGGACGTTGTTATATACACGAGGTCGGTTATCAAAATGAACGGATTGGTACGGGACTTTGTTATATACACGGGGTCGTCCATCGAAATGAAAGGATTGATATGGGATGTTGTGATATACAAAGGGTCGTCCATCGAAATGAACTGATTGGCATGGGACGTTGTTATAAACGTAGGGTCGTCAATGAAAAGAACAAAATGGTATGGGACATTGTTAGATACACGGGGTTGTCCATCGAAATGAACGGATTGGTATGGGACGATGTTATACGCGGGGTTGTCCATCAAAATGAACGGAATAATACTGGACCTTGGTAGATACACAAGGTCGTCCATCTAATGAACGGATTGGTACAGGACTTGCTTATATACACGGGGTTGTCCATCAAAACAAACAGACTGGTACAGGACGTTGTTATATACGTGGGGTCGTCCATCGAAATGAACGGAATGGTACGGGACGTTGTTATACACATGGGGTCGTCCATCGAAATGAACGGATTGGTACGGGACGTTGTAATATACACGGGCTTGTCCATCGAAATGAACCGATTGGTATGGGATGTTGTTATATACACGGGCTCGTCCATCAAAATTTACGGATTGGTATGGGACGTTGTTATATACACGGGGTCTTCCATCGAAAAGAACGGATTGGTATGGGACGTTGTTAGATATACGGGGTTGTCCATCAAAATGAACGGATTATTATGGGACATTGTTATACACACGGGGTTGTCCATCAAAATGAACGGAATAATACTGGACGCTGTTGTACACACGGGGTCGTCCATCTTAATGAACGGATTGGTACTGGACGTTGTTATATACACGGGGTCGTCAATCGAAATGAACGGATTGGTATGGGACGTTGTTATACACACGGGGTCATCAATCGAAATGAACGGTATGATACTAGGCTTTGTTATAAACACTGGTTCATCCATCGAAATGAACGGATTGATATGGGACGTTGTGATATACAAGGGGCCGTCCATCTAAATGAACGGATTGGCATGGGATGTTATATACGTAGGGTCGTCCAATGAAAAGAACAAAATGGTTTGGGACATTGTTAGATACACGGGTTGTCTATCGAAATGAACGGATTGGTATGGGACGTTGTTATACCCGGGGTTGTCCATCGAAATGAAGGGAATAATACTGGACGTTGGTAGATACACGGGGTCGTCCATCTAATGAACGGATTGGTACGGGACTTGCTTATATACACAGGGTCGTCCATCAAAACAAACAGACTGGTACGGGACGTTGTTATATACGTGGGTTCGTCCATCGAAATGAACGGAATAGTCAGGACGTTGTTATACACACGGGGGTGTCCATCGAAATGAGCGAATTGGTACGGGACATTGTAATATACAAGGGCTCGTCCATCGAAATGAACCGATTGGTATGGGACGTTGTTATATACATGGCTCGTCCATCAAAATTAACGGATTGGTATGGGACGTTGTTATATAAACAGGGGTCTTCCATCGAAAAGAACGGATTGGTATGGGACTTTGTTAGATATACGGGGTTGTCCATCAAAATGAACGGATATTTTTGGGACGTTGTTATACACACGGGGTTGTCCATCAAAATGAACGGAATAATACTGGACGCTGTTGTACACACGGGGTCGTCCATCTTAAAGAACGGAATGGTACTGGACGTTGTTATATACACGGGGTCATCAATCGAAATGAACGGTATGATACTAGGCGTTGTTATATACAGGAGTTCGTCCATCGAAATGAACCGAATAATACTGGACGCTGTTGTATACATGGGGTCGTCCATATAAATGAACAAATTGGTACGAGACGTTGTTATATACACGGGGTCGTCCATCTAAACGAACGGATAAGATTGGGACATTGTTACATGGACTATGTATGGTTGTAGCAGAAAAGCGCTTTTGGACATTGGTATAGTCATGTTGGTCAGTCAAAATGGTAAGGGACATTGTTAGATACACGGGTTGTCCATCGAAATGAACGGATTGGTATGGGACGTTGTTATACGCGGGGTTGTCCATCGAAATGAAGGGAATAATACTGGACGTTGGTAGATACACGGGATCGTCCATCTAATGAACGGATTGGTACGGGACTTGCTTATATACACAGGGTCGTCCATCAAAACAAACAGACTGGTACGGTACGTTGTTATATACGTGGGTTCGTCCATCGAAATGAACGGAATAGTATGGGACGTTGTTATACACACGGGGGTGTCCATCGAAATGAGCGAATTGGTATGGGACATTGTAATATACAAGGGCTCGTCCATCGAAATGAACCGATTGGTATGGGACGTTGTTATATACAAGGCTCGTCCATCAAAATTAACGGATTGGTATGGGACGTTGTTATATAAACAGGGGTCTTCCATCGAAAAGAACGGATTGGTATGGGACTTTGTTAGATATACGGGGTTGTCCATCAAAATGAACGGATATTTTTGGGACGTTGTTATACACACGGGGTTGTCCATCAAAATGAACGGAATAATACTGGACGCTGTTGTACACACGGGGTCGTCCATCTTAAAGAACGGAATGGTACTGGACGTTGTTATATACACGGGGTCATCAATCGAAATGAACGGTATGATACTAGGCGTTGTTATATACAGGAGTTCGTCCATCGAAATGAACCGAATAATACTGGACGCTGTTGTATACATGGGGTCGTCCATATAAATGAACAAATTGGTACGAGACGTTGTTATATACACGGGGTCGTCCATCTAAACGAACGGATAAGATTGGGATGTTGTTACATGGACTATGTATGGTTGTAGCAGAAAAGCGCTTTTGGACATTGGTATAGTCATGTTGGTCAGTTGAACACATCTTAGTTGATCTCTTGACACAATCCCACCTTTAACGTTTGCTGTTTTAACAAAAAAGGGCATTGAAAAAAAATACCATACACACAAAAGCATTTGTTTGAAGGAGTTTTGTACACATTTTTGTTTATCAATCCATTATGAAAATCTTTTATGAGGCGGTTTGTGAACTGGCCACGTAGAAATTGAAATTGAAACAATAATTCACAGATGTTTAGATATATACTTTATTCACAAGATAAAATACATGTATATTGATTATATATTGGTAACACTCTTCCTTTATATTGGTTTATGATTAATAATGAATTCAACTACTTGTATTAAATGAAAAGTTATATTTCACGAAAACAAAGATGAAAACAGTAAATTGAATCTAGAAAACCCACTCCTAGCTTGAGGTTCACTACCTGCACGTGCAGATTCCCGGAAGGTCATTATTCCAACTCTGGGGTTTGATTCGGCTGATGTAATTAAAACTAAACAATACTACACATAGCCTAGGGGTTATGGTCCATGCCAATTTTAGCTCACCAAGTTTATTAAAAGAAAACCTCTAACATTATAAAAAGGTATAATACAATGTAATGCTGTCAAGGTCAACAGCTATATACAATTTGATTAAATAAACATTGATATATCATAACTTAGAATTTCAACTTTAATTATGACAGAAAGATTGATTGATCAACAACGATTATGTAAAATCGAAGTTTACATGTATATGCAATGAACTATTTAAAGTTGACGTTCACAGGAAACAAATTTTGCAACACAACACTTAAAGGTACATAAAAGGAGATAAATGCTATATCAATTTATCTAATTTGGTAAACTTTTGGTCAGGTTCAAATAGATATCACAAAAAAAACATCAGCACAACTTAAACGTGACAGCCAACGAGAAATAACCCAGATTAACCAGTTTAATAATAATAAAAGAGTGTGTGCTTTTCTTACCCCTGACCTTGACAGTTGATACACAAATCTTTGAACCGACCAATCAGAATTCGTTATTTTGAATATGTAAACAAACTGGTTGTTGATAAACATGATTGAATTGGAGACAACTATATTTCAAGCACAAAATAACTTATGTTAAAGGAGTCTATGTAATAGGGTCTCAATGCATTCGTAAATTAATTCTCATGAATTTCATGAACATGATAAAAAAAATCCATATATTTTTTCAGTAATTTATTTGTACTCCTCTCCTTTATGTGCCTTTAAATACGATTTAAATATCTCAGGTTACGGAAATTCCCGAGCAGTTACGATTGTACTCGTGTGTATAACGTGTACTTGCTAGTGAGTTTAAGGTAGCAGTACACACTAACGGGCCTTCGTTTGGGACGGCAGGTGCACGTCTGTTAAGTCTCGCCTAACTGAGTCGCGAAAACAAAACGGACGAAAGCAATATTTACACACCAAATGCATATTGCCTGTGGCTCTCTAAAAATATGAAAAAAAAATCTGAACAGTTATCATAGATCTTATTCCTTGAGCAATAACCGGTCATGAACGTGGCAAAAAATCATGTGTCCGAGGCCCAATTTTGACACATTTTCAACTTCTATACAGAATTCCCTGCAAATACAGGAGGTCCATCGCCACTGTTTGCCCTTTCCACACAGTGTCTAGGCATACAACTTATCCACAGAAAAGTGGTGCACGACCACGAAGATTTTTTGCTATCGTCCAATGTATGTACCCACCTGAAAAAAGGACTATTTTGACGCCCTTTTCGGTGTTTTTCCCAAGCAGCCGATAAGTTCCAATATTGACACTTCCAATGCAGAAATGTGCGTAGCCAGCATATTCGTATTATTCAATATACCCTAATGAAACTTTATAATAACATTTACATTCAATAAAAAGCATAACAATGTCTCGGATGATCCAAGCTGTAACTGCGTGACAGCTTGGAGGCGCCCTGCGATAAAAACGCGTCAGCATTCCCCCTCTGTGTGTGAGGGGTCCAATCGGCGACGAGGAAAAATATGGGCACCAATCAGAAAGAAGGTGGGATTGACCAATAAGATTGCTTATTGCTTCCATTTCCGATAATTTACAGAAGAAACAAAGACATGAACGATTGTTAACATTTGATTGACGGGATATGTGAATTTGTTTTAAACCATAGCAAAGTCATTTGATGAAATCCATTGTCGAAGGGAGAGACACTTAAATTTCAATTTTAATAAAACATCTCTTACATAAAATACGGTCATCTGTACTCTATATTTTTAAACTTAACACTCATTCGGACTGTTTGTCAACTCTATATCACGATGCTCAAAATGAAACAATACAACGCCTCCCTGATAAAACTGATCAACCCTTTCCAAAACTATAACGACGTTCGACCACTTTGTTGCAGACGACTCTGGAAAACTTTGTGGGAAAAGAAGAAATTACTCATGATGAGCAATTTCTCATTTTCCCGCAATATTTTCTGCCCTATTAGCAGCTTGTTTTTCAATTTCATCACATTTTAAAATGTCGTCTGCGAACTCTTTCAATTTTGGACAGTCATAATTTGGTGTTAAAGGGTTAAAACAATGTCAACATTTTGGTGTTGAAGCGATTTGCTTCGCCACAATTATTTCGAAATCAATCCTTTGTGGTTATTTGTGTTGGTAAAAAGATAGTCACCTCTTGTTATATGTGCGCTAAATAACCGTGGACATTGATGCACTATTAAATAGTTATTATTAAATAACTATTTACCTTGTCAAGAAAGTAACCGATATTGTATTGGCAAAAAGGATTTGGTTTTGACGATTACCATTTCGCTGCAAACATAAATGATACTCAGAAGAAACTTGCTCTTTAATCTGTAAATTGGGATTGATTAATATCAATTTACTTTAGAAATAAAAATCCGTGTCAAATGCGTATTCTTTGAGGACAAAACTATGATGTTATTAACAAGATAAAGGGTAAGGCACGTGTTGTGTGATGTACGGCGGTGTCTGGATTAGTGTGTGTGCGACGCGCGTCGCTCCCGTCCGGGGTCATAAAACTAGGCGTTTGATATTTAGATCAACAACCCGAAAGATGTACTAATTCGTAAATAATATAACATGCCCGAAGCTGTTTATATAGCTTTTTTAGGTTTTTGATTCATTTGTTTAGGAGAAATAGCTGTTATCTTCAACTAGTTGTAAAATGACTGGGGTAATAAAACTAGGCGTTTGATATTTAGACCAACAACCCGAAAGATGAACTATTCGATACTCCCCCTTTATAACATGCCAAAACCTGTTTATATAGCTTATTTAAGCTTTTTGAATACTTTGTTTAAAAGACATAGCTGTTATCTATGTCTCTGATTTGTTTCCATTCGCGCTCGCCCAACCTGCAAACAGTATACTTTGAAATAGTTTCTACATTTATATTTCAGATTAGACCCATACTGAAGATTTCTATAATTCAAGAAAATATCAAATTGAGAGTCCATTTTCCCATAGAATCGGCCATCAGAAAAATTCTCTGATGGTTTGAGTGTTTTCTAGATTCTTGCAATAGAGTCATAAATATCTTAACTCAATGAATGAATATCTACGTATTCAATTGAAATCAACTGTTGCAATACTTTGGCAATTGACAAAATTCATATGAGGGAAAGGGCATCTCGGTTTTAATGTAAATAGATATTTATATATTCTACCAAACGAAAAGGAGCCGATATTTTATTTCCGCCAGACTTTACCTGTAATTTAAACTCCGCCCCTTTCTACAGATTTCCCAACATGCACTACCTCGAAAAATCGATATCCGCTTGACGCGCTTTTACATCGAATGCATCCAGACGGAGAGTGAAATATCTACGTCTGGATCATTCGGACTACCCTTTTCGGTGTTTTTCCCAAGCAGCCGATAAGTTCCAATATTGACACTTCCAATGCAGAAATGTGCGTAGCCAGCATATTCGTATTATTCAATATACCCTAATGAAACTTTATAATAGCATTTACATTCAATAAAAAGCATAACAATGTCTCAGCACTGCTTATTATCAAGAATTTCTCCTACCAATTCGAAACTAAAGGTCAATTAGTGTGTGGCAAGCAAATCACCGGACTGTACCACACTTCATCCGCCCCAGTCTCGTGGGGTACTGATGTCGGGACAGGTCTGCTGTATTTTGTCGGTTTACCGGTAACTACGGTCCCTAACGAGGCTAACTGGTCAATCACGTCTGTAAGTATTTCGTTCGGTTCTATTCGAATATCAATGGGTGAAATGTCATCTTGTATATTCGCCAGAATCTTCTCAAACTCGCCTTTCTGTGAAGAAGCTTTGTTCTTTCCAACAAACATGACGTCCTCTTCCCGTGATTTCTGACATTCGTTCAGGGATTTGTTAAGTTCTCCGATTTGAATTAAGATCGTCTTCAACATCGCATCATGGGTATCTATTTCTTTTGATAGTTGGTCTTCTATCTCTCGTAGTTTAGAATCCATCTCTCTTTCTAGCTTGTCCAACTTCGTGTTAACGTTCTTGCGAATCTGCTGTACGTCTTTAAGACATGTTTGGATATTTGCCTTAAGTGACAATTTGTCGGTTTGTCTTCTCGTTTGAAGGTTGTTGAATGTGTGTGTTAAATCGGACAGATCTTTCACAGCTAACTTGAACGAGTCGGTGATTTGTGATTTCTCCTTCTTCACTTGATGGCTAACATCGGCTGTACGGCATTTTGCATGGTTGGTCATTTTACAAATGTTACAAATGACCTGTTTGTGATCGTCACAGAAAAATTCAAGAATCGATGTTTTGTGTGTGTCACATAACATGATCGGAGGAACTTGTTTTCTCTGTGTGGATCCGGATGGGACGGCACTTCCGGTCAGGAATTGGTGATCCCGGGTCGCCTTTGACCCTTTGTGTGAACGTTCACATGGCTGACAAAGGTACTCGTTACATACGGTACAGTAGGAAATCCCTTCTGACGTTACACCATGAGTCAAGCATGCGTCACAATTATTTTCGAAAATTTGATATGATTCTTTGTAAATAGATCGGGACCCGCTCGCCATAGTGAAGTTACAATAGTGGGAATCGTTGTCTGAAATGGACAAAGTTAACAGGAATAGTAAGATCGGGAACCATGCAAGTGGGTTGCTATACGAAATTGAAATAATAAAAGGAATAATGACAATCGGGAACCATTCTAGGAAAATCGCCGTCTAAAATGAAAACAGAATTAACAAGAATGGTAAAGATCGGAGACCATTCTAAGGGTATCGTTGTATGAAATTGAAACAAGAGTCAAGAATGGTGAAGATCGGATATTGTGCTAAAGGAATCGCTGTATGATAAAGACAAAAATAAGAGGAATGGTTACGATCGGGAACCGTGCTAAAAACAGGTATGGCGAAAATCGGGCACCATGCTAGGGGAACCGTTGTCTAAAATAAGAAAAATAACAGAAATGTAACCACGCTTTGGGAAACGCTGTCTGAAATTGGAAAAATAAACACAAACGGTAGAGATCGGCAACTGTCAATGGGAAATCGCTGTATGAAACTGGAAAAATAAATATGAACGGTAGAGATCGGCAACTGTCCATGGGAAATCACTGTCTGAAATTGGAAAAATAAACACGAACGGTAGAGATCGGCAACTGTCAATGGAAATCACTGTATGAAATTGGAAAAATAAAAACGAACGGTAGAGATCGGCAACTGTCAATGGGAAATCACTGTATGAAATTGGAAAAATAAACACGAACGGTAGAGATCGGCAACTGTCAATGGGAAATCACTGTATGAAATTTGAAAAATAAACACGAACGGTAGAGATCGGCAAATGTCAATGGGAAATCACTGTATGAAATTTGAAAAATAAACACGAACGGTAGAGATCGGCAAATGTCAATGGGAAATCACTGTATGAAATTGGAAAAATAAACACGAACGGTAGAGATCGGCAACTGTCAATGGGAAATCACTGTATGAAATTTGAAAAATAAACATGAACGGTAGAGATCGGCAAATGTCAATGGGAAATCACTGTATGAAATTTGAAAAATAAACACGAACGGTAGAGATCGGCAAATGTCAATGGGAAATCACTGTATGAAATTGGAAAAATAAACACGAACGGTAGAGATCGGCTATTGTCAATGGAAAATCACTGTATGAAATGGGAAAAATAAACACGAACGGTAGAGATTGGCAACTGTCAATGGGAAATCAATGTATGAAATTGAAAAATAAACAAGAATGGTAAAGATAGGGATCCATGCTATGCGAAAACGCTGTCTGAAATGGAAGGAATACTTAGGATTGGGAACCTTGCTAGCGGAATCGTTGTATGAAATTGAAAAATAAAAAGGATCGGTAAAGACGACTTGTGATGCTAATTTAAGTTACTCTTTTAATGCTAAACAGTATGCCTCCGAAAAAAGCTATACATATATAGACATATATAGCAAATATCACATTTTGCGAATATTGGTACCCAGACCAAAATATTTAATGCATGCAACAACTCGGGAACCAAGACAACCGGAAACTGATTTACAAAAGGGCGTGGTAAAAAAAAGTAGAACGTTCGACATTCCGACAACCAGCCATGAAACTAGCAGACTAGATAAGTAAAACTACACGTTTTGCCGTCTGCTCCAAGTGTTTTTACTTCAATGCCCATTTAATCAACCCTCAACTCTCTTTGTCGCATTTGCTGCACAAGACTATATAAACAACTAAACCAAAGAATAAATTGTATCAAGTGAGCAATATGTTCTTTGTCACCATTGCCGCTCCCAATATATTTGAGTATCATTGTTTTTCTTTCTAGGCCTATTTTCGCATTTGCTGTTTCTTTCAATTTGGACCAGTTACTTATAAACGTATAGAACTGGTTGAATCGACACATGACCTTCGTCATTAAAGAGCAGAACATTTCCTAAAAGCGATTGACTTATTGATGATAACATTCAATCCGCGTGTAGTTTACAAACTAAATAAGAAAAAGTCTTGCTCTTTTACTAAAGTTTGTTCCAAATAAAACACTGTAGAACGATGACGTATGTTTTTTCTTTTTCACAGGCCAAGTATGAATTCATACACATAACTAGATCTAACACCTACAATTAAAGAATTGTGAATACAACAATTGGTAAAGTGCTGGTGTATTGTAACCGAACCTGCTCCTTTGTTACACTGTAATGTAACTGTGCGATTATATCTAGTTCATTGTTTTGTTCTTTATACAAAAACCACATACCTATATTAAATATCTCGAGACACGAGAGAAATACCAACGAATTCAGGTATCACTTTGGGGTTAAAGAGACTCTCTCACAGACTGGCCCTATAAATAGCTGATGTCAATTTAATCATTCTTCATCACTATACGAAAGGATCATTTTTATATTACTTTTATTTTATTAAAGTTACTGCAAACCTGTGTTTTAATTAAAAAGCGTAAAATAAGCTTCCATTCCTTATGTGCGCTGATAGCAAAGTATCACCCGTTGCGATGAATTAGCATGACAGAAATAAGGAAACTGCATACATAACATCTCACAACAGGAAAGTTTCATATATTATACATTTATTATTATTGTGATCATTGTGACGCATAGAAATATATAACCAAACCTTGAAATGTATATTGATAATAAGTTGCTCTATATAGGTACATGTATATGTGTGTATGTTCACGTTTTTGGGTCTGAGTGTATATGTGTGTGTATGCACATGCATACTCATAAACATACATATGTCTGTAAGTGTGCATCTATGCATATGCATTTTGAATAATGGTAATCAGATGATACAATCAAAGACTGGCACTTTCCTCTATAGTTATAGTATAGTTAACACTTTCTTAGCAAACAACGACAAGAAGTATGTTATAATACCTTGCTATTGACTTGTTTTATGTAATCTAAAATGATATATGCCTGTACTTGTGGGCCTGAGGCCTTTGTACCATAATAAAATATCTATCTATCTATCATTACCAAACCTTTATGAGACCCACATCATGATGGTATCGGAAACCGTCGCTAAACTATGTTATGTGCCCTTCAAATCCAGGTACTTTTTACCAAATTTTAACTTTTAACCCTTTATACGGTTAACAACAAATAGGTATGTGGAACAGAAATGTGCTGTTTCTCCACCACACAATTTATGTAAGAGGGGAGGAGAAAAGAATGTGAATAATCTTGTTTTTGTAAATCTATAGATAGGTGATATCATTCTTTAAACCACAGAAGACATTTTATTTCAAAAAGATTAAATCCATTATTCTGTGAGAGAGTCACTTTAATAATTTGTGAAAAGATTTATGCTGTCCCTCAAAACGCTCCCCATTTACTTTGCATCATTAACCTTATTCACGTTTATTGAATACGGTAAATGTACCTGTTTTAACACATCATTAAGACAACTAAATCAGACATTTTTTTTACTTTTAAAACATACACTAAGCTTACACTGTACATAATGATGTAAAAAATAAAGTTAGGATAAGAGGTTAAAGTTTTGTTTGGCAGTTCGTTTGTTATATGCAGAGCCAACAAACAATGTTTATGGCTTAGCCAGTTGGACTGGTCAACATTGATTGTTTCCTAAATATGATTTTGTCATTAGTGAAGTATGTACAATATACAACAGTTTTTGTTTACAAGGTTATTGTGAAATAAAATGATGAACACAACAGTAGATTTTGCGTGTGCGTATTTGAGGTACGTTAGCGAAAAGCCGAGAGCGGCGCCCAAAGAATCAGTCTATTGCTCTGATCAGAGGAGATAAGATTTGTCTTTTTCTTACATAGTTTTAACTCCTTTGGCGAATATGAAGTTGATATTTGTCTCTGAAAAGATCCGATCCGATCCATTCCCTGAAAGTTCTCAAATGTAGCGGAGGTAAATTAAGAGGGTGTCGTTTGGTTTATGATTACTCTATATGTGCCTTTAACTATTTCCCCTTTTCACATGCTTTCTAATACATTTAACTTTCATAACAAACAGACCAAGAGACATGTTAGAGATAGGAATTTGTGAAATATGATATCAAGTCCTTTTAAATGAATCATAAAATATATTATGATACTACAATGACATTACAAGCTTTGAAAGCATTTGCTAATAAAAGAACTGTCCACAGATTTGGAGAAAATGAATAAATATGTATCAAGATCGAAGAGCGTTGAAGCGGTTTTAAAATTCATTACACATCGTCTGAACATATCTAGATATATTGGTACATTCTGAAACAATAATGAAATCAGTAGCTATTGTGCATTTGTTAAAAAAGGTTAAATCGTCATTTCTTTTTGATTTACACATTGTTATCTATGAACAATGGCCTATAAAAATGATGATATGAAAAAATGTTGAAAAAGGGGAATTCGTAACCAGCAAGCTAGAACAATCTCGCGTTGTATTAAGTCGACAGCTTTGACGCACAACATAGTCGTTTGTCTCAAGGGAAAACAGAGTCGCCTGATTCAAAGCACAGGGGTCCGAAGTTAAGCCTTTAGGTATTACGGCTATGTATAAATGGAGAAGGGAGGACACTTCATCAGGATTTCGAAAATTAAAAATTGAATTTTCTCCCCTATTCCTGTGTTGAACCTGCTTGGAAAGGTATGGAATTGTGTGTGGGGTTTTAATCCATGACTTGATGAAGTTTTTTTTGCAGATCAATTGCCTAGGTTTGACAAAAACTTTGATAAAGCGAGTATTCTGAGACGCTGACAACAGTTTGGCAGTCTGATTTCCGGTTTAAACCGCACTGAATAAAAAGGGTTGTCTGTTTCAAGGAACAATAGAGTCGTCCGTTTTAAGGCAAAACAGAGTCGTCTGCTGAAAAGCACACCAGATTCGTCTGTTTAAAGACATAGCAGAGTCGTCTGTTTTAAAAAATGTTGAAAAAGGGGAATTCGTAACCAGCAAGTTAGAACAATCTCGCGTTTAGAAAATTGTATAAAGTCGACAGCTTTGACGCAAAACAGAGTCGTATGCTTAAAAGCACAACATAGTCGTTTGACTCAAGGGAAAACACAGTCGCATTATTCAAAGCAAAACAGAGCTTTCTGCTTTAATGTACAACAGAGTCGTTTGTCTCAAGGGAAAACAGAGTCGTCTGATTCAAAGCAAAACAGAGTCTTCTGCTTTAAGGTACAACAGAGTCGTTTGTCTCAAGGGAAAACACAGTCGCCTGATTCAAAGCAAAACAGAGCTTTCTGCTTAAAAGCACAACATAGTCGTTTGTCTCAAGGGAAAACACAGTCGCCTTATTCAAAGCAAAACAGAGCTTTCTGCTTTAAGGTACAACAGAGTCGTTTGTCTCAAGGGAAAACAGAGTCGTCTGAATCAAAGCAAAACAGAGTCTTCAGCTTTAAGGTACAAGAGAGCCGTATGCTTTAAGGCACAACATAATCATCTGCTTCTAGCCAAAGCAGAAATGTCTGTTTCGATTAAAAACACAGTCGTCTGCCTCAAGGCAAAACAGAGTCGTCTGTTCAAGAAAAAGCAGAAGCGCCTGCTTTAATGCACAACCGTTTCATTTGTTTCAAGTGACAATAAAAAGTCGTATTCTTGAATGCAAAACAGAGTCATTTGCTTGAAGACACAAACACAACAGAGACATCTGCTTGACAGCACAACATAGTCGTTTGCTTTAAGGTTCAACAAGGTCGTCTGTTTCCAGGTACACCTGAGTCGTCTGCTTCAAGGCAAAACAGAGTCGTCTGCTTAAAGACACAGCAGAGTTGTCTGTTTCAAGGAACAATAGAGTCGTCTGTTTTAAGGCAATCAGAGTCGTCTGCCAAAAAGCACATCAGAGTCGTCTGTTTCAAGACATAGCAGAGTCGTCTGTTTTAAGGCACAGCAGAGTCGTCTGCTTGAAAGCACAAAAGAGTCGTCTGTTTTAAGGCACAACAGAGTCGTCTATTTCAAGGCACAAAAGAGTCGTTTGCTTTAAGGTACAGCAGGGTCGTCTGCTTCAAGGCAGAACAAAGTCGTCTGTTTCAAGTCAAAACAGAGTTGGCAGTTTCAAGGCAAAACAAAGTCGTCTGCTTCAAGCAAAAACAGAGTCGTCTGCTTCAAGGGCCAACAAAGTCGTCTACTTCAAGGGACAACAGAGTCGCCTGTTTCAATGCAAAACAGTCAGCAGTTTCAAGGCAAAACAGAGTCGTCTGCTTCAAGGCAAAACAGAGACGTCTGCTGCAATGCAAAACAGAGTCGTCTGCTTCAAGGCTCAACATAGTCGTCTGTTTCAAGGCAAAACAAAGTTGCCTCAGCAAAGCAAAACAAAGTCAATTTTTTTCAATGCAAAATCAGAGTCGTCTGCTGCAATACAAAACAAAGTCGTCTGCTTTAAGGCACAGCAGAATCGCTCCGAGGCACAACAGAGTCGTCTGTTTCAAGGCATAACAGGGTTGCTGCTGCAAAAAAGTCGAGATTTGTTTTCAAGGCGAAACAGAGTCGCCTGCTGGAAGGCAAAACAGAGTCGTCTGCTGCAAGGCAAAATAGGGTCGTTTGCTTCAAGGCACACCATAGTCGTCTGCTGCAAGGCACAATATAGTCGTCTGCTTCAATGTACAACAAAACGTATGTCGGCCCTATAACGCCCTGACAACGCCAGTGTTTGTTAACGATCTTAATTTCAAGTGGGAACATGTTCTGAATAGTGGCGCGAATTTACTTCTGATAAGCTTGCATCAAGTCAGCTCAAGCTTCAAGCTCTCAACTTCAGATTGATATTTTGATGTTCGAATCCCTTTGTGGCTGGAATTTGTCGTATGGAATTGATAGAAAAAAGGGTACAACGAATTTGCTGTCACCAGACGATCTCTTTTGGGGAGTCGAGATTCGGAAATCGACTATTCACTCTTCCACTCTAAAACTACTCTAAAACAGAAAGAAAATTATACTTAAATCAATGCTTACCGTATGATATGAAGATAAAGTCACGTCAATTGCCCGATCCGATGTTTATAATAACAAGATAAACCATTTCAACTGGACTCCACTCCCGAGCTGATCCAACTGTGCCTGTGAATCGTACGACGCAGTAAAAATCCCCTCTATTATTAACTTCTTCTTTCGTTTTCAGTGTGGTTTAAAGGGGAGTTTCCAAATGTTTCGCGCTTGTCTCGTTGAAACATGTTTATCAAATAAACGGGGTTTAACGCCGTGTCAAAAGTAGTTCAGTTATTTTACAGTTTTGTTTTCCTGTATTTCACCAGTACTAGGCAGGACTCTGTAGTGTCTTGCCGAATGGCACTCCAATAAAAAATCCCACTGCTGCTTGAGAGGATTGAATCCGACACCTCCGTGTCACAAGTCCTTCACCTTAACACTGGACCACGCAGGATCCGGCACGAAACCAGGGCATGATCTTGATTCTATTATTTTTCCTCTTAACTCCCGTTGTTTTCAGTAATCAAAGTGTTCTTCTCTGATGTAGTATTGTATCAAAATGTTTTTATCGTCGATTTCAACTTATGTCATGGTTTAGTTCAAAAGTATTCATCTAAAATTTTATTATGGCGGATGCTTTACGCTTATCAAACTCATTGTCGATGACTGCTTCCTGGATACAGGACCAATACTCGCGCAGATTTGTTGGACAGTTTTGTACCTCGCCGCTTACCAAACCAAGGCTTATCGACAAGAAAGGCCGACGCTGTGCTACTGCACCAATGTAATCGAAATAATGTTGAAAACAACATGAAAACACGAATCAACAATGAAACATAGTTTTCCTTGAGATAGAATAGAATTTTATAAAGTGTTTATGTAGGGACGCGCCATAATGACACTTATGTACTAATAAAAGTAATAATGTTTAATTAAGATTGGTATTGTAAAAAGGCGAACGGCAAGAGCTTTAACAATCTAGCATTTCTTCAATGGGAATGATTTAAAACATTACATTATGTTTGTTCTTTATCATCTTCATCTGTGATTGCTATTGTTCTGTATACGTCACACATTTTATTATACTTGAATGTTTTTTTTTTTGTTCCGAAGTTTTGGAGGGTCACGCTAATCAGAGACATAGATAATGTCTCTGCGCCAATGAACCATCCAATACCTTGAGCTTGATAAAAACATATCTTTTGGTCGTATCAAAATCAATTTAATGGATTTAATAAGCACAATATGTGTAAAAAGAAAATCACAGAGTTAAGTCACGATTTCGCAATTAATTTTGGCCACAAGCTTTCAAGCCTGACAATAATTTGAACCCATTAACCCAATTTTTAAAATTAGGGAATACATGTACTCATTTCAGTGGAAAACTGTTTGACTCATAGGCGTAGGAGCAGGGGGGCCAGGGGGGGGGGCCGGCCCCCCCAATATCCAGACTGGGGGGGCCAGAGTATACTTTGGCCCCCCCAATATTCACAGTGGCAAATGAAGATATTTGTATAGAAAAATGAAAGAAACGAAATGTAACAGCAGAATAAAAATTAATGTGTATTTTTGTGCTCTATGTAATACCAATTCGCCTTTTGTTACCAACAATAACCAAAATCTTTTTGACGTCATCATCGCAAATGGCAATCTGAACACATCGGGTTTATCCAATGAAAACTCAGCTCACTAAAATACCCGTGAAGTCTACGGAAACAGTGGTGTAAAACATGTTCTTTAAAAGGTGTCAAACTCTATATTGTCTTCAATTGTTAGCTAAAGCTTAAAGAATAATATAATTGTTTGACTTCTTCTAATAGATGGATCCGTGGCTGTGACAGTCTGGTCGCTGCTACTTTTTGTTTAGTTCAATACAATTGATTTCCGCGTGAGATCGAGACCTGGCATATCCTTTTTTTTTTAAGATACAGTCAAACTTGTGTTAAGAGGCCAGCCTATGGGACAGAGTAAATTGGCTGTTAAAGACAGGTTGGCTGCTTAACACAAATTGATGTACACTATAAATCTAACAATGGGACTTTCTGTTGTGGCTGTTTAAGGCAGGTTGGCTGCTTAAAAGGGTGGCTGCTTAACACAAGTTAGACTGTACATGTTTTCATACGCTTTCTTTTAATTCTTATAATGTTATTGAATTTGTAAATGCATGAATAGTCATGAAAAAGTTTAGGAATATTTATTCTTAGACCGGTTCTTATCTGAAGTTGGCCCCCCCAATGTTGAAAACGCTCCTACGCCTATGTGACTGTAAACGGTTCACCTGTGAAACACAAAGTATGATGTTTTATTTAAGCCCAATAATTCACAGATGTGAGCAAATTTGACATCAGTGCCATTGTCAGGTCAAAACAATGGACATAAACGAGTTAGGCTCTGTAGGCAAGGTAACCAAGACTTACTCATAAGCGGACTTTAACCTTTTACCAAACGCCAAATGTTCGACTGTCTCAAATTGAAAGAGTTAGCAGACGACATTTCAAAATGTGGTGAAATTGAAAATAAATCTTCTGATAGGGTAGAGAAAATGTGGGAAAAGGAGAAATTGCTCTTAACGAGCAATTTCTCCTGTTCCCACAAAGTTTTCCGGATTCGTCTGCAGCAAACTAGTCAAATGTTGTTGTTATTATTTGGTTATGGTTTAAGTGGTATTGCTGTTCATAAAAAACAAACAAAAGGGAAACAATTCTTGAAATAATATTTACTGCTGTACCAGAGTTAACTCCCTTGGGAACTCCTCCTCATGAACCAACAATGACGTTAATATAATTCTATCAAAAAGGCGGATCTATGATTCCGATACAGAATGGACCAAAACTTACATGAAAAGTCTCATTTCGGTTAGTGAGATCATTTAGACTTCTACCCATTATTTTCTTATAAATATGATAAAATCTTGTATGACAGTTATCGGCAAGGGGCTTCATACATCTACTTCAAAGAAGAAATTGAGTATGCATGCCACTGAAAACATGCACTGATCAAACTTCATGCATTCAAAATGGGAAACTAGAAAACTAAGTTTTAGATATCTGTAAACAATGAGTATGGCGTACACATATGCATTGTTGCAAATCTTCATGTATGTGTACTGAAAACCAGAAAATGTGTGTACAAATTACTTCAAAAATGCAACTCTGCAAATAAGTACTTTGAGTATACATGTATAACACTTGAAATCAGATAAAATGAGTAAAAAATACATGTACTTCAAATGAGCATTTTGGTGAAAGTATCACCGCAAACGATGACTGAAATGTGGTGAAAGTACCACCGCAAACGATGACTGAAATGTGGTGAAAGTACCACCGCAAACGATGACTGAAATGTGGTGAAAGTACCACTGCAAACGATGACTGAAATGTGGTGAAAGTACCACCGCAAACGATGACTGAAATGTGATGAAAGTACCACCGCAAACGATGACTGAAATGTGGTGAAAGTACCACCGCAAACGATGACTGAAATGTGGTGAAAGTACCTCCATAAACGATGACTGAAATGTGGTGAAAGTACCAACGCAAACGATGACTGAAATGTGTTCAAAAAAGAAAAACGAGAAAGGGTATATATAGATTCTTTTAACAAGGAAATCAGACTAAACAAGCACTTTTTGCGTATATATAACTGGAAGCAAAAGAAAAACGTACAATTGACGTGTAGATTTCTTCAAACAAAGATCTATACCAATGAAAACCTCGAACAAGCATCTGCATGAATGTAAACAAAAATCCCGACACACACATGTATATAATCGCTATAAACATGATCTATGTATCAACGGTAGCGTTTTACAAACAATCCTTGGACTAATCCTTTCCCAAACAACACATTTTTGACTGTCCCAACTTGAAAGAGTTTGCAGACGACATTTCAAAATGTGATGAAATTGGAAAATAATCTTCTGATAGGGCAGAAAACATTGTGGGAAAAGGCAAAATTGCTCGTTACGAGCAATTTCTCCTTTTCCCACAATGTTTTCTCATTTCGTCTGCAACAAAATGGTCAAATGTCGTTATTGTTTAGGAAAGGGCCAAGAAATAACACAAGTTCGAAACAATATTCCCTCTTATTTCAACATCGAGTCAGGCAACATTGCAAACTAACATATGATTGGAATCGCCTCTCTGAGACGCCTCCAATAGTGTGTCACATTGCAAAATTGAACTTATATTTGAGATGCTTTCCATGTACATATATATAATATAATATAAGTTTGGATTTCAGTAGATATTTTCCTATGTTCTTTTATAAAACGGTACCCTGGAAGCCAGCAGACGAGTCTAAAGATTAATTCATACAAACAAGTTCTTTATCATTCATTACTTCAACAAAGCACATACATTTGATTCTAATTGACTGGAAACTAGAAAATGAATGTTTACATTTCTACAACGCAACATCTTTAGAAATCCTTTACTTTATAAAGCATTTATAACATATACAGGTGTATGTTTAAAATAATAGAATTTGGAATGTAGATTAAAGCATTGATTGAAACAACCACCTGCATGATTACATATTTTCAAACAAGTGCCTGCATTTATATTTGACTGGAAACCTGACAGTCTGTGATGACTTTATTTCAATCACCGTATTTCAATCACAAATGTGCATATTAGTTGTCCTGTAAGCTTATCAACCATGAATAATGATATTCATGTTTATGTATGTTTATAGATTTATAACAAGTACTTGTGTGAATTCATCACTTCACAACCAACAGTCATATAAGTAAAATACAGGCAGATAGAATGTGTTCCTATATAACTTCATCCAAGGATCAGCATGTTTATTTGATTTGGTATCACATAATCTGCTTAAACACAACTTCCAACATGCATCTATACATGTTTATGATTGAAAACTATTATATGCAAGTGTCTTTTTCAAACACAAACTTGGATATCGAAAAAATTGATTATTCCTGTATATGTAAAGTCCTGGTAAAACATTATGGATGCCAACACTATTTCGATCAAGAACATGTTTGTATAAATTACTTCAGGCAAGTAAGCAACTGCATGTTCATGTATGTATATTTGACTGGAAACCATGATATGCGTGTTAACTTTAAACACACATCTGACTATATACATTGTAGAAACCAATCTTCTATAAATATAAAACAACAAACATTACAAATGTTTTCACATCATCAATCATCACTTTGCAAAAATACATGAATACAATGCATTTGGGTGCATTGATACATTACTTGAATCATCATATTCTATAACTAGAATTGGTGTTTCTATAACTTTGGCAATAAGTTAAAGTGACTAGACCTTTGAAAACATAAGGTATTTGGTCAAAAAACTTTGAACCAACTTGACGTATTTGTAATGTTCCATTGAAAACCAACATGTTTGTGTAACTGCATCTAAGCAACTATAAAGGAACTAGCACACATGTGTATACAAACAATAAAGAGGTTAAAGTTTAAAGATTTATATCTATAAATATAACCATATTTACATGTACTCCGTCCTCACATGATTTTGTCAGCCATTACAGAATGCAGCAACTGCAAACATTCACACATTGGCCGAGTTCTCTCATGGTTACCAAAGTGTTTGCCATGGTAACGCAGAGCAATGCCAGAAATATTTTCCTTACAAGGAAGATTCTGAATGTCAGGCGAGTTCCAGCAAGATTTGTACCTGGTACCTTTGACCCCAAGTGGAAAGCATGAACCTGGACCACTGCAACAAGATGCCCTTTTGCACTCCACAATCTTATTGTATACACATAATTCATACATGTAACAATCAACAGTTTTGTTGATCAAGTATTGTCAACAAGCATGTATATATGTCCAAATGTCTTTATACTACTATTTCCCAGCATCTGCATGTAGCACGAATATGCTCAAATGCAACCTAGAGTATACATGTATACACTGTTTTTAACTAAACAAACGCACGTTGGATTTCCTATCAATAGCTTGTGTTGCAAATAAACCAACGACAAAGGTGAGGGAATTTGGCTATTGGCCAGTTCTTAATACCAGGAACTGTTACACCCTCTGGTTGAAAAGGACCAAGTATGATGGTACACTGACTGAAAAGCCATTCATTGCAGATTATCCTGAAACACAACACTGCTGTTTATTTAAGGCATGTGTAACCGGAACAGTGCAATGTATTTGTGGTCTTTTTGATGAAGATTCTATATCACACCAACTGTATTTCAGTTATGTTGCGATGCCAGTTTTCCTATGAAAATCATAAAATATACATGAAGTACATTACACAACACCACAAGTATAATACACCTTGCACAAATTTATGTCCCCACTACAAGCAGTCAAGTCATACAGTTGTGGCAACTTGTAAGCCTTGCTCCTTGTTTCTTAGGATGCTTGAATCTTATAACCTGCATGTCAATGCTTCTTCTGCAAATCGTTGCATCGTTTAGAAGCAAACATCATCCTTTTCCAAAACGCTTAACAACAATCAAACAGATCTTTCTCATATGTATCACTTATACAAATTATAGTCTCTAAACCTTATCAATCAAGCACAATTGATACTATGTAAACGTATATATAATTGTATGACTTTGACCAGATGAAATGAATTATCAACATTGGGTTATAAATCAGTCCTCCAAGTATTTTTCGTTATGCCAGTGACTAATTCAATTGGCATAACATTCAAGCACAGGGGTCTGTAGTTATCCTTTGGTCAGAGCTATGTAATATGATAATCTATGTTATTATAATACATAATTCTGATCCCATGATAACTATAAACCCCTGTGCTATCAAGCATATAAGTAAACCTGGATACAGTTGTACCAATTGACCTTGCACAAGTCAGCCTAGTGACTTCTAAAGAGAATCTGAACCTGCTTAAGCTGGGATTCAAACTCATGTATAGGACAGCCTGGCAATGACAAACCCACAGAATAACATACCCACAGAATAACATACCTGCAGAACGCATTAAATGTGATCAAGGCTTTATTTGATTTGGGCTTAAAGCTGTGTGCAACAATTCCTCATTCACTATACATTTCCATGCTCTATACGCCCCAGCGGGAAGTTCTCATTTTGACCTTGAACTGATTTTTCAATACTTCTGCTTATCCATCAATGCATTGTATCATAACAACTCTATCAGAATAAGTCATACAGAAAAGCATTACATCAAGGGTGAACAACTTGATAAACATTTCCGTATACTAGTACATGAAATTGGTGTTTACTAAGGTAAACCTAAGTGCTAGTGATTAAAAAAAATCACCAGAAAAGATGTAATTTAGGAGGCCAAGAAAGCTAGTTTTTTTTACAAAAATGAAAAGCCAACCCTCATATTCTTCTGTATGTTCTAAGAAATAAATCAAATGCCTAAGTGTTCTGTATTTCAAAGGAAGAAACCAAAACCCTCATATCACTACGTTTTTGTAATCAAACAAACTAACACTTATTACATTTTGTATGTTCTACTGAATAAAGGAGTCCTTATGTCATTTTGCATATGTTACCAACATCTACTTTTTAAGAAAAAAAAACTTTTATTATTCTTGATTTATAATCAATAAACTAACGTCCACATTATTCCATTTTTCTACTGAATTAGCCTACCCTCATAAAACTATATTTGTCATCAACAAATCAAACCTCAAAATAGATTTTCATGTAATACTAGGTAGACCAATCCTTTAACCAATCTCCATTTGCAATCAACATTGCAATCAACAAACTCTGATTTATTCTTTACGTCCTAATGAATAAACCGTAAAGAATAAATCAATCCTTAAATTATTCTGTATTTTTCAAAAAAACAAACAAATCAAGCCTTTGGGCTCAGATTGCCAATTGTTCTGCATGTTCTTCTAAAAAGAAAAACACTCATTTAATTCTGTACTTCTACTGCATGCAACAACCCTCTTTCTCCTTTTTGGTCAATTTTGGAGCCTCATTACTTCCTCTAGCCGCTGGTTGTCTGTTGGCGTATGGATCCTCTAGGTTTGGATCAACAGTTCCCGTTGGGTAAACCAAAGGGGCTCCATAAGGATATGCGGCTCCATGGGAATAGGAAGAAGAGACACCAGAAGGGACCGCAGGACTCGTTGGACTAGTTGGACTAGTTGGAATCGGGGAACCGATGCTTGTTGGTGCTCTAGGGGCTGGTCTCCGTTTGGGCGTTTGTAGGTCATCATATGACACTGCAGGGGGCTGACTGTCATGGTATGTTATAAGGTATTCTGGGTAACACTTGGCCCTGTCAAAGGAGACAAACACTGTCGGGAAATCCACATTATCTACACAGGAGTCGTACAACTCATGATCATTTCCATGCCTTGATGGAGGACGTCCATAGTCTTTTTGACCTTTTGTGAACTCTCCGACAAGAACAGACGCTCGAAACATATAGCGCTCTTGGTTCCGGATTTCTGTGTAGGAGTTGCTGTATTTGGCATCTCTTGCAAAATATGCACCATTCCCATACACTGTTCCATTTTTCCCAGATATGCGAAAGTCAAAGTTGTTGATGGCAATACCCCTAACAGCATTCAAACTATCTGTTCCGTGAAACAGCGCCCTTTTGTCAACCACTGCCGTATCTCTTCCAGACCGGTGAAGGTTTGCCTGCATAACATTTTCTTCACTGAAATTAATACAATACCAACTTCATGTATTAAAAGATGCGACAAGCTAATTTTATCTTTTACAAAATCTTATGCTCCTTTTTTTTATGTGTGTTTTACATCACATCAACATTATTTCAGTTATGTAGTGATGCCCTACTCTTAATGATGGAGGAAGACCACATACTCAACTGCCCATAAGGGCTGGTCAAGGCAGGTAGAACCATCGGCATTCCGTGAGTTAGTCATGAGACTGCCTCTCATGAAAATCCGTATCCCCCTCAGGATTTGAACCCACGCGGAGAGAGGCCATGCGATTTCAAGTTCTGTACTTTAACCACTAGGCCATGGAGGCCCCCCTTATGTTCCTATAGCAGAATTGTTAACTCATCTCCTTAGTTTAAAGCATATCCTGTAATATTGGGAAGAAACTATTTCTTCATTTACCACAGTATGAAGTATCCAATATTCCTATAAGACGAGAAAAATAAGAAATATGCATCATTCAAATAGGAAATTTAATTGATGTAAATTTTATATTTCCCTAATTTAGATATAAAAAATGCTCGATTTGAAGTATAAAATATAGATAATTATAATATTATGTTCTAATCTGGAACCTTTTCATTAGACCTTACCTCATACAGTATAGAATAATGTCTATGAATCTGATATTTTAATGTACTTTAAGAGAAAATTTGAAACGTTTATGTAACAATACAGCTTTTGTATTATTTTTGATACACAATTAAAAGTTGCCTTTGAATTAATACATATATATAAGTAATAAAGCGTCAATCTATGTAAGTATATACAGTTTATTTGCAGAAGATCTCAAAAGCAATGTGACGCTTAAGGAGTAGACTAGATGTGTATGACCTTATACAAACTTTAAAGCATTTTCTACAGTTTTATAAGAAATAAATCCATACATAGAATTTTCTGAAAGTTTAATATGGTATTCAAAATTTTGTTGTGAATTCAAAAATGAAAAAAAACTATCTTTTTTGAAATATCAAATTATAACAATCTGAACAATTTTTGAAATCCAAATCAGTTTTTTATATTTTGGTATTCGACAAAAAAAACAATAAAAATTGATATGTATATTACAATAAAATGAAAATATCAAAAAGTTCTTTTCATAGAATTTTCATATTTTTCAGTATGTGAAGTAAAATCTAATCTTGAAATATAAAATGAAAAAAAAAGTATATTTTAACAAAATAGTTTTTTTTAAAATGGCAGTTCCCATGGAAGCCATATTTGAAAAAATATTTATAAAAACAACTAGAAGTACTTTAAACTTGAAAAATAGAAGCTAAGGGGGAATAAGAAATAGATAAAAAATGTTAATAACCTCTTATAGTTTTGGGGATACATTGATTTTTCTTTGAAAAGGTTTACGTACAGAAATTTCATCTAAATAAAAACATTTATCCAACTGCTATACAAGAACCTCTGCAGTAAGATATTCATTAATTCATTATCTCCCTTGGATTCACAGATGAAGTGCACAGAAAAAAACTTCCAAGAACCTTTTTAACCCTTTCCCAAACAACACATTTTTGACTGTTCCAATTTGAAAGAGTTTGCAGACGACATTTCAAAATGTGATGAAATTGAAAAATAATCTTTTCATAGGGCAGAAAACATTGAGGGAAAAGGAAAAATTGCTCGTCACGAGCAATTTCTCCTTTTCCAACAATGTTTTCTAATGTCGTCTGCAACAAAGTGGTCAAATGTCATTATTGTTTGGGAAAGTGTTAAGGAAACACATATATGTTTGAGTCTTACTTGCAAAATGAACTCCACAGTACGTGATTCTGTACTCGAAAAATATCATCTATAACATATCTCTGATCATCTAGGGTCCTGAAAAAGCTTTTAGCTACGTCCTTATAAACGACTGATTCCGGCGATAGTTTGACAAACTCAAATGGGTGACAGAGGTCCCATGGTACCCAGCCTGGTGGAAGTGGGGTGGGAACAGTTGGTGGTGCCTTCATGCATTCGCCACTGTAAAACAAAATATCAGAAGAAATTATGTACCTCTTTGCATGTTAAAAGAGGTATATCTACCTCAACTATGACTCATGGGTTCAGTGCAATACTATAGTAAGTGCTTCATGTTTATGAAACATTTACTATAGTCTTGCACTGAACCCTCATTGTTATCATTAATGACCGAGAATTTTATCATTTTCAAGAATTTCATCACGGAACTTCTTTTTCTGTGCCACAATGAAAGAGGTACAATGATTGCTGATTGTAGTTATTTTCAAGAACGGAGATTTCAAGGTTTGAGATTTTCCTACATTCAACCTGCCAATACAGTATGAAAAGTTCAACTGGATGCTCTTCCAAAAATAAAAGAGAGATGTCAATAAGACAGCTTGTCTCAATAATGATCCGTGAAGGAAGCTTTTTTCATCATTTGGACATTCATCGTGCTTCGAAGGCGTCAGTCAAAATAGCAATAGCCTTTGAGACCATTTACCTGGACTATAAAACGGCATGGTAGACTACTTGATAATATGGAGAGGAGTATAGGTCATGAAATTATTATTTGTTTCTAAAATATGAGGATGCACACAATGATTCCCTACAATCGCTGTTGAGATGTGAACATGCACACGAAACTTTAACCAAGATTTTCCAAGTACAAAAGACCGGATAGTTTGTTTAAATTCAAAACAAGGGATATGAAACGTGGCCATGGCCCTAACATAGTTACACTGAATACATGTGTGATGTATCAACTACAGAAATTTGAAACTTGGCCAGGTATCTTAGATTATAACCTTAAACACATGTGTGAAGTATATAATCATTCCATACAGTAGTTTTAGAGATGCAAACTTAGATGTAAAAACTAAACCAAGATTTTCTAAGTAAAAAAAACTGCATAATTTGCTTAAATTCAATACCAAAGATATGAAACTTGGCCATTTGTCTTTGATCACAACCCTGAACACATGTGTGACGTATCAACCCATTCTATACATTAGTTAATGATATTTAAACTTGCACATAAAAATGTAACCAAGGTGTGATGCCGACAGGGACCAACGTCTGGGTGAGTAGTAAAGCTTTCCTTGTTCTTCGAAAAGTTGAGCCAAAAATGTTACTGAAAGCATCATGAATCTAAAACAAGATTGAATCACTAAGTTTAATGGGATTGCCTGCACTCACTGATAGAAAACTAAAATTCACTTATGACTCACCACTATCAATAAAGTATGAATAATTGCACTGATTGCTAATACAAAATTAAATCGAGTTTAATGAATGTTATTTATTTATGGGAAATAATTCTGCAAGTGAAACATTACTTGTTTATAACAAACATGTGCGTTAATACAAGTTTGTTATACGCAGATAATGTTCACAAGGTGAATATTTCCCATAAACCAAAACAATATTTTGATTAAATTATATGTTACATTTACTATCTAAATGTCAAAACATAACATTAAAACGTAATTTGTGTAAATAGTCCATCACAAGTCAATTGCTATACACTGATCAATTTACTCATGCAGCACACATTGGAATACAAGCTGCATATTCCAAACCTTTCGGTGAAAAAAATAAACCCAAAGCATGCAATAGCTATGGACCGTTGGACTTCATGTAGGGTCAAATAGCTAGGAACCATGCATTTTCATAATTCTCGCTTCGAATTATTTCTCAGTGAGAAATATGCTGAGATTTTTTTTCATTAAAACTGCATCAATCTTTGCCAAAAAAATATAAAAAAGTTTATTTATAATTCACTGCTATCAAAATGAATGAAAATGTGAACTTCCTGCAGTTACAACATTTACAGCCATTTCCTCATCCATTAAGTATGTGAACTTTTGACACAAAAATAGATCACTGTATCGTCTGCTTTCCAAAATCTTCAATATCTGCTTATTTCTTTTTGAAGAAAGATACTCTGAGTAGCAAACAGCTTAGATCACAGGCCAGCTGCCAATTTACTTGCTGCAATCTAACCTGTTTGAATAAGCATGAAGTTGATTCAAGCACTATAAGGGTTAAATAAAAATGTGCTCTTTTTCTCTTAGATTACCAAAACTGACTTACAATTCACCCCTATCAATAGTATCCCTGCTAATGAAAAGAGGGCGTCGAATAATGGCTCTGCATTTTCCTGTGTCAAGGTTCGTCTGGGTCATGGTGTTAAAACTCAGCTGGTACTTAAAGCGGTAATTTTCTCGGGAAAACAGGTACTCCTTCTGCCCAGCAAGGAATTTCTGCTCCAGTGTGTACTGCATATTCTAGGAATAGAGACAAGACCATTCTTAATTTGACCCTTTACCAAACCCAAAATTTCGGACTGTCCCAAATTGAAAGGGTTTGCAGACGACATTTTAAAATGTGATGAAATTGAAAAATACTCTTCCGATAAGGCATACAATATTGTGGGTAAAGGAGAAATTACTCATTAAGAGCAATTTCCCCTTTTCCAACAATGTTTTCCAGAGTTGTCTGTAACAAAGTGGTCAAATAATGGTATTGTTTGGTAATGGCTTAAAACAGTGGTTTGTTATTAGAGGAATCCATATCACCTTAATTTAAGTAAGAAAAATTGAAATCAATTCCTCTGATTGGACATAACATTCATTTCGAAAGGAGAACTTATTCGTAATGAGCGATTTATCCTTTCCCAGTATTAACTTCAAGTATGAGCTTAAGGAATCACAAAGTCAAGAAATGTCTTATTATGGGAAATTATGAAAAAGGCAATGGACCTGCATTCAAATTCTGTCCCATTATTTGTAGACATAATTTTCAAATAAATGATTAGAATGTTGTGCAAAGTTTATGCTTGTTTTATTTATTTTTTAAAAAAGGTCGAGCCCTTTTCAGTAACCTTGCTATGCTTGGTTCATAGTGAATGAAGGAAGACATCTAGCTGACCGAGTCTGACCGAACAAAAGCTATTTCACAACTCAACCGAAAGACTACATTTCATGAAAATCAAAATCTGGTCACTATAATTAAGACCCACACAGAGAAGGTATGTGTGACACAAAGTTCTTTACTCTTGTAACCAGGCAAAAGAAGCCCACACTATAAAGTTTGTTCATGAAAAATAATGGATAAATGAATGTCACAGAGACATCAGTAAAATAATTGTTGAAACAGCAATAAACACATTTTTTTTTTTAAAAGCAACACCATATTGTGGTTGTCAACAACTTATCCATGCTTATGACCAATGAAATCAAAGCGCTAAAAGCGCTGAAGGACTTAGGAGCGTTTAAAGTAAAGCAAGATGAGTGAGGATTCATTTGAAAATTTCTTTGGGCAACATCTCGAGGAAAACAGCCGCTCCTTATAATTATTATTTCTGTGAACAGAGACTGAAAGATAGTCTATTTTTCAAACATCTGGGCATTTTACAATTTCCCATGAGGCAACAGATATAATAATATAGAGCAAAACAAAGCGAGTAAATCCGGACTACATTCCTAGTTCCAAGAAGGTATTAGTCCGCACTGTGATGGTGGATGTTTAATGAGTAATTGGGGTCAGACCGCTGTTTGTGTATCGATAAAGTACTGTTCCTCAAAAAGTGGTAAGTAAATTCAATGGACTAAGGTGCTGACGCACCCTTAGTCCAAAAAGAGAACCTTCCTCAACCATAATTTCAGAAGGCCTAATATTCTATCAATTTTCAATCTAGTGATATGCAACCTGCCTGATTTTAACCAGTCCTTTATAACAACACCCATGCTCATGAAGTTTGGAAGCAATAGTGTTAGTGCTTAATTGGAAAGATATTATGCTTTTAAACACACAACTTAATAATATGATAATTTTCCTTCACAAAATATTGATAAGCTTGAATAGATATAATTAACCCTTTCCCAAACAATAACGACATTTGACCACTATGTTGCAGACGACTTTAGAAAACATTGTGGGAAAAGGAGAAATTGCTGTAACGAGCAATTTTTCTTTTCCCACAATGTTTTCTGCCCTATCAGAGGGTTATTGTCCAATTTCATCACATTTTGAAATGTCGTCTGCAAACTCTTTAAATTTGGGACAGTCAAAAATGTGTTGTTTGGGAAAGGGTTAGCCCAAGGTGTTTTTGTAAAACGCTACCGTTGATACATAGATCATGTTTATAGTGATTATAAACATGTGTGTGTCGGGATTTTTGTTTACATTCATGCAGATGCTTGTTCGAGGTTTTCATCGTTTGTGGTGATACTTTCACCACATTTCAGTCATCGTTTGCGATGTTACTTTAACCCCATTTCAGTCATCGTTTGCGGTGGTACTTTCACCACATTTCAGTCATCGTTTGCGGTGGTACTTTCACCACATTTCAGTCATCGTTTGCAGTGGTACTTTCACCACATTTCAGTCACCGTTTGCGGTACTTTCACCACATTTCAGTCATCGTTTGCGGTGGTACTTTCACCACATTTCAGTCATTGTTTGCATTGGCACTTTCACCAAAATGCTCATTTGAAGTACATGCATTTTTTACTCATTTTATCTGATTTCAAGTGTTATACATGTTACACAAAATTTGGTGTTTGGGAAAGGGTTAACCGGTGGGCTTACCGGTTCATATAGATCCCATGCTCCCAGCTCATTAACATAGTACCATCTCCACTGTGTCCTATAGGTTTTACTGGCAAACTCTCCTGTCAAGTAGGAAGGGGTGGAGAGGCGTCGCACCTCTGCATAATCCTGTCCGTCTTTGATACCAGCCATGTTAACGATCGCATGAAGGTTAGGGTCAAACTTCACTTCTACAAGGTATATGTTTGAATCTCTCTCCTGAAACATTTAATCCTGATATTATCTGCAGTAACCTTTTGGCATTTTTAACCCTTACAATGCTGGATACTTTTCTAACAATAGACTTTAGCCTTGTCTGCTATCCAAAACCTTAAATATCTGCTTAATTTTATTGAGGAAAGATACTCAGAGGAGCAAACAGGTTAGATCAAAAGCCAACCGCCAAGTAGATTGGCAGCTGGCCTTTGATCTAACCAGTTTATATAAGCATAAAGTCAGTTCCAGCACTACAAGGGTTAAGTATGACATTTTGATATGCTTATGGAAACTCTTAATGGACAGTTACACATTCTTTTCATACAGGTTAAAGGAGTAAATGGGAACTATTAAGTGAGATGCTGTTAATTTCTTGCAAATCGAGGGTTCAGCGTAATACTATAGTAAGTGACATTGTGAATCACTTGCGATAGTCTTGCGTTGAACCTTCGAAATGATTTCATGACACAAAGTTGATTGACTCTAAAGAAAAGTAATTTCAAGGCATATGATTTTATACATCTATGTAACTAAGAAACCATCACATTTCCATTGGATCATTTAAATTTAACCAGATTTCATGCCAAAAAAATTAAAATAAAAATAAAAAAATCAAATATAGATAAATAACAATAAATCTCTATTAAATCTAAGGTCACTCGACCAAAAAAAATAGTCTCTAACCCTTTCCCAAACAATAACGACATTTGACCACTCTGTTGCAGATGACTTCAAAAAACATTGTTAGAAAAGGAGAAATTTCTCATTACGAGCAATTTCTCCTTTTCCCACAATGCTTTCTGCCCTTTCAGATGATAATTTTTCAATTTCATCACAATTTGAAATGTCGTCTGCAAACTCTTTCAATTTGGGACAGTCGAAAATGTGTTTTTTGGGAAAGCGTTGAGGGGACATAAGCGATATCTGGAGCACATTGATTTAGTGCCCTCCAGCCCAACACTTAAACACATACCAATTCAGTATCTGCTTTGTTTTCCTTGTTGCAATAAGCAAATTCAATAACCTCTGACAACGGAAAAGTGGACCACATCCCAAATGCCTTTATCTGCCATAAATAGGGCATCCTCTCCTCCAAGTGTTTGTAACGACACGATTTAGATGTGCATTTTTGCTCTGTAAGGCTGGCATCACAGATGAAGAAATTATCACCAAGATTATCTGAAATTATACTCAATAGTCAATATTGTAACAAGTGTAACAAATGTAAAATTATACAGCAGGGTTTGCTTATTCCAAACAAATTCCATTAGCTACTAGGACATTTTGTATTTAGCAGCCATGCAGTGCTCTTGCAGGTCACAAACAATTTCTTTCTTTTTGAATGCATAAATATTCAGTGAATATTATTCGCTCATTGGCAATGAGAATCTCATATTCAATACTATGTTAATGATGGTGCTGCTTCTGCTGAAGCTTCGAAGTCTGAGGCTTGATAGAACATACCAGGGTCAATATCTGTCCAAGGTATAGAGCCTTACAGAACATACCAGGGTCAATATCTGTCCAAGTTATAGAGCCTTACAGAACATACCAGGGTCAATATCTGTCCAAGGTATAGACCCTTATAGAACATACCAGGGTCAATATCTGTCCAAGGTATAGAGCCTTACAGAACATACCAGGGTCAATATCTGTCCAAGTTATAGAGCCTTACAGAACATACCAGGGTCAATATCTGTCCAAGGTATAGACCCTTATAGAACATACCAGGGTCAATATCTGTCCAAGGTATAGAGCCTTACAGAACATACTAGGGTCAATATCTGTCCAAGTTACGGAGCCTTACAGAACATACCAGGGTCAATATCTGTCCAAGGTATAGAGCCTTACAGAACATACCAGGGTCAATATCTGTCCAAGGTACGGAGCCTTACAGAACATACCACGGTCAATATCTGTCCAAGGTATAGAGCCTTACAGAACATACCAGGGTCAATATCTGTCCAAGGTATAGAGCCTTACAGAACATACCAGGGTCAATATCTGTCCAAGGTATAGACCCTTATAGAATATACCAGGGTCAATATCTGTCCAAGGTAAAGAGCCTTACAGAACATACCAGGGTCAATATCTGTCCAAGGTATAGACCCTTATAGAACATACCAGGGTCAATATCTGTCCAAGGTGTAGAGCCTTACAGAACATACCAGGGTCAATATCTGTCCAAGGTATAGAGCCTTACAGAACATACCAGGGTCAATATCTGTCCAAGGTAAAGAGCCTTACAGAACATACCAGGGTCAATATCTGTCCAAGGTACGGAGCCTTACAGAACATACCAGGGTCAATATCTGTCCAAGGTATAGAGCCTTACAGAACATACCAGGGTCAATATCTGTCCAAGGTATAGAGCCTTACAGGACATACCAGGGTCAATATCTGTCCAAGGTATAGAGCCTTACAGAACATAACAGAGTCAATATCTGTCCCAGGTATAGAACATTACAGAACATCACAGTGTCAATATCTGTCCAAGGTATAGAACCTTAAAGAACATAACAGAGTCAAAGTCTCTCTAAGGTATAGAGCCTTACAGAACACAACAGAGTCAATATCTGCCCAAGGAATAGAGTCTTACAGAACATAACAGAGTCAATTATGTCAATTGTATAGAGCCTTACAGAACATAACAGGGTCAATTATACCAATGGTATAAAACCTTGAAGAACATAACAGGGTCAACTATGTCAATTGTATAGAGCCTTACAGAACATAACAGAGTCAATTAGGTCAATTGTATAGAGCCTTACAGAACATAACAGGGTCAATTATGTCAATGGTATAAAGCCTTACAGACCATAACAGAGTCAATTTTGTTAATGGTATAAAACCTTAAAGAACATAACAGGGTCAATTATGTCAATTATATAGAGCCTTACAGAACATAACAGAGTCAATTATGTCAATAGTATAGAACCTTAAAGAACATAACAGGGTCAATTATGTCAATTATATAGAGCCTTACAGAACATAACAGAGTCAATTATGTCAATAGTATAGAACCTTAAAGAACATAACAGGGTCAATTATGTCAATTGTATTGAGCCTTACAGAACATAACAGAGTCAATTATGTCAATAGTATAGAACCTTAAAGAACATAACAGGGTCAATTATGTCAATTGTATAGAGCCTTACAGAACATAACAGAGTCAATTATGTCAATAGTATAGAACCTTAAAGAACATTACAGGGTCAATTATGTCAATTATATAGAGCCTTACAGAACACAACAGGGTCAATTATGTCAATGGTATAGAGCCTTACAGAACACAACAGAGTCAATAATGTCAATGGTATAGAGCCTTACAGAACATAACAGTGTCAATCATGTCAATGGTATATAGCCATACAGAACATCACAGAGTCAAAGTTTCTCCAACGTTACATGCCTAACAGAACAAAATGGAGTCAATATCTGTCCATGGTATAGAGCCTCATAGAACATAAAAGATTCAAAGTCTCTCGAAGATCCGTACCTAACAGAACAATACAGAATCAATGTCTATCAACAGTCAGAGGTCTTGCAGAACAATACAGAATCAATGTCTCTCAACAGTCAGAGGCCTTGCAGAACATAACAGAGTCAATGTCTCTCAATAGTTAAAGGCCTTGCAGAACATAACAGAGTCAATGTCTCTCAACAGTCAGAGGCCTTGCAGAACATAACAGAATCAATGTCTCTCAACAGTCAGAGGCCTTGCAGAACATAACAGAATCAATGTCTCTTAACAGTCAGAGGCCTTGCAGAACATAACAGAATCAATGTCTCTCAATAGTCAGAGGCCTTGCAGAACATAACAGAAGCAATGTCTCTCAATAGTCAAAGGCCTTGCAGAACATAACAGAGTCAATGTCTCTCAACAGTCAGAGGCCTTGCAGAACATAACAGAGTCAATGACTCTCAATAGTCAGAGGCCTTGTAGAACATAACAGAGTCAAGGTCTCTGAAGGTTACATGCCTGAATGAAAAATACAGAAGAAATGTTTCTCAATTTTTACAGGCCTTACAGAACACATCAGAGTCAATGTCTCTCTCATTTGTTACATGCCTGAATGAACAATACAGAAGCAATGTTACTCCATTTTCGGAGGGCTTACAGAACAATACAGAATCAATGTCTCTGAATTATCGGAGGTGTTACAGAACAAAACAGAGTCAATGGCTCTCAAAAGTCAGAGGCTGTACAGAACAACACAGAGGCAATAGTTTCCAAGGTCAAATGCCTGACAGAACAATACAGAATCAATGTCTCTCAAAAGTTAAAGGCCTTACAGAACAAAACAGAATCAATAGTTTTCCTGGGTCAAATGCCTGACAGAAAAAAATGAAATCAGTGACAATGTCAGTCCATTGTTAAATGCATGACAGTACACATTGGAGTCCATGTCTGTTCAAGGTCACATTCCTGACAGAACAAAATAGAGTCAATATCTGTCCAAGGTCAGAGGCCTGATAGAACGAAATCTAAGACCTTAAATAACATATAATAAAGTAAAGGTCTCTCCAAGGTCAGAGGCTTACAGCACAAACGGGGATCAATGTAGATCAAAGAATTCATGAGACAAACTAGTAAAACATGACCGTGTTGTCTTGAGTATGGAAAGCACTAATTCACATGACCGCCTGGTATGGAAAAAACTCTGCCTATGGTGCCTCTCACTATGTTAACCACTGTATTCTTCACAAAAAGCAGAAAACCTTGTGGGAAAAGGAGTAATTGCTTGTTACGAGCAATTTCTCCTTTTCCCACGTTTTCTAAAGTCGTCTGCAACAAAGTCAAATGTCGTTATTGTTTTGGAAAGGGTTAAACTGACATGACAAAACATCAACTAGATGACTATTCAAAGGCTAATATTCTAATTTGAACATGATGATCATGATGAAAATAGTCAATGTTTTACTACATATTTGACTTTCATCATTAAATAGAAATGTTCATAAAGAGAAACATTCTATGGGTTGTAAAGATTATCAAAAGGTCTTGAGGAAAAGAAGTACTAGGACCATGAAAAGGTGCATTGATTTCACATCCCCTATATACTGTCATGAAAATATGTCTCCGTTGTGTCAAGATGAACAGTCAAACTTGTGTTAAGAGGCCAGCCTAATGGACAGAGTAAATTGGCTGTTTAAGACAGGTTGGCTGCTTAACACAAATTGATGTACACTATAAATCTAACAATGTGACTTTCTGTAGTGGTTGTTTAAGGCAGGTTGGCTGCGCAAAAGGAAAACAAGATAGACTGTAATTCAAAACTAATCCCTCCTGTTGGCCTAATAAATTTACCTGAAGATAATGAAATGCCATCAGTCCTTTTCCTCTGTCTCTTCGTGGCACCAGAAGCTGTCTCCTTTTTAGAATGTGGTACTTGCTTTGCCTGCTTGTCAGTCGTCATACCTTTAGGTGTCCTATGACGTTCCTGTATTGGAAGAAGCAGGGGTTCTTCTTGTATCTTTGGGTGAGACTTCTCTGGTTCAGTATGTTGCATTATCTCTGTTTCTTCTTGGCCGGACGCCGGATTATCCAAAGCAACCCTTGGGCTTCTAACAATGTATACCATCCTTTTAAACACATTGTCATTCCATTTATCCATCCGATAGGCCTCAATAATTGCCTTGTTATGAAGCGAATCTTTGTCATGTGAAAATGGGCATGCTTCCCTATCTTCAAAGCAGGTTCCAAGAAGAAATCTTTGACAAATATGAAGACCTGTGCAATTGATGACACCGCAATGTGCTTCCTCATTCCAAGCAACACATACACGGGGGTATCGAACTTTCAGAATCAACCAAATTTCAGAGTTTGTGAATACAGTGTCGTATCCAAATTGTTTCGAAATAGACAGATTCCTGCTGTTTCTGTCAAGGGTGTCATGCGAGAATTTGCAGCCATCATCCCCAAACACACAATAACCGCTTAACCAATCTTTACAGACGTGATACCTTTGACAATCAGGCTTATCACATGAACGTTTGGTGATGTAATCTAGACAATAGGTAGCGTTTTTGTTGAATGCCATGACATTGACAATCTCCCCATTTCTTTCTATCAATGTAAACCTATTCCGATTACTCCTGAACCATTTGCCAACATCAAACTTTGCTGGAAAAAGGCCAGACTCCCGAATAATTGCCTCTATCGAAGCTTCTGCTGCTAATTTCTTTACCAGAAACTTGAAGACATCATTGACATCAGGCTCTCTTATTGTATGAGTGTTTTCTTTATCCTTATCCATACATTGTGTAGGGCTCTGGCTGGAGGCAGTTTGCCTTGGTTCTTTTTGTTTAGATTTGTTGGGCCTTACAGTCTCACTCTGAATGTGTTTAGATTGCACATCTGTAAAAACAAATTTAGGTCCAGGGCTTGGGGATTCAGTGTTTTTATTCACTGCTTGCTTGCCTTTGGCTTTAACTTTCTTTTTACTGTCCGTTTTCTTTTCTTTATCCAAGTTCTGCAACACTTCCTCTGTCATTTGAGGAATGTTACATAAACCATCTAATTGACTCATCAAGGCATCAATTTGGTTATTGTCCTGTTCTCGAACTTTTATTTTATTTTGAGCTTTACTCACAAAGGTCTTTTTAGGTTCTTTTTCTGTTTCTACCTTCCAATCAATCTCTCTTATTTCATCCTCAAAACTGCTTACGGATTCTTTACTGGAACTCGAAGACAACACAATTGGATCAGGAGTTGCTTTAGGCTTTTTCTTCTGATTTCGTTTAGGATTAAATGAAACCATTCCTTTCTTTACTGACATTGTGGTTGGTTTTCTTGGAAGTTTGACTGTAATTGATTTCTCATTCTCAAGATTGTCATAAGTGTCTTTTATCGGGTTAGATATTTCATGGTCAACAACATCATCTTTATCACCGGATTTTCTTTTACTGGTACTTGTTTCCTGTTCACTGGTCTTTCTCTTGTCTATAGCATGTTTTATCGCCACCAATGCTTCCTCAAATGCCTGTATCTTGCTTTTATCTGATTCTTGTTTATCCATTTTATGCATTTCTCCAAGTCTAAATTTATATCGTTTCTGTCTATTTCTAAGAGTGGGTATGCGAGCTACATCAAGGTCATCCAGTTTTAAGTCATATGTGACATCTTTTTCGCTTCGTTCACTGACACCAGACGCCAATGAGAGCGTACTACCAGAAATGGAGCTGTTCTCATCAGAAGTATCGAAAAAGTCTTTGAAGCCTTGATTGGGTACTTTCAGGCCTCTACCTCTCTTAGCCCGATGACCCCTTCTGCTTAGTCTTCTACTACCTCCTCCCTTACCTCTCCTATTAACTACTCCATCACCATCATTTTCAGCATTAGAATCTTGCTTATTATCCAAGTCAGCGTTACCATAACTGTTACCACCTCTGTGGTTTCCTCTTCCTCTATATCCCTTCCCTCTCATTCTGCCTCTTCTACTCCTATTATTTTCTCTCTGCTGTTCCTCAAAACAGTCCCCTGTATCATCTCTCCTTACGTCTTCCGGATAATTCATATCATGGGAGGTTCTGCCTCCTACATTGGTCCCCCTTGCACCTTTAAAAGAACAGTCCACTTTATAGCCAGGTTGTCTGTTAGGTTGTGGGTTTCTTCCTTGATTGTTCACATTGGGTGTACTTGTGCTTCTGGGTAATTTTCTTCCGCGATTTCCTTCCTTCTGGAAATATGCATTTCCCTGATTTGGGCCATCTGGTAGATTTGGGATATCCATAGTAGATCTGTACCTGTCCTTCCCTGGAATCAGGTTGCTCATTGGTCTTAAAGGTGGCGGAAAGACGGGAGGAGGAGGAGGAGGAGGAGGATGGTAAAAACTTGGAGGCACCGGGCCAGGACCTGAAATTATACGACAGTTCAATTATTACTTATAAACTAGGCTATAAACTGAAAGAATTTGGTTAAAAAGCCCATGGACAGCTACAGTCATTTAGAGGCTCTGATGATTATGTGTATAAAAGTAGTACATTAAATTATTTACATGCTAAAACATGTTGGGCTTCAATAACTTGTAAAATACTTTACCAAAGCTAATTTTTATTGGTACACACATGAATTATATGCCAGAGTTGTTATTTTGGTTTTCAACATCATAATTTTGATGAATTAAACTCCTAAGGTTTTTGTTGGCTAGTGTTCAAATACTGTTTGAACTGTTTACAAAGGAAAACGGGAATTCTGATTTTTAATTTATTTGTCTGCAATTGCCTTATCTTTTTATTTCACTGGTCCATATAATCAATACATGTATATAAGTAAATAGTGAGTTTTCAGAGTTTAAAGCATAGCACATAATAAATCATGAGAAAAAAGTCTCTATGATTTATTTATCCCTTTCCCAAACAATTACAACATATGACGACTTTGTTGCAGACGACTCTAGAAAACATTGTGGGAAAAGGAGAAATTGCTCGCAATTTTTCCCTTTCCCACAATGTTTTCTGCCCTATAAGAAGATTATTTCCCAATTTCAACACATTTTGAAATGTCGTCTGCAAACTCTTGCAATTTGGGACATGTGAAAATGTGTTGTTTGGGAAAGGGTTAAATGAAGTTTAACACTGTGTAAGAGATTTCAAATACATCATAAGCTGTTGCACATAAAATTTATTGGCATTCATTAAAACTTAATTAATGGCTCGAAACAATCAAAGAAGGCTTATTTAGTTATAACTTCAAACATGACTTTCAATTAGGATAAACTAGCCCTCTTTGACAATTAACTGCTATGTTAAACATGTCAACAATAATAATTTAGCTGCCAGACGATAGGACACGTGCTAATTCCATTCAAATATAATGCGGACATTCTATCAAAGTACCAAAAGTGATGAATGAAGAAAAGACATGGATATTGAAAGGTATGAATACAGGAGTAAGTCCCTTGCCGACATATCTAATTCCTTTCTGAGCCTTGTGATCTTGTGAGTACCCATCACAATTTCAATGGATACATGTACTTTAACAATCCTATAAAATGGACGTATCAACATTATTCTAATGAGTGCCCTAAAAATTGAGGTTATCAAAGAATTTGATTTGGTTGTATGAATTTGGGTTTAACACCATTTTCAACAGTATTTCAGTCACATCACGGAAGTCAGTGCACCAATCTTTGCTCCTTGTATTTCCTCACATGCTATATGCGAAGTTGCTTAATGTTTTCCATCTTGAATATATTCGATTAGTGGCAAGTGCCAAATAAATCATGTCACAGTGACTTAATTAACCCCCATTACCAAACAATAACGACAGTTGACCACTTTGTTGTAGACGACTCTGGAAAACATTGTGGGAAAAAGACAATTTGCTCAGAATGAGCAAATTCTCTTTTTCCCCACAATGTTTTCTACCCTATCGTAAGATCATCTTTCAATTTCATCACATTTTGAAATGTCGTCTGCAAACTCTCTCAAATTGGGACAGTCGAAAATTTGGTATTTGGTAAAGGGTTAAGCATTGGAGGAAATATTGCCCAAGTCGGTTCTCGAACTCAGGACCCTTTTTATTCTTAGTCTGACATGCTACAGACTTAACTTGAAAGGTTTGAAAGAGAATTGTTTTTAAAATAGTGCATGAAAAGGCCTCTTAGGGGCTTGTTTACCTGGACCCATGTATGGATATTGGTGTTCAGGTGGCGTTGGTAACAACCAATCTCTTGGATAATGTGGATTTCCATCTTCTATCCATTGGTCTGGTCTATAACCACTATCTCTAGGAAATTCTTGTTCTTCTCTGTTACCGCTTTGAAACCCTCTGTTACCTCCCCTACTTTGACCCCCTCTGCTACCTCCCCTATTTTGGCTGCCAATATTACCTCCCCTATTTTGACGCCCTCTATTACCTCCCCTATTTTGACCCCCTCTGTTAACTCCCCTATTTTGTCCCCCAATGTTACCTCCCATATTTTGACCCCCTCTGTTCCCTTCCATATACTGACCCCCACTGTTACCTCTCATATTTTGACCCCCTCTGTTACCTTCCATATGTTGACCCCCTCTGTAACCTCCCATATTTTGACCCCCTCTGTTCCCTTCCATATACTGACCCCCACTGTTACCTCCCATATTTTGAACCCCTCTGTTACCTCCCCTATTTTGACCCCCTCTGTTACGTCCCCTACTTTGAGCCCCTCTGTTACCTCTCATATTTTGACCCCCTCTGTTGCCTTCCATAAACTGACCCCCTCTGTTACCTCCCATATTTTGACCCCCCCTGTGTTGTCCTCTATTCTGGTAGTCTCCGCCTCTGTTTTGTCTATCATCCATGCTTCCAGCACTGTTTCTGGATTGATGGGTATCTGAATCAATCAGAACAAATGAATCAGCATCTATTTTCAAATCTGTTTGTACTCAAAGGTGATTGAAATGCCGTTTGTACATCTTTTAACCTTTTCCCAAAAAACACATTTTCGACTGTCCCAAATTGAAAGAGTTTGCAGACGCCAGACGACATTTCAAAATGTGATGAAATTGAACAATATTCTTCAGAAAGAGCAGAAAACCTTTTGGGAAAGGGATAAATTGCTCGTTACGAGCAATTTCTCCTTTTCCCACAAAGTTTTCTAAAGTCGTCTGCAACAAAGTGGTCAATTGTCATTTTTGTTTGGGAAAGGGTTAAAGAGTTAAATCAATCTATAATGTCTTTGATTATAAGTAAATATGTTATTTCTCTCAAATTATTATACTGAGCATCAATCTATTTCTAATAAATGTTCAGCGTGAAACAGTTGTAACTTGAGTTACAACTGTTTCACGCTGAAGAATTTTTGAAGATTAGTCCAATTTGAAAGGAAAAACGGTGGTAACTCATACTTTTATCAAAATAATGATTTTGAATGAAGGTGTTTCTAAACTTTTGTATTCAGTATGTCTAAAAATTGTTTATGTTAATGAGAGTTTATTTTCCTGTTATCAAACTTTATTGTTCTAGAAACTATTTAGTTTTTCGTCTCCCCTGTAAAATTTTGTAAAAGAGGTTAATGTTAAAAGTTCCTTAACCATTTCCCAAACGACATTTGACCATTTTGTTGCAGACGACTTTAGAAAACATTGTGGGAAAAGGATAACTTGCTCGTAAGGAGCAATTTCTCCTTTTCCCACAATGTTTTCTGGCCTATCAGAAGATTATTTTCCAATTTCATCACATTTTGAAATATTGTCTGCAAACTTACAATTTGGGACAGTCGAAAATTTGTTGTTTGGGAAAGGGTTAAGGGCTTACATTTCGGGACAAACTTCCCTTCTCTGGGATCCCAGATGAATTCATTACTCATCTTCAGTCATCAAATCAAGTCACTGTCTTCTAATAGCTGGAGACTGAAAAGTACAAATACAAACATACTGAAAACCTTCCAGAAAATTACACATGTTCTGGTTATGTTGTTTATGTTTAAACTTGCCTTTTCAATATCATTTGTTCAAGGCACTTGTTCACAGACGAGAAGAAATTTGGTAGTTAAAAACTTATTTCTTTTAAACTGCACAAAAGCTGTAATGTTTGTAATAAAGATACACACTGAAAAAAAAAATGCATGTAGTTATTGGAAGAAAAACTAGATCTTTTTTATTTCTTCAAAGACAAAAAGAAAATATGCTCTTTCTGTGCAATTTATCCTCTTCAAAAGAAAAAAGAATACAATGTTAGACATGATCTTTGATCGCTATTTGATAATCATTTTTGATAGGAGACAACAATTGTGAAGAATTTAAAAGAACATGTTTGTGACATTAGGAGATAGTCATTGTGACAAAAGAAGAAGGATGGCATCTTTAAAACCAGAAAGTCAACCGAAAAACTATTAACCCTTTCCCTATTTAACCACTTTGTTGCAGACGACTCTGGAACACATTGTGCGAAAGCGAGAAATTGCTCGTGACGAGCAAATTTCCTTTTCCCACAATGTTTCCGGCACTATCAGAAGATTAATTTCCAATTTCATCACATTTCGAAATGTCGTCTGCAAACTCTTTCAATTTGGGACAGTCGAAAATGCGGCGTTTGGTAAAGGGTTAAGTCATGTAAATTGAGTAATATATAATCAAAATATATTCTTAAAAAATAGGAGAACACTTTATGATCATGACTTTCCAACACCTGCTTAATGTATAATCGAGTGCCAAATTACTATTGTCACAAATTGTTGGTGTAACAACTTTGTTTACATTCAAGATCTACCAAAAATTACAATAGTGCACTTGAAAAAAACAACAATGGGGGAACCTGTTCAAAAATGCCATGTGATTATCACAAACTATGAAAACTATGAAGCAAAAACAACAACAACTTCAAGTCTATCAAAACTCCCATCCTGATCAGCCATCTAAGTCATCAGTGATGACAGACCGCTGTACTTTGACACATCACTATGCAATATGGCCGTTTGTGTACCTACACACCACATCATTATAGAAGTATATGTAAAGAAACAATTTCTTAAGTATAAACCAAGGAATTGATTGTAATGTGTAATGATGTGTGATAACCACTAATGAGGCTAATTCAACATTTGAATCAATATCCAGCTAGCAAATAGAAAAAATGTACATGACTTGTTTGTTGAACAATATCTGTGCAAATGTGCACCTGTCGAACACAATGCAGTTTGAGGGCTAGCTTGTAATGTCAGGTCACACGGATAACAAAAACGTCTCTATTTATAGATTCCACAATCCTTTAACCCATTACAAGCAATTTCTCCTGTTCCCACTATGTTTTGTGCCCTTTCAGGTGATTATTCATCAATTCCACCACATTTTGAAATGTCAATTGCAAACTCTTTCAATTTGAGACACTTAAAAATTTGGCGTTTGGTAAAGGGTTAAAAGAAAGTACAGAGGTTTGTGCAAACGCCAAATACAATGCTAGAACTCCGAAGATTTTACTATATAGAGCTGTTATCACTTTAAATAAATCTTTCATTAATATGTTTTATTTCCTTTTGCAGTATTTATCCCAAACTGATGTAAACAAAAATATTCAAAGGTCAAAACTAAAAGGATTTCAATAACAATCATAGCTAGAAGCTTACATATCATAATTTCCAAATCAACAGAGTGGATCATCAATAAACCTCTTAGTTAATAAAATAAATTAGAATAAAAGAAAAATTGGTTTTATCACTTACAAATATGTATTCATTTTTACACATCCACCACATATTCAAATATGTACATGTAGTGAACGTTACCTGGCTTGATAATAAAACTGAAATACTTTACCTGTTCACCCTTCCTTTGCTACATGTTTCATGCATCAGACAAATATAAAAATTGATTATAAAAAAATCATCAAATATTGGTGAAAGATCATAATTAAAAATTGTATTCTTTGTTAAGGATAAACTGTTGAAAGAAGAGTATATTCTCCTTTTGTCACAATCTTTAAAAACCATGTCCATTACGAAGGCAATTAAAATGAGGTCACTGCATTTGGGGAAGAATGAATTATACATTGTCAAGATAGTGCTTTTAAAAGATAACATGTCATACCCTTCACTTTTTTCAAAGATATTTAAATGAAGTTTTTCATTTGTTTGTCGCAAGTAGCCACCATTAAATAAATCGTTCAAAAGTTTGACGTGACAAGAGATAATGCCTGATCGAAAATTTCTCAATATTTTCCGATCGCGTCAAATAAGTTTGACTAATCTAACGGAAGATATTGCCCGATTAAAAAAATTCTCAATATTTTACGTTTAACTAAATTAAATTAGTTTGACTATTACAAGGGCGGATTTAGAGGGGCGGAGCCGGGGTACACCCACCCTTGATTTGACCAAATCAAGTTTTTTTTTAAATTGGCTCATCTATGATTATATGGTCAGGCAATCTGATCAATTATCATTTATTTCAGGGCTCACGCTGTCGGTCGCCAAATGCGCCAAATGCGAATATTATTTCATTCTGGCGAAAGATTTCCCGATTTGGCGAATTTGCTTGGCGCATGTTTTTTTCATTCAACTATTTCCACCTGTCCGGACATTACAGACAGTTATATCTTTTGACACACTTAACAGTATCTCCGAAAACCTCAAATTAATCCGCTAATTGTTATCCCCATGTCAAACAATGCCTGAGGCTCGTATTAATCGGGTCTTTATTATGTGTAAACAACTCGACACACTTGATTGGTAGACTCGATGCGGTTGTTCCGCGAAAACCGATTACTATTTACCGCATTCAGTCCAGTGTTTTATGATGCATGGTAGAATGCGAGAATTTAAAGAGTGTTAATTTGTAAAGTATTTTGATATTGACAGTTCGCTTCCTTCGTTGATGCAACGGTACTATTCAAATTGCGATCCTCTATTATTAATCATTCAAATCATCATACCGGAGTTTGACGAGGCTAAAAACAAATAGACCTAAGATCATGTTTACTTTCCATTTATCTATCGGACATTTCTAAAATAAATAACAAAACTGAGAAATCAGAAATGTATAGTCTTCAATATGATTTGATGTTATCTGAGATAAAAGATTCATTTTGATTTTGTCACTCAAAGCATAGCCTTTAGTTATACCATATTTGGTTTAAATTTGTTCGGAAGGGGAAGGGGAATGTCTTGGCTTTTTTTTTATTATTTTTTTTTAACATAATATTTTTATTGGCATTACACATTACATATTTATGACATTACAATTTTAATAAAAATGGTGAAACATAACAAACAGATATAATTTACCAAGAGGACTTAACATATATGTACTGTACATATAACATGAAAAGTGTTTAAAATAAAGAAATTTTAATTGGTGTCATTTGCTCAGAATTTGGCTCCTACTTCTTTAATTTGGCTCCTATTTTTGTCATTTGGCGAATGTGCTGGCGCAGACTTTTTTTCAGCCAGGGTGAGCCCTGTATTTTCATAAGGAAATCGCCCATTCATTTTACCTTTTTACTCTAATATTTAACGGAATCATTGAAAGGTATGAGCGGAAATGATTATTAAAGTTAAATGGAGACGCCGCTGTTAGAGACGCTAACAGAGGAAACACCACAAAGCTCTTCATGCAAAGATCATTTCTAGTTGTAAGGAACATAATTTCAGTATAAGGGTGTCTAAATTATGGAACAATGTCACAGAAACAGTAGTAAATGCACCATTAATAAACGCTATCAAAAACAGACTTGTTGGGAAAATCAAGCAATAATCAATGATTACCGGGCCGATATTGAAATTAAGTCTGATGCAGGAAGTCACAAAATAAAACTCATGAATGTTTACCAAGTCCAGCAAAGAGGATCTTACCAGAACCTGCTCTGGAAAGCAACTACATTCCACTAATTAAGGCATTTAAGTAAAAGTCTGCAAACTGTTTACAGGTGTATAAGTCAAAATGTTCGGTCCCTCAAAATTGAAGAAGAAAAAACTTGACCAGAGAGATTCGAGATGTTTTTGCTCGATGAAATGCAAAGGAAAGAAGCGTAAGTGTCTTTGTCATGTGGGATATATTTCAATTGGATTCGTATCAAACGAACCCTGAATTAAGGGACCCCTGAATTAATGATCTCCAATTTTGTTTAGCAATGCCCACAGGGCTGCATTTCATCTTAATCGCAGACTGCTAAACTTTGTATCTACTCAAAAATGAAAACATTCACCTTCTTGTTTACATATATAAAAACATGAACATTCAATTTTTAGAACAAATAAAAACTTTTATGGTGTTTGTTTTTATTCCAAGGACAGAATCAAAGTGGAAGTACTAACAACGCCATGTGTACGTTTATGACGCCAGATGTGCTAAAACACACACATACTGAACAACGGAAATCTACTCTGTTTGATTCCATATTTTTGCATTCTGTTGTTTGAGGCTTCGACAATCGGCCAAGGGATTTCCTCACATGAATCTGAGTTTACAAAAAGTGTTAATGCTTAATTCATAAATCCACAACTGCGCCAATGACGCCATTGTTGAAAAGACTTTTCATGTTTAGACACCTGTTTGTTGCTAAGCTAATTTATTTTTTCATGTTTTTGTTTTAAAACATATTTACATGAAAGTCTGAAAAGGTGGTCACTTTGATGGTGGAAATAAAGATCTAAGTATTGTAGAGCTCCTATAATACACAAGTTTTGGATATGTAGAATGTTAGTTTTATCACAAGGGGGAACATACGACATCGACCACTGTCTTTTTACGTCTACATGATAGGTCTATTTCATCACAGGTCAGCCTCACAATTCATCACACTGTCGGTCATTAATTATAGCCAACAGCAAAACTTTTTTCCTTTAATGTAATTGAATTGATTTGATCCAATTAAACTCGGGTGGTTTAACTCAGGAGAGGTTGTTTAAAGGCTTTCAAAATAGCATAAATTCATTCTACATTCTCGATTTTCCAATAGCCCATAATCCTTGTTATTTTGAGGACTTCCACTTGATTTACTTTGGAGAGAGAAACAGACAAAACCACTGAATCGAGATTAAAAAGGTAATCTATTGCTGACGGGTATGTTTAAAGGTCATTATTTATCGAGTTCTAGTTATAATCTTGTTGAAACTAATAAATATGTTCAAATCTTAGTCCTCAATATCCTGTATATCGATAAACATAAACAAGATAAAATTCGTGAGTGGTTGGGGTAAGTTTTCTGACAAGTTGCTTTTGACATTTACTCTTAAATCATATAAAGGCTGAAATTTTCCTGAGAATTGACAAGAAGATTATTCTTTACTCAAAAAATGAATGCTTTTCAACAAAATAATTGTCCTTTAATCCTTAGAGGCTGCCTTCCTAAGAGGGGTGAGTTGACAAGTTAAGGTTTCATAAATTTAGTATTTGGGAAAACAGTTGGTTTCTTATTGAAATATTATTGCTACTTCCTTGATTATCATTTTAAAAAAAAAGTAATTTAATGTGCTTGTGTAATAGTCAGGACAGTATCATTTTGTTTCATATAAAAGTTATTAAACATTTTGAATAAACCATATTTTTTTTCATTTTTAGCAAACTCAAGATGGACCAGCAACCAAAAGCTAGGTATCCACGTATGGCTGGTGGCTACAAAGGATCTGTCGGGGCCTTTTGCTGTGTACCAGGTTGTTCCTTTAAAACCTTGCTATGACATGAACCAAATCTACGGACCTTTTCAAACGAGTTTCAAATAATGATTACAAATAAATGAACAAAGACATCATAAGTAATTCATTATCAAGATTTTGGCAAACATGTTGACAATAAATCGCTACACAACTGAAATGATGTTGATGTGATGTAAAACCCATATAAAAAAGAAATATATGGTTTAACCATATTTTCAACATAATGTTTCAGTTGTGTCAATAGACATCCCTGCTCCTATTATTTCCTCACCAGTCACTGTAAATAACCCTTCTAAGCCACTGACCACCTACCTCATACAAACATCATCATTGCTCTGTGGTTTAGTAAAATAATTCGACTAGAAGCAGGCTCGTCACGAGCAATTTTTCCTTTCCCACAAGGTTTTCTGGTCTATCAGAAGATTATATTCCGATTTCACCACATTTTGAAATGTTGTCTGCAAACTCTTTCAATTTGGGACAGTCGAAAATTTGTTGTTTGGGAAAGGGTTAAAAAACACTTCCAACAGAATGTTTCAGTTGTATCAATTGACATTAACCCCTGCTCCTGTTATTTCCACACCAGACCCTGCCAATAGCTAAACCCATACGAACATCATTGTCCTGTGGCTTGAAATTTAAAAAATCATAGTGCAATGACTTTCGAAAGAATATCGTACAAGTCGATGTATCGAATGCATATTGATGTATCAAGCTCGATACCAACTATACCTTTGTCTAATAACGATTTACCATTCATAATGGTTAGCAACTCATATACCCACAGTGGTTGGTGTCGTAGATTATATATTTAACATATCTGATTTGAATCTTGACAATAGCTATCTTTTTTAAATTGGACTAACATCTGACAAGACACTGCTTCCATGCCTATTACTATAACAAAGGGAACATATGTAATACAAATCAAGAATAAGCACTGTTCTTAAATTGAAGGAAAATATCTATTTCGCCCGATTTAGGCTTTGCCTATTTTCATATTAGCGATAACGAACGTATTGTTAACATACAATATACACACAGATGTTGTAAAAAAAAGTCGGAAGTAAACCGGAAGTCCTCATATCGCAAACATTTATGGGTAGTCGGAATAAGAAGAATTGGGGGTCTTTGTTCCCTGAACCCCCTAGCAGAACTCTGCCCTGCACCCACTGGGGGGCCTTACCAGCCCCAAGCTTAATGGCTGAGTTTACGCCCCCCCCACCACTAATAGGCCCTGGTGCAGTTAAGACTCTACTTCTAATATTGGTGTTTTATTTAGAGTCAAGTTTTTTGACTGTCAAACAATTTTAGAACTTCTACGTTGATCTGTCATAAAATTGTTGACAGTCAAAAAACTTGACTCTAAATATAAGAAAATACCAGGATTCTTAAGTATTTAATCGTATTTGTCATATTCTTACCTCGAAATCTCGTGTAAAAGTTGTTAAAGAGTTCGCATATGTGCTCGTTTTCTCTGTTTTACGCCCGAAAGCTGCAAACCGATAACGAAACAAGCCAATTCCTGGGAATATGTAACGATTCCCCCCAATAACGATTCGCCACTAACGATTCGCCACAGGTTCATATAAGGATTCACCACAGAGTGATAACGATTCGGCACCCATTAATAACGATTCGCCACAAATTATAAATATTGCATTGTAGTAT